>JAJJWW010011127.1:0-600000 GCA_023531295.1 Papaver armeniacum
AAGCTTTTGATGCTTATCTAATGCTCGTATTTCCTCTCAAGTTTCGCGTAAACAAACCCAATTGATCTTAACTTCTCGCCTGATGTCTCGCTCAAGCTTTTGAAGTTCTAAAGCAATTCAAACTCTTATCAACAGAACACTGGCATCTCCACGAGCTCTACAAACCGAACTCCAGCTGCTATATTCGCCTTCACCTTCACTCGACATTCTCAACCTTCCGTCCTTCCCATCTCGCCAATAATCGAGTAAGCTTACTCCACTTCTCTTCTTTATCGTCATGCCAAGCTATCATCCATCGAAATGAGATCATTCCATCAAGATCTTGCAACAACATAAATTCTGGCAAAACTTCATCATTAAACTCTCTTCAATACCGCCACCCATCACCGAGTATTATCGCCATTCTCTCGTTTGTTACCAACTCCAACCTCGATCTCTATTGCTTTCTTTTCTCGCCATGCTCAAATTCAAAGATTGCTCCATTCGTCACTATCGACCACAACAAAAGCACCATCATCTCGCTGTACTGAGCCGTCATCTTGAAATACCATCATTGCGACTTCAAACTCGATATTCGACTCCTCGATCACTTCATCAGACCTTCGCAAAGAACTCAACCTCCATCGATCATCACTGTACCGTCCTTCTTCTCAACTCGTAACCAGCTACCATCAAGACTGAATATCACCATCTCCGCAAATATTCTTCTCTCGACTTGTTTGTTATCACAAACTCCACTCGAGTTTCTCCTCTTCTTCACTTTATGTCGAGCCGCCATACCTTGTTAACGCGATTCTAGTTCGAGCTCCATCACAAAGACCGATCATTCTTCTTCTCTCGCCAACTCCGACTTTCTTAAAACGGAAGTCACGATTCGAGCAACAACAGCAAACCCAACTCAAGCGATCAATGCCACCTTCAATGGTTTCTCCATTCACATTAACCCATCAATGGTTGCTAACGTCACCAGCATCCCTCTGTTCTTCTTCCTGCTCGACCAAACTCCGTAACTCACGACATCATGGTCGCTCTATTGACATCTATCTCCATGGTCACAGGACTGCAGCAAACTCTCTCTCGTCATTCGAGCCAGTAACTCCATGAACCACCCAATTCCTCCACCGCTTCTCGACAAAGCAAAATCTCATCGTAAACAGACAAAGAATGGCGCGAGTTCGCAAGTCTCAAATCACCGTTAACCTCTCGCATGAACCCCGAATTGGTCGTGAATGCATGGTGAAGAAGATGATAGCGGCAGACCCTTATCCAATTAGCGGGTGCTCTTAGTATCTAGCTTTCAATTATCGGTCTTACAAGACCGATTCGTTTCGCTTCACTCTCGTTATATTGTCGATTCCGAGGAACCGACAAGCTCAACTTCTCGTCTCGCCCATAACTTCTCCATATGACGTCTGGATTGACTCCATTCATTCACCGTTGGCTTCGTCTTTTTCGTCCTCTTCAAGATGATATCAAGGACTCCTAGGTTCGAACGAGCTCTACTTGGTCTTTGGCCCTTCTCCGCTTGCGGCTAACTTCTTTTATTGCACAAATATGTGCCAATTCGCTTCTTTTGGATGATTCACCTAGCAAAACATAAATAAGAGAAAACAAGAGTAATATACAATAATTTGCATGAATATAGCAATTACTAGCATGGATTCGACACAAAATATATGCAAAATATGCACTTAACAAAATCTTAGCTTGTTACATACAAATAAAATGCACGTTTTAGGTTTGTGTAACCGTACCCGAACATGTACATTCGTTGGTTCAACAATAGTTAACCAAATGGTTAGCCACATGAGCACTTTCATATTATCCATATTCTTCTTCACCATAACTAGTTCAAATGACTCAAATGAACTATTTAGATAGTTGTTCAATTGCTTAGATCTTATAGAAGTATACTAGGAACAATCGAAACAAAAACGATTTGATTCACTCGAATCGATTCATGAACTTTATAGCCACGGTTTGCAAATTGCATTCCTTAGTTAATATAAGTATAATAATTGTCTATAGAAATAACCAACTCAAGTATGCGGACTAAGTTCGTGGACTTAAGTTCCCGGAAGGAGTTTACAAACTCCAGCAGATTTTCTCGGGATCAGAAACTCCGACAGTTCGCGAACAGGGTTCGCGGACTCTTGTTCTGGTTTTCCAGATCAACAAAGTTCGCATACTTTGGTTCAAGAAATAAGGACTTATACATATATGTTTCACCACACAATGCTTATATCCAACATTGGTTATACAATCTAAACTCTCATTTCAATCATTGAAACATTCTTAGAGGACGTTATATAGTTGTTATTCACAAACCATTTTTCGTCAAAGCCATTTTCAAAGTGATTGAAACATAACATGACATTCGTCACTAGGTAAAGATGAACTTGTCCAAAGCGAAAGCTTACCAACACATATTTCGAGAAATAGATAAGCGAGATAAACTCGGCTCGAAATAACAAATGTGTATAATCAAAGTCTATATAGCAAAACGACTTTTGTCTCAAGATAGGAGATAGAGTAGATAGGCTTTTGAGTGATAGATAAGTTCAAGTCTCCAGATACCTTTTAGTCGATGAAGTTCCACCAGTTCCTTGAGTAGTTCTTCATCTTGTATGATGATCGCCATGGAGTTCTTGAGCTTAACTACACTTTTTATCCTAGTCCAAGACTTAGCTATAGTAGACTATAAATCAAGACTTTATAGTTTTGATCACTAACATTGACAAACATGCTTGAGATAGCAATGCATGCGAGTTCGACCGAGCAGTACTCTAACACCGGGGGAACCCCATTGATTCATATTGGACATTATGTTCCAAATTTCCTTTTTGTTGACATTTCGATAAGGGTTGTGTTTTCCGAATCGGATATACAAGGTTTAATGATGTTGGATAGATCAATATCGTAGGTGCTAATTTGTTGGTATTACACTTGACATTTATATTTCAAATGCCACCCGTTTCACTTCAAAACGTAAATATCTATATTATTTTTGATGTAGTTGAATATAATAAAGCAATTTATGTTGTACTATTTTAGTTTAAACTTGAAGAGGGAAGTGTTTTGGCTAACTAGGTTAATCCACGTTGGCTAAAAAGAGTGAAATGTTTCTCCATGGTGCAAGCCTAAACACATTATGTTTATTTGTTATATTTTGGCCATCTAGGTTAACCTGTGTCGATTAAGAGCTTTTCTAATGATTATGCTTAATTTATATGTGTCAACATTGTCTACACTTTCTTTTGACAAAAAAATCCCTTACATAAATAAGGATTCTTGAATATTAGAATTTGAAAATTGTTCAACTCTATCCCCAAATCCATTTTAATCTATTATAAGGTCCAAAATCATGCAGCAGATCCATGGACCATACCCAAATTTGGTCCGAAAAGTAGTCACAGTGGAGAGGAGTATACTCCAATTTAGTCCGGTTTTTTAAGGTTTGAGACCAAATTTAGTATGAAACACTGACCAAAATCAAATTTGATCAACCGCGGGTATTGTGTGTGTTTCAGAGTAAGCATGCATATAATTAACGTCTCGTGCCAGATGAAGATTGAAGCATTCGTTTGATGGTCGAGCAAAGATATAAAATACGCATGTCATGGTCATTGAAATAACATCTGCCCCACCAGTCGCCCCATATCAGGCGTAAGTATAACGCCCGCCTAACATCGAGCGAACCTCGAAATGCTCTGACTTTAAACATGCCAGTTTTCTGATCTATCACACTAAGTAGTTGGAAAAACGAACAATTATATAAATTGATTAATCACCTCAACATGCGAGATGATATAATCAATGACTATATAAGTACCATATTTTCGGCTTGAAGTTATGGTTTTTATTTATTACTTCTTTATATAAAAAATAATACATTAAAAAAAAACTCGAGCGTAGATAATAAGTATGACTCAAATAGGCTTGCATTATAAGTTCACCTAAGCTTCATATGGTCATTTTATGTGCACTCAATATCATACGCTATTTATATGTGCTTCTGATAAAAATTTAGTCTTCTCCCGTTGCGCCTGAACTTCGAAAATATCAAAAAATTTAGTATGTATTTGGTATGGTATTTGGTCAGCAACATGACTATAGACGCTTTTAGTATCTCAAGTGTCATATAATAATTGATTAACAATTTTTTTTCCTAGATATTTTTACAACATAAAAATGACTAGAATGGGAAGACATCATCCAGATGAATGTCTAGAGTAGCCAAAACTGGGATGCGTTCTTTATAATTCTACATATTGGTTTAAGAAGTTAGCGTTGCAAAAAGATTACAAGGAAAATGAATATGTACCCTACACTTGGTCTAGAAATTTATCCTCTCAGGGCAAGTCTTATGGTGGAATTTAAGCTTTCCTAACTTAGAGAAAATGTGGAATGTCCAGTCTAATGGCTTCAAATTTATGATCATCCACACTTTCTTCCAACATGTTCTAAGATTTTACTGAAAATACCTTAGAATCCAAGAGAAAGGTGGTAATCTCAATTGCGCCCAATCTTATGGTTGGATTTATATTTATAAGTTTAGTTGTCTCTTTTTGGACTAAAATTTAATGCAATTTGGAGTCGCATCGAACTCGATTCAGAATGGCATTTTGAATTCTAGTTTCCATTCAACCATTATAACTATCATGAAATTGGGAGATAAAATTCTTTCACCATATAACTATCATTATAACATCATTGATGTATTGACTGTGAACAATTTACTTATACTCATATCTGACTGTATGGATGGTGATCTTCGCAATGATTTTATAAAGAAGCTATGCATAATGTGGAATTTATGGAAACTGAAAAACGACATTATATTCTCTAATTCTAATTTTTCTAGAAGATTTGGTTCTTAAAAAAGTATTTACAGGACTTTGGTTTATGCATAGCTGAAGGTGCAAGTGATAGAAGTATGGATGCTCCGGCTTCTCATAATCAAATTTGGCCACCAGCTCAATATCCTTACATGAAAATCAATGTGGATGCGGCATTTGTGCCAAATAATGGAGAAGAAGGAGCTATATATCACGACCACAATGGAATATTTATGAGTTGCGGAACTAAAACCTTTGATTCAACTTCCTAATTACTGGCTGAATCTATTGCTTGCAGACTTGGGATGAAGTTGGGCAAGAAATTTAGCTTTAATAAAATTGTAATCGAAGGGGATGCTACTAACGTTACATCTGCAGTTCTAGGCGAGTTAGCATATATTACTTGGAGCATTAGGTCTGTAATTCTAGAGATTAAAGATTATATTTCTTCTTTTGATGATATAAAGTTGTGTCTGTTCCAAAGAGCGCAAACAATATGGCTCATCTCTTATATCAATATGTTATGCATAATTCTGTAAATAGGTGGTGGGATATTGATTCTCCACCTCTTTGTATCTCAAACCTCATTATTTGAGGTAGTTTAATAAAGTGACCTCTTCAGAGGCCTTTTCCCTTCACACACACACACACACACAAAAAAAAAAAGAAGAAAACACGAAAAACTTTACGCCGTTATAAACGTGTAATTATGTTAAGAATATCCAGGATAAATCTTATTTATTACTGGTACGCCCTTGTGTGTAGCCCTATAAATAGGGGCTTTATATGTTTGTCTATTGCACTAATGAATATAATTTGTCTCTCCTTCTTCTCCCTATTTTCTATCTCCTTCTCTATTCACAACAAATGCATGGTTGAGGAACCTACGGCCAATTAAGTTTGGTATCTTCGTCCATTAGATGAAGATCATGTGATTTTTTTTTATCCGTTTTCGATTCCTTTACAAGAAACCATTTGTTTAACCACAAAGTGGATTCTACCTATGCGATAACATGACAACATTTTTTTTTCTTTCTTCGTCGATATGATATTCATGAATCGTACAAACAAACTGCTATTGGTTATCTCTCTCTCTTATATGAGATGCCAATATAGTTTGGTTCTTTCTTCTGATACCGTTGGTTTTTATTTCTTATCGGAAACCATGGATTTTTCTAAATTCAATAACGAAATTGATAAAAGGATAAAGTATCATTATTGTGATATAATTGCAAACATCAATGATATGGAGAATTGATGCATTCTTGAGGGATATTTAGCAATATTTAGTTCTCTTCCTTGAATTATTCTCCAAAAATTTGAAGTTTTTCCACTTGTAGTTGGAATTGGACACTGAAGATCAAGGGGTGCTCCCCCGGCTTGTTAGCCTATATAATTAGACCTTAAGCGACTTAATTGATCTTTCTAAAAATTTCTTTCGCTAGCATAAGTGTCCAAATTTTTTTTTTTTTTTTTTTTGGAGAGTCCACATATTTTATATGCTTTTGTTCCAATTAATTTTGGGTTCCAAATGTACTCCATGGTTGATATTAAATATGTATGTCTATTAAGACTATATTTGTTTTTTCTTATGTCGAAATACGTTTCATAATGAGTATATGTCTCGAATTAATCGGATCATACTTTACGAAACTTGAAGTTTTCGTATATGAGATAAAAATAAAATTTCCACCATGATCGGGGTGGGTGGGGGGAGATACACTATCAGATACTTGTGTTAATTAACTTAAAAGTTATATCAATTTCTCTCCCAACAAGATCAAATCGAAAAAAGGCTGTCACTATCAATAGGTGTGAAATTCTCATTTTGCTTTTATAGAAGATTTTGTCTCTTGAAAGGAAAATCCAATCACATATAGCAAAAGTAGCATTTTAGAATAAGCTATATATAGTACTTCAATAGAGTCTATCAAAACAAGATCCACATTCTCATAGTTCATATCTCCTCACTGGAAGATGGGGAGATTTTAATGCCCGCGGGCGCTGGTACCATTATTTCTGTGAATTTTTCAAAATATGCATATACTTGAGAATTGTGTTGAATCATAGTTAGTTGACATTGTCGGATATTAATTTACAGTAGCTACTGAAATAATAAAAGATGGTGGTTGTTAACCCCTTTGCAGGGAAATATCGACATATGTGATTGGTTGTCATGCAATCCAAGTTAGGTTGGATTAATTTCTCGATTGATTTGGATCCAAACTTAACACCATAAACATGTCAAGCCTATTAATTACAGGTTGGTGTAGTGATATTGCGTCTTCATATGAGAAATATTTTCGTTGTAAAAACGATTTGAGGATTTTATTTTATTCTCAAACCCCAAGACTGGTTTAATAATTTTTCTCTTTATATGATGCATTTGGCGTGGTAGTGTTTTAATTACTTGTATGTATCTAGAGACCATATTTGTATTTGTAATCCTTGTAGGATTCAAATTACATTCTGGCAGCCACCTGACTCCATTATCAGGTTTAACAATCCTTTAAGTGTTTTTAGAAATTTGGTACAAAACCAAAAATCCAGATTAATTAGTTGATGCTATCAACTTTATGGGTCTCTTGAGGAGTCCTTAAAAACACCAAAATCCACGCTTTAGCAGCATATATTCTATTTTTTTTTTTTTTTCTTATTTCTTTCTTAAATATGCAGTTCGAATTATGCTAGCTTAAACTCGTCTTTGAGATAGACTAGAGTTATTTTGTTTGATGCTTGTCCACTGTAAAACTCATATTGTTTGGTTAGCATCCATATTTTTGTCAACAGTTGTACTATTTTTCCTTCATTCAGGTTTTGTCCCATGTGGTTTTACTGATAAGGTTTTAGCGAGGCAACATCTCATTGACATTTAACCTTTGTTTTCAAAATGTTGATATTGTGCTCTTTTTCCTTTGTCCAAATTTTTTCCCATTGGGTTTTATTGGCAAGGTTTTAGTTAGGAAATTTAATTCAATATGATGGTCATCCAAAGGAAAGTTGTATCAATTCTGGTTGTTTAGTGGATTCCCACATTTGATTAAACCAAGTCAACTTAATCATCTCCTAAGAATTCTAATTTCCTTCTCACAAATACGATTTTTGTTCACGTATGATAAGCTATTCTTATCTTGGCACTTTGTTTAAGAAACTACATGAACTATTTCTGCAAATCATCTCCTAGAAATTATCAATCCAAGACTCAAGTACTTAATGTATTGAAAGAGACATGAAGACTCGAGAACACCACTATTAGAAGACTAACACAAAAGAAGACTTCATCAACTGGCAGATTTCTTACGAAAGCATTGCTATCTCCAACATTCAAGAAACTCTTTTATCGAAATTGGCAAATCTCGACTCGAAGATTTGGAGGCCAAGATTTAACTGAAGTACTTATCAGGGGGAGTTTCAAATTATAAGGTATTTTACTGGACTATCACGTTGTACTCTTTTTTCCTGGTCAAGGTTTAATGAGGCAACATATGCATGTCCAGCTTCGTTCTAAGTTTACTTACGATTGTACTATTTTCCCTTCGATCAGGTTTTTTCCCTTTGGGTTTCCTGACAAGGTTTTAACGAGGCAATTAGCGTAGACATGAATCAGGGGGGACTGTTATAAACGTGTAATTATGTTAAGAATATCCAGGGTAAATCTCATTTATTACTGGGATACCCTTGTGTGTAGCCTTATAAATAGATGCTCTATATGTCTGTCTATCCATCCAACAAGATGATAATTTTCATTCATTTTGGCCCCACAAAAAACTGATGTGGACAATTTTGGTTTGAGTATTGTAAAATAGTTCATTCTCATTCATTCTGGGCCCACATCTATTAACAAAATGATTATCCCGACACCCTACTTACACCATCCGTTGGACACCCTACTTACACCGGACTAAGTGACCCGTTTTTCCCTTATGCTCATTGGGTTTGGGTTTTATCGGGCGGTGGTAAGCCGTCCGTGGGCGGTGAGTTACGCCGCCCAGATAAGACCGTGAGTGCCGGGTGAGTCCCGCCGTGCGTGACTGCACGCATGGGCGCCCTGTGCTGAGATCCAATCCAAGGGGGACACTCTTCACTCAACCAACATTCCGACATCGTCCTTGTTGCCAAGGAGAGAAAATCCACTTCCTCGATGACGTCCATGCCTAGTACATTCCGCCCTCCCGTTGATATTCAGCCGGAAAAGGGGGCCCCGGCTTGAGTCCAGCGGGCCGCGGCCGTCAATTCGGCCATAACGGTTTGAGATGTCCAAACTTAAACAGCCGCTCCGGAAGAGCCGCTGTTCAGGCCTGGGCATCACCATCAGTTGTCAAACAGTTTTTATTTTTTGGTGATATATGACCCGCCAATAAGGGATTGGCTGCCCTTACTTGCACTGATCTATCTCCGTAGGACACCCTACTTACACCATCTGTTGGAAAACTTCTCCCCACTTCTATTCGACGGTTTCGACCAACTGTTCCCACTTCTACTTTCACCTTTATCCCTACTTCCTTTCTTCATCAACTTCAAACTTCGAATCAAACTACAGCTACCCCCACTTGCTCCACCACCTCCTAGATAGACTATAATCAAAACTAACCCCATCTATCTCTTACTGCTCAACATTCTTCTTCGTGAATCAATTCAACCCCAAAAGTTGAATTCTCAATTCATACTCAGGTATGTTTTGGTTTATTCAAATGTAGTTTTGATTGAGATGTTTCTAATTGATTGTCCTAAGGGTTTTTCAACATTCAGTCAATTAATGTTTCTAATTGATTGTCCTAATTGTGGGTTTTTCAACATTCAGTCAATTAATGTGTTTAGTAAAATAGTTAATTACTAAATTGGATGCATTATTTCTCTTACTACATTTTCTTTGCTGCAGGTGCCTTACAAGGAATTTTCTTTAAAAGAGCTCTCTTAGCGGTAAGCATTATATTGTGTTCGTTTTTGTTTTTATGTTTATCTCACGCACTTCGCTGTTTGTGGAAATGCCAAACAGAGATTCGTCTCAATTTTTTACTCCACCAGTTTGTGATACCATCATATAACGTTAAGGCTAAGATTCATGTAAATATTCTTCACTTTTTCAATTTCCTTTTAATACCCAGGATGATTGTTTTCGTTGTAAAATAATTGAATTCCCCAAATAGTAACGTTGAGGCTAAAATTCATGTAGCTATTCATGTAAATATGATGAATATCTGTGGGTTTCTCAATTACTTTGGATGATATGTGCAGTGCAGTTGATTATTACTAAATTGGATGCAGTTTTCTTCTTAATATTCAGGTACATATATCTAATCATCCACTCATTTCATTTTCACAGTACTGATTTCGATCAAATAGAGTTGTATTTGTGACTAATAGAGGCACAAAATGTTCTTCACAATTATGATTTTATCTTACAATGTTCTCACAGTATGATGCTTTTTAAAAAAAAAAATTATATTTAATACCGGGCTGTTTAAGACAAAAAATTAGTTCACTCATAAGTTCGCTCTGATATGATTGTGTCAGATTATGTGCGAATTGTAAGCCTACTAGATCCGATTTGGTCCAAGTAAGACTGTTAATACTCTTTTGGTAATTCAATATTACCCTGTATTCTGCATACTGAATATAGATGCAGTATAGTTAGTTCCCGCAAGATTGATGTTAGAGATGATTATTTATTATAGAAATGATAGGCGCTAGGTGGAGCAGGATGCAATAGTAATGATGTTGCAACTGCCTTAAGCTGCTGACTATGTAACCACCATTGTGCAAAGTTTATCGCGTGGGAAACATGAGTGAATAGATTCAGTTTTTGGAATATCACATATTTACTGCGATAACTATAAGTTTGCTTAATGTGTTTGTATAAATTTCTGATTCAGTATGCATTGAGGATCACAGTTTATATCTCTACCCGTATAAATGTATTGTGAATCACAGTAATCTGATTTGTGTTTCACATATGTCTAAGGTGGATTGGCATCCATCTACTTAATCTTTGCAGCTTCATAAGCACCTTCCACTATGTATATGAATACTAAGAAAACTTATATTATTGAGAAAATTGAGGCTATCAGTTGAGGCTAAGCATAGTACTAAAAGATGAGGAAATTATACTGTTGAGGCTAAAAGATATAAAAAGATGAGGCTAAGCATAAGCACCTGCCACTGTGTAATTTCTGTTTTTCAGGTAAAAGATGAGGCTAAGCATATAATTTTTGTTTTTCAGGTAAAAGATGAGGCTAAGCATATACTGTTGCAGAAATATGGATTGGCATTGGAAAAATAGGTACCATTTGTATTGTTTTTCAGTATAGCTAGATACCAATGATTATTTCAACATTAAGGAATTATACAAAAAAGCTCACTTTTCCAGGAAAGATTGGAGAGTTAGAGTGTGAAGGATGATTAATCTTACTGTGTTTCTAAGCAGCATAGTATTCATATCCTCTTTGCTTAATCGGTCTAATTATCCAGTTCATCTACTGTATATCAAGCTCATTTTTTTTCTTCATAGGATTGTCTTGCAATTCTTAGGCATAACCTGGAGTATCGATCTTTGGTCCATTCATCATATTAGTTTGTGTTCTTGCTTTGATTCACAAATATAAACATTCTTACTTTGATCATTCATCGAATATTTGTTGTTACTTCAGGTGGTTAAGTGTTACCTTCATAAATAACTACTTCATTTTTTATGCATTTTAGATGCCCTTAATACAAACTGGATTACCAGTTAGAAACTCTTATGTTGGTTTTTGTTTGCTGCTCAAGGCTGGAGTGTAGGTTTATGAACTGAAAAGATGTTACGGCAACGATGACAATCTACGACACTGCGTTTACTAATTATGTTGATTTCCACCGAAGGCCCAAGTAAGAACTAGAAAACTGCACGTCTTATCTTTATTTTCTTGAAGTTGTGGAATCATGATCAAGTGTTGGATTTAGACCTGTAGTGTTCTTACGTATGTAAAAGAATATCCTTGCACGTCGTTTTAAGGTTTAGTATAATTATAGTGACAGATGATTGCTGAAATCAAATCACCATTACACCTCTGATGCAAGTAGGTTGAAAATCAGTATATCCGGATCACATTTACAGTCAGGTTATGATCATTGAATTGTTTTGCAAATGTGTAAAGTGAATTTATGATAGTGTAGTAGTTGGAGCACATAAGTAATGCCAAAGAAGATTGAACTTATGCTTATGGATTTTTTTATTATAAATGATAATGCCATTACTTACATGTTCCTGGATTTGTATATAGTTTGATTTTAACCCAAGTGTAATCCACAACATTTTTTCAGAGAAAGAGGTTCAAAATTGATATCAAGAATCCAAGATGATGATGAGGCATAAAAGAATAGAGAGAATGCTAAAATAAAAAACAACAGGTACAAACGGGTGCCCAAGCTAAAGATTGCAGACCGCACTAGACAAACTTGATTGGCGCTACTATGTACGAGGGGCTTTGGACTACTATGGAAACTGTATTTTTACGTGTTGCTCTACATGATTACTGATTTGAGTACGTGTATACCAATGGATAAAATATTATTCATATATATGCATTAACAAACATTTCTTGAGTAAATCCACCCGGTGCAAAGCATGGTTCCTATCTAGTTGTACTAATGAATAGAATTTGTCTCTCCTTCTTCTCCATATCTTCTATCTCCTTCTCTATTCACAACATACCGCACTAACAAAAAAAAACACACAGTATTTCTCCATGGGAAAAATACACTACATATTTGGGATACAACAAATGGCGGCCATCGAAGTTGTCTTTGAGATGGACGGCCGAGATTTATCATTGGTAGAGAACTGGGTTGCACGGACGCGGACGCGTAGACGCGGACACGACACGATGCTGACGCGGACACTACAAAATTTTCAAAAAATTAGGACGCGGACACGTATATACATATTTTATTTATATATTATTTATATATATAATCATGTATTTATACAAGAAAGTCAAGTATTTCGGCCCTAAAAATTAGAAAATGATGTTATATATGTATAAATTTGAAAAGAAAAAGAAGATATCGTTTGTTTATACACGCCTTAGAATGTCAAATAATCATCACTATTAAACACATAACACAATCAAAATGCATTCTTAGATCAACACAGTTCAACTAAGGGTATACGTGATGTAATTTTAATTACAAAATCCGATAAAGACCTAAATTATTGATCGAAATGTTTGTCTTTCTTCATTTGGTTAATAATAGTAAAAATAAAGGAAAAAGTTTATATGAAAATAAAAAAATGCGTCGGACACGCGCTATCCAAAGGTCCAAACCAGACGCCAGATTGCAGACGAGCGCAAATTGGTGCGTCGAACGCGTCGGGCCGTCTTCCATCAGCGTCTCCGTGTCCGCCGCGAGTCGGACGCGGACACGGCTCAAGAAATGGAGCGTCCGTGCAACCCAGGTAGAGAATAATCTATAAGAAGAAACCAAGGGGGCTTGTTCATTATCGTTAAAAGGGATTGCTGAAGAGAACCGTATTTCTTTAGAGAGAAGAGAAGGGACAGAGATCTAGTTCTAATTAATATTAATCGGTGATTTGGTTCCAAGTTTCATCGGGGATGGGAGACGACGAGAATAATTTGGAGAGGAAAAACAGTTTTCAACCATTTAAGAAAGCTGGTGAATTTTTGAACGGAAAGTTGCAGATACTTACCGCAGATTCTCAATCATGTGAAGCAGATAGATTATCTTCATTAGAAGATTTAATCAAAACCCAAAAAGCGTCTGTGAAAAGAATTGAAGTGATGGAGAAAGTGATGTTAGTTAGCATCGGAGCATATGCGCTTTCTGTTACTTATGATATCATCAAAGCTTTTGGATTTAATAAGCCAAAACAAAGATAGTGAAACGCATGGGAAGAAGAAGTGGAATCGATGAACAAGGTGATGTAGTTACTAACCAAAGATATATACTATTATATATAATTAGTGGTATTTGTTTGTTGAAATTAGGGTTTTAGATCTGAAGAAAAAACCCTGAATGTATTAAAACAATTAATGGTATAATTAATTAATGGAACTGGAATCTTAATTTACTTCTGTTTTCGATTTATTATTTTCCTCATTTTTCATAGAAATTCTTTAATTATTAGCTCTCTTATTTTTTTTTTATTTTTTTATTTTTTTTTGTGTGTGTACCCCCAATTTTCCTAATCATCTTTCTGTTTGATAACTCAACCTAAGGCTTAGTTGGTATTGCTGCAGCTTTTGTAAAAGCGCTTTTCTGCTGTGCGTTGTTGTGCAGTGATCTGAGAAAAAAACAGTTTGACGTTTGGTAAAATATTAACTAAAGTTAAAGCTGATTAAAAAAGCAGTCAAAGTGTGTTTGGTAAAATATCAAATTCAACTGTTGTTGTTATAGCAAATGACAAAAACAGACATATCTTTGAAAATAGTTTTATTCGATTTTATTGGGTTTAAAAATAATTAATTTTTTTTACTATTCAATATAAATATTTATAATTTACTAATTGTTACTATCATTATGATTGTTAAAAAAATTATTTTACTTAACACTTTTTAATATATATATATATATATATATATATATAATTTTCAAACAAAAAATCAAAATAAAATTAAGTAAATTATTATTTAATATTTATATTATTTTTATTGTTGAAAAATGAAATGAAATAGTTTGAAAATAAAAAATAATAATATTTAAAGACTAAAATATAAAAAATAAAAAATTGATTGTATATAAGTTTAAGGGTAACTTTTGTCATTTATAAAATAAAATAGGGACAAAAAAGATAAATCAAGCATTAAATTTAGGTGAGACCAAAGCTTATGCTTTTGTAGCTTTTAAAAGCTCCTCCTCCCCAGCTTTTGAAAATTGAGGAATTTGGGAAATGCTTTGGGTAAAAAGCACTTTGATTTTTTTTTACCAAACACCAATTTCAAAAATTATTGACATATATAGGTTTTGAAAGTGCTTTTGGAAAAATAAAAACATTACCAAACTCAGCCTAAATCTGTTTAGTTTTGTTGATATTTAGTTGTCTGCACTCCATTCTTATTCACATACACTTAAGCCTAATCATATAGGTAAATCTGGACAGGCTTCAAACAATTAACCTCAGAAACCAATGAGCTAGAGATCGAATGGATATCTAATATCTTAGTTTAGGAATAGTTTGTGAGACGGTTACTTGCTGTATTGAATATGCTTGATTAAGAAAATAGAATATTTCATACAACTTCCTTTAAGTTGCAGTAGTGTTGTATTGAGATGCAGATGACCCTGATCATATGGAGCGGGTCTAATCAAGGGACTGAGCTTTCAGCATTCCTGGGATTACTTCCTCCTCCCTAGTTTAGGTCTTTGTTTTTGAAGTATTGACTTATTTTCATTCACCCTGCTCCTTCACAAGGTGAAATGGCGCAGCAGATGGTAAACTTGCTAAAACAGTTGATAGAATACCACTGCTAAAACAGTTGACTGTTAATTGTCGCTTTGTGTTGTGGCTGCGAAACAATAGTTGGTTGTCTATTAAGAAATGGAAGCTTTTCACTCTTTATATTGCTGGTTTTGTTGCTTTCTTATGGATGAACCTTCAAAATGCATGGAAATACACTTTCTGTTTTTAGTATGCGGGGCGAATGTAGAATACGTTCAGTTTATTGTTTGATCTAGAGTATTGCCTTCATTCCCTTTGGCATATCTTGTTCTTTGATTCCCTTTGCTAAATAACCTCAGTTTCACCTTTGAAAGAAAAAACTTGCTATTATAATGATAAGTAACATGTTATAGTAGTGGTGTTTTCTCATTGAATTCTAGTCGAAGCTTTCGTGACGAGTTTGTTAAGAATCATTCCAGCTTTTGAGTTTGTTAAGGATCATTCCAGCTTTTGCTGATGCATGTTCGTTAGGCACCTTTAAATTTGCAACAACGTGCTATGTCCAAATTTTCATCTGTGTTTGCAGATATTTGAATTTTGAAAAAAGGTAAATACAAAGAATAACTTTGTCTATTTCCTGGACAAGACACTGTCTGGTTATCTCAGTATGTCCAAATTTTCATCTGTGTTTGCAGATATTTGAACTTTGATAAAAGGTAAATATGAAGAATAACTTTGTCTATTTCCTGGATGGTGATATTTTCGTAACGAAAGCAACCAGTGGTCATGTCTTTATAGTGATGGTCTGTTTGATGAGATTGTTTGCTTTTATTTTACAGAGGGTATGCAATTGCTGGACAGTTGCAATTTGATTCTGAAGTTTGGGTTTGAAGTCTTAGTTAACTGATTGTTTAGTTGTAGTTGTGTCTTGATTCTCTGCTTGTAGTTGTGTCTTGGTTATCTTTCCTAGTGTGGAAAAATCTCACTCATTTTTGGGCGTGGAGAAAGATTTCTCTGCTGCCAGTGCTGATCTTCTCCGACTTCTCTTCTCTGTTTATATATACTTACTAGGGACCCATGCCGAAGGGCTGCTTCACAAGGTAATAAGCTCAGTTGTTTACACCAAGTTTTTTTTTCTTTTTGAGACGCATGTATGAATTTTCCGTTTGTGTGAGAAGTTTCACTTCCATAAAAAGATTGGACACAGTTAAAATACGATTTAATGACTTTCGGACAGATGTGGGAAAGGAGGTGGAGGTGGTTGACCGTGGATGAGTAGAGGGTGGTTTTGGCGGGAGGATTAGTAGAAGGTGGTTTTGGTGGGAATTTTGGATGGGCGTCACGTCACTTCTTCTAATTTTACTCTCGTTCCCACTTCTTCCTAATCTTACTCGTAGTCCCACATTTGCCACGTTTTGGATGCGGACACGTATATATATATATATATATATTAATTACTCCTTCCATCTCACTATTAAGTGACCTAGTTCAAGTTTGCATAATTTTTAAGACAAACAAAAAAAATAGTATTTTTAAGCATATTTTATAATTATACCCTTATGAATAATAATTAGTGAAATTTTGAAATGATTTACACTCTCAAACTACTCCACGGATGTTTGCAAACTTCATATCATTGAAAAGCATTTTAAAACACCTACGTAACGAATATAAACTTGTCTATCAAATTATGCATATTTCTTATATATTTTATAATCAATTAAAAGGATAATTTTATAAAATATCACATTTTTTATTAATATGGGTCACTTAATAGTGGGACAAAACAAAACTAGTCATAAAAACCCAAGGTGACCAAACTTGTGGTACAAAAACCCCATTCAAATGTTGGAATCCATTAAAACTCTATCTTAAACAAAATCGATACAAAAACCCTAAATTTTTAAAAACTGATACAAAAACCCCAAATTTAAAAATTAGTTTCATCAAATTTTATGATGAAACCAAAATTAGTTTCATCAAAATCCTATGATGTTTCATCAAATTTTATGATGAAATGAAAATTGGTTTCATCAAATTCTTTGGGGTTTTTGTGTTACTTTTGTTTTTTGGGTTTTTGTATTCATTTTGTTTTAATGGGTTTTTTGTGGATGGATAGTGACATCTTTGGGGTTATAACTCGCGGACTGATAAAAATATAATATACTTCCTCCGTCCCACTATCAAGTGACCTATTTACTTTTACATTTTTATAGATAATTTCAACAGAATTTAAATACCTATCATATAATTTTTGGAAAAGTGGACATGATTTTTAAATTTTTTCCTGGTTTTTTATTTATCATAATGAAATTTTGTAACTAGTGGACACATATTAATACATTTATATAAATGTGTTATAATTGTCGTGCAAAATTTTCATTAAAATTCGCATGAATTTGTTAGGAACGCGAAATTGGGGATATAAAAAGGAATTGGGGGATATTGATTACTTCTCCCAACCCATGGTGTCTGCTAAGGGGTGGTTTTGGGGTGCAAAAATACTAAAATATCCCCCATTCAAAATAAAAATAAAAAAACTTAAAATAAAAAAAACAAAATCATATCCCCATTTCCATCTCCACTTCTTATTAATCTGTTTCAGGATTAGAGCTTTGAAACCCAAATATTCCCCATTCCCTTTCAAATTCTAAACTCTCCCCACTCTCTTTCAAATTCTCTTCTCCTTCTCTACCGGCTCCTCACTTTGGAAACGAATTATTATTTTTAATTCGGAAGTGATGAAGATCATCTTGCAAGTGATGAAGACCATGGCGGAATTGATGAAGACCATCTTGAAATCGGGTGGATGCTTGGTAACTAACATTCAATGCAGTAACTAAGTACCTAAATGCTCAATAGAAATCTATCAATGCCGTAGTCAAGTGAAAAAAATCAACTTTCCGGATACTTTACATCATGTGCCTGGCATAAAAATTAAAGCAACATACTATGCCTAAACCGTTGCGGGCATGCTCGAGAATTAACTAATTGTGCTTAGGAAGTGGACTGATTAAAACCAGAAAAAATTCAAAACGGAATATTTTTTTACATCAGGAAGTGATGAAGACCATGCCTAATTGGTGAAGAACCATGCCGGAAATGGTGCTTAGGCATGCTTGGTAACTAACATTCAATGTCAGTAACTAAGTGCCTGCATGCTCGATGGAAATCTATCAATGTCGGTAGTCAAGTGAAAAAAATTGAAGTTTCCTGGATACTTTTCATCATGTGCTTAGGATAGAAATTTAAGCAACATACTATGCTCTGCATAGGTAACGATGCTCGAGAGTTAACCGATGATCTTGGTATAGTGGGTGATTAAAACCAAAATAAATAGGTTTTGAAGATCAAAACCAGAAAATTTTGTTCCCGGACCCCCCGATAGTGGCAAACATTTATGAATACAATGCCGGCACCGAGCTATTTCAGCTGCAACAATGGTGGATTCAAAGAAAAAAAATCAAATTTTCAACCTCTTAGCAGCAATTCTTCTTCACAATCATCCTCCACTTTCACCAAAAAAAGATTTTTGTTATAGGGAAAGTTGATTTGTTTAGGGGGAAAGTTAAAATTATTTGACTATGGTATATTTCTTTTGACTTTTGATTATTAAAGGGGAAGGGTAAGAAATTGTCTTTCCACTTAATAATCATGATGAACCCTAAACCATTTTCTCCACAAAAAAATAACATGGACGATAATGACGCCGCCCACAGAGCAATCCACCACAAATTAATAGCAAAGGAAATATATTAGCAGACGTTCACAGAACATGTTAAGAAACCACATTAAGAGTACTCTTCTTCTTTTTTGCACCACCACCACCGCCTTAGCCACTTTTTCAGGCCAATACTCTCTTTTTTGGCCTCTTGTTTCTTCTGTTGTTGCTGCCACCACCACCAGTAGTAGTAGCCACTTTTCATTGACAATATCCTCCATGAGACAAACAGTAGGAAAGCTTGGATAAATCTTAGTAATATAAAGAAAAAAGCTCTTTTCTCCTAAATTACTTCAGTCACATTTTTAGATATTTGAGAAATACCATTGTTTTTAAAATAGATCAAAATTTTTAAAAACTTAATATCTTTCAAAATATCCATTTGAGACAGACAGTATAAATAAGGATTTTTGTTCTAAGAAAAAAATTCAATTTATTACTTCGTGATTCACCCGATAAATAAGAAAGAAAGAGATGCTAGTTTTAGTGAATAGTGATCATGAGGTGGTACCACACGACCTGTTTATATAGCATAGGTCGGTCAGATTAGGAAGTACAATGTAGCCGACAAGCAATTTCCTAGAATTCTAAAAACAAGAAGAAGAAATACACTAACTCTACTTTGTCCACTGCCTTCCTAAACAGGTTGTTCACCGCCTTCCTAAACAGGTGAAATCTTTGAGGACGTAAACCATGAGCAACGAAGCCGAATGGTAGGGTGAGATTCTACCCGTAATCTTCCTCCTGGTCTCATGAAGGCCGAGGTTTCGTGAATGTCCGTTGTGAGGAAGGGAACTCTGTCATGCGAATAGCGTGTATTGGGAAAACTTAAAAGCTCACTAAACAAGCTGACAGTGGAGAAATACAATATTCTGAGAAATTGATTCACAACACCGTGCAAAGGCTTTGCATCTCTGATACTTAACAAGGCTGTGACGGAGCCAACATTTTGTCCTTTGTACGCTTTTCTATGTTCTGAAATTTCTGCGTACCTCCCATCAAATTCAAGTGTATCTCTTGAATAATTTCCAGGAAACTATTGAATGTGCAAATATGAAGGCAGGAGAGACCATGCAGCATTTTATGACTGGTGCTTCTAATCAAGATTTGGAGTACGGATACAAAGTATAAGATTCATTTGTGAGCTGTTTTTATCAAACACCCTTCGTGCGTACATACACAAATTCACATACATACGAATGAAACTCCAAAAACTAAAGTTTTCTTCAAACCTAAACTTCAATATACGTTCCTCGACAAAAAAAAAAAAAAAAAAAAAAAACTTGTGATTACTTTTATCTTTAGGTGAAATAATGCTTTTATCATCGGTTGTTACAGTTGAGCTCATGGTCAGTTACATATGGGTTTGCTCAAAGGGGTAAACTGGTACTACTAAATAATTTGTAATAGTCAATATTAGTAAATTTTTCCCTCTATAAACGTCTGAATAATACTGGCTTTCCCCTTAAAGTGCTTTCCCCCCTAAACAAATCAGCTTTCCCTATAACAAAAATCAAAAAAAAATTCCCTCTCAAATTTTGTTTCCATCTTTCTACTCTCATCTCATTCACCCAAATACAAATACAACTAATCATTTAACAAATACTTAAGATTTTTACTAACTATTATTAATCACTAAACCTGATTAGTGAGGGGTAGATTAGGATTTAAAAAAATACTTAGATAAGGGGTGACCCCGAATTGATATCTGGATCCAATTTTTGTCCTTTTCTTATATCCCCAATTCCTTTTCATGTCCCCCAATTTCGCGGTTTAGGATTAAAAGAGGAAAATAGTGAATCGGAGATTCATATTAAAAGAGGTATCGAGTTGACTTAACTTTTGAACAAAAAATGATTAATTTTTGTAATGTCTAGGAAAATCACATTCCCTCGTATAATAATAGTTTAGTTGTTTTTAATATATGCGGCTTCAAAAAAAAAAAGAGATAATATGATTAATAAAATAATCGGAAAATGGGTCATTTGTCCAAATATTTTTAAAACCTGGTTCAAATGGACGAGTAAAAATTAGTATGGGTGATATAGAAGAAAAAAAAAAATAGCAAGGATGAAACTGGATTCATCCTGACTTAAACTTAAAAAATAGCAAGGATGAAACTGGATGCATCCTGATGTAAATTAAAAAAGAAAAGGTATTTGAAAATGGGTAGGATGAAACTGTTTTCGTCCCGGCTATTTTTTGTGTTTTTGTTCATTTAAATGAAGATCAAAATCTATATGTCTTTGTTACCCAAGATTTATTGATTTTGGTTTTTTAACCAATTTTGTATAAAATAATTAAATTGATTATCTACGTAATAGATGAATTATGAATCAACAACTAAGAAGTGAAACGGTGGTCAGACCATTAGTTGGACGCATTAAAGGGCACGAATAAAAATCAAAGGCACATAGCGTCCGAGTTCTAGCCCACTCGCGTCCTTAATGCGTCCAGCGCGAGTCCAGATCAAAAACACGTGGGATGCGCACGTGGGCGCGTCCCCCACGCTTCGAGTCCGCGTCGTAGGCACGTCCCGCGTCCACCGTGCGTCGGACGCGGACTTGGCACCAAAACTGGTGCGTCCGTGCATCCCATGTCACGTTATTATTATTAATCTTGCCTTCGATATTATCCCACGGTCAGCATTTTCGGTTAAAAAAAAAAAAAAAAAAAAACAATAATGGACCTCCAGCTGGCGCATTGCACGGGTTCAGATTAAGTGTCCCAGTTGCTACCCGAAAATGCTATTTAACCCACTCAATAACAACTAGTTTGACAGCTAAATCTTACGTGGGCATCACATGTGGAGGAAAGAAGTGTTTCGTCTCTTATACACGTCATGGATAATCTCTGTATTTTTATTTTTATTCGTCTGTCACCATCTTGTTTTTACGGATTTGGGTAGGTACTTGTTTGTTTTTTTTTTTATGAGAAAATATATTAACTAGCGTACAAAAGATTTACAAGATTATTTTTTATCAAAAACATTAGAATCTATGCTAGATATATTAACTTTTTGTCGCAGGTTATCCGACATGTGCTGTAGATTTTTAATCCTTGCCTCTTTTGCAATGTAGTCCATTCTTTGAGTTATTCTTCCTCCTAATATATTTTACTTCTTACTAATATATAAAGAAAAAGCTCTTTTTGGTAGGAGACCCCTAAATTACTTAGTTGTCCCCATTTTTTAGATATTTACGTAAATACCATTGTTTTAAAAATAGATCAAAATTTTTAAAAACTTAATATCTTTCAAAATATACACCGGATTTTTGTAAAATTTATATATTTGAAAAGCTCTTTCAATTATCTACGTAACGAGTATAAATAAGAATAGTAAATTTTTGTTCTAGGAAAAAAAATTCATGGCTTCCAATTTTAATATAGTAAAAACTCAAGCATGTGCATCGCACATGTGTCCTTACTAGTAAGAAAGAAAGAGATGCTAGTTTTAGTGAATAGTGATCATGAGGTGGTACCACACGACCTGTTTATATAGCATAGGTCGGTCAGATTAGGAAGTACTCCTCCATTCCCTAATTAGATGAGCTACTTGGTTTTTAGTTTTGTCCACAAATAGATGAGCTATTTCACTAACTAAGGGGATATTTCTAAAACTACCCTTTTAATAAATTATTTTTTCTATAAGAAATATGTAT
This sequence comes from Papaver armeniacum, assembly GCA_023531295.1. Lineage (NCBI taxonomy): Eukaryota > Viridiplantae > Streptophyta > Magnoliopsida > Ranunculales > Papaveraceae > Papaver > Papaver armeniacum. Next base: position 22,597 of record JAJJWW010011127.1, read on the forward strand.
AATTTGATAGTCATGTTTATATTCGTTGCGTAGGTGTTTTAAAATGTTTTTCAACGGTATAAAGTTTATAAAAAACCGTGGTATAGTTTAAGAGATAAATCGTTTCTAAATTTTACTAATTATTGCCCATAAGGGTATAATTGTAAAAAAATACTTAAATATACTCCACTTTCCTCCTTGCCTTAAAATTTGTGCAAACTACAAGTAGCTCATCTAATTAGGGACGGAGGGAGTACAATGTAGCCGACAAGCAATTTCCTAGAATTCTAAAAACAAGAAGAAGAAATACACTAACTCTACTTTGTCCACTGCCTTCCTAAACAGGTTGTTCACCGCCTTCCTAAACAGGTGAAATCTTTGAGGACGTAAACCATGAGCAACGAAGCCGAATGGTAGGGTGAGATTCTACCCGTAATCTTCCTCCTGGTCTCATGAAGGCTGAGGTTTCGTGAATGTCCGTTGTGAGGAAGGGAACTCTGTCATGCGAATAGCGTGTATTGGGAAAACTTAAAAGCTCACTAAACAAGCTGACAGTGGAGAAATACAATATTCTGAGAAATTGATTCACAACACCGTGCAAAGGCTTTGCATCTCTGATACTTAACAAGGCTGTGACGGAGCCAACATTTTGTCCTTTGTACGCTTTTCTATGTTCTGAAATTTCTGCGTACCTCCCATCAAATTCAAGTGTATCTCTTGAATAATTTCCAGGAAACTATTGAATGTGCAAATATGAAGGCAGGAGAGACCATGCAGCATTTTATGACTGGTGCTTCTAATCAAGATTTGGAGTACGGATACAAAGTATAAGATTCATTTGTGAGCTGTTTTTATCAAACACCCTTCGTGCGTACATACACAAATTCACATACATACGAATGAAACTCCAAAAACTAAAGTTTTCTTCAAACCTAAACTTCAATATACGTTCCTCGACAAAAAAAAAAAAAAAAAAAAAAAAACTTGTGATTACTTTTATCTTTAAGTGAAATAATGCTTTTTATCATCGGTTGTTACAGTTGAGCTCATGGTCAGTTACATATGGGTTTGCTCAAAGGGGTAAACTGGTACTACTAAATAATTTGGAATAGTCAATATTAGTAAATTTTTCCCTCTATAAACGTCTCAATAATACCGGCTTTCCCTTAAAGTGCTTTCCCCCTAAACAAATCGGCCTTTTCCTATAACAAAAATCAAAAAAAATTCCCTCTCAAATTTTGTTTCCATCTTTCTACTCTCATCTCATTCACCCAAATACAAATACACACTAATCATTTAACAAATACTTAAGATTTTTACTAACTATTATTAATCACTAAACCTGATTAGTGAGGGGTAGATTAGGATTTAAAAAAATACTTAGATAAGGGGTGACCCCGAATTGATATGTGGATCCAATTTTTGTCCTTTTCTTATATCCCCAATTCCTTTTCATGTCCCCCAATTTCGCGGTTTAGGATTAAAAGAGGAAAATAGTGAATCGGAGATTCATATTAAAAGAGGTATCGAGTTGACTTAACTTTTGAACAAAAAATGATTAATTTTTGTAATGTCTAGGAAAATCACATTCTGGTATAATAATAGTTTAGTTGTTTTTAATATATGCGGCAAAAAAAAAAGAGATAATATGATTAATAAAATAATCTCGGAAAATGGGTCATTTGTCCAAATATTTTTAAAACACCTGTTCAAATGGACGAGTAAAAATTAGTATGGGTGATATAGAAAAAAAAAATAGCAAGGATGAAACTGGATTCATCCCGACTTAAACTTAAAAAATAGCAAGGATGAAACTGGATGCATCCTGATGTAAATTAAAAAAAGAAAAGGTATTTGAAAATGGGTAGGATGAAACTGTTTTCGTCCTGGCTATTTTTGTGTTTTTGTCCATTTAAACAGTATCAAAATCTATATGTCTTTGTTACCCAAGATTTATTGATTTTGGTTTTTTAACCAATTTTGTATAAAATAATTAAATTGATTATCTACGTAATAGATGAATTATGAATCAACAACTAAGAAGTGAAACGGTGGTCAGACCATTAGTTGGACGCATTAAAGGGCACGAATAAAATCAAAGGCACATAGCGTCCGAAGTTCTAGCCCACTCGCGTCCTTAATGCGTCCAGCGCGAGTCCAGATCAAAAACACGTGGGACGCAGCACGTGGGCGCGCCCCCACGCTTCGAGTCCGCGCCGTAGGCACGCCCCGCGTCCATCGTCGTCGGACGCGGACTTGGCACCAAAATTGGTGCGTCCGTGCATCCCATGTCACGTTATTATTATTAATCTTGCCTTCGATATTATCCCACGGTCAGCATTTTCGGTTAAAAAAAAAAAAAAACAAAAAAAACAATAATGGACCTCCAGCTGGCGCATTGCACGGGTTCAGATTAAGTGTCCCAGTTGCTACCCGAAAATGCTATTTAACCCACTCAATAACAGCCAGTTTGACAGCTAAATCTTACGTGGGCATCACATGTGGAGGAAAGAAGTGTTTCGTCTCTTATACACGCCATGGATAATCTCTGTATTTTTATTTTTATTCGTCTGTCACCATCTTGTTTTTACGGATTTGGGTAGGTACTTGTTTGTTTTTTTTTTATGAGAAAATATATTAACTAGCGTACAAAAGATTTACAAGATTATTTTTTATCAAAAACATTAGAATCTATGCTAGATATATTAACTTTTTGTCGCAGGTTATCCGACATGTGCTGTAGCTTTTTAATCCTTGCCTCTTTTGCAATGTAGTCTGTTGCTGAGTTATTCTTCCTCCTAATATATTTTACTTCTTACTAATATAAAGAAAAAAGCTCTTTTTGGTAGGAGACCCCCTAAATTACTTAGTTGTCCCCATTTTTTAGATATTTACAGAAATACCATTGTTTTAAAAATAGATCAAAATTTTTAAAAACTTAATATCTTTCAAAATATACACCGGATTTTTGTAAAATTTATATATTTGAAAAGCTCTTTCAATTATCTACGTAACGAGTATAAATAAGAATAGTAAATTTTTGTTCTAGGAAAAAAAATTCATGGCTTCCAATTTTAATATAGTAAAAACTCAAGCATGTGCATCGCACATGTGTCCTTACTAGTAAGAAAGAAAGAGATGCTAGTTTTAGTGAATAGTGATCATGAGGTGGTACCACACGACCTGTTTATATAGCATAGGTCGGTCAGATTAGGAAGTACTCCCTCCGTCCCTAATTAGATGAGCTACTTGGTTTTTAGTTTTGTCCACAAATAGATGAGCTATTTCACTAACTAAGGGGATATTTCTAAAACTACCCTTTTAATAAATTATTTTTTCTATAAGAAATATGTATAATTTGATAGTCATGTTTATATTCGTTAGTAGGTGTTTTAAAATGTTTTTCAACGGTATAAAGTTTATAAAAACCGTGGTATAGTTTAAGAGATAAATCGTTTTAAATTTTACTAATTATTGCCCATAAGGGTATAATTGTAAAAAAATACTTAAATATACTCCACTTTCCTCCTTGCCTTAAAATTACAAGAAACTACAAGAGGATTTCATCTAATCCAGTGACGGAGGAGTACAATGTAGCCGACAAGCAATTTCCTAGAATTCTAAAAACAAGAAGAAGAAATACACTAACTCTACTTTGTCCACTGCCTTCCTAAACAGGTTGTTCACCGCCTTCCTAAACAGGTGAAATCTTTGAGGACGTAAACCATGAGCAACGAAGCCGAATGGTAGGGTGAGATTCTACCCGTAATCTTCCTCCTGGTCTCATGAAGGCTGAGGTTTCGTGAATGTCCGTTGTGAGGAAGGGAACTCTGTCATGCGAATAGCGTGTATTGGGAAAACTTAAAAGCTCACTAAACAAGCTGACAGTGGAGAAATACAATATTCTGAGAAATTGATTCACAACACCGTGCAAAGGCTTTGCATCTCTGATACTTAACAAGGCTGTGACGGAGCCAACATTTTGTCCTTTGTACGCTTTTCTATGTTCTGAAATTTCTGCGTACCTCCCATCAAATTCAAGTGTATCTCTTGAATAATTTCCAGGAAACTATTGAATGTGCAAATATGAAGGCAGGAGAGACCATGCAGCATTTTATGACTGGTGCTTCTAATCAAGATTTGGAGTACGGATACAAAGTATAAGATTCATTTGTGAGCTGTTTTTATCAAACACCCTTCGTGCGTACATACACAAATTCACATACATACGAATGAAACTCCAAAAACTAAATTTTTCTTCAAACCTAAACTTCAATATACGTTCCTCGACAAAAAAAAAAAAAAAAAAAAAAAAAAAAAAAAACTTGTGATTACTTTTATCTTTAGGTGAAATAATGCTTTTATCATCGGTTGTTACAGTTGAGCTCATGGTCAGTTACATATGGGTTTGCTCAAAGGGGTAAACTGGTACTACTAAATAATTTGTAATAGTCAATATTAGTAAATTTTTCCCTCTATAAACGTCTGAATAATACTGGGCTTTCCCCTTAAAGTGCTTTCCCCCTAAACAAATCAGCTTTCCCTATAACAAAAATCAAAAAAATTCCCTCTCAAATTTTGTTTCCATCTTTCTACTCATCTCATTCACCCAAATACAAATACACACTAATCATTTAACAAATACTTAAGATTTTTACTAACTATTATTAATCACTAAACCTCGATTAGTGAGGGGTAGATTAGGATTTAAAAAAATACTTAGATAAGGGGTGACCGAATTGATATCTCGGATCCAATTTTTGTCCTTTTCTTATATCCCCAATTCCTTTTCATGTCCCCCAATTTCGCGGTTTAGGATTAAAAGAGGAAAATAGTGAATCGGAGATTCATATTAAAAGAGGTATCGAGTTGACTTAACTTTTGAACAAAAAATGATTAATTTTTGTAATGTCTAGGAAAATCACATTCCCTCGTATAATAATAGTTTAGTTGTTTTTAATATATGCGGCTTCAAAAAAAAAAGAGATAATATGATTAATAAAATAATCGGAAAATGGGTCATTTGTCCAAATATTTTTAAAACCTGGTTCAAATGGACGAGTAAAAATTAGTATGGGTGATATAGAAGAAAAAAAAAATAGCAAGGATGAAACTGGATTCATCCTGACTTAAACTTAAAAAAATAGCAAGGATAAAACTGGATGCATCCCTTTGATGTAAATTAAAAAAAGAAAAGGTATTTGAAAATGGGTAGGATGAAACTGTTTTCGTCCTGGCTATTTTTGTGTTTTTGTCCATTTAAACAGTATCAAAATCTATATGTCTTTGTTACCCAAGATTTATTGATTTTGGTTTTTTAACCAATTTTGTATAAAATAATTAAATTGATTATCTACGTAATAGATGAATTATGAATCAACAACTAAGAAGTGAAACGGTGGTCAGACCATTAGTTGGACGCATTAAAGGGCACGAATAAAAATCAAAGGCACATAGCGTCCGAGTTCTAGCCCACTCGCGTCCTTAATGCGTCCAGCGCGAGTCCAGATCAAAAACACGTGGGACGTGCACGTGGGCGCGTCCCCCACGCTTCGAGTCCGCGTCGTAGGCACGTCCCGCGTCCACCGTGCGTCGCACGCGGACTTGGCACCAAAACTGGTGCGTCCGTGCATCCCATGTCACGTTATTATTATTAATCTTGCCTTCGATATTATCCCACGGTCAGCATTTTCGGTTAAAAAAAAAAAAAACAAAAAAAACAATAATGGACCTCCAGGTGGCGCATTGCACGGGTTGATTAAGTGTCCCAGCTTGCTACCCGAAAATGCTATTTAACCCACTCAATAACAACAGTTTGACAGCTAAATCTTACGTGGGCATCACATGTGGAGGAAAGAAGTGTTTCGTCTCTTATACACGCCATGGATAATCTCTCGTATTTTTATTTTTATTCGTCTCTGTCACCATCTTGTTTTTACGGATTTGGGTAGGTACTTGTTTGTTTTTTTTTTTTATGAGAAAATATATTAACTAGCGTACAAAAGATTTACAAGATTATTTTTTATCAAAAACATTAGAATCTATGCTAGATATATTAACTTTTTGTCGCAGGTTATCCGACATGTGCTGTAGATTTTTAATCCTTGCCTCTTTTGCAATGTAGTCTGTTGCTGAGTTATTCTTCCTCCTAATATATTTTACTTCAGCTTGAGGTAGATCTCCCAAGATTGTCCTTATTTCTTGCAAGGTATTTTCCGTTGACCACGAAGAATCTGTGCTTACCTTGTTTAAAATGTCTACCAACGCTTTGCAGTCAGTTACTATGAACACGCTTGATAAAATATTTTCTTTTAACCACGTAACAGCCTTTAATAAGGATTTTGCTTCTGCGTGGAAGCTGATGTTGCCCACTCTGAACCCGCAGATAGGTGCATGAAAGCCTCTTCATCAGCTGAATATACAATGAAAGCATATCCCATCGACAAATCCTCTTTCTTAAAAGAAGCGTCAATGAAGATTATCCAATCTAAATTTAGGTTGGACCAAGAGTAATTGGTTGAGACTTTCTTTTGAGTTTTCATATTACTTTGAAGGGTATTTGACGGGGAAGAATGTAAGAAACTATTGATTTGCCCTATTAAATTGATTGGGTTTGGGTTTATTTTCTCAATAATTACCGAGCATCTATATTTCCAGATGAACCGAAGTATGGTAGAAATTTTTACCTGAATATGGCTCAAGTTAGTTTCCGTAATCCACCATTTAATCCAGGAAATAAACGTGATGGGAATGTAACTTGAGATTATATTATTTAGGGAGAGAACAAACCAAACAGCTCTTGCAAACGGGCACTCACAGAAGAGATAAAATTTCGTTTCTTGTGCTTGATTATTACATAATTGGCAAGTCGGGCCGATGCCCTTATTATAAGCACCTAGTCTAGCAGATGTTGGAAGTACATTTTGTGATAGTTTCCAGATGAAAAGCCTTATTCTTGGAATTGCTTGAATTCTCCAAATCTTATTCCATGGGAAATCTAGGTTGTCATTATTGTCTTGATCCTGATCGGCTAGAAAGTTATAAACATTCTTGGCCATGCATTTTCCTGAGTGATGGTGCCTCCATCTAATGATGTCTTGCTCTTGTTTCCTTGGATTTATAGCTTGGATTTTTTTTCCTATCCTCTGGGTAAAAGAATTGTTTTAGCTTTTCTTGATCCCACTTATTCTGAACTGTTATTAGCTCTTGAACTCTTGTTAGCGTCTGAGCTTGAGGGTTGGGAACTTTATGTATTATATCTGCGTTAGGAACCCATGTCTTCCCAAATTTTCACCGAAGCTCCGTTTTTTACTTGTCAAACAAAATTTACTTTTATTAGCTCTAAACATTTTTGTATGCTGGTACAAATCCAAGACAGATTCGATGTTCTGGACTTTTCTAGAGGGTGCGAGTTTGGGAAGTATTTTGCTTTCAGGAGTTTGACCCATAATTGGTCTTGTTCGGTTACCAACCTACTGGAAAGTTTAGTGAGAAGAAGTAAATTGAAATGATGGGGGTTTTTAATTCCTAAACCACCTTGGGAAATTGGCAAGTTTACTTTTCCAAGCTTTTATAAATCCTCCTTTTCTTTTTTGCCCTTCTTTTTTTCCACCAGAAATTTCTCTGAATCCTGTCGAGTTGATCAAGAGTTTCATTTGGCAGTGCGAGAACTTTCATTTGATAGGTTGGGTAGGATTGAAGGATAGATTTTATCAAGACAGTCCTACCCGCTTGAGATAACAGTTTTGATTTTCAACCTTGTAAAGTAGAATAATATATGTGTAGTAGGGGCTCAAAATTGGCTTTTCGATTCTTATCAAAGAAAAGCAGGGTACCCAGGAATCTATCGTTTTTGGTCATCAACGAGACTTTTAAGATTTTTGCTATAATCTTCCCATGTTTCGGATGTATTCGTGGGCTGAAGTAGACGATGGATTTTTGAAGATTAACCATATGGCCTGTGATGTTCTCAAATAATTGTAAGATTTCCAAGAGACTTTTTGCTTCACCCAGATCCGCTTTTGTAAATAAAAAGCAGTCATCCGCGAAAAATAGGTGGGATATATTGGGAGCATTTTTGTTGATTTGAAATCCAGTGATTCTTTTGTCTTCAATAGCTTTTTCGAGGAGTCTACATAGAATTTTCATGCATATTAGGAAAAGATACGGTGATAATGGATCACCTTGTCTTAAACCTCTCGAAGTGTTGAAAGTGGGTCTCGGGGAACCGTTTAGAAGAATTGAAAAGAGGTTTTCGGTATGCATTGTAGAATGAGTGATAGACGCATTTATGTGTCTATATTAGTCTCAATTCTTTGTAATGTTAGCACTCGATTTTGTACTTATTTGGTTATTTTATGTCTTTGTAGGTGTTTTTGAGAAATAAGCTTTCGCGCAGCGAAATTGGCTCGAAAAGTGGTATTTGCGCTCGTGGATAAAATTACTAAAGACACCCTCATTTGGATAAAGGGCACCTCAATTACTAAGGGGTACCCTCCCGCTATTTGCACCAGGGCATCCCCCTAAAGGCGTCCGCTAAAGGCACCCTATTATGGTCAAGGCATCCTATCTTCTTCACGGTTTGAGAGAGTTCTGGCGGGAAAAGGTATTTTGAAAATTCAGCAGCAACGAACATTTCTGGCAACAATTTGGGTGCGATTCTGTTGGATATTTTCACAGATATGGTTCGATTTGGGCATGTTTCACTAAAACAGGATGGGTAGGTGTTTTAGAAATCGAAAAAAAAAAAAAACGAATTACACGGAATCACGATTAAATGTAATGTGAGATATTATCTCCGGTGATGGCTTAGATTTGGAAGTTTCGGGAAGAAGAAAGGAAGTAGCTCGTGATACTTGTATAATCTTGACTAAGAAGTTGGATGGGAAGACGTGTTGAAGATATAAAAAAGGGAAGTTCATCGGACTTTCATTAAAACAGGAAAGCGGTGGTTAGTTATTCTCGGGAAAGTTTGGGTTTGATTAAAGAAGTTACGTGAAGGTTTGAAGAACAATATATCCTCTGTTATATTTTGGGAAGTTTCAGACGCGTTAAACAGAAACAGAGGAGGAGAAATTGACGTAACTTGCCGCGGAAAGAAAGAAAAGATATTCGAGATGTTCTCGGGATTCAATGACCCTGTAAAGTATATAAAAGGAGTTGGGAGGTTCAACAGAGGGTATCGAGACTTTGGGGGTAGTTGCAGAGAAGTTTAGGAGGTTGCAGAGACGATTTCACAACTCACAGGCAAGAGGAAGAAGAAGAACCCAGAACAGCAGTATGAGACAGTCGCAGAATCCGTCACCTATTCATTCAAATTCATTCTCTTTGTAACAATTTTTCCAACAATTATATTGAGTTCGCAATAGCTCGCAACAAGTTTCTCTTCAGAATAGTGAGTTCTCAGAACAATTATATTTGTTACAAACTCGCTGCTTTATTAGTTTTCTCTTGTTTTTCACACTTTTGAGCTATGAACACCTATTTTGAGCACGTGAATAATATGAGGATCTAAACCCCTTAGCCGAGGCGACGGAGGAAGCCATTGTTCCATGAAAAGTGGAATATTTCTATTTTAATTATTTTTTGCAAATTTCTTTTATGATTATTTGCATGGAACTAATATTGGAAAATTGATTTTTATTGAATGATTGTGATTCATTTTGATGGAGCATGCTTAGTTTATGACTTTTGATGTTTCATGCTTGATGTATACAATTGTTACTTCGAAAATCTACTAGAGGCATTTTTTATAAATTAGAATCACTTCAAACGCAAAGAATTGCATGAATACTGATTAGATTGAATCACTCAATTGGTCAACGGTGGAATCCTGAGTCTCGGTGCTTTTTATAATCTTGATAACAACTTTGTAAGTTTTCTATTGAGTTTGAATCTAAAATTGAATCTTCACAAGTCTGAGTGAACGACATCTTTTACTACCACTTTACAAACAACTTCAAAATTACATCAATTTTTGGCGCCGCCGACGCGGACTTGTATTTAGATTTGTTTTAGGTTTATTTTTATTTTTATTATTTTTTTTCTTTTTTACGCGTTTTGGTGTTTTTCGATTCTTTTCAAATTTGAAGCGAAGCTACAAGGAAAGAAAAAGTGCTATAAAAGGAAAGCATCGCCAAAGAAGGAAAGAAAAGAGGAATCTGAAAGGAGTAAAGGAGAAGATTTTGTATATAGTTATTTTGTTTTATTTTTAGAAACTGTAAATAGGGTTGTATTTTTGTAATTTTTCTTTTTATTTTTGGACACTTTTTTGGACTTTATTTTTTTGGAATGGACATTATTTTTAAAACCCTAAGGAAGGGTTAAAAAATTAAATATAAATCAAGTTTTAGGAAGGACGACGATTCATGATAATCGTCTCGGCCCCTCGGGTTCGTACACCGACATATGAGTCGGTGGCCCGAGTCGACTTCAACGGTTCATCGCCCGTCTGCAGTACGGAGGTAAGACTCTATCCACCCACGAATCCCCGCCGGTGGGTTTTATTCTGTGTGACAACTCACACCCCCGCAATAGAATGTCGAATCGGTATTACAATAGCCAATACAACGAATATCCGACCGAGTTTCAAAATGGACGTTACTACTTTGACCATAATGTGAATAGTGGTTGGGAACATCAACCTTTTGAAGGTTATGGTCCATACCATGGTGAGCCCAATTACTATTCACATGAATACCGGTCATACGAGCAAAATTCCTATAATTCCTCTTCTCTAGATTTAAGCACGTAGGATACTTGAGTCAACGCGTAAGTTAACTGAGTCAACACGTGAGTTTGCCGAGACAACACGTAGGTTAGAGTTAGAGACGGAAGAAAGAATTGCTCGAATTACTCTTGATTGCCAATACATTCTTTCCAATATCACCCGTGAAAATGAGGACAATTTTTATAATCAGGATGACGAGGTTAGAATTGGTAACACTACATGTTTAGATGAGGTTCAACCATTTTCATGCTCTTATGATGATTATGATAGTGTTGATGAAGAATCTGAAATATGTAGGCATAGTGATCAGGAATTTGTTACTCCAATTGAGCTTTACCATGATAATATTTCTAGTTCAAATTCAAATAATTTTAATAATTATTCACCTATTCAAAAGGACGAGGATTTGACTAGAGATACCACCGTTTTAGACGATGTAGTATTTCCTTATGAAGCCGATGATGGTTTAGAGGAGCGAGTTTCTTCTGAGAATATTTTTTTAGAGTCTAGCGATTTAAAAACATTAGTCTTAGACAAAGAAAATGAACTCGTAGAGATGAGTGAGGATGAACCTGACTTAGAAGAATCAATTGACCATCTTCAGAATCGGGATGACCTTGAAATTAGGGGAAGTTGTGACTAGTCTTTCTAGAGACACTAAAAACTCTAAGTTTGGGGGTGATTATCATTCTCCATGTGCTTTAACTCTTAGAAAGGTCCCTCACTTGGGACTTGACATATGTGCCTCAACCATTTTAAAAGATTATCTTCATACACGTTTTCCTGAACCTAGTGATTTCCATAAGGAAGTTCAGTTGTTAGAAACTCATCCTCTGGTTGATGTGGTTTATTCAGGCTATGATACCCAGATTGACTTTGTTTTCCCACCAAATATTTTTCAACCAATTGTGGGAACGTATAAGTTTCAGATGTGTCAGTTATTAAGTTTTGAGACTGAGCCTAAGTACTTTAGGAAATTAGTATCGACATATTTTCTTATGATTGACCGCCAGTTTCATCGTGGTCAATTGTGTGAGTCAAAACTGATTGACTTTAAGGATCCGCAATTATTCGGAGTTATTATTATGTGCTTCTAAGTTTTTATTTGAGTTTTTCCGACTTTAATATCGAATCGGATCATAGCTTTAAGGAATTCCAAAGACATGAAAATATTTTATCTTGACCCAATTATAGAGCTCGAACTCCGAACCACAACTAGATGTAGTTGTCTTAAACAGGAAACTATACAATGGTGTGCTTTATTTGTTAATTTTCTTGGCATGTTGCAGATTCCTTTTATTTGTGATAGCTTTGTTTGGTTTTGATGACCCACAGAAATTCCGGCTATTACTTTATGATTCTATGAGGTGACTAATCCTTTCTTAGTCTGGATGAAGACTTTAAATTTAGCACTTCTTGGGAGGTAACCCAATATTCATGCGACACGGTAATAACTTTCCTTAACTATTTTACTTCAAATGGTAACAGTTTCTCCTTGTTCATGTTTTTAATTTTATCTTTAGAACATTGAGGACAATGTTAGATTTAAGTTTGGGGTATAGGAGAAACATTTGAGTTGCATTGTTAAACTCCGAGCCTAGAAATTTATGCTTATTAAGGATGGCACTAACCAATCTAAGTGGATGGAAGCATTTTGGTTGTAGGAGTTGAGGAACCAATCTGATTAGATGGAAACATCTAAAGAGTCTATTCATAAAAGCACGAGCTCGGGTGTTAGAAATAACATGATAGTTTCACCATATCTCGTTGAGTCCTTTTCACTTGTTTTTATTTTGTTTTTAAACTATGTTTCTCTAAGTGATTAGGTGGGGTTCACGAATCAAGTTGTTACCAATGCTAGGGTGAATTAGTGTGATTGAGATACAAAAAAAAAAAAGAAAAAAAAATTGAAAAAAAAAAGAGAAAAAAAATTGAGACCAGACCATCACACCAACAGGAATAAATTCAATAAAGTCGACCACTGGAACCCTTGTATATGCCAATTGTGTTGACCTAGAGTTAGGATTATCGACCACTGGTTCCCTTGTATATGTCAGTGTGTTGATATTAGTCGACTAGTATCTCAGTCCATTAGGATAGGTTCATTTTGGCTGAGGCCTTTCACAGTGATATGGGAAACACCATTCACTTAGTAAACATCAAAACCATCTATGTTTTTCTCTATATCCATGTGAGAGAAAACCATCAAAACCATGTGATTAGTAAACATCAAAACCATCTATGTTTTTCTTCTTGATCTATCCATGTGATTAGTTTTGACTCGAGGGTATTGATGTCCATAGTGCCACTATCCGAGTAGAGCTCGTGACTTATATATGAATTTTAGTATGCTTAAGTGCAACCTCGTGTACATCAATTGGAATTTCGCATCGGGTACTTCCTCTTGTAGTCAATAAGTGCGCCAACCAAGGAGATTCTTTAGTGCCTTCCAAGGTTCTCGTGAGATAGCTAGAGTCCTGGAGTAAAGGTTTTGTGGGTAAATCTCTTGTAAGCCCTCCCGAGACTATAACTCGCCACTAGGGCCACCTAGGGGTTTAAAGGCTTATTGCATACGCTAAATGCAATCGACGATGCCTCGCGACAAGTGAGTTAGATTTTATTTTGTAGATTTGATTTGCTCGAGGACTAGCAAATAATAAGTTTGGGGGTATTTGATAGACGCATTTATGTGTCTATACTAGTCTCAATTCTCTGTAATGTTAGCACTCGATTTTGTACTTATTTGGTTATTTTATGTCTTTGTAGGTGTTTTTGGAGAAATAAGCTTTTGCGGCGAAATTGGCTCGAAAAGTGGTATTTGCGCTCGTGGGAGAAAATTACTAAAGACACCCCTCATTTGGATAAGGGGCACCTAAATTACTAAGGGGTACCCTCCTGCTATTTGCACCCCGGGGCATCCCCAAAGGCGTCTGCTAAAGGCACCCCTATTATGGTCAGAAGGCATCATATCTTCTTCACGGTTTGAGAGAGTTCTGGCGGGAAAAGGTATTTTGAAAATTCAGCAGCAGCGAACATTTCTGGCAACAATTTGGGTGCGATTCTGTTGGATATTTTCACATATATGGTTCGATTTGGGCCTGTTTCACTAAAATAGGATGGGTATGTGTTTTAGAAATCGAAAAAAAAAAAAAACGAGTTACACGGAATCACGATTAAACAGGGCTGTGAGATATTATCTCCGGTGATGGCTTAGATTTGGAAGTTTCGCGGAAGAAGAAAGGAAGTAGCTCGCATACTTGTATAATCTTGACTGAGAATTTGGATGGGGAAGACGTGTTGAAGATATAAAAAAGGTAAGTTCATCGGACTTTCATTAAAACAGGAAAGCGGTGGTTAGTTATTCTCGGGAAAGTTTGGGTTTTATTAAAGAAGTTACGTGAAGGTTTGAAGAACAATATATCCTCTGTTATATTTTGGGAAGTTTCAGACGCGTTAAACAGAAACAGAGGAGGAGAAATTGACGTAACTTGCCGCGGAAAGAAAGAAAAGATATTCGAGATATTCTCGGGATTCAATGACCGTGTGAAGTATATAAAAGGAGTTGGGAGGTTCAACGGAGGGTATCGAGACTTTGGGGGTAGTTGCAGAGAAGTTTAGGAGGTTGCAGAGACGATTTCACAACTCACAGGCAAGAGGAAGAAGAAGAACCCAGAACAGCAGTATGAGACAGTCGCAGAATCCGTCACCTATTCATTCAAATTCATTCTCTTTGTAACAATTTTTCCAACAATTATATTGAGTTCGCAATTGATTCGCAACAGATTTCAGAAGCTGCTGAGTTCTCAGTAACAATTATATCTCGTTACAAACTCGCCGCTTTATTAGTTTTCTCTTGTTTTTCACACTTTTGAGCTATGAACACCTATTTTGAGCACGTGAATAATATGAGGAGCTAAACCCCTTAGCCGAGGCGACGGAGGAAGCCATTGTTCCATGAAAAGTGGTATATTTCTATTTTAATTATTTTTTGCAAATTTCTTTTATGATTATTTGCGTGGAACTAATATTGGAAAATTGATTTTTATTGAATGATTGTGATTCATTTTTATGGAGCATGCTTAGTTTAAGACTTTTGATGTTTCATGCTTGATGTATACAATTGTTACTTCGAAAATCTACTAGAGGCATTTTTTTATAAATTAGAATCACTTCAAACGCAAAGAATTGCATGAATACTGATTAGATTGAATCACTCAATTGGTCAACGGTGGAATCCTGAATCTCGGTGCTTTTTATAATCTTGATAACAACTTCGTAAGTTTTCTATTGAGTTTGAATCTAAAATTGAATCTTCACAAGTCTGAGTGAACGACATCTTTTACTACCACTTTACAAACAACTTCAAAATTACATCAATGAGTTTTGTCCAGATTTCCGAGAAGCCAAAATCTAAGAGGACTTTCTCAATAAAAGTCCATTTAACCCTATCGAAAGCTTTTGATAGGTCTAGTTTTAAAGCAAGGAATCCCTTTTTTTTCTTGGAGATTTTCATCGAGTGGATAAGTTCATGAGCAATTATGATGTTATCTGTGATTTGTCAACCAAGGAGAAACGCTGATTGATTGGAGGAGATTATTTTACCGAGAATGGGTTTTAGTCTATTAGCTAATATTTGTGATATAATTTTATAAATGGTATTACTCAGGCTAATAGGTATGAAATCTCCCGGCGTTTGGGGCGTGGAAATTTTTCGGATGAGGGTTATGAAGGAATGATTAAAATCTTTGTCGAGAATGCCCGATCAAAAGAATTCTTGGACCGAGTCAATGATATCTTTGTCCCAGTATGTCCCAGTTAGCTTTAAAGAAACCTGGTTGGAAGCCAACCGGGCCTGGGGCTCCCCATTGGTTCATATTAGATAGGGTGAGCCAGATCTCTTCTTTTAATGGGGATTACTGTCATGGAAGTATTTTCTTCAACAACGATGCAAAGATTTATTATGCTAGTGTTTGAGGGTGAAAATGGTTTCTGCTGATTTCGGTAATTTCACGTGAGTGGGTGAGAAAATGAGTCTAAACCCTAAACAATTTACTACAAGGGAGTACTTTAGATTCGAGAGATCAATCTGTACAAATCCGGCCTAAACCAAGAAATGGTTGTTCCAGACTTGCTTTGGTCACAAAGTGAAGGAGAAGGGTTGGTTTTAGGGAGGGAAGCGAAGAAAGTGTTGAGACCAGAATAGTTGATTCTGGAAGAGTAGTGGTTTGACTTGTATCAGAAAGTGAAAGCTAATAGATGGGAAAGCTAGCAAGTGGTTTCTGAGTGTTGTATGCTCCCACCCAAAACTTGTTGTTTGGTGGAAATAGGTAAGACCTATTTATACAAGTCCAAGTGAAACGTACTCTGGTCTTGTAAGAAATATAAACAGATGAGTAAATGGGAGGAGGTGGTAACCAGTAACGCCTGGAATTGATGTTCCATAATGAAGGAAAGTGTTTTCACCATTACTCCATGTATTTACTAACCGCCTTATTCTTATGACACTTTCATGTAACAGGTGTAGTGTACACCGCACGCTGTAAACCGCCAAACCAATACCCTTTATGAGCATCCCCCAGTTTGTGACATGTGTTAGATGTCTCGAGTGTTTTCATGGGAAAACATGTAGCATGGTGTTACGTGTGGCATGGTGGCATGCAAGTGGCCATGGTAGAGTCGGTATGGCTTTGCCATAGAATAGGCGCTGCCAAAATTAGTGTTTGGGTGCAAACCATGATGTTTTGGCTTTGGGCCGCAAGTTAGGTAGCGGACTTGAACGGTCGAGATCTGCACCTTAGAGGGAAGGATAGCCGTTGATTATTGCAACTCTCCGTTTTAGCATCTATCATTGATCATGGCTTTGCCATAGAGTAGGCGCGGCCAAAATTAGGGTTTAGGTGCAAACCGTGATGTTTTGGCTTTGGGCCGCAAGTTTCCATGTGTTAGGTGGCGAACTTGGATGGTTGAGATCTGCATCTCAAAGAGAAGGGTAGCCGTCGATTAATGTAACCCTTCGTTTGTAACAGACAGCGTTGAGCATGGCTTAGTCATAGAGTAGGCGCGACCAAAATTAGGGTTTAGGCGCAAACCGTGATGTTTGGCTTTGGGCCGCAAGTTGCCATGCGTCAGGTGGCGAACTTGTGTGGTCGAGATCTTCATCTCAAAGAGAAGGGTAACCGTTGATTATCGCAACCCTTCTTTTGTAGCAGCCAGCGTTGAGCATGGCTTGGTCATAGAGTAGGCGCGACCAAAATTAGGGTTTAGGCACAAAACCGTGATGTTTGGCTTTGGGCCGCAAGTTGCCATGCGTCAGGTGGCGAACTTGTGTGGTCGATATTTGCGTCTCAAAGAGAAGGGTAGTCGTTGATTATTGCAACCCTTCATTTGGTAGCGGGCGGCATGAAAGTATGGCCGGCAAGCTAGGATTTTTGTGTAGTTAGGCGCGGCCAAAAGCTGGGGTCTTGGCGTAGCTTGGGCGCGACCACAATTAAGGCTTGGCGTTGGGACACAAGTTGCCACGCGTTAGATGGTGACCTTGGACGATTAAGATCTGCATCTTAGATGGAAAGGTGGTCGTTGATCGTTGCAACCCTTCGTTTTGGCAGCCAGTGACGTGAAGGAATGGCTGGCATGGTATAGGCGCGGCCAAAACTAGGGTTTAGTGCAAATCGTGGTGTTTGGATTTGGGCCGCAAGTTGCCATGCGTTAGGTGGCGAACTTGGATGGTCGAGATCTGCATCTCAAAGAGAAGGGTAGCCATTGATTATTGCAACCCTTTGTTTTGGCGTGGAGAAGTGCCTGGCATGGTTTGCCATTGGCACGGTGGTGTGGCTGGCATGGTTGGCATGCCTTGGCGCAGAGACGTGGCTGGAATGGTTGGCATGCCTTGGCGCAGAGACGTGGCTGGCATGGTTTGTCATTGGCACGGTGGTGCGGCTGGCATGGTTGGCATGCCTTGGCGAGAGACGTGGTTGGCATGGTTGGCATGCTTTGCCGCAGAGACGTGGCTGGAATGGTGGTGCGACTGGCATGGTTTGCATGCCTTGGCGCAGAGACGTGGCTAACATGGTTTGCCATTGGTACGGTGGTACGGCTGTCATGGTTGGCATACCTTGGCACGGAGAGGTGGCTGGCATGGTTTTCCATTGGCACGGTGGTGCGTTTGGCATGGTTGGCATCCTTGGCGCGTAGACGTGGTCGGGCATGGTTTGCCATTGGCACGGTGGTGCGGCTGGCATGATTGGCATACCTTGGCGCAGAGACGTGGCTGGCATGGTTTTCTATTGGCACGGTGGTGCGGCTGGCATGATTGGCATTCCTTGGCGCAGAGACGTGGCTGGCATGGTTTGCCATTGGCACGGTGTGAGAATTAGGGTTTGGCATATACAAAGGTGATGTCAGTTAATACTAAGGGTTCTGCCGTGGAACATGGCACATGTATAAAAAAAAAGGGTACCCTGGTAATTCTTACGTAGGCATGTTGTTTGATTCAATAAGTGTGCTAGTGGTCATAGTGATGTCATGTCATATGCATAGTTTTACGATTTTAACCCTAAGCTAAAAATCACCATCAACATTAAGTCCCCTACTTAGCTCGGAACAGGAGCACTGTTGCGAGGTAAGCCTAAGATGGTGACAGACAAGGACAAAACCAAAGCGGCGGGTCATGAAAGACGGCTAGGAAAATTCGTCTAACCTTTTTCGAGATTATTTTGAGAATCCATGATCCTTGCGTTGGCGGCCTTGCATGAATTCTATTTGCGTCGTTGTTGGCTATACGTGAAATGGTAGAGGCAGTTGCTGGTTGAGACACATGATGTCATCTTGATTTGGTCACGCGTCATTTTGGCTGGGCTAGGGAACGCGTAGGTGCTGGATTAGAAAGTTATTGGCGTGGTTAGGAATGGGATTTGGCTTGGTGCAGCTCGGGCGCAGCTCGGCTCGGTCTTGACGCAACTTGGCTTTGGCGCGGCTTGGCTTGGCTCGGCGCGGGCGGCTTGGATTGACTCGGCTTGGCTCGGCGCGGGCGCGACTTGGACGCTGGCGTGGTGCGGGCTGGGGTATCGTGAGGTAAGGCATGGCGCGGACTTTTGGGCATCGTGAGACTTATCCTTGCGGGCCTGATTGCCTTTTCTTATTCGTGGCTTAAAATAGGGAATCCTTTCCTTATTCAAACTTCAAAAGAATATTACTCCTATAAAAGGGTTGTTCTCCTTTTATTTTATTTTTCATCTTTGTTCTCACGTCTTTGTGCTAGCGGTAGAGTGGTAGTAGTAAAACGAGCTAACATTCCAGGTATGTACTCCAACGCTTTTTTTTTCTTTTTCTTTTGTCGGTGCAAGCCCTAGACGTATATATACTCTCCATGAACCCGTAAAAATATTTTTTTTGTATGAATGATTCTTCCTTTCTAGCAGTATCATAGCAATATTAGTCGCCATGCCGATAGTAAGAAAACCAAGTATTATACAAAACATGCGTGCATGAGTAGGTTGTTGTTATTAGTTTTCTTCTCGTGAAAACCTAGCTTCAAGGTTGCCTTTCCCTTTTGTGGTCGTGTGAAAATATTTCTCCCTTGGTGGCGAGCGTATTTCCATGATAGAGCATGACTTGACCTGGGTTGTACTTTCCGTGACTTCGCATGCTTCATGCGGTACTATCTGATTTCGACCAATAGCGTATTTCCCTTGACATTACATATACCTCGTTGGGTAGCACCAGTCCCCATTCTCCTAGTCATGAATGTCGTGACGTGTGGACAAAGAGAAATTTCCGTGACAAACTGTTCGTAACCGATCTTGGTAATACTTTATGTATGCTTTTTCTTCGAGGTAGTAATTCTTCGTTTTGTTTTGTTGTATTTACTTCAATAGCATAAGGAATTCTGTTAAGATGTCACGTGGTAAAATCCTAGCAACTGTACCGAAGAACGTTAGCAACTCCAAGCCAAATGCGGATGATGAATTTTTTACAATGTCTTCTTCACCTAGGAAAACCCATCCCAAGTATGTGTCGGTTCTTTTGACTGGTTTAGAAAATAAAGGAGAGGTCCAGTCGGTTCGGCCATGGCGCATAATGCGATTTTGTCTGCAGAGGAAATAATATCCTGCTTCTCCCATCGACTTCAAAATCTGTCAGAGCCCGTTGCGTTCTTTTGATAAGTGGATGCAATTCATGATAGGTCAAGACCGTGTGAGGGCCAATTTGACCAAGGCGCAAATTGTTGGAGCTGTCACGGCTTATGCAACACTTCAAGTTAGGAAAGAGATCCAGGGTTTGATCACGTTTGTCTCCAGATGGTGTCCAGATACTCATACTGCCATATGCAGGTGGGGAGAAATGACCATCTCTTTAGAGAGCGTAGCCGTCTTGTTGAACCTTCCCATAACATGGAATCTTGATATCACGTTGTCTGATGATGAAGAGGAGATGTGTGTCGCCCTTGTCGAGAATTCAAAAGGGTTCGTCTGAAAGGGTCACGAGACGAAGTGCTTCTACAGCTGGTAGGTGTCTGAGTGGTTCCCTGATGAGCCGGAGGTGGACCTAGAATTAGATGACACTCTTCATGTTGCCTCTTTTTAGCTCCGTGGCTGTCCGAGAGATATTTTTGATGACGGCTCTGGCAAGAAGGAGATAAGGCGATGGCTTATTAAATTTGCCATCAAACTGGCAAAAGGCGTCATTTTTCCCATTGGGGGCTTGTTTCTTGGTTCTTTGTACACTCATTTGGGTCATCTGGTTGCGGATATGTATGTTTCAAACGGTTATTTGAAGGTAGACTCGTATGTTCACGTTGCTTTCCTCCAAGCATGGTTGTGGGAGCATTTCACAAAGTACGCTCCTAAACTGTTGGATCCGCTTCCTGAATCTTGCGGCGGCTCTCAAATTCTGCGCTGGTCTAATAGGCGTCCAAGATCTGGAGTGAAGCTCATTGATTTTCTTGATAATTTCTATGATGTTACTTTTCTTCCATGGGTTCCAGTTCACGCGTCCATAGTTCAGCCAAACACTTTTTCCGTTATTCCGAACTTGACTTTACTTTCGTCCGGGGAGAATACAAGTGTTGGAGAAGTTGTATTTATGCGGAGTTATATCCCTGGACACGTGCCATCTTTCTTTCGGGAATGTTGCAAGGCGTTCCCTTATAATATCGACAGGGAGGCTCGGCATATGGGTTTTGACCAAGGGGTCCCATTTATTCATCAGTCGGTTGCCAGTTGAAGAATGTTGCCAGCTGTTCTTAACGCCAGTGTTCTCGCGCCCAGTAAGAGCCTTCCTTTCCTGCTCCCAGATCGAAGTCCAATGACAACCCCTAGGTACAACAAGTTCTGGATGGATGAGTTTCTTGCCATCCATGGGTTTGCGGGCGATGTTGTGGAGAATACCCGGTGTGCCATCCTCTCGTGACTTTAACGAACATCCACTGTTAAGGGAGCCTTCTACTGCTAAGCGAAAATATCCCGACAATTATCAGAAAAAGTAGCGAAGGTCTAAGAACCGTGCGGGTGGTTTCCAATCGGATTCGTCGGCTCTCGTGACTTTCAGTTCTTTCAACACACGGGTATGGGCAGCTCCTTCTTGATTTGACTGATTCACACAAATCTTGTGTTTCGTTGCTAAACATCTTTTCTTTTCCGATTCAGGGCCTTGACAGCGCAAACCCATTTGCCAAACTCGCGTATAGTCAGAAATCGACTACTAAGTCTCCTGAGGATGTGGAAGAATCCGAGGAAGAAGAAAGATCGGGATCCAGCAGTGATGATGAAAGTGCTTTCGAAGGTGACATCGAGTCTTCCTCCGGTGAATCCGCAGATGAGTCGGTAAGTTTATGCGTTCCTTTTTTTTTTTTTTTTTTTGCCCTTTCTTTTTTTTTGAGTGAAAACTAAATTGTAATGTTGCAGGAGGGGATTGTTTCTGAAGAGGGTCTTGAGGTGGAGACTCGCCACAATGAAGGTCCAGCAGGGGAAGCCGAGCCTATAGGTGGCTCGGAGATGGACGTTGATAATGGTGAAACCCAGATGGTGGAAAGTACTTCGGCGACCATTGGTGCGGTCGTGGTCAGGAATCCTTTGTCGGTCGCAGATTCAGTTACAAGCGCCATTTTCGTGCCTCCATATTTGAATCCCCACGAAGACCATGTGTTGGTTGGAGGCTTCAGTGTGCCATCCAAGCATGCGGAGTTGTATACCAGGATATGGGAAAAATACAGACATATCGCCACGACCAAGAAGCTCATTAGCCAATTTGCATTGGTCAAGCGTGTGGAAGAAGCTTTATCTTCAATTCACCATATGTGCAACGTGACTGGTCACACTATTTCCAGAGATGTGATCTCAAGCTGGAAGTTTCACCGGGATATTGTGTATACTTTGAGTTTAATGTCTCCTGGTTCTGCAAGGGCTTTTCTGACATCCAAAGACTGCAGGCTGAAACGGTTGATGGTCCTTCGGCGGATTCGATTAATCATCAGGCGGCATAAGTCGATAAGTTGTCCCAGGAGCTGGAGAAGTTATCTCAGGAGTTGAAACTGAAGCAGGCGGCCCTTCAAAATATGAAGAACGTTTTCTCTAAGAAGAACGAGTCGTTGTTGATATGTTAAAGTCTGAGTTTCAAGTGTAGGTAGCAAATCATCTAGGAAAATTGTGAAACCGTGAATGTTGCGTGACGAGGGAAAGTATGTGATGAAACTTGGGAATAACATGGTGTTTGGTTTCAACGTGGAAACCTATAGTAATTGGTTATGTATCCTGGCCGGAATTAATTGTTTTTATTACCTACTTCAACAAAACGGATCCCAAACCACAAGTCCGGGCGACGTCGAATTGCCCGTGAGAAGTCCCCAGTTGTTCCCCGTCGCGTGATTATTAATAACTGGGTCGTCGATCCTAAGCGAATAGTTTTTTTTTTTTTAAGTCCCCAGTCGGCCCTTGTTGTATTACACCTGGTAACTGTTACGACTGGTAACTGGGTCGTTGATCCCTGAGCGGATCATTTGTTGCTACCGTTTCTAGATCTAAGTCAAACGATGAGATTGAGAGTTGAAAATTGACAGAGTGACTGAAAGATCAATCCTCCCGCTGTGGTCGCCAATTGTTTGAGGGTGAAAACGGTTTCTGCTGATTTCGGTAATTTCGCGTGAGTGTGTGAGAAACTGAGTATAAACCCTAAACAATGTACTGCAATGAAGTAATTTAGATTCGAGAGATCAATCTGTACAAATCTGGCCTAAACCAAGAAATGGTCGTTCCAGACTTGCTTCGGTCACAAAGTGAAGGAGAAGGTTTGGTTTTAGGGAGGGAAGCGAAGAAAGTGTTGAGACCAGAATAGTTGATTCTGGAAGAGTAGTTGTTTGACTTGTATCAGAAAGTGAAAGCTAACAGATGGGAAAGCTATCAAGTGGTTTATGAGTGTTGTATGCTCCCGACCCAAAACTTGTTGTGTGGTGGAAATAGGTAAGACCTATTTATACAAGTCCAAGTGAAACGTACTCTGGTCTTGTAAGAAATAGAAACGGATGAGTAAATGGGAGGAGGTGGTAACCAGTAAAGCCTGGAATTGATGTTCCATAATAAAGGAAAGCATTTTCACAATTACTCCCTTTATTTACTAACCGCCTTATTCTTATGACACTTTCATGTAACGGGCGTAGTGTACGCCGAACGCTGTAAACCGCCAAACCAATACCCTTTATGAGCATCCCCCAGTTTGTGACATGTGTTAGATGTCTCGAGTGTTTTTTATGGGAAAACGTGTAGCATGGTGTTATGCGTGGCATGGTGGCATGCCAGTTGCCATGGTAGAGTCGGTATGGCTTTGCCATAGAATAGGCGCGGCCAAAATTAGGGTTTAGGTGCAAACCATGATGTTTTGGCTTTGGGCCGCAAGTTAGGTGACAGACTGGAACGGTCGAGATCTGCATCTCAGAGGGAAGGATAGTCGTTGATTATTGCAACTCTCTATTTTAGAAGCCATCGTTTAGCATGGCTTTTCCATAGAGTAGGCGCGGCCAAAATTAGGGTTTAGGTGCAAACCGTGATGTTTTGGCTTTGGGCCGCAAGTTGCCATGCGTTAGGTGGCGAACTTGGATGGTCGAGATCTGAATCTCAAAGAGAAGGGTAGTCGTTGATTATTGCAACCCTTCGTTTGTAGCGGCCAGCGTTGAGCATGGCTTGTTCATAGAGTAGGTGCGGCCAAAATTAGGGTTTAGGCGCAAACCGTGATGTTTGGATTTGGGCCGCAAGTTGCCATGCGTCAGGTGGCGAACTTATGTGGTCGAGATCTGCATATCAAAGAGAAGGGTAACCGTTGATTATCGCAACCTTCGTTTGTAGCAGCCAACGCTGAGCATGACTTGGTCATAGAGTAGGCGCGGCCAAAATTAGGCTTTAGGCACAAACCGTGATGTTTGGATTTTGGCCGCAAGTTGCCATGCGTCAGGTGGCGAACTTGTGTGGTCGAGATCTGCATCTCAAAGAGAAGGGTAGCCGTTGATTATTGCAACCCTTTGTTTGGTAGCTGGCGGCATGAAAGTATGGCCGACAAGCTAGGATTTTTGTGTAGTTAGGCGTGGAAAAAAGCTGGGGTCTTGGCGTAGTTTGGGCGCGACCACAATTAAGGCTTGGCGTTGGGCCACAAGTTGCCACGCGTTAGCTGGTGACCTTGGACGGTTAAGATCTGCATCTTAGATGGAAAGGTGGTTGTTGATCGTTGCAACCCTTCGTTTGGCAGCAAATGACGTGAAGGAAAGGCTGGCATGGTATAGGCGCGGCCAAAACTAGGGTTTAGTGCAAACCGTGGTGTTTGGCTTTGGGTCGCAAGTTGCCATGCGTTAGGTGGTGAACTTGGATGGTCGAGATTTGCATCTCAAAGAGAAGGGTAGTCGTTGATTATTGCAACCCTTTGTTTTGGCGTGGAGAAGTAGATGGCATGGTTTTCCATTGGCACGGTGGTGCGGCTGGCATGGTTGGCATGCCTTGGCGCGGAGACATGGCTGGCATGGTTTGCCATTGGCACGGTGGTGCGGCTGGCATGGTTGGCATTCCTTGGCGCAGAGACGTGGCTGGCATGGTTTTCCATTGGCACGGTGGTGCGGCTGGCATGGTTGGCATTCCTTGGCGCAGAACCGTGGGCTGGCATGGTTTGCCATTGGCACGGTGGTGCGGGGGCATGGTTGGTATGCTTTGGCGCAGGACGTGGCCGGGTACTCTGCATGGTGCGGATGGCATGGTTGGCATGCCTTGGCGCAGAGACGTGGCGGCATGGTTTTCCATTGGCACGGTGGTGCGGCGGCACGGTTGGCATGCCTTGGCGCGAGACGTGGCTGGCATGGTTTGCCATTGGCACGGTGAGTGCGGGGCAGCTGGTTGGCATGCCTTGGCGCGGAGACGTGTCTGGCATGGTTTGCCATTGGCACGGTGGTGCTGGTGGCATGGTTGGAATGCCTTGGCGCAGAGACGTGACTGGGCATGGTTTGCCATTGGCACGGTGGTGCGGCTGGCATGATTGGCATGCCTTGGCGCAGAGACGTGGCTGGCATGGTTTGACATTGGCACGGTGGTGCGGCTGGCATGGTTTGCCATTGGCACGGTGGTGCGGCTGGCATGGTTGGCATGCCTTGGCGCAGAGACGTGGCTGGCATGGTTTGCCATTGGCACGGTGGGAGAATTAGGGTTTGGCATATACAAAGGTGATGTCAGTTAATACTAAGGGTTCTACCGTGGAACATGACACACGTATAAAAAAAAGGGTACCCTGGTAATTCTTACGTAGGCATGTTGTTTGATTCAATAAGTGTGCTAGTGGTCATAGTGACGTCATGTTAGATGCATAGTTTTACGATTTTAACCCTAAGCTAAAAACCACCATCAATTGCTAGATAGATGAAAAACGAAATTGTTTTTTGGGACGAGCCTATTTGTTGGAAATGGTTAACCAGAAGCGAGTTGATTTGATCTCTATCTGAAAGTTATAGCCCATAAGTTTCTCTAAGAGAATTTATCGCATTGATTCTTTTTCTATTTGAGGCGGTGGAATGGAAATATTATGTGTTCTGATCATATTTTTTGAAGGACTTATCCCTAGAAAGTTGATGATAGTAATCGTTTTTGATTTTGTACAATTTCCCTAGCTCCGCTTGAAGATTTTTTAATTTGTCTATTTCTTTAGAAATGTTTCCGGATCTATGGATAGTGTCAATTTTATTGTTTAGGGACTTAATATGTTTGTGGATGTTCCCAAAGGTATTTGAGTTCTAATGGGCTAAATCGGAAGATAACAATTTAAGGAGCCCAAAAAAATTTCTCTCTCTAGAATTGTCTGAATGTAATTTCCAAGAGGCTTCAACTACAGTAGGTAAAGTAGAATGAGTTAACCAAGACGTAAGACATCTAAATGGTTTCTGAAGCCTAGCTTTTTCTGGGTTTGAATCTAATAAAATTGGCGTATGATCAGAACCTACCCTCGAGAGGTTACCTTAGTGTCCGGAAAATTCTGAGACCATACAAGGAAGTTAGCGGTCTGTCAATTCTTTCACAGATGTTTGCTTCACCCTTTTCGATTATTTTACCAAGCGAAAGGCGATCCATCATATCCCGCGTCTTGGAGTCCCAAAGAATCGATAGTGTTGACGATGAAAGATTTACTGCTGGAGCCTGCTTTATTTCCACCTTGTTTTTCCTCTGGGTCCAAAATAACATTTAAGTCCCGTATTAGAATCCAAGGTTTATTGATTTGTTGCGTGATGTCTGAGATATAAGTCAATTGTTCGATTTTATCATCTGCTTCGACTGCTCCATAAACACATGTTATCATGATATTTGTATCTCCTATCCTTGATTCAAAATGACAAACATTAAACTTAGAAGATATTAATTTCATGTCTATATTGGTGTGCCAGGCTATTGTTAAACCCTTGGCTATTCCCACGGATGGAACGATGAACCAGTCATGGAAAATAGTCCATTCGGGACAATGGGGCTTTTGTCTCTGCTAAAAATACTATGTCTGGCTTGTAATATTGGCACAAAAAATTAAGATGGTCCTTGGTTAGGGAGTCCCAAAGCCCTGGACATTCCAGGATAACAGTTTCATTGTGTTTAAGCTAAAAAGAGCCTAACAGGGGAACTATGTGATT
The DNA here is from genome assembly GCA_023531295.1 of Papaver armeniacum. Classification (NCBI taxonomy): domain Eukaryota; kingdom Viridiplantae; phylum Streptophyta; class Magnoliopsida; order Ranunculales; family Papaveraceae; genus Papaver; species Papaver armeniacum. The sequence goes on from JAJJWW010011127.1 coordinate 49,437, forward strand.
GATATGCACAAAAATAAAGAACAACATACTAATAAAAAGGTAAGAGGATCTTGACGAAAAGAAAAACACATCAAGGTTGAGAATATGAAGAGAAGTCTAAGAGGAAGATTTATGTAGACTCACTACAACAGAAAGACGAAAGAAATTGAGGATAAATAAGAAAATTAAAAGAAAATCTTACCAACCCAGTAACTGTTGGAATATTTTTAACTGCGCTATCCAAGGGGGGTCCTGGGGGTCCTGGCAACGCCCCCGGAAGAATTTTTTGGTGGTACGTGACTGTTTCGACAGTTACAAACATATCCAGAATCTTTGAATCCAACAGACGTCATTGATGTCTGATGATGAAGAGACTCATCGTTTCGTGAAGAGAAACCTGTTGGTGAAAAGATGTCTATTCCCAACAGATGCGAAAACCTCTATAAATAGCATCTCCCAAAAATCGTTTAATATATATCGAAAAAACTTTTTCTGTTTTCTCTCTTTCAAAAGCATCATCAGAAATTTTGTTTACATGTGTTCTTGATTGGATCAAGGGGTACAAACCTTGAATTCAATTTCCGTTGTAGGGCTTTCATTGTATCCAGAAGGCATTATTTCACATACCTGCTGTAATCGCCAATTTATTGGGAGGGTAGAAATAATTGTCTAAAAGAAATCTTATGAGCCTTGAAAGTTTGGAGTACAAAAATCTCTTCCTGTGTTGTTTCATCTTTTATTGCAACCCAGTTTTTCCAACAGTAACCACCTTAAGGAAACCGTTAAATCTGCGTAATATCTGTTAAAATGGCGAGGCAAAGTAGGAATTACTTGTCATAAAGGAGAGTAACTGTTGGGGTCAAGAGATAACACAAATACCTATCAAAGGGTTGCATCATAGAGATACAAATCGATTTACCACGATATCCGAACTCATTGTCGAGATCATAGGATTTAGGGGAAATGCCACCGAATTTAAAATTATAATGTTTAAAAGTTGCATCATAAAATGTCTAAAGAAAAAAAAACAAAGTTCTAAAAAATTGCTGGGAAGGTTAAAACGGCAATTGAACAGATCCAAAGAAATATAATCAAGGGAAAAGAAACACCAAAACAAAATGTCTCCAAAAGGAAACCATTCCCTGAGGCCTCTTCCTATGCACATGCCAAAACATGATATTTGGCATATATGCACCCACTATGGGTATGCCAAACTGCCAAACACATATGCCAATATGTTATTCCTGGCATATAGGCATAGGAGACAGAGTTTCCATCGAGCGATAGAGATTCTATCGCTTTGCTGAGCGACAGAGACTCTATCGCGCAGCGATATTCTCTTTATCTCCAGCGATATTCTCTTTATCTCCGAGTAATTTTATATATATATAAATTCTCCTTCTCTCCTACTTTTTCATTATTCTAATACAATTTTATATTTAAAGTGTCCCACTAAATATATTATATCACTAAAACTTTTATAAATACCCCACCACACAAATACAAATATATTTTTTATTCATTAAGGTCCCACCCAACACAATTAACTATATGTTTTTAATCAAGTTTGGCATGTCTACCGTAGTGGGGAAACTCATTTGCCATGACACAGGGCATGCCAAACAACATTTTTTTGCCATACCCATAGGAATAGGCCTGAGACTAAGCAAAAGTTGAACTTAAAGACACAAAGCAATGGATGAAAGGTGGGAAGTGTTGGCCAGGATTAGAATGATAACCGCTGAACATAACTATTCTACAGAAAAAAACCTTGAAACCAAATGGGAATTTGTCTGATTGAAACCCAGAATAGTAAGAATACGGCGGAGAAAACTACTGACAGTCGACGCAAATACCATAAAACCACTGGGTGATAACTATTTTACATGAAACAAAGAGACCAGATCTTAATTCATTGATCCGATACAGTACCAAAATAGTTAGGCCGCAGGGAGAAAAAAACTTGGAGAAGTCGACAACATTTGGATCTTTACTGGCCAGCAAAACTAGAAACCTTCCTTGAAACATTTTAACAAACATAAATTGATGAAGAACTCTAAAAATTAGAATATGTGGGATTAGTACTAACTCTTAATCACACAATGATATCTTTTAGCTAAATTTAGATCAAGAGAAGCAAAGAAGAAATTGGATAGAAGATCAAGACCCTGATGCTAAAACTAGACAATTTGGGAAAGGGAAAAAAACCAATTAAAATGAAAGCAGCAAATAAGGCGTTAAATAAAGATCAATAACAACCCCTGATGCTTATATAAAATATGAGTCTAAAAAATCAAGAGGAAGGAGGGATAAACCAATGATTTTATCGTTTTGGAGTGGATGATGAAAACCCCTAAAGATTGGTCTCCAATTCATGGAACATTGAAGGTAAAAAAAACACGACCCCGTCTAATACAGTTGCATCTACACACGACCAACGAGAGGAGGGGGATGAAATTCGCCACCAAAGAAAGAAACGGATACTACGGTAGATTAAACGGCCCCTACAGGGGCTACATGGCCGGTAAACCAAGGAGATTAGCCTGACATAGAAACAGAACCAATAAGGTTATAAAAGGGTTAGATAAATGACAAATAAATCAAACAAATACTCCCTCGGTTACTTTTTAATAAGCCAGTTTCTATAAATAAATATTTCAAAAAAATAGGCTGGTTTCCTAATTGGGAAAGTCAAATGTTACTTTAATTTTCTGAGACCACTTTTCTTTTAACTTCTTTTGATGACAAGTGTTATGTGACCATTTCAATTACTTCTTTGGCTAACAAGTGTCATGGAGACCATCTCACTTCACTTATTTTATTGACAAGTGTCTAGAGGACCACTTTCAATAATTAGTTCTCTTAATTTCCTTAAATTTCTCAAAAAACAAAACTGGCCTATTAAAAAGTAACGGAGGGAGTAAGAATTAAGAGATTGAAGGGAAATTGGTCCTGTTAATTGAACATGCAGAAAGTTTGGATCTGAAATTGCTTGAAATGGATAAGATTGAGTCGACTCGGCGGTCGCCCGATTCGCAGAGCTCTAGGAGGAACTGCTATTTAATCTCGGTACTTGTTTAACAAAAGCAATCAAAAATAGTTTTGTTTCTTTTTGATAAGCAATCAAGAATAGTTTTTACATAGATCTGATTATCACAAACCAGAAAGCATAAATAAAATCAGAAACTAAAACAATAAAATTAATTTGATCTGATCTGATATACTCATGCTAAAAGCATCAAAATCCCTTATTAAATTCTTAGATTTTGATTGATCATAATTGCATCAAAACTCTGAAACTAATTTCTCCTCTTTCTCTCTAAATATTTTTCTCTCGCTACAAAATTCTTCTCTCTGGCTCTAGTTTTTCCTCATATCATCAAGCGCTTGATGAGAGTTTCCAAATCGTACGCGTAAGTCTTACTTTAAGTTTTCTCAGTTCTTCAGATGATTTCAGCGTTCAAGGGATGATCTTTTTGGAGGATTTGTGAAAATTGGACTTAATCTGATTTTACTTTCTTTATTAAGTGATGATGATGATGATCGAACTTAATCTGATTTTATTGCATAGAAATCTTAACAAAATTTGAGTAATTCTATACAGACCGTGGAAACTAAACCACATGAAAACCGTTGTAACACAAAACAAGCGGGCCCCACCCCTGGAGAAAAACAGGGGGTCCCATTTTAGGGGTGCCGGTGAGAAGCAGTTTTAACATGGTTTACTTTTCACAGTTTATTAAGATTTTTTTGACAAAATTTTACTTTCCTTCGCATTTTTTTTAGCTCTATGACGCGGAGAATTGAAAATTTTCTCTCTCACATACGTGTTATATCCACATCCACATCCTATAAATAAGTTTAATTTATCTTACCGAACGTATATATGCAAAAATACATCAGGTGTCAATCTTGTGCAGCTAGTCCATATAATAACAATAAAAGACCGCATGAAAATATAGGTTAGCTTCCAAACTGTTGCGTGGCGTATAATACACACTATTCTAGTGCGGGTATCGTGTCGTAAAGGCATGGACAATTTTACTTACAACGCGTTATCAAAGGCCCGGGAATTCAATTCCGAGGTAATTTGTTTAATTCCCTGAATCGAACACGACTTTGGAATCCGGAATCGAATTCCCACGGGATCCAATTCCCTTAAAAATCTATTTTCCATTGCATCAGTCTAATAGTGGAAAATAATTGGTTTCCGGCGTAATCGAGGGGAATTACAGTAAGATGTCAAATCTGCCTCGTTTACATTGTGTTATATTCGGAACATGATTTTGAAGTTAAACAAGGGCGGATGATTACCTGAACTATGAAGGAAGGGACTGGTGATGGTGTTGGTGGTGGTGCTGTTGGTGGTGATGTTGGTGGTGATGGTAGTGGTTGTTATTAGTGGTGGGGTGGTAATGGCTGACGATCATGTTCTTATTCATGTATTTTACGATCAATCAGGTATGTTGATCAGTGGACGCATTATTGATTTGCATATATTAATGGTGAAATACGATCACTTATAAGTTTCCACATATTTCGCTGTACTGTAGATTATGTGTTTGATAAAATGCAGGGGCGTTAAAGTGATTTAATAAACCTTAACTGCTATGTAATTGTATCCTCTCATCCAAACGTCTATTTTTTCTATTGAGGAATTCGTTCCTTGGAATTCAATTCTAGGAAAAGGATTACCCTATAATTGAATTCCTTTGATTTGAAAATCTTGAAACGAATGAGTTGTTAGGGTAATGCACGTACGTCATTTGTTCGATATGATTTTTAGTAATACATTATACATATAGATTGCTAACAGGCAGTATGCATTTGTAATAAAATTCCCATGTCAGAAAATGAAATTAAAAAAATGCCAACATTTTTTACATGATATATCAAATGCCCACATTTAGACCCTTTTCATCCCGTTTTTTTCAAAAAACGGCTAACGGACGTTACTACTACTTGGTAATATATATAAGGCTAGGGAAAAGACATCCAAGCACCTAAATCGTGTGAATAGGTCCTAAATAAACCGTGATTCCCGAGTCACTAGCTAATTAAATCAAAACGGTTATAAACCCGTCAAATAATGAATGGTTAAGATATCTTTTGGAGGGTGTCTAAGATTGCACCACCTGCTCTCCTTCTTTTGTGGATTTAAAATTTTCTCCATAGTCAGACCCCTAATTAACGACTGGTACAGATTATATTCGAGCAACATAATAAAATATGGTGAATAGACATAAACAAGTTATGATGCAACTGTCGCAAACACAGACCGGTTCTTCAGTTACAAACCCAAATTGAATTTCCATCACTCATAAGTCTATTTTATTTTATCTTCTAATGAGACTAAGTCGTATAGCTATATAAACTTTTATATTATACACATTTGATATTTAGAGCCGAGTTTATCTCGCTTATCTATTTCTCGAAATATGTGTTGGAAGCTTTTTGCTTTAGCTATGTTCATCACATTCTTGATGAGTTTAGTTGGAAACAATTTATTTGTTGGAAACTAAATATTAAGTCAAAAGATGATCATGTGAAAATTACCTTGAACATCTTATATGATTTGTGTGAGGCAGTCATTTTATGTCAGCTTGGGAAGTTTCGTATTGATTGATTAATCACTTGAAAATTACTTGAAGCTAGTGGTATGTGTAAGATTCTCATTGTTGTCTTCCAAGGATGTTTCAATGATTAAAGGAAAGTTTTGTAATGATTATAATATTATATGGATATATTATAGTTTGTGTACTTGTATGCTAACTGTGCAAGTCTAGTTCAGGTCCAGAACTATTGTTCGCGAACCTTGTTTGCGAAGTGGTTTACCTGTGAAAAGGTCCGGAGCTGTTGTTCGCGTACCCTGTTTGTGAACGCGTAGACAAGGCCAAGGTCCGGAGTTGTTGTTCGCATACCATCTTTGCGAATGGATGGACAAATCCAAAGTCCGGAACTCTTGTTCGCGTACTCAGTTTGCGAACAAAATGGTCAAGTTCTAAAAACGTCTAGTATGGATTTTCATACTCATGAACTCGGGTTCGTTTGCAAGCTAAAGTCCCTGGAACTTTAATGAGATAAGGTATGTGAACTAGTTTTATAAACCGTGACATTATGTTCATGAATTGGTTTTTGTATGAGTACTTTGTACAATTACAAACCAAACCGATTTTGTTTCAAGTGGTTCATATATAATTTTATTCAATGATGAATATTTGAACAACTCTCTTGAAACACTTTTAGATTCATTTGATTATTTATTATGATTGATTGAGAATCATATTTGATCTAGAAGTGTTTAGATGGCTAAGTGATAACTGTTAATATGGCTAACTTCGGTTAACTATTTTTGAGCCAACCGGTTATACACGTTTGGGTACGGTTCATCCATATCTAAATATAAGTATATCTTAATTGTGTGTATCACGCTAATACCATCTAGTGTAGGAGATTGATTGCTTAGTTTCTAAGCAGACTTATCTTGAATCTTAAAACAGGAGTTCATCTAATGGTGAATATCAATTGCTTTGTTACTAAGCTATCTTAGCTTTGATTGAAAGCAACCCTGATTTGAAAGAATATATAAAGGAGAATTTTTAGAATTCTCGCATCATGCCACACTCGATCTCGCATAATTAAACTTCGTGTCTGCACCTCCCTAGGCACCGGTTACCGAATAATACACATACATCATTCCCAACACAATTATGTAAACATTAGCAAAGCTTTTTCTTTTCATCACTTGAAGTATCCAAATAGATTTCGTGTTTAAGTCTCACATAAGCGCATTAGACTCATATTGTACCTTTGGAAACAACAATTATAGTTTCACTTTCTCTATACCATATATGAAATACAAGTCAATCAACATTAAACATCAATAATAGTAGTTTTTAATTATTTTATTGAATATAAATCAAGAGATACATCACAAAACAAGTAGTAACCATGGATTTTTCACTACATCTTTTCTATGTCTTAATGTTGTTATTGACTTACATACAATATACCTAATCAACTTAGTATCAAAAATTTCATGATTATCTCAAAACAAAACAAAAAAATATTCAAACCTCAACATTAGGTTGACCTACCTTTGACGGTTTTGTGGATGGAATTCGAAATTGAAGAATGTAAGAGAACCACCTTTAAGTATAGATTAAACCCTTTTAATTTCAACCAACAAATCATACAATATCACCATTAAAACTAGAAGGAGGTACAAAAAGAGTTTGAGAGGGTTTAAAGAGTGAAAAGGGAGATGGTTGATACGAGCATCTCCTGGATGTTTATGCTCCGGAAACGGGAACCGAATATCCGTTTGAGTAAAGTCAACATATCACCTTAAAACGGATACTCAGTTTCCGTTTGACACTATTTACACGGTGTTTGTAGGTGAAAATGGTTTCAGCTGATTTCGGTAATTGCGGGTGTGCAGGTGAGAAACAATTTAAACCCTAAACAATAAACTGCAAGGGAGTACTTTAGATTCGAGAGATCAATCTGTACAAGTCCGGCCTAAACCAAGAAATGGCCGTTCCAAACTTGTTTCGGTCACAAAGTGGAGGAGAATGGGTTGGTTTTAGGGAGGGAAGCAAGGAAAGTGGTGAGACCAGAATAGTTGATTCTGGAAGAGTAGTTGGGTTACTACGACTTGTTATCAGAAAAAGTGAGTGAGCTAACAAGGTGAGCTAGCAAGTAAGTATTTCTGAGTGTTGTATCTCCCATATGAACTTGTTGTTCAATGGAAATAGGTAAGACCTATTTATACAAGTCGGAGTAAAAACGTACCCTGGTTTTATTAAAGAGTGGGGAAGTAAATGGGAGGAGGTGGTAACCGTATGCATGGAATTGATGTTCCATAAAGTGGTTAACGCATGAAACTGGTTTTCATGAAACTGCAAACGTTATGGAATTGATGTCCCATAAATTTGTTACCGCATGTGCTTTATGTCCCATGAACGTTTCACACATAACTTCCCGTATTTACTAACTGCCTCACCCTTATGACACTTCCTTATGACGGGTGTAGTGTACGCCGCACGCTGTAAACCGCCAATCCAATACCCAAAGAGGATCCCCCAGTTTGTGTTGATGTCTCGAATGTTTTTTGGAAAACATGTAGCACGTTGTTGTGGCTTGGCAAGTCAAGCTTGGGAAACTTGCTAGCCTGGTGACCTTCGACGGTCGAGATGTTGCATCTTGAGAGGAGGGGCAACCGTTGATCGTTGCACGCCTTCGTTTTGGTAGCCGCGTAGTGAGGGCTAACGTGGTAGCGCGGCTAGGTTGGCATGCCGTTGGCATGCCGTTGGCATGGCAAGGTTTGGCGTGTCCAAACTTAGGTTTTTCGGGCCAAAGGTTACCATGTGTCGCCCCGGTAACCTTGGACGGCTAGGATTTCCTCCGGGATTGAAGGGCAACCGTTGATTGTTGCACGCTTCGTTTTGGTGGCCACGTAGGGAAGGCCAACATGGTGGCGCGGCTAGGGTGTGGTTAGGCTTGGCATGTGGGGCCAAGGGTTCGCCTTGGGCGTGGCTAGCTTTGGCTAGGTGCGATTTTGGCTTGGCATAAGGGGCCAAGGGTTTGCCATGGGCGTATGGCGTGGCTAGGGCCAAGGCAAGGGCGTTTCGCTTGGCATGGCTAGGGACAAGGCAAAGTGTGTTTGGCATGGCGCGGATAGCTTGGCTTGGTTTGGTTTGGCTTGGCATGTGGGGCCAAGGGTTTGCCATGGGCACATAGCGTGGCTAGGGCCAAGACAAGGGCGTTTGGTTGGCATGATGTGACTAGCATGGATAGGGCCAAGGCAAAGTGCGTTTGGCATGGCGCGGATAGCTTGGCTAGGTTTGGTTTGGCTTGGCATGTGGGGCCAAGGGTTTGCCATAGGCGCATGGCGTGACTAGCTTGGGATAAGTGCGGTTTTGGCTTGGCATGTGGGCCAAGGGTTCTCCATAGGCGCATGGCGTGACTAGCTTGGGCTAGGTGCGGTTTTGGTTTGGCATGTGAGGCCATGGGTTTTCCATAGGCGCCTGGCGTGACTAGCTTGGGATAGGTGCGGTTTTGGCTTGGCATGTGGGGCCAAGGGTTTGCCATAGGCGCATGGCGTGACTAGCTTGGGCTAGGTGCGGTTTTGGATTGGCATGTGGGGCCAAGGGTTTTCCATAGGCGCATGGCGTGACTAGCTTGGGCTAGGTGCGGTTTTGGCTTGGCATGTGGGACCAAGGGTTTTCCATAGGCGCATGACGTGACTAGCTTGGGATAGGTGCGGTTTTGGCTTGGCATGTGGGGCAAGGGTTTTCCATAGGCGCATGGCGTGACTAGCTTGGGCTAGGTGCGGTTTTGGCTTGGCATGTGGGGCCAAGGGTTTGCCATAGGCGCATGGCGTGACTAGCTTGGGCTAGGTGCGGTTTTGGCTTGGCATATGGGGCCAAGGGTTTGCCATAGGCGCATGGCGTGACAAGCTTGGTCTAGGTGCGGTTTTGGCTTGGCGTGTGGGGCCAAGGGCTTGCCATAGGCGCATGGCGTGGCTAGCTTGGGCTAGGTGCGTGACCAAGCTATGGTTTTGGAGCAAAGGTCGTTTGGTAACCTTAGACGGCCAGGATTTGCTTCTGGGATTGAAGGGAAACCGTTGATTGTTGCACGCCTGCCGCGTAGTGAAGGCCCGATATGGTGTCGCGGCATGGGGCCATGGCGAGGTGCGTTTGGCATGGCGCAGTAGGTGTGGCTGGCATGATTTTCCATTGGCATGTAGGTGCGGCTAGCATGGCTTGCATGCTTTGGCGCGGTCGGTGTGGTGGCATGATTTGCCATTGGCGCACGCAGGTGCACTAGCATGGTTGGTATGCTTTTGGCGCGGTCGGTGGGCTGGCATGATTTTCCATTGGCACGTAGGTGCGGCTAGCATGGTGGCATGCTTTGGCGCGGTCGGTGTGGGCGACATGATTTTCCATTGGCACAGAGGTGCGTCTAGCATGGTTGGCATGATTTGGCGTGGTCGGTGTGGCTAGCATGATTTTCCATTGGCACAGGGGTGCGGCTAGCATGGTTGGCATGCTTTGGCGCGGTCGGTGTGGCTGGCATGATTTTCCATTGGCACACGTGGGAATTAGGGTTTGGCTTGTCGTAACCCTAATTTGAAAAAGATGCCCCCGGTAATTATTTAGGGACACATTAAAGGTTTCAGTAAATGTGCCTAGTAAATGCTTGTTACTTTAAATATTGTGACATCACATGCTGCTGATAGGGTTTAGTGTTTTACGATTTTAACCCTAAGCTAAAAACCACCATCAACATTAAGTCCCCTGCTTAGCTCGGAACAGGTGCCTTGTTGCGAGGTAAGCATATGATGGTGACAGACAAGGACGAAATCGAGGTGTAAATCATTGCAAAGATGGTCAGGAGAATCCGACTAACGTTTTTGAGTGGTAAAGAGAGTTTTGGCTTCCAGTGTTTGCGGCCCTGCGTAAGTTGTACTGGGAATGCAGACCGTGGATTGGTGAGATGAAAGTTACCGGCTTGGTATGGTCGTACATTTCCAAGGCAAAGGGAGCGCGGTCTTGGAAGGCGACGCAAGTAGACGGCTTGGCTCGAGGGGCCAAGAGGTGGCGTGGTCTTGGTGAGGCAAACGTGCGTTGATGATAGGGTCGCGAAAGTGGAGCAGGCGGCTTGGCATAGTGTGGCCTGAGCAAGACGAGACGTACACGGACGGCTAGGCGTGGTGGGGCCGCGGCAATGGAGCGAATGGCTTGGCAGGGGGCCGCGGCAACGACATGGTGGAACGTGCAAGGACGGCTAGGCGTGGTGGGGCCGTGGTGTGGCGTGAGTGGTCTTGGACATGGAAATTGGTCTTTGCGGGACCGGTTTCCTCTTTTCCTTCCTTGGCTCAAAATTGGAAATCCTTTTCTTGTTCGAACTCCCAAGTATCACGCCTATAAAAAGGATGGCTTGCCTCTCCCTTTGATTCACGCCCTTATTGTTTCTTCTTTTGTTGCTTGGTAGCGGTGAAGCGGGCGAGCGGATTAGGTATGTATTCCAGTACTTCCTCTGTGACTTGCTTTTCTTTTGTTTTCTTGTGTTGGTGAAAAAACCCTAGTTGCAGGTGTACCTTTCCATGACCGTAGTAATGTTGACCGCCTCAACTCGTTGTGCAAAGTAAGCATGCGATAGTAATTGCTATCCCTTTTCCATGAAAACCTAGTTTTTTAGGGTTTACTCCTTGTCTTGGTGTAGTCGTGTGCATGGTCCCCTCCTTTTTTGGGCGCGTCTATCTGGCTGAGCGAGTTCCGATCGCATGTAGTGGTGATGTAAAGTCTGCCAGTCCCCACTTTCGCGTATGCACGAAAGGACTTTGAAACCAATTAGTTTGTGCCCGAGGCGGCTCCCTTGCGTCCAATAGAGTAATTTCTACACACTTTATGTAATAATTCTGCTCCTCTTGTTCCATTGTAGTTATCGCAGCGGTGAAAACAGTGTAAGAGAATTTTGGTTAAGATGTCAATATTTCTGCGGTTGATAGACGCATTTTTGTGTCTGAATTGTCCTCAATGTCTCTATTGTTAGTGCTTGATTTTGTACTTATTTTGGTGTTTTTATGTTTGTGTAGGTGTTTTTGGATAAATACACTTGTGTGGAAAAAGTTGCTCAAAAAGTGTTGTTTGGACCCCAGGAGAAAAGTACTAAAGGCACCCACATTTTGGACGTACCCCCATGGCTATTCGCACCCCTACTCTGCTGGATATGGGCTACCTTTCTTCCTCACGTACAAATAGAAAATGGCGGGAAATTTGGTTTCAACAGTAAAGGATTTATTATCTTTAACATAAGAATATCTTCTTGCCTTATAAACAAGAAGTTTTGAAGAAAAAGGAAGTTATCTTGTATTAAACAAGAAAGATATCCTTAGAAGATTTTATCTTGGATTTTATTCTGCGAATTAAAGAAGATATGGGTTTAGTAAAGAAATATAGAGAATAAAGAGAAAGATAAATTCATGAAGATATTTTTAATTAAAAAGAAGAAGATTTTCGAGTTATGGAAGAATATATTTTAGTAATGTGTATTTGTGTGTATAAATAGAGAGCTAGAGAACACATTTGAGGGGGGAGTTTTGGAGAGAAAAGAAAATCACTGCTTTAATAATTTTCTCCCATTTTCATCATTTGTAAACACTTTGAGCAATAAACAAATAATTTTTGAGCGAGTTTCCAACATGATGATGAGCTAATTCTCTCACAACCAAGGCAATGAGGAAGCTACTTACGCATGAATAATTGGTAATTATTTATTTTCTCTAATTTATAATTTATGATTCACTCAATCACTGCTTTTGCAGAGTTTTTAATTGTTTGCATAATTTCCTTCATTAGTTGTGATTCAATTAGATAGGTTATGCTTTGTATTAATATAATCTATGCTTAGGGGATACAATTAATTTTTGAGAATTTGCCTGATTATATGTGAATTAAGAAATAAGGGACTTAAAAGATAATTAGAGTTTTGGCTTATTTACCATAATTTATTCATGTGTAATAGTGGAATCAGTGTCTTGGTTATTCCTAATATTCTGTGGCAATATTTTGTATATATTTTTCTTTTATTTTAGTTATTTAAATCCTAAAATCGATTTCAACAAGTCCGAGTGAACGACAACTCTATTTACCACTATATAAAATCTGATCAATTTTTGGCGCCGCCGACGCGGACTTGTGTATAGATTTGTTTTTAGGTTTTATTTTTATTTTTATTATTTTTGTTCTTTTTATGCGTTTTGGTATTTGTTTGCTTTGGACTTGAGTGCTAAAGAAAACGAGAAGAAGTGTTGAAAAGTAAAGCGAAGCCAAAGAAGGAAATAAAAAAAGAAATCCAAAGGAGTAAAGAAGAATATTTTTGTATATAGTTAATTTATTTTTATTAGATATTTTTTATTTTCTTTATTTTTTTAGAAACTGTAATTAGGGTTATATTTTTGTAATCTTTTATTTTTGGACATTCTTTTTGAACTTTATTTTCTTGGGACTTTCTTTGGACATTATTTTTAAAACCCTAAGGAAGGGTTAATTTAAATAAAACTGCTGCAGGGAAGGACGACAGTTACGATACTGTCTCGGCCCTAGGGTTCGTACACGACATAGGAGTCGTGGCCCGAGTCGACTTCAACGGTTCATCCCCCGTCTGGAACGGGAGGTAAGAATTCTAAACACCCGCGAATCCCCTGTCAGCGGGTTTACTGGATGATTTTTTATGCATATATGTTGAGGACCTGAAATCGGATTTAATTTTCTAGTAAAGGGCAAGGCCTGGCCATATCAAGATAAGGACTCGGATTTCATCCTCGTTTCCTTCTTGCCCGCCTTAGGAACACGTAACCTACAAGAACCTAAGCCTTAAAATTTGGACTAGAACGAGACCGATAGGGTAACGAGCTTAATAGGAAAGTCATTCGAAAAATATTGGTTACTCTTTTAAGCATACTTCGAAGTTGATGATGGTTTCTGTGAGTTGAATGCGTGACTGCGCAGCCTCATCTCTATTTAGCTTACTTTAACTCAGATTGATTCCAGAGGGGTCTGCTTAAATTATAACGAATTCCCTTTCGAAGGATTAGAAGTTGTTCTAGAAACAATCTAAGTGGAGCCTTCATGCTTTTTGTTTGCTAGAAATCAGTAGGTTTGTTGTGGTCGAGTCAGCCTTGTTTGTGCTTATGTAGAATTCCTTTGCAGTTAGGATGTCAAACTGGTATTATAATAGCCATTACAATGAATATGAATATCCAACTGAACAATATGGACATCACTCTTTTTATGACCAGAGTGTGAATAGTGGTTGGGAACGCCAACCTTTTGAAGATTATGGCTCATACCATGGTGAGCCCAATTACTATTCACATGAATACCGGTCATACGAGCAAAATTTCTATAATTCTTCTTCTCTAGATAAGGCGCGTAAGATACTTGAGTCAACGCGTAAGTTAACAGAGTCAACACGTGAGTTTGCTGAGTCAACACGTAGGTTAGAGTTAGAGACGGAAGAAAGAATTGCTCGAATTACTTTGAATTGCCAATACATTGCTTCAAAAATCACCCTTGAAAATGAGGAAAATTTTTATTTACATAATCAAGATGACGAGGTTAGAATTGAAAGCAATACTTTAGATAAGGTTCGATCATCTTCGTATTACTATGATGATGATGATAGTGTTGATGAAGAATCTGAAGTTTTTAGGCGTAGTGATCAGGAATTTGTTACTCCAATTGAGCTTTATAATTATATTTCTGGTTTAAATCCAAATAATTTTAATAATTATTCACCTATTCAAAAGGATAAGGATTTGACTAGAAATACCCCCGTTTTAGACGATGTAGTATTTCCTTTTCACGAAGCCGATGATAGTTTTGAGGAACGACTTTATTCTGAGAATATTGTTTTAGAGTCTAGCGATTTAGAAACATTAGACTTAGAAAAATAAAATGAACTCGTAGAGATGAGTGAGGATGAACCTGACTTAGAAGAATCAATTAACCATTTTCAGGAATCTGATGACCTAGAAATTAGGGAGGTTGTGACTAGTCTTTCTAGGAACCCTGAAAACTCTAAGTTTGGGGGTGATTATCATTCTCCATGTGCTTTAACTATTATAAAGGTCCCTCACTTGTGACTTGACATATGTGCCTCAACCATTTTACAAGATTATCTTCATACACGTTTTCCTGAACCTAATGATGTCCAGAAAGAAGTTCAGTTGTTAGAAGCCCATCCTCTGGTTGATGTGGTTAGCCCAGGCTACGATACCTCGATTGACTTTGTATTCCCACCAAAAACTTTTTCTTCAATTGTGGGAACCTATGAAATTCAAATGTGTCAAATATTAAGTTTTAAGACTAAACCTAATTACTTTAGGAGATTAGGGTCGACACATATGCTTAAGAATGACCACTATTGTGGTCAACTGTGTGAGTCAAGTCTGATTGACTTAGAGGATCCCCATATATTCATGTTATTGTTATGTGCTTTTAAGTTCTTAATTGAGTATTTCCAGACTCTAGAACCTGATCTTTAGGACACTGCCTTTGAGGAAATCCAGCCGATGAAAACTTTTTATCTAGATCCTTTTATAGAGCCTGAACCCGAACCACAACTAGATGTAGTTGTCTTAAACAAAAAAATAGATAAGGGTGTGTTGGATATCTTCCTGGTCTTTTGAAGTTTCCTCTTTTTGTGGTTAGCACTTTTTGATCCAGATGACCCGCAGTTATTCCGGCTGCTACCATATGATTCTTCGAGGTGACTAATCTCTTCCATTGTCTGGTTGAATACTTTAAACTTAGCACTTCTTGGGAGGTAACCCAATATTCTTGCAACACGGTAATATCTTTCCTTACTCTTTTCTTCAAGTGGTAACAATTTCTCCTTGTTCATGCTTTTAATTTCATCTTTAGAACATTGAGGACAATGTTAGATTTAAGTTTGGGGGTGGGGTTGAAAATTTTTATTACCTTTTTGTTAGAATAAATAAACTCCAGAGCCTAGAAATTTATGTTTATTAAGGATGGCACTAACCAATCTAAGTGGATGGAAGCATCTTGGTTGTAGGAGTTGAGGAACCAATCTGATTAGATAGAAACATCTAAAGAGTCTATTCATAAAAGCACAGAGCTCATGTGTTAGAAAAAAAAAAACATGGTAGTTTCGCCATATCTCGTGATGGAAACATCGAAAGAATCACGATCACTTCTTTTTTATTTTTACCTTTGCTAGGGTGAAATAGAGTGACCGAGAAGTTAAAAAAAAAAAAAAAAAAAAAAAAAAACCGGACCACCGGACAATAGGAATAAATACAATAAAGTCGACCATCGGTACCCTTGTATATGCCAGCTGAGTTGACCTAGAGTTAGGATTATCGACCACTAGTTCCCTTGTATATGACAGTGTGTTGATATTAGTCCAGACCAATATCTCAGTCCATTAGGATAGGTTCACCTTAGTCAACATCATCTACGTTTTTTCTACATCCATCTTCATAATCTATCTATGTGATTGGTTGACTCCGGTTTATGATGACTAGAAACTATCTAAGTAGAGCTCTGTCACTTTATATGAATTTTAGTATGCTTGAGTGCAAACTTGTGTGCAACAATTGAAATTTCGCATCAGGGTACTTCCTCCTGTAGTCAATGATTGTATGCCAACCAAGGAGATTCTTTAGTGCCTTCCAAGGTTCCGCGTAGATAGTTAGGGTCTGGAGTAAAGGTTTTGTGGGTACGCCTCTGGTAAACCCTCCCGAGATTAACTCGGTCACTGGACCACCTAGTGAGTTAGAATTTTATTTTCTATATTAGATTTGCTCGAGGACTAGCAAATAATAAGTTAAGGGGTATTTGATAGACACATTTTTGTGTCTGAATTGTCCTCAATGTCTCTATTGTTAGTGCTTGATTTTGTACTTATTTTGGTGTTTTTATGTTTGTGTAGGTGTTTTTGGATAAATACACTTGTGTGGAAAAAGTTGCTCAAAAAGTGTTGTTTGGACCCCAGGAGAAAAGTACTAAAGGCACCCACATTTTGGACGTACCCCCATGGCTATTCGCACCCCTACTCTGCTGGATAGGGGCTACCTTTCTTCCTCACGTACAAATAGAAAATGGTGGGAAATTTGGTTTCAACAGTAAAGGATTTATTATCTTTAACATAAGAATATCTTCTTGCCTTATAAACAAGAAGTTTTGAAGAAAAAGGAAGTTATCTTGTATTAAACAAGAAAGATATCCTTAGAAGACTTTATCTTGGATTTTATTTTGCGAATTAAAGAAGATATGGGTTTAGTAAAGAAATATAGAGAATAAAGAGAAAGATAAATTCATGAAGATATTTTTAATTAAAAAGAAGAAGATTTTGGAGTTATGGAAGAATATATTTTTGTAATGTGTATTTGTGTGTATAAATAGAGAGCTAGAGCCCCCATTTGAGGGGGGAGTTTTGGAGAGAAAAGAAAATCACTGCTTTAATAATTTTCTCCAATTTTCATCATTTGTAAACACTTTGAGCAATAAACAAATAATTTTTGAGCGAGTTTCCAACATGATGATGAGCTAATTCTCCCACAACCAAGGCAATGAGGAAGCTACTTACGCATGAATAATTGGTAATTATTTATTTTCTCTAATTTATAATTTATGATTCACTCAATCACTTTGCTTTTGCGAGTTTTTAATTATTTGCATAATTTCCTTCATTAGTTGTGATTCAATTAGATAGGTTATGCTTTGTATTAAGATAATCTATGCTTAGGGGATACAATTAATTTTTGAGAATTTGCCTGATTATATGTGAATTAAGAAATAAGGGACTTAAAAGATAATTAGAGTTTTGGCTTATTTACCATAATTTATTCATGTGTAATAGTGGAATCAGTGTCTTGGTTATTCCTAATATTCTGTGGCAATATTTTGTATATATTTTTCTTTTATTTTAGTTATTTAAATCCTAATATCGATTTCAACAAGTCCGAGTGAACGACAACTCTATTTACCACTATATAAAATCTGATCAGCGGTACCGAGGGATGGGAGTAATTCCAAGCCAAACATAGACGACGAGTTCTTCACGGCATCAGCCACGATTAGGAGAAACAATCCCAAATACGTGCTAATCCTTCTGACCGGCCCGGAAAGCGAAGGAGAGGATCGATCGGTTCGGCCAGGAGGCGTAATAAGGTTTTGCCTTCAGAGGAAAGAATATCGTGCCTCTTCTATCGACTTTAAAATCCCTGTAATTCCGTTGCGTTCCTTTGAGAAATGAACGCGATTTATGATGGACCATGAACCTGTAAAGACCAATTTGACCAGGGTGCAGATTGTCGACGTTGTTGCGTCTTCCGCAGTGCTTCAGATTAGGAAAAACATTCCAGGGTTGGTTGCTTTTGTTTCCAGATGGTGTCCAGACACCCATACGGCCATATGCAGGTGGGGCGAAATGACTATTTCTTTGGAGAGCGTGGATGTCTTTGCTAAATCTTCTTGTAATTGGAAACCTCGACGTCGTCGTTCTGGACGAAGAAGAAATTCGCGCCACCCTGGTTGCGAAGTCAAATGGATTCGTTCGGAAGAAAAACGAGACGAAGTGCTTTTATGACTGATGGGTGTCTCAGTGGTTTCCTGACGAGTTGGAGTCGAACCAGAAGAATAGCGTACTTCATGTCGCGGCGTTCTTGGCTCTTTGGCTATCCAGGGATATTTTTGACGACGACTCGGGCAAGAAAGAGATAAGACAAGAACTTGTCACATTTGCCATAAAATTAGCAAAGGGCGTCGCTCTCCCCCTCGGTGGTTTGTTTCTTGGTTCTCTCGTATGCACACACGGATCGCTGGTTTCGGACATGCGCGCCTCGAACGGCCATATGAAAGTGGATTCGTATGTTCATGCCGCCTTTCTCCAGGCATGGTTGTGGGAGCATTTCGAGAAGTATGCCCCGAAACCGTTGGCTATACTTCCTGAGTCTAGGGGTGGCTCCAGAATACTGCGTTGGTCGAACAGGCAACGAATAACTGGTCCGAAACTGATTAAGTTTCTTGACAACTCGTATGCGGTTAATTTTCGTCCATGGTCTCCGGTGCATGCGTCCATAACTCAGATTAGTACCTTTGCTCCTACTTCGAATATGTCTTTGTCTTCTAATGAGGAAGGCCTGAGCGTTGGAGAGATAGTGTTCATGCGTAGCTGCACGCCTGGCCACGTGCCATCTTTTTTTCGAGGAGCTTGCAAAGCGATCTCTTACAATGTTGATAGGGCTGCTCAACATATGGGTTTTGACCAAGGGGTCCCACTTGTTTGTCATCCGGTTGTCCAAGAAATCCCATTATCAACTGTTCTCGATGCTAGTGCTCTTGTGTCGGGTAAAAGTCTGCCTTTCCTCGCGGAACGGAATCCATCAACGACCTCCAAATACAACATATTTTGGCAGGATGAGCTTCTTACTATTCATGGATTCATGAATGATGTGGTAGAGAATCGTCAGGATAAGCCTTCTCCTGCGGTTTTAACTGAACATCCACTGCTGAGGGATCCCAAGCGAAAATCTGTTAGTCCAAATGCAGATAGTCCCAGGTGAAGGAACGAAGATCTAAAGATCGTGCGGGCGGCTTTCAGTCAGACTCCACGGTTCTGCCGACTTTTAGTTCATCCAATATGTGGGTACGTACGGCTCTCCTCTTGACCTTGGCTTGGATCGTTTATTTCCTTGTTCCTTTTCTGAGAATGCGCCCTTGTATTTTGTCCAGGGTCTCAGCAGTACGAACGCCTTTGCCAAACTTGCGAGCAGTCAGAAAACATCATTTTTTGAGACAGAGAGCGGCGTTGCAAAGCCTACCCATGATGACGCGGAACTCGAAAAGGATGAAAGTTCAGGGTCTAGCGGTGGCGAGAGCAATTCTTCCGATGTGGTGTTGAATCTTCGTCTAGTCAGTCTGAAACTGAATCGGTGAGTCCCCTCCATGTTTTTCTTCTTTCCCCTCTTTTTTTTTTCTTTGCAGTTGTTTATGGGTAAAAATCGTTTCTGCTGATTTCGGTAATTTCGGTGGGTGAGTGAGAAACTGGTTCAAACCCTAAACAAATGTGCTGCACGTGAGCACTTTATAGATTCGAGAGATCAATCTGTACAAGTCCGGCCTAAACCAAGAAATGGCCGTTCCAGACTTGCTTCGGTCACAAAATGGAGGAGAAGGGTTGATTTAGGGAGGGAAGCAAAGAAAGGTGTTGAGGAGAGTAGTATCTCGACTTGTATCAGAAAGTGAAAGCTTAGGAAGCTTGCAAGAGATGAAAGCTTTTTGGGAGAGCTTGCAAAGTTGCCTTTCTGAGAGTATATTATTTTTCTCCTGACTGACCGGTTGTCAGCCGACACAAATATAATTACACTTTCTTACTACTCAAAATATAAATATAGCAAGGGCAAGAAAGGATCGATCCCACAGAGAGGTCTAGGTTGTCAAATTGTTTCGGTTCCCTATAAATAACACCGGTAGTTTTGTTATTTTTATATAATAAACTAAATAAAACAAATAAAGAAAAGTAAACAAATCAAATTAAGGATAAGAAAGTATTGGTTAAGGATTTCGTTTTCATTCACAAACATGTTTTCAACACAATAACTAGAATTGATATTTTAATCTCAACTTTTATCAAAGACCCTAGAATACCTTGATCGCAAGAATATCCCGCTAGTCTCCTCATGTCATCAACAAACACATTAAAAGATGCGAATATGAATTCTACCTAAAGGAACAACCTAACGTGTAAAAGCACTAATCAAGTTTAATTCCCTAGATGCATTAGGTTCTATGAAATCAGGCCAATCAAAGCAATCGAACGTGTAAAAGCACTAATCCGATTTAACAAAGGTTATGGTTCACATATGATCATAGAATATATCACTACAAACTATAATCATATTTATGCTACTTGTAATCAGGAATCTATCACTTTTGCGTATAATAAATCCTAATCTAGCAAGAGAGATGAAAGCAAACTCAATCGATTCGCGACTCGACTAACAAGCATTCAAATCATGTAACAATATTGATGGTGAATCATAAACGATAATATGAGAGAAAACTAATTTATTGAATTAAAACCCATATTTGGAAATCCAACTTATTCCATAACCAATAATAAAACTCTAGCTCATATTCATGGAGTTCATAACAAGAAGAAAGAGAAGTTTCATGTTTCTAAACCCTAGAAAACAAAGTAGAGGCAAAAAGAATAATAAAAGATATCCTCAATTAGGTAAAAGTCATCTCTTTTATATGTTTCTCTATTTCCATAAAGGATACTCCTTCCAATATTAGGTCTTCTCAAAACCCATCTCCAAGTGGTCCACCAAGCCCATGTGTGAGAAAAACCCATGTAGAAAATATGTCCAAAAATATGTCACCGGAAAACTGGGATTGTGGCCGGAACTTGGCCGGAATAGTCCCCGGAAAACGTCTCAGGTGACCGGCAAAGTCCGGCCGGTCACCGGTCAACGGGTCAAAACGGTCAAGGTCACTGAGTCAACTCGGTCAGGAAGAGTCGGGGTGAGTCAAATGACTCAACACAGAAGTCAGACCTGAGTCAGGTAGTGCCAGTCAGATTGAGGCAAGTCTGAGTTAGAGCTAACTCATCTGAATCAGAGCCTAACTGATTGCCAAGCCAAAGCCATTTTGCAGAGGCCAACTGTGTTGCACCATGATTGTGTTGCACAACTCATGTTCAGCCAAGATGGTTGTGCATCTACCAGAATTGTACTTGCACCTTCAATCTCAATTCCACCTACTCAAATGCCAGAAACCCATAAATCCCATAGAGCTTCTCAGCTCTCACTGCCATCAGGCCACAATCACCACACACAGCGCAAACACCACCATTTCAGCCTTTCTGTAGCTTCAATTTCAACACAAACAGCTCATAACATCCAGCTCAACTCCATGTGCTTACAGTCTCATTCTTTCACAGCATCAGCAAAAACATCTTCTCAATGTCAGCTCACAAATCCATAAATCAGTCTCCATTCTCTTAGTTGCAGCATCCTGTGTTTTCTGGCAAACCACTTCGCCACTTTGGTCTTGAAGCATCACTTCCACTTCCTCCAATACTGCCTTGAAGCTCCAATTCCAACACTACTTGCAAAGCATTCATTCCTTTGTTCGAGCCATACCTGCGCCTGCAATGCCATTATTACTTGTGCTACAGTTCATCTCACCAGCTGCGACTCAACTTCCAGCTGCATCAGCCCAAACTCTGTCAATTCCCAACATAACTCCATTTGCTTCACCACAGACCTCATCAGCCTGCTATTGCTCAGCCACCTGCTACAAGACTGCTTCATTCCCCTGCATACTACACATGCTCCTATCGCAATCCCATCACTTCAGTTCTTTGGCCATCCCACTGTCATCCACCAGCTCTGCCATTCAATTCCATTACCATTGCCATTCTGCTAAACACCGCAACTCCACCTTCCCATGGTAACAGCAACAACACCAAATCCATCATATTGCATCTCAGCCAAAGCAAACCATGAACCCTTGCATTCATCAATAACAGCTACAACTCCATCTGCACTTTAATCATTGCCAGAAACCGCACTGCAACCATCCATTTCAGTCCACCACTGCCATCATCAGCTGCACATTCACCCATTCTTTGCTCTGCACATTCCACCAGAGACTCAAGCCATCTAACTGCAATCCTTGCTCTCTCCCTGGTTTAGCAAATGGCAACAGCGACACTGGCTCAACAGCATCAGTCTATGTTGCACTCGAGTTCTCCATCAATCCAAACGCAACTCCTCATTATTCTCCACATTCCCTGTAATGCAAACTTCCAGCTCTAACCCTCAGCATAACAACTCCACCATTCCTCATAACACCAGCTCAGTCTCAATTCTTCATCCGTAGACCACAGCTGAAGCTCCTGGCAATCCTCACCATTTCGCTGTCGTCTACAGATCAACTCATGGCTGCATTGCCATGCCAGTTCCTACTCAGTTGCAACTCCATAACCTGCATCTACAGCTCCACAGGAACACTGTCTCATAGTTTGCTTATTACAGTACCAAGCTCATAGCCAGTCACATACCCACTTGCACACACCACTGCAAAACCACCACCAACACAGAATTCAACAACAGAACTGACCCAAATTCAACCATCAAACCCTCAAATTCCCTGCTGCAATCGACCATTCATCCACAAGTAACCACCACCAATTTCTCTCGATCTTCATCTCAAATTCAGAAGTAGGCTCGAACCCTAACCACCAATTCCAAGCAAAACCCCCATCTTCGATTCATTCCAACGACAAACGAGAATCAAATCGCCTTCTTCTTCTTTCTTCAAATCGAACCCATGAATGTCAACAACATCATTATCTCTTCAATTGATTGCTTCATCTAATTTCGAGAACAACCCATGTTTCATCTTCCTCTTTTGGTGGCGGTAACACCAATTTCTTTTTCTAATTTCGGATCGAGCTCAAACCCAATCTAGTTCTTCTTGATTTCACAGAAACAACATCTTCTTTATTTTGATTTCAACTTCACGGCAAACCCTAGCCTCATTTCTTCGAGCTTCAACAAAGAACGACCACGGATATCATCAATTCTTCTCTCAACTCCCTCTTGATTTCCTATGGCTGCGCCTCTATTTCCCTTTTCTCAATTTCAGGTGAGTGCTTGGAATGAATGATTGTGAGAACTGAGAAGATTACCTTCTCGATTTTGGTTTAGTTTGCAAATTGGGGCGGATTGTTACACCCAGGATATTACACCCTTTGATAAATGATAAGGGTTACCCAGATAGCTACCCCTTAACCACAGCTGGTCTTTGTTCAGTACTCCCCCAAATAGAGTCGCCCCTTAACGCTGACTTGGCTACCGATAGTATTTGCCCTGAAAAGAAAATTACGCCCTTTTCGCTCTAAATGAGTAGTTTCTCCTTCTTTTCCTCCGTACGACTCCAAAGCACCTAATAACTCAAATTCACACATAAGATACATAATTCACACGAAAAATAGCAAAGAAAGCATAAATACTAGATAATAAATACGGTGTATTCTACACCTATCACTGACCGAGACTTGTTGTCTGGTGGAAATAGGTAAGACCTATTTATACAAGTCGAGATTGAAACGTGCCTCTGGCCTCATGAAGGAAGAGAGTAAAGGGTGAAATAATGGGAGGAGGTGGTAACCGCATGGTGTTAATGGGTGAAAACGTTTTCACCATTATTTCCTCATTTATTTGACCGCTTTATTCCTTTTCACGCTTTCTTAATGTGAGCGTAGTGTACGCCGCAAGCCTGTGACCGCCAAACCAAAACCCCGGAAAGCATCCCCGTTTTGTGTTGATATCTCGTTGGTTGCACCTTGAGTGCAAGTGGCGCCGCTAGTGGCGCGTGTGGCATGTGCCATTGGCATGTGCGGAATGCCCTTGTTGTTGTACTTCGAGCGCAAGTGGTAATGCGAGAGCCGCTAGTAGCGTGCGTGGCATGTGCCAATGGCATGTGCGGAATGCCTTGGTGGTAGGTTGTATGTTGAGTGTAAGTGGCAATGCCGAGTCTGCTAGTGGCGCGCGTGGCATGTGCCAATGGAATGTGCGGAATGCCTTGGTGGTAGGTTGCACGGTTTGCAAGTTAGGCTACCGGCGTGTGTGTTTGGCATGTGCCAATGGCATGTGCGGAATGCCTTGGTGGTAGGTTGCACGGTTTGCAAGTTAGGCTACCGGCGTGTGTGTTTGGCATGTGCCAATGGAATGTGTGGCCATTAGGGGCGTGGCCTTGGTAAGAAAAGTTACCCGGCGAGCATGTTGGCATGTGCCAATGGCATGCGTGGCCGTTAGGGCAGTGGCCTTGGTAAGAAAAGCTACCAGCGAGCATGTTGGCATGTGCCAATGGCATGCGTAGCCGTTAGGGCCGTGGCCTTGGTAAGAAAAGCTACCAGCGAGCATGTTGGCATGTGCAATGGCATGCGTGGACGTTAGGGCCGTGGCCTTGGTAAGAAAAGCTACCATCTAGCATGTTGGCATGTGCCAATGGCATGCGTGGCCGACTTGGCCTAGGTTGTATGGTTCGTAAGCCTAGGGCGCTATATTTGGCATGCGCCAATGGCATAGAGGCTTGGAAATATGGCTTGTGGTACGCGTTGGCATGTGCCAATGGCACGTACGGCCATGTTGACCTAGTTGCACGTTTTGCAAGCCTAGGGCGCTATATTTGGCATGCGCCAATGGCATAGCGGCTTGGAAATATGTCTTGTGGTACGCGTTGGCATGTGCCAATGGCACGTACGGCCATGTTGACCTAGTTGCACGTTTTGCAAGCCTAGGGCGCTATATTTGGCATGTGCCAATGGCATAGCGACTTAGTTTTGGCATGGTTGCCAATGAGTGCGATATGTAGTTTGGTTTTGGCGTCGCTGCCATGGTGCGCAGTATGCGGCTTGGTTTTGGCGTTGTTGCCGTGTGCGGCTTGGTTTGGCATTGTTGCCATGTGCGCAGTGTGCGGCTTAGTTTGGCATTGTTGCCATGGTGCATGATGTGCGGCTTAATTTGGCATTGTTGCCATGGTGCGCTGATGTGCGGCTTGGTTTGGCATTGTTGCCATGGTGCGGTGTGCGGCTTAATTTGGCATTGTTGCCATGGTGCGCAGTGTGCGGCTTGGTTTGGCATTGTTGCCATGGTGCGCTTGATATGCGGCTTGGTTTGGCATTGTTGCCATGGTGCGCGGTGTGCGGCTTGGTTTGGCATTGTTGCCATGGTGCGCAGATGCGGCTTGGTTTGGCATTGTTGCCACGGTGCGCAGATGTGCGGGTTGGTTTTGGCATTGTTGCCACGGTGCGCGATATGCGGCTTGGTTTGGCATTGTTGCCATGGTGCGTGATATGCGGCTTAGTTTGGCATTGTTGCCACGGTGCGCGAGGTGCGGCTTGGTTTGGCATTGTTGCCACGGTGCTGAGATGCGGCTTGGTTTGGCATTGTTGCCATGGTGCGCGGGTGCGGCTTGGTTTGGCATTGTTGCCATGGTGCGCGAGATGCGGCTTGGTTTGGCATTGTTGCCATGGTGAAAAGCAGGTGCGGCTTGGTTTGGAATTAAGGTTCGTGTTAAAACCCTAATCCGGTATTTTGAAAAAATACCCCTATTAATTGTTTACACCTGAGTTAAATGCTCTTAGTTAATGTGTTGCGGGTAACACTAGGTCATGGGGTTTTACGATTTTACCCCTTGTTTAAAAACCACCATCAACAGCAGTAAAACTAAATTTTGATTTTTAGGAGGAAACCGTTCCTGGGGATGATCTTGAAGTGGAAGACCACAAGAGTAAAGACGTGGCCGTACTTCCCACTGTGGAAACTGTGCCAGCTAGCGACTTGGACATGGAGATTCATCGTCCCGAGGGTGCTGCCGTGACTCAGGTGGAGGAGAGCACTTCGGGGGGTGAAATCGTAGTTAGGGATCTCCTGCTAGTTACTGATTCAGTTGCAGGTGCCACCTTCAATCCTTCGTATCTGGCCCCTTTCCTAGATCATGTGTTGATTGGTGGATTTAGCGTGCCATCTAAACATGCGACATTGTACACCAAGATTTGGGAAAGCTATGGTCACATTGCCACGACTAAGAAGATCACTAGTCGACATGCGTTGGTCAAGCGTGTGGAGGAAGCCTTGTCTTCGATTGATGATATGTGCAACGTGACTGGTCATTCAATTTCTGAGGATGTAATCTCGAGTTGGAAGTTCCATCGTGACATGTGCATGGGCTTCGAATTCAACGTTCCTTGGTTCGTTGAAGGTCTCTCTGATGTTGAAAGGTCGTTGGCTGGAGCAGTTGAAGGTCCTTCCACAAACATGATGAAGAAGCAGGAAGCGAAATTCAAGAAGTTGTGTAGGAAGCTGAAACTTAAGAGGGCGGCTCTCCAAAGCATGAGGGAGGCCTTTTCCAAAAGGAGCAAGCCATTGTTGGAAAACTTATCTTGAATACATATCTGTCTTCTGGACCTCTTATCTTTAGGGGGTTTTTTTTGAAAGGCAAATGAGACGCCTGGTTTTGGTTTTTGATTTTCTGATTTTCTCGGGTTAATAGATAAATGCTACCTTGACGGTTTTGGATTATATATATTTTTTTTTGAATGAAATGTTTAGAATTGAATTGTCTTTGGCTATGAATGAAAGTGACTTGAGACATCGGGGGAAAACCATGGAACCGTGTGTTGGTAGATGACATGGGATGAAACATGGCTATAGGTTTTATCGAACTTGAAAAAGCAAACCATGTATTTTTGTCTAGATAAGACTTACTCGGTTTCTCGAGGTCTTCGATGAGAATAAACTTTCTAGGGTGTAGGACCAAGTTTTTTTTTTCGAGAAACATGGTCATGGGAATTCCCCGTCTTCCGAGTCGTTCTTTGAGTTGTCCGATAAGCTCGCGCCGTTAATCTCTGGGCGGATCGTTTTGCTTCCAGCCTCTGAGAAGTCCCCAGTCATCCCTTGTCGTGTCATGAATGATAATCCAGCCGTCGAGTAACTGAGTCGGAGTGAATCGCCTTCCTCTACCATCTTGACGTCTGGGTCAAAGAATGAAATCGCTGGTTGAAAATTGACATTATAACCGAAAGATCGAACCTCCCGTTGTGGTCGCCAATTGTTTGTAGGTGAAAATGGTTTCTGCTGATTTCGGTAATTGCGGGTGTGCAGGTGAGAAACAATTTAAACCCTAAAAAATGTACTGCAAGGGAGTACTTTAGATTCGAGAGATCAATCTGTACAAGTCCGGCCTAAACCAAGAAATGACCTTTCCAAACTTGCTTCGGTCACAAAGTGGAGGAGAATGGGTTGGTTTTGGGGAGGGAAGCAAGGTAAGTGGTGAGACCAGAATAGTTGATTCTGGAAGAATAGTTTGGTTACTACGACTTGTTATCAGAAAAAGAGAGAGAGCTAACAAGGTGAGCTAGCAAGTAAGTATTTCTGAGTGTTGTATCTCCCGTATGAACTTGTTGTTCAATGGAAATAGGTAAGACCTATTTATACAAGTCAAAGTAAAAACGTACCATGGTCTCATTAAGGAGTGGGGAAGTAAATGGGAGGAGGTGGTAACCGTATGCATGGAATTGATGTTCCATAAAGTGGTTAACGCATGAAACTGCTAATGTTATGGAATTGATGTCTCATAAAATTATTAACGCATGTGCTTTATGTCCCATGAACGTTTCACACATAACTTCCCGTATTTACTAACCGCCTCACCCTTATGACACTTCCTTATGACGGGCGTAGTGTACGCCGCACGCTGTAAACCGCCAAACCAATACCCAAAGAGGATCCCCCAGTTTGTGTTGATGTCTCGAATGTTTTTGGAAAACATGTAGCACGTTGTTGTGGCTTGTCAAGCTCGGGAAACTTGCTAGCCTGGTGACCTTCGACGGTCGAGATGTTGCATCTTGAGAGGAGGGGAAACCGTTGATCGTTGCACGACTTCATTTTGGTAGCCGCGTAGTAAGGGCCAACGTGGTGGCGCGACTAGGTTGGCATGCCGTTGGCATGGCAAGGTTTGGCGTGGCCAAACTTAGGTTTTCGGGCCAAAGGTTACCATGTGTCGTCTGGTAACCTTGGACGGCTAGGATTTGCTCCTGGGATTGAATGGAAACTGTTGATTGTTGCACGCCTTCGTTTTGGTGGCTACGTAGGGAAGGCCAACAGGGTGGCGCTGCTAGGGTGTGGTTAGGCTTGGCATGTGGGGCCAAGGGTTCGCCTTGGGCGTGGCTAGCTTTGGCTAGGTGCGATTTTGGCTTGGCATGTGGGGCCAAGGGTTTGCCATGGGCGTATGGCGTGGCTAGGGCCAAGGCAAGGGCGTTTGGCTTATCATGGCTAGGGCCAAGGCAAAGTGCATTTGGCATGGCGCGACTAGCTTGGATAGGTTTGGTTTGGCTTGGCATGTGGGGCCAAGGGTTTGCCATGGGCACATGGCGTGGCTAGGGCCAAGGCAAGGGCGTTTGGCTTGGCATGATGTGACTAGCATGGCTAGGGCCAAGGCAAAGTGCGTTTGGCACGGCGCGGCTAGCTTGGCTAGGTTTGGTTTGGCTTGGCATGTGGGGCCAAGGGTTTGCCATAGGCGCATGGCGTGACTAGCTTGGGCTAGGTGCGGTTTTGGCTTGGCATGTGGGGCCAAGGGTTTGCCATAGGTGCATGGCGTGACTAGCTTGGGCTAGGTGCGGTTTTGGTTTGGCATATGGGGCCAAGGGTTTTCCATAGGCACATGGCGTGACTAGCTTGGGCTAGGTACGGTTTGGGCTTGGCATGTGGGGCCAAGGGTTTGCCATAGGCGCATGGCTTGACTAGCTTGGGCTAGGTGCGGTTTTGGCTTGGCATGTGGGGCCAAGGGTTTTCCATAGGCGCATGGCATGACTAGCTTGGGCTAGGTGCGGTTTTGGCTTGACAAGTGGGGCAAGGGTTTTCCATAGGCGCATGGCGTGACTAGCTTGGGCTAGGTGCGGTTTTGGCTTGGCATGTGAGGTCAAGGGTTTTCCATAGGCGCATGGCGTGACTAGCTTGGGCTAGGTGCGGTTTTGGCTTGGCGTGTGGGGCCAAGGGCTTGCCATAGGCACATGTCGTGACTAGCTTGGGCTAGGTGCGGTTTTGGCTTGGTGTGTGGGGCCAAGGGCTTGCCATAGGCGCATGGAGTGGCTAGCTTGGGCTAGGTGCGTGACCAAGCTAGGGTTTTGGGGCAAAGGTCGTTTGGTAACCTTAGACGGCCAGGATTTGCTCCTGGTATTGAAGGGAAACCGTTGATTGTTGCACGCCTTCGTTTTGGTAGCCGCGTAGTGAAGACCACTATGGTGGCGCGGCATGGGGTCATGGCGAGGTGCGTCTGCAATGGCGCAGTAGGTGTGGCTGGCATGATTTTCCATTGGCACGGAGGTGCGTCAGCATGGCCGGCATGCTTTGGGCGCTGGTGTGGGCGGCATGATTTGCCATTGGCGAGAGGTGCGACTAGCATGGTTGGCATGCTTTTGGCGGTCGGTGTGGTCGGCATGATTTGCCTTTGGCACGGAGGTGCGTCTAGCATGGCGGCATGCTTTGGCGTGATCGGTGTGGTCGGGCATGATTTGTTATTGGCACGGAGAGGTGCACTAGCATGGTTGGCATGCTTTTGGTGCGGTCAGTGTGGCTGGCATGATATTCCATTGGCATAGAGGTGCGGCTAGCATGGTTGGCATGCTTTGGCGCGGTCGGTGTGGCTGGCATGATTTGCCATTGGCACAAAGGTGCGGCTAGCATGGTTGGCATGCTTTGGCGGGTCGGTGTGGCTAGCATGATTTGTCATTGGCACAGAGGTGCGGCTAGCATGGTTGGCATGCTTTGGCGCGGTCGGTGTGGCTGGCATGATTTGCCATTGACACACGTAGGAATTAGGGTTTGGCTTGTCATAACCCTAATTTGGAAAAGATACCCCGGTAATTATTTAGGGACACATTAAAGGTTTCAGTAAATGTGCCTAGTAAATGCTTGTTACTTTAAATGTTGTGACATCACTGTCTGCGAGGGTTTAGTGTAAAACCACCATCAACACACGAAAACTGAATTTTCGTGTGGCTTAGCTAAGGGATGCACAGCGCCATAGTGAGGTTAGCCTATTACCCATTCCCTTGACCATCTGATCAACGGTGGTTATCCACCAATGTATTGATTTTATGATATCCCCATTGGACTTGCCCTAATTTCCCATTTATTTTATTCTATAACCGTGAAAACCACCGACTCCCCACCTTCTCCAAGGATTACCACTTCTTCCTCCTCCTCATCTCCAAAATCCTCACTTTTTTCTCCTCAGTCTCTCTTCTCAAATCCTCTTTTTCTCCTCGGGTTATTCATGGATCGTTTGTTGTGTCCCATAGCTTTGTTAGGAATAGGAGCATTAGGTGCTGGAACTGTAGCTGTAGGAAAATATAAATATGACCATGAGGTTGCACCAGTTCTCAATCTGTTTGATAAGCAATTGAAAAAGGGCCAGAAGTGGTATGCTGAGAACAAAGAACGGGCAGTTGTGGTGATCTTTGTGGCTATCATCGTCCACTATTGGTGCAAGAGGGTGAAATCAAATCAAATTTCTTTTGAAAAATCCAAGAAGTTTCTGAGAACTAGAACAACTAACCCTGTCCAAGATATTGGAGTAGTAACATTAACTAGTAGGGAAATACAGTTTAAGGAAGATGAAGATGAAACCCTTAGAAGGTTGAGAAATGAATTTCTCACTAGGGTTTTGAACAGGGTCTAAGGTTTCTCACTGTTGGGGGGGTTTGGTTATTTTGGAGAAAGGTTTTGGTTATTTTGGAAAGAAAGGAAAATAGGCTTTCACTAATTGGAAATTATTAGGGTTTTCTAGTTTTATGGTATCTCAGGGGTTCATAGGGTTTTGTAGTTCATGGTGTTTAGGGATTTAGGGTTTTGGAATTATCAGTGCTCTGTAATATGTTTATTTAATGACAAATATATGAATTTTCAGATTTCAGCTTGTGTTTCAGCCTCATTTTATTGCTTTGCTATAATAGAAGAAATTTGCTTCCTTCTTGGAAGGATGAGCCAATGTGGTGTTCTTCTGAATTTATTTACTGTAGTAGTATTCTTCCTACGTATGAGCCAATGTTGACCTTGCGATTGCCCGAAAAGGAGGTTATAACATTATGTACCACTTATCAACTAGCACAGGACCTCCTGAATCTTTCCTTATCTAGCTTCAACAAGACATCTTATTAGCAGCTCGATTTATGTTCTGTTTTCCTTTGTTGTGAATACGAACTATCAGCCCTCTCCGGGTGATCTTGTATGGCCTTTGCTTACTATTTAACTTGAATACGAGGCTATGAGCTAGGTTGAGTAACATTTCGTAACTGTAGATTGTTTTTCAGATATTGTCTTTTATCCTTAAATATTTTGCAGTTCTCCTCATTGGTAGCTTTCTGAATTTTATGTAAGTTGTATTTTGCAAAAGTTGGC
Source organism: Papaver armeniacum (assembly GCA_023531295.1). Classification (NCBI taxonomy): domain Eukaryota; kingdom Viridiplantae; phylum Streptophyta; class Magnoliopsida; order Ranunculales; family Papaveraceae; genus Papaver; species Papaver armeniacum. The sequence continues at coordinate 80,929 of JAJJWW010011127.1, forward strand.
CATTGCCAAAGTTTGGTGAATTGGATGTTTATGATCCTGCTTCAGCTGAGGGATTCAGTGTGATATTTTACAATGCCAGGGACGAAAGAAAGGCAGGTAACATGTCCGACTCACCAGGAAAAGATGAAACTTCTTTGTGTAATCAACCTAGACCAGTCACCAGTTACTGGCAAACCTCAATCTGTAAGTTGCTCCTCCGTTTATTCACACTTTCAATCAGCTCTGTTGTTAAGAAAGGTTGATTGTAACTTTTTGGGGTCTTTGTGCAAAAAGTACTAGCTGTCATATCTTATGTCCGAGTTTAACTTGATCTATGCGTATGTGTTTAACTGTGTAAAAAAAGTGACTCCTCAATCATTGGGTGCTTCAGACTTAAATTATCTCTGATATAATGATATTGACCTATTAAGTTGGATACCTGCAAATAACACTCACAAATAATAAGACTAATGATAATAATGGAGATGCCATGACATGTGAATAGTAAGATGGCTTAGTTGGTTCTGGAAGTGGGAGACTACCTGCAAGCTGTTGATATAAGGATTGCGGGTGACTTGCTTTGATTCCTAATCAAGTCCTAGTTTAGACATTAAATAGCAAGCTTTGCTGTCATCTCATCTTAGATGAATTATGAACTAGTTTTTAACATTAATAGCAGTATTTTAGCATTTTTCTTATCATTTCAAATCATTTACTTCATCCTGACTATTGTGTTATGTGTTCTGTCAATATTTCTCGGTACTCCTCGAATATGTGCATCTATATTGAATTAGTGGAAGCAATTGATGTGTAAGATATTGGGCTCATAAGCTACTGCTGATGTTATTCTGAGTGCTAAGTAGGATAGTGTGCAATGAGGGCCTGGTATTCCAGGCAGCGCTTGAACGTTCTACATTTCAGCGAGCCACAGTTGTGTTAGCTGTATGACGTGATTTATTTTGTCAACATTGTTGAACATTATCTACCTTCTTATTGCTTATCTGCTCGAATGGTACTGAATTGCCCATTAATGCTCTTTCTTTTTTCCTTTAAAATAATCACCAGCCAAGCATAAGTTGATCCAAGTTGACTGCCTAAATTCCCCTGAATATCAGCTAAACCTATGTTAAATTAAACATAGGTGCCCTTTGGCGTCGCCTTTAACAAGTACAGTTGCTGTATGCTAATGTTGATAACACTTTTGATCTACACAGAAAGAACAGTTCTGCTGCCTGCAATCTGCTTGTGCATATTCTTGATAAGGGGACTTTCAACTGGTATGTTCGAGCTTTTGTCCTAATATTTCTTTCAACTCGAGAATCGATATTGATCACTGTTAAAGAAAGTTTATCTAACTTGTATACCTTTTCTCCCCCACCATTATTTTCCACGAGACTGAAGCTGTGGAGGGATTTTGCAGTTATCTGTTTGCTAAGCTCTGCTGCGAACTCTGGGGAACTCTTTTGAGGACTCGCCAATCATATATGCGTCATAGGATGACTGAAACACTTTTGTTGTATTCTAATGTATTTTGTACTAATTCCGCTTCCATTTTTTTATTCTTTTTTAAGTTTCTGTTGGGCATCGGCTGCTTTTGGGTCTGATCCAAACTTGATTTTTATGAAAACTATAAGTTTGGCTTATGATTATTCGAGTGAAAAATTGGTTTCTCCTTTATGTACAAAGGAGTTAGACTTGTAGAATGCTTGCTCCGATGAGTGTGAGTGATTATAATAACATAGCTTTTGAACCAGACAGTGGGAATTACTAGTAAACTATGAACTGGAGACGGAAAGAGAGAACAATTTCTTTTTCTAAAGAAAGCTTGCTGCAACTTCGAGAGTGCCAAGAGAGAAGGATATAGTGGCTTCTTCCATTTGTCTAGAAAGACGGGAGTATGAATGTCAGAAATTTTAGCCGTGCCATATGGAAAATGACTGAAGTCAATAGTTCCATAACGAGGACCCTTGTTCTTTCTTTTAGGCAGCCCCGGAAACAGATTTTAAAACGGTTGCATATAAACAAAGAACAAAATCAACCGTATATTGAAGGTCCAATTTTTTTTTGTTTGATAGCTTGCTACAGTGGCCTAGACTACTCATAAATCTCTACTCCTAAATCTCATTTGATAGCTTGGTACAATAGACCCTAGACTACTCCTAAATTTATTTAGGAAATTAGGAGGGTTCGAACCTGACCTCCTTAATGGGAGGGAGCATGAGAACCATCAAACCACTTGGGAGTTGGATAATTCAACTACTTATTTCTACTCTCTAGAGTCTGAAATAATTAACTACGGAATATTAAAAGTACATTTCATTACTCGACCCTACAACAGAGCAGCTATTAACAAGCTGCCAGAAATGCAAGATAAGCTGGAATCACCAGGAAAAAAAAATAGTAAAGCTATGAACCTAAAAAACTGCCATTGATCCACTATATATAGAGATAGAAACCCAGCATTCACAAGAAATTGCTAATAGATGGATCATGCTACTAGTTATAAATAAGGAAATTTAAGTATTTGGGCAAGATAAAAAAAGCACTTTTTAATGTAACTTCAAACTTTTGCTGCCTATGCCATCACTACTACTCCCCTCCCAGTGCAGAATAATAACATCTGCGGCTCTTCTCCCCCAATAGAAAGCGAGTAAAATAATCATTTGTAAATATTACCCACAGCTTACATAGCCTTCCAAGATCCTAACTTGAATAAACTTTAAATCCAGTTGATACTTTATCGCCAGTGTTTGGCTGAAGTTAAATTTCTTCTCTGTCAACCTGAATTGTCAGCTCTGTAGTATCTGCAGAACACCACTCTTTTAGTGATCAGGACTTCAATGAAAGAATACACAATAAGGACAACTCCTAATGAATGCAGTGCTTATGAATGAAAAGACTATCCTAATGCTAAAAGCTCATTGATTGCACAATTCATCTAGAAGGTAGCTGGAGGAGTTTGTAGGTAGCTTAAAACCCATTAAATGGGAACACATAAATAACTTGCTTCCTTCTCTAGCTTAAAGTCAAAACCTTCATCAGGTTTGTTAATTGCAAGTAGAAAGCGTTCTTGCTGTTCCTTGGAATACCCGGGGAGGTCATGTTGCTTAAAGCTGGAGAAACAGACAACCATTAGGGATACAACATTCTTTAAAGGCCAGTAACAACAAATATCAATCTAGGGGAATCAAACATTTATGTGATCAACTAGAAAGCAAGTCAACACTTACCAGGTATGATCTGATGGTAACCTCTCTGGAGCTCCATATGCCTTGAGAATCTAAAATCGCAGAGGACCAGAGATTCCTTGCAAAGCTTTAAGACCATCCAAAGGGACCTGAAAGAACTCAGTAGAGAAGTAGTATACATTTCTCAGATATCTCAATTAAATTGAGAGATCCCGAAAGTTTTTAGGGCACTCACTCATCACATTTACCTTGGATGTCCCGCTGACGAACTGAAGCAACCTTGCCATATCTTCTTTGCTGAACACAATGACAATTTCCCAGAACCCTGACCACGTTAGAAGCAGCAGTATAACCAGTATACTTAGTATTGGCCTGCAGGTCATCCACTGAACAAGTGATATTTCAATAATTAAACGAAAATGAAATTAAAAACAAAGGGTATCAAGTGTAACATACACAAACGAAACATGATTTAGAGTTTAACTTTAAGCAAACTTGTGCTCAATATCTGGAAGCGCAATTATAAGCATTTCAAGCACTTCACATTAAAAATTGAAATAAGCTTTCGAGGGACCAATTCACTGAAGCCTTCCAAGAAAGACCTGATGTGAGGGCGAATGGCAATGGTCAAGATGTGGCCAGCCACAAAATCTACATACTCATGCTTGTCACTTCTGTGACCCTGGTATTTCTTCACCTTCGCACCAAGAAGGTGCTTGTAGAATGAGTGTGTGAAATAAACGTTGACCATCAATGAGAGCCTTAGCGACCTGCTAAGAGACATCATGTCAGGATATTGGAAACAGCTTGAAACCACAGTTAATGAAAAAAAGAATTCCTGATAATACAAATGGAGTGTCAGACAGAAGATTACCACACGGCGCATGAATTTGTAGTAAGAAGGATGCTCAGTTTGGTACACTGAATTAAGATTTGGTTGAAAAGTTGCATTGTTCCAAACAGTAGTGCTACAAAGCTCTTTGTCTTATAGATGACCCTGGACAACAATTAATACCATTCTCTTGTTAAGCCACCAGCATCAATGCCTTCCTCACCTTCAGTTTGTTAAGCCACCAGCATCAATGCATCCCCTTCAAGTCCTGAGTGGGGGGCGTTCTAAAGTAACTGATTGTATGCACGTCGAAAGCTAATGCGGGCAGATGGGTCTTGCTCATGGTGTTGCCTAACTCTCAAGAAGAGAAAATACTCTCTAGTTGTTAAAGTCAATATTTGCTGATTAACATCAGTACATAATTACATATCTATTTGCTAAATTGTGATATTATCGAAGCATCAGTGGAGGAATTTGGTTTCAAGAAGGGTACACTAATTCATCCAGGGAAGAATGTGAGAAAGCAATAAAAACATGAATGCACAGAAACAGTGATTATAACTTAGAAACTCATATCATTATATCAACATTCTACATCAAACAGACAGAGATCTGTAGTTGTTATTTTTTGTTACGTCTAAAACCCTAATTCTCCCACCGACCACAAAAGAGTACTACCAATAGACACCATGAAATTAATATAAAAAAAAACTAATAATTACTTTGCCTTTCATTAGTAAAGCTTCTTCTTCTTCTATCTTGAAATTATTCCGACCTCCGTTTGTGTTTAATCAACAGGTCTGCAAATTGAGAATAGACCCACACTCCAAAACTAAGGACCAAAATCTTGACGATTCTTGCATCCTGAGCATCTATTTCTTCGCTAACTTTCTCATATTCTTCCATTGCTTTCTTCATCTTTGATGATTCACCACCCATCGCGTACAACGATCAAACCCTAACTGGAAAGATCTATCAGAAGTTTCTGATGATAGAAAGAGAAATGGAAAACTTTCTTATGGTTGGGACTTGTTTAAAGATTTATATACTTTGCCGGATGGGCTTGTACAGATCAAAAGCTTTCTTAGCTAAGGTGAGCATGGGCCGGTATGGACCGGTTTCCACTAGAACTAAGATTTTAGGCATACGGAAATCTTTTAGGGCATACCAAGTAAAGACAAAAAAGGAGTGTAAATAGTAAAATTAGAAGCACCTTAACCAAATATTTTTGGTAATGGCAACTCTGCCCTTTTAGGATTAGTGTTAATACTAATGATTAGTTAAAATAATTCTGATTAGTGATTAATGATTAGTGATTAGTTTTAAGATTATTTAGTTATTAATCTGTGTAGATAAAAAAATTTGAGTAAGAAAAAAAAAGTTAGGTTTTTTTGTAAAAGGAGAAGGGAAAGTGAGAAAAAAAATTGTGTAGATTATTTAGTTACCCTTGAATTGTAGTTAAAATCATCAAAAGTTTGTGTTTTTTCACTAAGGTTCGGCGAGTCTGGATGAACAGTTCGGCTAGCTGAAAGTGTTGATTAAGAGCCGAACCTACCTTGTAGACCAGAGTTCGGCTTGGTTCTAATTGTCCGGAAGAAAAAATGTTTAGGGTTCGACTTATATTTATAAATTCGTAAGCGCCGAACCTGTTGGAAACACATTGTTCGGCTATTGAATAAGTAGAATATAATCCGAACCTGATCATGTACATTCCTGGGTTAATAATTTTGTATTGGTTGGCACATATTGTGAATATCATAATAGCCGAACCTCGTAAATGTGCTAGGTTCGGCACATATTATGATTATCGAATACGTAGAACCCCTATGCATCTCTTTTCGTCACTAGGTTCGGCTTGAAATTTCATGAAATTTCAAGCCAAACTATTCATATACACTTACATGAAGCTTTTGTGAAGAAAGTTTCGGCTAAAAATGCAACTCAATTTTGAGCCGAACCCAACACCGTAACCGTCATTTAATCGATGAAAAACAGCAAATAGGAGATTGGGTTTGTAAAACTTACTTTCTTATCCTCATTTCCGGAGTTGGAGATGCAGTTGGTTCAATTTATGGTTCAATTGGTGGTTGATTTTCAGTTTCTACACCTTCATCTTCAATTGGTTCTTCTTTTTCAATTGATGGATTAGAAGACGATTTGGTTTGCCTAGTCCCTGCTTTTCTTTGTACGAGTCATTATGTAGTTCAGTTTAATCGACAATTAATCACGGTGATGAATTTTTTTTTTTCGCGGGAGGGGAAGAGTTCGGCTAGAGGAGGAAGAAGAAGAGATGTTAAGGGAAGCTGATTTTGATTTTTTAGAAAATTGATTTTAGATTTTTGTATTAAGGATATATAGGTAATTGAGCTACCCATAGGTTACCCCTTATAAGGTCACCCAAGATGGGACTATCATTTTGTATGCCCCGAAAGTTTTATGTATGCCTAAAATCATAGTTCTTCCACTATATCTGCACCCAATCCAACTTATCACGGATTTTAAATTTCACATTCGTATCCAATCCACATCCAACAGATGTACAGATAACGTAAGCATCCAACTCTTCACAAAAACAACTTTATCCATAGAAATGTAAGCATTGGCAGCTCAAACACAACTAACAACTCCTAGTTGTTTGCACATTTGAAACCGTTTATACAAAGCTTAAGTATTCCCTAAATTTCATCAACTACTTACCAATCAAATTGTCGTCATATCTTAATTGTTGTCGTTCATGTTCTTCAATTATCTAACTATTTAAAGGAGATTCAGCTTAGATAAATTGGTAAACCAGCCATAACCTGACCTTAGGTTAAATTAGATAAGTTGGGTTATCTCATTTGGTAAGGCGGGATGGTTAAATTAGATAAGTTACCGACTTACCATAGGAATCGAGTTAACAAGTCCACAATAATTTTTTCTCTCCTCAGGTCACTTTTCTCGCTCTCCCGTTAATAACCGTAGAAAATACCATATGGTCCTAGAGAAAATATAATTGAGTTAGTTTTGTCCTATTGACCTAGTCAACTATATATTTGGTCCTTTTCTTAAATATATGTTATTATTTGGTCCTAAATATTACTGTTTGGTCCTAAGGTGGACAACACCCACGCGGAATGACATCATCAATGATGTCGTAAACTCGTAATATTTTGAACACTTTCATTCCAGAGTTGTCAACACTTTCACTTTTGAGGGTTTTAGTTTGTTTTTTTTTTTTATATCTTGAACGCAATATCCTTTCCAGTTTTGGATTACAGTTCATGATCAAACTAATTGGTTCACCAGTCGTACGGGTTCAATTAGACCTAAGACACGCCATAAAAATCTAAATAGAAAAAGGACCTATCCTAGTGAGAGAGCATCCGAAAATAAGACTAGCTGCACTAAGCTCGAAACCAGCCGCTAACAGCACAGAATGGACCCTGTCCAGGTACCCCAAAATAAAATCTGTCCACGCTATAGTTCGATGAAGCTGCCGTCGCTAGCGTCGCAGGCAAAATCCCCACAAATCAAAATACTCAAATAACATCCAAAGAAATAGAATATAAGATAAGCAATCGACTGAACCGCATATACAAGGAAAGAATCAAAGGCACGTATATATAGAAAATCGAAAATGACCCATTAACAGGTCGGTCACTTTAAAAGGGTTACCAAGGTTTGAATGAAACAAAAGCAAGGGTCGATCAAGACCACGAGCTACCATAAGACTAAAGTCAAAGGAATGACAAAATTCAAAACTCGACCTAAAGAGTATAACTTTGGTCAAATAGTCTGACATCTGACTAGGGCCGAGTCAGCAAAAAAAAAACACACTCTTACATGAACCCTTTTATTTATAGTGAATGGTTGCTTGAAACCTAAGCAAGTTTGTGACTTATTTTCCCTTTTCTAGACTCTCCTTATTTTGAGAGTCTTTTCTAAGGTACAACTCTTTCATAAATAACTAAATAAATAATTACTTTAGCATAAATTGTATTTTTGTAAAATAAATTACAATTTAACTTAGGAAGAAGTTTTAAAACATCACACACACTTTAATATGGTAACTAATTGTGTGTAGAAGAATAGACATCTTGTCTAGATAAAGAAACATCAAAAAAAGTTGACTAAAAAAGGCATCTAGTCATGTTTTCACGTTCAAGTCCGTGAACCATTACAAACAGTCCGTGTAAGAGTGTGTTTGTTTTTCAAAAAGAACCTAGTATGTGTCGCAACAGTACATGAACCTAATTTCAAGAAGAACAAGTCTTGTAATCTTTATTTCAAGATACGAATTCTCAAGAACAAGTCTTGTACTTTCTACGCAATTTTAGTTAAAAACTGTCTAGGTTGATTATTGAATCACTTGATTTTACTTTAATTATATCAAATAAAAATATAATGCGAAAGTAAAAAGTAAAGGAGGACACAAAGAAATTTTATTAGCGAGGAAAACTGCACCCGCAGAAAAACCTTGGGACCTCGTCCAGTTTGAACATCAAGTTGTATTAACCAACTACAACACTAGACTACTATCAGAATTCGGACTGGAATGTAGATGTGAGACCGAATCAAACCCTCCTAGCGACTCAGTTACAACCGCGCTCCTTACGTCTCTTGAACCTCATAAGTATCTACGCACTTGATTCCCTTAGCTGACGTCCTTTACAGCATAAGTTTCTTCAGCCCCGGTGAAGACTTTTTGGGGTTTGAATCCACAAAACACCGGTTTTAATTTCACTTTAATATGTGAACCAATGTTTTGGAAATCTTGTGTTTGTTTTGAATAATTATAAGGTAAAAGTAATATTAAAACAAACTTGTAGATTAGGGATTACTATACTCTTCAAAATAGGACAAGAACAAGTAGAATAAATCTAGAGATATCTTGTTAAAACTTCTTAAGGAATTTATGAGACACCTTAATTGAAGTTTTATTTCTAGTTCAGATTTCGACCAACTAGTGTCGGTATACGATTGTGAACTGAAATCTATCAAACCTAGGGTTTATGATCAACAATTCTTGAATGACTTATATCAGAAGATAAGGACCTTAAAATAAACAAGAATTATTGAATTAACCTAGATTAGAAGTTTTGTAATTATCAAGAAGATTATTGCCAACTCGTGCTTTGTGATCCCAAAAAAAAAGTCTTATTGTCTCACTCTTGTTCATGAAGATCATAAGTAATGGAAACCAACTTTATGAAGCCTACACCAACTTTCCAAGGGATGATTTTTGTAGCTCACACCTTGTTTGTTTTTTCATGACTCATCTGAGTCGTCTGAATCTGACTGATATTACCTGACTCATCTTGATTTGACTTAATATATTTGTTTTTTGAGTCAGATCTGACTCATCTCACTAAAAAATATGTGAGTTAGTGGCTTGGTCCTATGAGTCAGGGGAATTTTATTCCCAAACTCAAATGGGCCCGAATCAGGGGTTATGTCTGAGTCAGATCGCGAGTCAGATCTGACTCAAAAAAAAAAAAAGTCTGACATCTGTCTAGGGACGAGTCAGCAAAAAATAAACACACTCTTACATGAATACATTCTTACATGAACTATTTTTCTACTCAATCAGGTTCACAGATCTTTGATCAAAACTACTAGTTATATAAGAAAGATAAATCGTATATACATATTATTCAAGGATCGTTAAGTTGGTCTACTTGCAATTGTATTAGGGTTTGTGTTATAAGTGTTAGAGCACTGCTCGGTCGAACTCGCAAGCATTGCTATCTCAAGTTTGTTTGTCAAGTTTAGTTTCCAAAACTATAAGTCTTGATTTATAGCCTACTTATAGCTAAGTCTCGGATTAGGATAGAAAGTGTAGTTGAGCTTTAGACTTCACGCGTTCATCGATTGGAGACGAACAACTACTAAGAGGAGCTTGTGGAACTTCATCAACAAAAGGTATATGGAGACTTGAACTCATCTATCACTCAAAAGTCTATTTCTATTCTATCTCCTATTTGAGACAAAAGTCGTATAGCTATATAGACTTCGATTATACACATTTGATATTTCGAGCTGAATTTAACTCGCTTACATATTTCTCGAAATATGTGTTGGTAAGCTTTCTCTTTAACCAAGTTCATCTTATATTCTTGACGAAAGTCAAAAGATGATCATGTGAAAATCGTCTGGAAACATCTTGTATGATTTGTGTGAGACGGTCATTTGGTTTAGACTATGAATGTTTCGTATTGATTATTCGATCACTTGAAATTGCTTTGAATCTAATAATTTGTGTGAGAAAGCTATTGTCGTCTTCTAAGAATGTTTCAATGATTGAAATAGGAGTTTAGAACAATTAACCATGATTGGATATAGCACAGTATGCGTACTTGTATGCTAACTGTTGCAAGTTATTCCAAGTCGGGGAACCATAGTATGCACACCCATATGTGTACTGGTTGGTTAGTTGAAGTCCGGGAACTTAATGGATTTAAACAAATCTCCAGCAATAATATCCCAACATTTCCTATAAAAAAAAACTCTGAGAAACCATCTGGGCCATGCGCATAATCATCTCCCAAGTCAAAAACAACTTCTTCAATCTCTTCCAAAGTTGGAACGACATCCATAAGAGCACTGTCCTCAGCAGAAATACTCTCATGTTCAATGTTAGACAATTTAGGATCAATATCAACTCTCTACCATTAAATTTGTCTTTGTAATAATTGACAATATAGTCATTAGTTTCATCCTGCAAAAACAAAGTAGAGTTAGTGGAAACCTTCAACTCAGAGATTGTATTTTGACTCCTTCTCATTCGGATGATGTTGTGAAAAAGTCTAGTATTCTGATCACCATCTTCCAACCAAGTAATTCTAGACTTCATCTTGAGCATAACTGCCAGTTCAGTTCTCACTTCCTCAACAGTTTTCTTAGCATCCTCAACCATAATGAACTGCAACTCATCCACTGGATCATAATCAAGATGATCATTCTCAGCTTCCAACTTAAGATCGGCTTGCTTCAGTCTAAATTGCACATCCCCAAAAACGTTTTTATTCCATAGTTTCAATGCCTCCTTCAATCTTTTTATTTTGCTAGCAAAAATAAAAGGATGAGCACCATCAATACGGAGCTTCCAATTGTTCCTCACCAACTCCATAAAACCAGGATGAGAAAGCCACATCTTCTGAATTCTAAAGGGAGCTCTATTTGGTCTTGTTTATCAAAACAAAACCAAAAAGAGGAGAATGATCAGATGCAATTCTCGGTAAAGCTTTATATCTCCAATTCTCGTACTTCCAAATCCAAGCATCGTTGATAACGGCTCTGTCAAGCTTAAACACAATTCTACTATGGCCACTTTGGAAATTACACCACGTATACTTCCTGCCAATGACATCAGCTTCAACCAACCTATTATCAGACATCCAATTCCTAAACTCATTAATGTAAACAACTTTGGGAACCATAGTTCCCTTGTTTTCATCCAAGCGCAGAATACAGTTAAAGTCACCAATAACAATCCAAAGAGTAGATATAAAACCAAACCCCAACCGTTTCCAAAGTAACTTCTTAGTAACTGGATTAAAAGAGGCATGCACGGCAGTAACAAAATTACCATCAAAATCCAATGTATTAGCATGTTTGGCACAAATTAAAATACATGTATTAGCCAAATAATTCCTCCTCTTAACCCAAATATTTCCTTTAGACCCATCAACTTCATTAGTAACAACATCTTCACTAAAATCATCCAACTTCAAGCTTCTAACAAAACGTGTAGTGCAAAAAACCATTGGCTCAATAGTACAAATAATGTCAGGTTTGTGCAAAATTATAACTCCTTCAACTTGGACTTTGCACCATCTTTAGCCAAGCCTTGAGCATTCCAATAAAAGACATGCATTAGTTACCTTTTTGTTTTGAAGGGCTTTCCGAACCCTTTGATTGTTGTGAACCTCTAGTTTTACTCCTACCTCTTGTTTGTAAAGTCTTTGTATTTTCCGTAGGAGGTTTAGATTTTCCATCCTTCCTAGCCAAAGCGTCAAGCTTCTTCTTTTCGGCTAATTCTTTTTTCTCCCTTGTAGCTTGATCCGCCTCATTGGCCCAAACAAGCTTTTTCGCATCCTTGTCTACAATTTCAGCCCTCGGATTAATGGACTGCTCTGGTTCTGGTAGTTTGTTAGCAACAAACTCTTCATCGACTTCTTCTTCTACCTCCTCGGTTCTAGTTTTAAACGTATTGGATGTTTCAAGACCACCCAAATCTTTGATTGAGGAAGACCTTCGTGTTGTTTTAGTTGGAGAACTAAAAATAGCTTCATCACTGATTTCCTCTAACACATAATTAGTAGGCATATAACCCATACTAACTGTTTCAATGTGTGTTTCAGTTGTAGTAGCCTGATGTGTATGCTCTTTCGCTTATTTATTTTTGTCTAAAATCATTCTTATCGTATTTTGCAGCTCCGCCAAAGCAGCATCATGCTCAATTTTTGCCAAATCTGATGCAGCAACAAGCTCAATAGCACTACGTTTTAATTCATCATACTCATTAAAAGCAATTATCTCCTTATTCTCAAGATCAATATTAGTATTATCGGCAGTTGCAACATCAGGTTCATTTTGTGCAGCGTCTATTGCACCATCATTGCGTGGAATTGGAATCATCAGTGTTGCACCATCCTTGCGCATCATCTCTAAATCATGTGTTACACCATCATTGAGCTGTTCTGTTGATGCACCATCATTGCGCGCCAACTCCAATGTTGCACAATCATTGCGCGTACGCTGCGATATCAAATCTCCAGCTTTTGACGAACTGACTTGACCTGAATTTTCAGGACTTGCAAAGTACGTATGTGTACCATCAAAAGTAAGGCCCTTCCCTTTATCAGTAATAACCACATGAGGTACAACAACCTCTTCTTCATCTTGTTTTGATTAGTTTCATTGGTTTTTGGCACACTTTTTTTTACGCCATTCATTCTTCAATTCAGGAATCTGATCCAAAAGAGCTTGATAATTGATAGGATCCATTTAAATCTCCGCCTTCTTCTTTAATCCAGTCAACTTATATGTTCTACAATCAACCTCTTCATGACCAATAAATTTGCAACGTTCACACAATTTAGGCATATTTAGAATCTCAATGTTTTGGTAAAACCCTTTTTCATTATCTTCTGCATCAACCACAATTTTATATTTGACTAGTTTTGAGAAATCAATATCAACCAAAACAGTAGCAAAGTAACCATATTCAATCCTCAATGTCCTAGCGTCAACAGCAACAGGTTTGCCAATTAATTGACCTGACTAACCTAAACAAGCACTCTTCATCCCAAAATTCAAATGGAAGATAAGGAAACCTACACCATACCATAGCCCTGGTGATTTTTCTCCATCTCTGGATTGAACATAAGAGTCCATTCTTGCACCTTCAATTGTTGTCCCTTTGCTTTCCACGGACCTTCATAATTAACACGCTTTATAACAACTTCGTTTTGTAATTTTATAACAAAGTAAACTTTGATCCATGTAATGAATTGGACCGAACCTGTAAGCTTCCGTTGATTCAATAGTTCCTTCTTAGCTTCATCAAAAGTTAGGGTTTTGAAATTCAAAGGTCCAATCAAGCTAAATTTCCAAACTTCTTTCGCCCCAATATGTGTTTCTTGGAATCTTAACAACTATGTCACATGTGGTTGAACGAACAGGGGGATAAGACAATGTTTCAGCGTCAATATTAGAGAGAACATGATTACGCCTCTTTAATATAGATGCATAACATCTTTTTCCTTTTTTATTTTGATTATCAACAACGTTATTATTAACATCTTCAACCTGTTTCCTAGTATCGGACAAATTAGGGTTTCCATTGTTCTTCATCCTATATTCCTGTCTAGGCTTAAATTTTGATCTTGAACCGTTTCTAGAATTAGGTTTAGTCACACGAACATGATCACGTTAATATTGATCACCAATATCCGGTGGTTTTGATTGATTTTGCGCTATGAATTCACGTCAAACCTAGGTGATGAATGTAGCAAAAAAAAAAAAAAGGGAAAGAAAAAACCGAAGCTCATTTTGACTCCTCACTTACTCAGCAAGGAAGACGATCTGATAGAGCCAAAATATGCCTAAGCACCTTTCTTTTCGGCTGACTCCTTTCAGACTCTTTCGTGTTTAATTAAATATCTAATAAATTTCATGCGAAAAATGCTTCACACCCCCCAAAACCTTGCCTCAATAACGTCTATGACATTCAGCCATTGACCTATCAGCGGCCCTTAAGGGTTCACCACATCCACACAAAAGGTCTAGATTTAGCCACATCATGGGGGAAAATATGGGGATGATTCTGGGAGGTGTCAAGCATTTCCAAATTTCATGTAGCGCTAACTTATCATAGCAGGATTTTTGACTTATCATGTCTGGCTCAAAAATTATTTCATAATAGGGTAGTATTTAATTTGTATCTACTTTAATCATAATTTTTTTGAATCTACAGTAAAAACTTCATATATTAATATTCTTGGGACTTCACAAAATTATTAATATATGGAATTTATTAATATAGAGAGTGTTGATAGTGGATTTTCAACAAAGGTCAAAATCGTAAAATCATGATATTGCATGTTTCTGACCTGGCTTCAGGAATGGATGTGAAGATTCATATTTTACGATCTATGAACCGTTTACGAGCTCTGATCGAGTTCCTCTCAGAGCCATGATGAATATGATTCTCTAAAGGCCTCCCGCTATCTGAGTGTTCGATGTTGCGCATTTCATCATGACCTCTATGTAGAATAACATGATTGGGCGGTCCTCCTACATAATTGTTTGTTAAGGGGGCTTAACGTCTTCAGGACATCGGCGATACTCATTGTTCCCTGACTACATAGAGACTCCTCTCTACATAGAAGAAAGATTGGGCGGTCCTCCTACATAATTGTTTGTTGAGAGGGCTTAACGCCTTCAGGACGTCGGCGATACTCGTTGTTCCATGACTATGTAGAGAGATCGTGTATAGATTCAGGTGGCTCTCATACATAATTGTTTGTTGAGGGGGATAAACGCCTTCAGGACGTTAACAATGCTGCACGATTGTTCCCTGACTATGCACCTTTCAGAACGAGTATGATGCTTCAACTATCTCATATCTCGATTCTACAATAGATTAAATCTACCATGATATTCGCCACTGAATTCCTAGAAAATAATCTATTATATCTCATTACTCTGTTCCATGAATCCCCGACTGACTCCATGGATTAGTAATAGATAACCAATTCATCGCATTACCCCGTTCCCTGAATTCCCCGGCTGAATTCATGGATTAGTAATAGATGCACAATTCATAATTATTACTATGTTTCATGAATCATTTTCCGCTTAAATTCATGAATTAGTAATAATTACTCAACAATCGGGCATCTGGATTATCATCGAGTAAGCCCCAATAAAATGGTGCAAGTGTACTCAACAATGATGCACGAACGAGCACCCAAATACACGAACGAGCATTCAAAAATATGGACAAATGAGGAATCCTACACAAAACAGGAGAGAGAAAATAATAATAATAAAATAGAAAAGAGGCGCCTAGGGACAGGGCCCACCGGCCAACCATGCCGCCGTGGCCGGTCCCCCACGCCTCTTCCTTTTATTTTTCTTATTTTATTTATTTTCATGAACTCATGAAACTCCTTCATTCAAGCAACTTTCCTTGTTTGAGCAAAACTAACGGTTTCTCCATATTTTCACAGTTGCATGAAAAATAATAAAATAGGGAAAGGCGTCGTGGGACCGGGCTACCTAGCCGGCCGGCCATGCCCTAGCCGTGGCCGGTCCCACACCTTGCAATCCCTGATTTTCATAATTATTATTTCCCCCATTTCATGAAACTCCTCCATTTGAGCAAAAATCATGGTTTCTTCATATTTTCTCAAATATTGCTCAAACCATGAAAAAGCCAAGAACTCAAATGGTCACATGAACGACTAGGCTACTCACGCCAAATATTAAAATACTATTTTTTTAATATTTTCCAAATTTTGATCAAACGAGCAAAGTCCTACATGATCATTCGAGCGAAATCAAGAATTTCAGTCAAAGATCGAACTCTTCTGAAAATTCGAGATATTGCTCAAACGCACACCAGAAAATACCAAAACTCTCAGGACTAAGACACGGACATTATGGTGACCCGGGCATGCTTCCTTGACCGACCAAGGCCGTCCCTAAGGCTTGCAAAGAGCCGGTCCCACACATTCTTGCAATTTTGACCTAATTTGCTAAATTGCTCATATTGGGTCCAAACTCTTTCCAACCAACTTGGAATTTGCTCAAACGACCATCAGCTGGTCCCACAACCACCAAGGGCCGGTTTCATGCCCTCTTGGTCAGTCCCTCACTTTTCCATAAATTAGGTTTCATCACATAATGCTCAGACGAGCATTATTCTAATAAATGGTCAACACCAGCATTTGATCATTCTTTCACCAACCGGTCAACTAAGGACCCTGGTGCACGCTCACTCGAGCACTTGGGCACCACATGGTCGTCCATCATCCCATGTGGTTGGTCCCTCTTCACTCATGACCTATTTTCAGCAATTCATAAATTGACGAACAATTGATCAAAATTAGGGTTTCGAACAAAAGCAGTGATTCTATACGAACCGTGGTTTCAAAAACCGCACACACATGTGTGGTGGGCCCCACTCTTCAAGGGAAAACATGGGATGCCATTTATGGGTGTTAATGTGAGTGTGCGATTTTTATTTAGTCCCGCCTCACGGTTCACCAATACTTTTTGTTCCCGATAAGTACAAGAATCATCTCCAAACAAACAAATACAAAAGTAATGATAGATTAATAGTTTTTTATTATTTTTCATTACATAGCAGAGGCTCTGCGAATCGGGCGAAAAATCGGGCGACACCGATTCTTGACCCGTTAAAATTTTTTCTTCTCAATCTTCCCTAAATCCATTCTTCTGCATATCCATGATTATGTTTTTCTCGTTTTCAATCGATTACCCATTACTGATTTTCTTTATTGGATTAATTTTGTTTTCTCCCTTTGTCTTAATCTCTTGTTTTTGTTATTTAAACCTATAAACCCTAATTCATAGGTTTCTTTTTTTCTTTGCTTTCTTCGTAATTTATGCTAAGCTATGATTACCTCGAGCTAATCTAATATTTGTTGTTTGTGATTTCTTCTCTTTTCAGATTTCATACCTATTCTCCTTCCCTAAGACTGATTGGGAGGACTAGGGTTTCCTGCGGAAGCAGTAGAGGCAATGACAGCATACTACAACAATATTCTTTTATTCACATCATTGTCAGTGGGAGAGGGTCTTCTTCAAATTTTAATTAAATTGGATTCACCACTCCTCCTCCATCGCCTCGTATTCTCCAATTAAGCGTGCAAGTAACCCAGCACTGCACTCTTTCTTGCAATCATTCTTATTTGTTCTTTAATTGATTGGAATTCACCTTTCTCCCCAAGTTTTTTTTACTGCTTATTACTTTAATTCCAAGTCAGTAGCATGTCAAACACTTGGCAAATTCCAATCTATGTTCTTAATATGAATAACTTATTTATTCTAACCTATTGCAACTTCCACATACACCCAGAAATTTTTAAGCAAAAAGGAATCCCACGTTCAATACCCTATAGCCCTTTGTCATACAAAAAAGCTCAGAGAAAGTTCTTTTCCCTTTTCAACAATACCAATCATCCAAAACTTTCAATCAATTCAATGGCCAGCTCATCTTCAAGTGTTGGGGCTCTTTCAAATAGTTTACAAGGAATCAAAAACAACTCCAAGAGAAATAACAAGCATGTTAGTCTGCAGGGAAAAGGAAGAATTATTGATTCCTTTGCTTTAATTGGATATGTCCGCAGAGAGAGTGAAGTTACCAGGAATGTTGTTAGCTATGCAATTAGGCAAAGGTGGGGTGCAGAAAGAGAAGTTGTCATCATCTCAACTGGAAGAAGGAATGTATTCATTTTTAGAATCCACTCAAGAGAAATCTTCCAAAGAGTTTTAACACAAAGGCCACATGCAGTTGGTGGACATTTGTTAGTCTTACTTCCTTGGCAATTTCATATGAATGTTCAGAGAGCCATATTTCGGTTTAAAGTGTTCTTTATTGAATTTAGACTCAGAGCTGACTTGGACAGAGATAATATTCCTCATCTTATTGCTTCTCAAGCTGGTGAGCCAATTACTATTTACAACAGAGACCCAACTGGTGTTGTTAAAGCTAAAGTCAGGCTGGATGTTAATTTGCCTCTAGTAAGGAAAGTTCACATAATTTTGGAAGATGGGGAAAGGATTAAAATAGCTATTTTCTATCTAGGGTTTCCATCAACAACTTGTAGAAGCTGTTATGTGTTTAATCACAATGAAAATTACTGTGGGTTGATTGCAAATGTGGCTTGGATGGCTGTGCCAGTTCTAAACTTACAAGGAGTGGACCCTTTTGAAGAGCAAGTGGAAGAGTTAGTTCAAGAGATCCAGCAGAACATGGGGATCCAAGAGGGTGATAATGGCTAAGTTAATCAAGAACTAGTTATTAATGCTTTGTAGGAAGGAAATGATGCTGATGGGGATAATAACATGGAAAATGAACATGTAGCAGAATTGGGTGTTGTGAATGATAGAAATAATGAAGGGACTGAAGAAGTCAATAATCACATCCTAATTGAAGACTCTAATGCTGATAACTCAGGTGAGGGATCCTACTCTTCAGAAATCAATATAAGTGATATCAGAACAAACAAGAGAAGAAGAAAGGAGTATATTATCACTAAGGCAATGGAAATGGATGGATACATTAAGGAAATTGATAGAGCACTCCACATTCTTGCTGAAGAGGTTGTGAATGAAAATTCTACAAAAGTTTTTGAGAAGGGTGAATCTTCCTCATGTGAAGAAATGATGTTGGATGCTATGAAGACTGACAATGATCAAAAGAATGGTTATGCCACTACTTCTGATGTGGATGTTGGAGCCCATGACCTCATTCCAAATCAGGTTTCATCTTTTCCTAAAACTAAAATTTATCATATATCTGTCTTTTATTTCAAAATTTCATGTCTTTTCTATATTGCTTTCCTTATGTTCTCTACTTGCTATTTAATTCTTCTTTTAGTCTGGCTCTTACAGTTTTTGACATCTTAACCTTTATTTTAAGCCCATGTTTTGAGACTGTCACCAATACAATTAGTAAAACTTTAGTTTCCAAAATGAAGTTGTTATCATGGAATATGCAGGGGTCTGGAAAATCTCTCACAAAAAACCATCTAAAATATATTTTAAAGAAGCAAAATCCTGACTTCATATACTTAGCAGAAACTAAAGCTACTAGAGATAGCATGAACATCTTAGTTAAAAATTTAAGGTTTCATGACTGGCTAGCTGTTCCTAGAATAGGATTGTCTAGTGGGATGCTTATTGCTTGGCACAATAACATAAAAGTCTCTTGCATTGCTGAATTTTTTGATATCTGTTTTTTTTTTTTGAAGTGCATGATTGTTTTAATAATAATTGGAATGTTATGCATGGTTCCTTGAATGAGTTAGGAAAAAGAATGCAATGTGATAAAATTAATCACTTTTGTAAGTTGAACCCTAGCACTCCTTGGATTATCATAGGTGACCTGAATTTTATTTTACATGTTAATGATAAGCATGGTGGAAAAGAAAATTCTCATGTTAACAAATTTATTCATGATAATATTCAGACATTAGGATTGATGAACCTTAGATTTCAAGGGATACCTTTTACTTGGTCTAATAATAGGGAAGGATGGGAAAATGTAAAAGAACGTATTGATAGAGTCCTCACTTCACCTAGCTGGTTCAATATTTATCCTGATGCTATTGTGAGTCATTTATCTAGAGTAGGTTCTGATCACACTCCGATTCTGCTTACCTATAAGCCTGTCAAATTAAAAGTTCATAAGCCTTTTAAGATTATTAGGACCTGGTTAAGTCATGATAATTTCAAAACATTTGTTTCTAAAATTTGGAATTGCAACACTAGAGGTTCCCATGCCTATAGGTTTCATAATAATCTTAAACATTTGTCTTACTCCCTATCTAAATGGAATAAATCAGTCTTTGTGAACATTTTTCAGAATATTGATCACCTAAACAAGAAAATGTAATATCTTCATTCCATTAATCCTTTGCCTATTCTCGAAATTAAGGATACTTAGAACAATTTAGAGACTTGGTATAACAGAGAGTATGATTATTGGAATCATCTCTCGAAAGATAAATTTATTAAAGAATTTGACCGTAACACCTCCTATTTCCACCAGTATGCCAATAATAGAAGAAGGAATCATATTCACACCCTTAGGGATAAAACTGGACTCTGGATTGATGATAGCTCACAAATTCATAAGATGCTAATTAAACACTTTAAAACCATCAGTACTACTAGTAAGGTGCAACACCTTGATACCCTTAATAAACTCATTGACCCCTGTATCAATGAGGAGGAAAATAATAGGCTCATAAGTATACTTGATGAATTAGAGATCAAAAACACTTTGTTTAATATGAACCAATGGGGAGCCCCTGGTCTAGACGGTTTTCCGCCTGGTTTCTTTAAAGAAAACTGAGAGGTGGTTAAAACTGACATTATTAACCTTGTCCAAGATTTTTTCAAAAAGAAGTTCATTCTAAAGGAAATGAACTACTCTTATATTACATTAATTCCTAAAGTTCAAAATCCCTCTACTCCTAGTGATTTTCATCTTATTAGCCTTAGTAATTCTACTTATAAAATCATTTCTAAGATTTTGACTAACAGACTGAAGCCTCTGCTTTCAAAGCTCATCTCCCAAAACCAATCTGCTTTTATCCCTGGTCACCAAATTACTGATAATATCATTGTTGCGCATGAAATTCTTCATTCTATGAAGAACTCTAAGAATAAAACTGGAAATATGGCTCTACAAATCGATTTGTCTAAAGCATTCGATAGAATAGAATTGGAGTTTTTAAACCAAACTCTTTTTTGTTTTGGTTTTTGTGAAGATTGGTGCCACCTTGTTATGCAGTGTGTTACAACGACTTCCTTTTCTGTTCTTCTAAATGGTGTGCCTGGTGATAGATTCAGTGTCTTTAGAGGTCTTAGGCAGGGGGATCCATTGTCCCCCTATTTGTTTATTATCTGTATGGAAGTGCTTTCTAAACTCCTCCTAAAAGCTGAAAATGATAAGCTTATTTCAGGTGTCAAAGTTGCTAGAACTGCTCCGCCTGTCTCTCATCTTTTTTTTGCGGACGATTGTTTTATTTTTGCGAAAGCCAGTTATGAAGCTAAAAACATTGTTAACATATTAAACGTCTTTGGGGAGATGACTGGGCAAGTCATTAACTTCCAAAAATATGGAGTTTACTTTACGCCTAAGATTCACAACAAACACTGTAAAATCATTTCTAGAATTATTAAGGTTAGAAAAATTTCAAAAAATGACAAGTACTTAGGGACACCTTTTTTTTTTTTGATAAAAACAAAGATAATAGTTTTGAACCTCTTCTTAACAATTACTATACTGTTCTTCAAGGTTGGATTGGAAAGATGTTTAATCAAGATGGTCGCACCGTTTTAATCAAAAATATTCTTAGTGCTTACCCTAATCACCAAATGCAGTGTCTTTCCTTTCCCAAAAAAACTCTTGATAACCTAGATAAGATTCAAAGAGACTTCTGGAGGCAAAAAAAGAATAAAAAGAAGTGTTATTACCCTAAAGCTTGGCCTAGTGTTACTAAAGATATTCGACAAGGTGGTCTGGGAATCAGAATTCCCCATAAGCATAATCTTGCTTTAATCACCAAGTTGGCTTGGAGGTTAATCCACAATCAGGATCAGTTATGGGTCAAAATTCTAAAACATAAATACTTTAGGAATCATAAACCTTTAAGGAAAACTAGAAAGCATAAGATTTCCTGGATTTGGTCTAGTATTAAAAAAGGTTTGGATGTTATTAAGTCTAACAGTGTTTGGCAGATTAACAATGGTGAGTGTACTAGTATTTGGTCTGATTTCTGGCTGCCTAATCAAACTTCTCTGTTAATGCCGATCTCTACTGATAGTAATATGCCTATGAATGTGTGTGATCTAATGAATTCTGAAGGGAACTGGGATATGAATGTTATTAGCAAGTATATTGATAACTCTTCTCATAATGCTATTAAATCTGTAGCTATTAATCTTTGCTTGCATGATAGAATTAGATGGAAATCTACTACTTCTGGAAATTTGACTACTAAGTCTGTTTACAATTTCTTGACTAATCTAACTATTGATAAGGATGAAGCTAGATTTTGGAAGCAAATCTGGAACCTTAACATTCTCCCTAAAGTAAATATGTTTTGCTGGAAAGTTGTGTCTAATGCTCTTGCTTTAGGGAAAAACATGTCCAAGTATGTTAATTATTCTAAGCCTTACTGTTTGCTTTGTGATTCTCATGACATTGAAGATGAAATGCATCTGTTTGTTAATTGTTTGTTTTCCAGAAAGATTTGGGATGCTTTTGAACTTAATAACATCTATAACTATAGAGGAAATCAGGACATTACACATTGGTTTAAATTTTGGTTGAACAATAAAGTTTTCAATGGCAAGCACAACTTAATTTCTTGCATCATCTGGTCCATTTGGAAGTTTAGAAATAGTGTGCAGTTTGATAAGGCAGTGCCTAATGTGCATAAGCTAATTGATTTAGTTAAAGTTTCCCACCAAAAGTTCAACATTCCAGGGGATAACAAAACTAGTCACGATTCTGTCACAGCTAAGAATTTACACAATGATAATCACACAAATGGAAGATGCACTTATGCTTGGTTTATTCATTTTGATGCATCCTTTCTTGGAGCTGACTTTTCTATGGGTTACGCAATCTCAATATTGGATAAAACAAGAGTCAGGCAGCACTGTCATGTAGGTTGCAGCTGGGCTTCATGCCCATTAGATGCATAAGCAAAAGCAAGAATCGAAGCTCTTAGGTGGGTGAAGGATTTGAATCTCAATAATTGCTGCATAATTAACGACTGTCAAACATTAATAAAGCTGATTAGAGGAGAAGCTGATCCAGAAATTCAACCTTGGAGGTCTCAGACAAGCATCTATAGATGCAAATTTTCCCTTATGTTTTGTGATTCGGTTTCTTTTATGAATAAAAATAGGAAGTTTGTGGATTTTGAAGACAAGCTAGCTGAGGAAGTAAGATCTAGGAGAATTAGTTACTTCTCTACGGAGAATTCGAGTGAAAATGAAAGATCCAATATCCTAGAGAGAGTTAATCCTGGATTAACTCTCATTTTGCATATTTTATAATCATCCTTATATATTTATATAAATAAAAGTCTTCTTATCAAAAAAAAAAAAAAATTTACATAGTACAATGGCCTCCTGGACATTATAGATTGTGGACTAGGATTTTCTATTACAAGACCTCCCCTTCCGATCACATGATGGTTTGGGAGATGCTAGATACATCGTAATATTATATCCCGAGAAATATACTAATACAGACAGCCTTTGGGGCCCACCAGAAGAAAACAGGGAGTAGGTTTGGGTCTGTTTCAGTCGAGAGATTCCTCGGTGATAAATCTCGGTCAATCTATAATTGTTGTGATGGTTTCCATAAATTAAAAAATAAATAAAAAGCCAAAAAATGGAAAAAAATACAAAAAAAAATATGAAAAGTAGTTGATTGTCACTGCCATAGAAATCATCTTTTTGTTATTTTAAATGTGTTCGTTCTCTATCCGTTTCATTTAGTTCTCATGTTCTTTCTGACTCCTCGCTCAAAGGGAGGCGTTCAGATAAAATTGGTCTAATTGGATACCAAAGGCAAAGATACCTTTATGGAAAGGATAAATTTTTGATGCGGGATATTATGTGGACGTCTGAGACTATGGTTGTCGATTTGTTTTTTTTTTTTTTTAATAAAGATTCATTGAAAAGATTAACTTTGAAGATTAGCCTAAATGGTTACAAAAAAAAAAAAAGCAGATCCATCTAATATTGAGGCAGATAGGCTATCACTCATAATATAAGATTTCAATAATTCTATTCAGCCCATTAAGTCAAATCCACCGTCAAACCCACCGCTGAGGTGGCGCCGAGTTGTCTTGACTTTCCTCTGTTATGTTTTGGTTTCCGTTCTTGGGTGGGGTTTTAATTTTTAGTTTTTGATTTTTTCTTACTCTTCTCTTCTTCATAGAAATTAGCTGAATCATGGGTGTATGATAATCGTCAACAACAACAGCATTGTGATATCACCGAACATTTTGAACGATGATCTCCACATTTGAGGTGATAGACGCATTTATGTGTCTATATTAGTCTCAATTCTCTGCAATATTAGTACTCGATTTTGTGCTTATTTTGGTATTTTATGTCTTTGTAGGTGTTTTTGGAGAAATAAACATGTTTGGAGAAATGGGCTCGAAAAGTTGATCAAGGCACCCAAAGAACGCCTACTATTCGGACTCTCAGTTTGGATAAGGGGTACTTCAATTACTAAGGGACACCTCGCTTCTATTTGCACCCAAGATGGGTTAGCTGCACCCCAATGGATAAATGCACCCCAGTATAGATAGGGGGAGGTCATCTTTTATGTTTGAAAAATCGAATTTGGCGGGAAACCAATTTGTGTCTCACCTGCCTGAAGTTGCACATTGATTCTGGACGAGTATTTCGTGGGATTTTAATTGGATATGATTTGGTATTAGTCTGGTGCATCAAAACAAAGAAGATTGTCGATTCAATCATGTTAAAAAAGGAAGCTTCTCGGTGTTCTTGATAAAGCAGGGGCGAACATATATCGGGCTTAAGAGAAAAGGAGATTTTCAAGGGATTTTGAACAACAAATCAGTTAATTACCTTGTCTAAAGGAGTACTGACGTGTTTGGGACCTAAAAGTGGAATCAAATCATCATATATTTGTTATAATTTCCTAAAACAGGGATGAAAAACATATTCACGTGAACAGGGAAAGGAGAGTTTTGCGATTCTATCATATTTGGAAGGTACGAGAAGATATTTCCAATATTCGATCCTGTCAAATCTTCGTGACCATTGGATTAATTAACAGACGCGTCGGGAGGAGAAATAAAATAAATAAAATCCCGTGGATTGTGGGTAAAGAAAGGAGGAGATTTAACCGAGAGATTTCAACCCTGAGGTGGATATAAGAGCTTCTGGGAGTTCAAAAAAAGGGAATCGGGAGTTTGGGTACGCTTCAGAGTAGAAAATCACGATGCAGGAAGAGTTGCAGTAGCAGCAGAGAAGAAGAAGGAGAAGTTGCAGACGACAAAAGAGAAGTGTCGTTCTCAAGAACACGAAGAACAGACGCATACAGTCAGTCGATTATTCTGCCACACATTTGATTTATCGTTTATTAACAGTGACTTCGCAACACTTATAAACGTTGCAATTTTCTGTTTTTATTATTCTTCTCTATTCTCACTATTGTAAACACACTTTTGAACCATGAATAAATATTTTAAGCGTATTTTCACCATGTGGAGCTAAACCCCATCACTGGGATGACGGAGGAAGCCAATTCTCATCACTGTGGTAACTCTATTTAATTCTTTTATGACTTTTGCATTAATACAATTTGAATTATGATTTTAAATTAATTAGTTGTCATTTAGTTTGATGAGTTATGCTTAGCTTAAGTGTTTTGATAACTCATGCTTACCATTTACAATTAATGTTTTATAAAATCTACCTTGGCAAAGATTAAGAGTCAATAATTATTGTTTTTGGAGCTGTTATTGTCTAAGAATTAATATTGAACCACGGAAAAAGAGTTTGGTGAAATCCTGATTCCCAATAATCTCTCAATATTGTTATTCTCTTTTATTTTATTCGTTAGTTTTAGTATTTTATTTAAGTAAGTCCTAAAATCAACAACTTCCCAAGTCCGAGAATCGAATCCCTGTACTTACCACTTGTAAAACTACATCAGTTTTTGGCGCCGCCGACGCGGACTTGTATTTAGGTTTAGGTTTTAGGTTTTGCATTTTTTTTAGGTTTTGTATATATTTTATTTTTATTTTATTTTTAGATTATTTTTGTTCTATTTTACGTCTTTGGTATTTTTGTTTTTGTTGTGCAGGTTTTGCTTGAAACGGAAGGTGAAAAGTTGGACTTGCCATAAAAGGAGAAAGCCGAAGATTTTATTTTTTAAGGACTTTTATTTTTGGTAGTTTTTTATTTATTTATTTTTGGACTTGTAATTTTTTTTTTATTTGTTTGTGTTTACTTTTAGTACTTTATTTATATAAAAAAAAAAAAACACTGCACACACCAATTGCATCTTCGTCAGACTACCGAGTTTTGGAAAAGCGGTGGATTAGTAAGTGAACCGTGCCTTGGGCCTTATGGGAGTTACCAGTGAAAGTCCACAAACCTCACCTCGTACCTTTGGGTATATTTGATGTAGGTAACCCAAGCTTACCTAAATTAGTTAGCCCAAACATTTGCATGTGCACATTTTGTTGAATTCTTGTATGCGTAACGTAAGAGAGACGCTCTAGGACGGTTTATGCGTGAAAAACCTAGAAGTGATATGTTAGGAAACAAGAATCTTGACTACCTTAATCTAGAAAGTCCTATTTTTGGACGTTCTTCTCACGGTGAGAAAAATATCCTTAATACTTCTATTTTTGCCAAAATGGTTGAGGAAAAGGATGATGAGGTCCCAGTAAAAACCCTTAGGGATCGTTTGAACCCGTCTAGGGTAGTACGTGACCCAGGTGTAGTTCTACCAGCTTCTACGGTCCAATTTGATATTAGGCCTGAGAGTATTGGCATGCTTCGTAAGTTTAGGGGATTAGAGAATGAGAACCCGTATACCCACATAAGATACTTTGAAATGATTTGTGACACAATGAACTATCCTAATGTCTCCAAAGATGTGCTTAGGTTACGTTTGTTTCACTTCTCTCTCTATGATAAAGCCAAAGAGTGGTATCATTTTATTCCTTTTAAAACAATTACCACCTGGGATGGTCTTGTAGAGGTATTTATTAACAAATTCTACCCACACCATATGATTGTTGCTGTTCGAAGTCTATCCAAACCTTTAAGCGAGAGATTAGGTGAAAAACTTCATGATTATGTAGAAAGGTTTAGTGAATTGTTATACCGGTGTCCACATCACGGCTTTGAAAAATCCCACATGGCCCAAATTTTATATGAGGGCCTTGATAGTGAAACCCGTATGCAGGTAGAAACAATTAGTGGTGGAGAATTTACCCATCAGGACCCAGATGAATGTTTCGACGAGTTCATCGAGTTAGCCGAGAAAACTAGGCAATGGGCTTCAATGAGAGAACCAGAAATACCTAGAAATCCTATCCATAGGATCGATAGAATTGATTACGGGTCGGATATTCTTAGGCGTCTAGAGGCCTTAGAAATGAATCAAGGGTCACATCATGCTAGATACGAAGAGCAAGCCCATGCTCTTTATAACAACTCTAGGCTTGAAAACCGTCAGAGATTTGATCCATATTCAGATACCTATAACCCTGGTTAGAGGAACCACCCTAATTTTTCTTGGTCTAAGGGTCAGACTCAAAGTCAGTCTAGTATTTCACAAGGCTCTCCCAAGTTTTTGGTATACTAAGAACCATTTAGGCCGGATCATGATTTAACACAGTCGGATAACAAGATCATGAGTTTAGAAGAGTCTCTAACCATCTTATCTCATAACACCGCACAGAGTTTAAGCAAACGGTTGAGAAAGGTTTACGGGGAAAACTCTCAGGCTATTTCAGAGCTAAAAAATCAGGTTAGTATAATTGCAGAATTTTTGAGCGAAAGAGAAAAGGAAAAGTCCCCCAATCAAACACTACCTAATACTAGAGCAATTCATGAAGTATCCTCTAGAAAGAAAGAGCCTAATCATGTGAACTCTGTAACAACCCTTAGAAGTGATAAATTGGTAGACAATAAGGTAGCCATGCCTAATAGTGGACACACTGTAGATCCACCTTCTAGTTCTCATTCTAGTTCCCAAGATGAGCCCCAGAAGGAGCCACTAGCTGAAGAGACTGATAAAATTTCTAGTGATGCCCATGTGGTTCCCGATAGATCTCATTTTGTGCCCAGAGCTCCATATCCACAGTTGTTAGTTCCAACTAAGAGAGAGTCGACTTTCAATGAAATACTGGAGATATTTAAGCAGGTAAACATAAATATTCCTTTATTAGAAGCAATTAGGCAAATGCCTGCTTATGCCAAGTTTCTTAAGGATCTTTGTACACGAAAGCGTAAGCTTAATGTCCATAAGAAAGCCTTTTTAGCTGGTCAGGTAAGTTCAATCCTTTTGAACCAAACAAACCCTAAGTATAAAGACCCTGGATGCCCCACCATATCTTGTACGATTGGTAATCACATGGTTGATAAAGCATTACTTGACTTAGGAGCTAGCGTTAACCTACTCCCGTACCATGTGTACACCCAAACTAGGTCTTGGTGAGTTGAAACCGACTAAAATGACCCTACAATTAGCTGATAGGTCTGTCAAAGTACCTCGTGGTGTCATAGAGGATGTACTGATTGAGGTTGATAAATTTATTTATCCAGTGGATTTTTTTGTTCTAGACACTCAACATGTTCAGGACCTTAGTGCTCAAATACCGGTGATTTTAGGTCGCCCATTTTTAGCCACATCTAATGCTATCATTAACTGTAGGACCGGACTTATGAACATATCCTTTGGTAATATGACCATTGAGCTAAATATATTTAATGTTACTAGAAAACCTTCTAATGATTTAGAGGAAGTGAATATGATTAGCACTTTAGTTCAGGATATAGTTCGGGATAATTGGGACGACACTTTATTGGATGATTCTTTGGATGAATTTGATGAGATTCTCTTAAGTCAGTTAGGTGACCAAACTTTTGAACTAGAAGAAGCTCTCGAGTACATTAAAGACTCTACGGACCCTGAAATTCATTTTGATGCATCCTTTCTTGAAGCTGGCTTTTCTATGGGTTACGCAATCTCAATATTGTATAAAACAGGAGTCAGGAAGCACTGTCATGTAGGTTGCAGCTGGGCTTCATGCCTATTAGATGCATAAGCAAAAGAAAGAATCGAAGCTCTTAGGTGGGTGAAGGATTTGAATCTCAATAATTGCTGCATAATTAACGACTATCAAACATTAATGAAGATGATTAGAGGAGAAGCTGATCCAGAAATTCAACCTTGGAGGTCTCAGACAAGCATCTATAGATGCAAATTTTCCCTTATGTTTTGTGATTCGGTTTCTTTTATGAATAAAAATAGGAAGTTTGTGGATTTTGAAGACAAGCTAGCTGAGGAAGTAAGATCTAGGAGAATTAGTTACTTCTCTACGGAGAATTCGAGTGAAAATGAAAGATCCAATATCCTAGAGAGAGTTAATCCTGGATTAACTCTCATTTTGCATAGTTTATAATCATCCTTATATATTTATATAAATAAAAGTCTTCTTATAAAAAAAAAAAATAAAATTACATAGTACAATGGCCTCCTGGACATTATAGATTGTGGACTAGGATTTGCCATTACAAGACCTCCCCTTCCGATCACATGATGGTTTGGGAGATGCTAGATACACCGTAATATTATATCCCGAGAAATATACTAATACAGACAGCCTTTGGGGCCCACCAGAAGAAAATAGGGAGTAGGTATGGGTCTGTTTCAGTCGAGAGATTCCTCGGTGATAAATCTCGGTCAATCTATAATTGTTGTGATGGTTTCCATAAATTAAAAAATAAATAAAAAGCCAAAAAATGGAAACAAATACAAAAAAAATATGAAAAGTAGTTGATTGTCACTGCCATAGAAATCATCTTTTTGTTATTTTAAATGTGTTATTTCTCTATCCGTTTCATTTAGTTCTCATGTTCTTTCTGACTCCTCGCTCAAAGAGAGGCGTTCAGATAAAATTGGTCTAATTGGATACCAAAGGCAAAGATACCTTTATGGAAAGGATAAATTTTTGATGCGGGATATTATGTGGACGTCTGAGACTATGGTTGTCGATTTTTTTTCTTTTTTTTTTTTTAATAAAGATTCATTGAAAAGATTAACTTTGAAGATTAGCCTAAATGGTTACAAAAAAAGAGAGCAGATCCATCTAATATTGAGGCGGATAGGCTATCACTCATAATATAAGATTTCAATAATTCTATTCAGCCCACTAAGTCAAATCCACCGTCAAACCCACCGCTGAGGTGGCGCCGAGTTGTCTTGACTTTCCTTTGTTATGCTTTGGTTTCCGTTCTTGGGTGGGGTTTTAATTTTTAGTTTTTGATTTTTTTCTTACTCTTCTCTTCTTCATAGAAATTAGCTGAATCATGGGTGTATGATAATCGTCAACAACAACAGCATTGTGATATCACCGAACATTTTGAACGATGATCTCCACATTTGAGGTGATAGACGCATTTATGTGTCTATATTAGTCTCAATTCTCTGCAATGTTAGTACTCGATTTTGTGCTTATTTTGGTATTTTATGTCTTTGTAGATGTTTTTGGAGAAATAAACATGTGTGGAGAAATGGGCTCGAAAAGTTGATCAAGGCACCCAGAGAACGCCTACTATTCGGACTCTCAGTTTGGATAAGGGGTACTTCAATTACTAAGGGGCACCTCGCTTCTATTTGCACCCAAGATGGGTTAGCTGCACCCCAATGGATAAATGCACCCTAGTATAGATAGGGGGAGGTAATCTGTTTGAAAAATCGAATTTGGCGGGAAACCAATTTGTGTCTCACCTGTCTGAAGTTGCACATTGATTCTGGACGAGTATTTCGTGGGATTTTAATTGGATATGATTTGGTATTAGTCTGTTGCATCAAAACAAAGAAGATTGTCGATCCAGTTACGTTAAAAAATGAAGCTTCTCGGTGTTCTTGATAAAGCAGGGGCGAACATATATCGGGCTTAAGAGAAAAGGAGATTTTCAAGGGATTTTGAACAACAAATCAGTTAATTACCTTGTCTAAAGGAGTACTGACGTGTTTGGGACCTAAAAGTGGAATCAAATCATCATATATTTGTTATAATTTCCTAAAAAGGGATGAAAAACATATTCACGTAAACAGGGAAAGGAGAGTTTTGCGATTCTATCATATTTGGAAGGTACGAGAAGATATTTCCAATATTCGATCCTGTCAAATCTTCTGTGACCATTGGATTAATTAACAGACGCGTCGGGAGGAGAAATAAAATAAATAAAATCCCGTGGATTGTGGGTTAAGAAAGGAGGAGATTTAACCGAGAGATTTCAACCCTGAGGTGGATATAAGAGCTTCTGGGAGTTCAAAAAAGGGGAATCGGGAGTTTGGGTACGCTTCAGAGGAGAAAATCACGCTGCAGAAGGTGTTGCAGCAGCAGCAGAGAAGAAGAAGGAGAAGTTGCAGACGACAAAAGAAAAGTGTCTTTCTCAAGAACACGAAGAACAGACGCATACAGTCAGTCGATTATTCTGCCACACATTTGATTTATCGTTTATTAACAGTGACTTCGCAACACTTATAAACGTTGCAGTTTTCTGTTTTTATTATTCTTCTCTATTCTCACTATTGTAAACACACTTTTGAACCATGAATAAATATTTTAAGCGTATTTTCACCATGTGGAGCTAAACCCCATCACTGGGATGACGGAGGAAGCCAATTCTCATCACTGTGGTAACTCTATTTAATTCTTTTATGACTTTTGCATTAATACAATTTGAATTATGATTTTAAATTAATTAGTTGTCATTTAGTTTGATGAGTTATGCTTAGCTTAAGTGTTTTGATAACTCATGCTTACCATTTACAATTAATGTTTTATAAAATCTACCTTGGCAAAGATTAAGAGTCAATAATTATTGTTTTTGGAGTCAAGTTATTGTCTAAGAATTAATATTGAACCACAGAAAAAGAGTTTGGTGAAATCTTGATTCCCAGTAATCTCTCAATATTGTTATTCTCTTTTATTTTATTCGTTAGTTTTAGTATTTTATTTAAGTAAGTCCTAAAATCAACAACTTCCCAAGTCCGAGAATCGAATATCTGTACTTACCACTTGTAAAACTACATCATGAGGCAGCATCTCTGTAACCGTGTAAGAAAAGTTACTTTCTGTATTTTTTTCATTATTTGAAACCCTAATTTAGAATTTGAAATTGAAATTGAAATTGAATGTGTGGTAGATTTTGGCTCTTTGGAAATCTGGTTGTAATCAAAATGGGTAGTCCTTTTTGAAGTCAAACGGGTACTGATTATACAATAGAATGCACATTGTAACTCAAGGATTTATCTACGAAGTTGACAGATAGTGCTATTGATAAGTATATATTAGATGAACTTCTAGCATGTCTGGTATTTCTCACATGAACTTCTAAACTTTGGTCCAAATTTGAGATCTTTTATCAAAGGTTTAATTTAAAAAACCAATTCAGGAGAGTCTCTCTCCAAAATCCTCTCAACCGTTTTTCCAAAAAATTATCCAAACCTAGTTTCTTCAAAATTTCTTCTTCATCAAACCTAGATTTACTAGGATTTAATCTGATATATCAGATTTTCCAAGTAAATTTGGATTTGTAATTATATAATTAACTTCCCTGCTTTCAATAAAAATCACTTTGTGATTAGGTTTTAGAATTTTACTTCTATGTTATTGTTCTTCTGTTTTTGTTGGTTTAATGGCTATTTCATGCTTGTCATAATTTCAGTTCTAATCACCATTAGTGCTTTTTATTATAGCCTATGTGCTCTTAAACTGAAATCAATGGGAGATTCAAGCATATCTTTGAAGACGATCGATTCCGACATGACGATGATCAAGAATTATACAAAGAAGATCAATGGCTATATATTACAATGATTAGCGGAAACTGCTTTGACGGATTTCATGTCACTGAAGAAGAAGCCTCTGAATGGTTGAAGAATAATCAAAATACTACTATTCAGATTAGTCTTTTCCATTTTATTTGGTTTCATATAGATCAAAGAATTCACATTGTATATTGGTTGTATCAGTGTTCAATGTATTATGATGAAACAGAAGGGTATATTTATCTATCACTTCTGCTATGTAACAATCCAAACCTCAATCTGAATGGGGTAATATTATAAATAATTTTAGGGGTTTTTTAAAGCCCCTCTTTCCATCAAAAAAAAAAAAGAAAAAAGAGATTTTTATCGTTATACTCGAATTGTGTCTTTAGATAATTACTTAGTTTTTTTTCTTCTTTTCACATGTGAAAGAGATGTTCTTATTTATTCGTTTTACACTTGTGTCTACCATTCTTTAGATTTATAGAATTGAGCAGCAATAACCTCCTACTTGTTCTTACAGGTGTTCTTTGGTTTGACAATGCTAGCCTAAAAGTCGCTGAAATTCTACAACAAAATAGCTCAATTACCACATGTTTCCTTTTATTTTTTAGTTTCCATCTATGTATTTAGTTTTTCTTGGGGTTAGGCTTTCTAATGACTCCCCGTTTAGGTGCATGTGTTGTACATTTTGCTATCAATAATTATTATTTTTTGCTTACGTACGTAATCCTTAAAATGTCTTAGCTTATAAACTAAAAAGTTTCACAATCACTCATCTGCACACGATCAATAAAGAAAGAAATTCAGAGCAAATTTAATATTGCATTACAACTCAATTTGCATTACAGTATACACGAAATCAAAATATCGAAGTGACTACTGCATTATAATATTGATACATAATCGGTCATCAAATAAGAAAGGAGGTTTTTGATGTAAAGATTAAGATTCCTGCTTAACCAAAAAGAAGAGACTTAATGCTGCACAGTGGTGTTATCCAAAACCATGTGCACACTGCACATAACGAAATGTGGTCTTTCATCTGCACATTAACATTTTCCCACCAAGACAGAGTGCACAAAAAACCCATAGATAGACAACAGGACATTAGAGACCAGACTTCCCAACATAACTAACTTTTCCTTTGGATAAACGCGTCGCCAAAAGCTGTAAGAAAAGAAATCGTGTTTTCTTTGTTAAGCTTGCATCTGTGTAAGCGAGAATCTCCGTTAGTTAAACTACAACACTGCGTACAATTTGCAAATACAATGGACAATATTGTGCTACGTACCATGGCACAATGAAAGTAATCTTATATTGTTTATTCATCAATGACGGTTGGTTCAAGATCTACAAAAATGGCATAGGCACATGCTTTCTAGCACCAGTTTCACTAAAAAAAAAAGTGTTGAACCCATCATCTCATCCTACTACTAATTCTATGTTATCTTTTAGCATTTAGCCATTGGGCCGCAACAAGATGCATAAGAAAACTAAACAGTGAATCAGATTAAGAACAATACAAAACCTAGTCTAATAAGATTAAAACAACTTCATTAAGTACTCCATTATAAGAAAAAAATCTAGAAACCATAAGTTGGTAGTTAGATTGAATGAGACTTACACTCCAATTGTATCAATTAACAAAATATTCATCCCAAATTAACAAGTGCTCCATGAGGATTCATAAGAATTTTTAATACCCATCAAATCTTGAACTCAAACAACAACAACAACCTCACTTCAGTGAAGATAATAAGCAAAACTCACTTTATGGTTCAATAAAAATTGTAAAATGAAAACAAGCAAAATGACTTTGAATTGAATTACCTTCAAAGTTAACTCCTTTAGGATATAGCAAATCATTTCTTACCGTATTAACCCAACTTTGAATTGAATTACCTTCGAAATATGAAAACCCTATGCACTTGGGGGTTTTATAGAGTTGGATATGTTGAAAGATATAGAAGATATGGAAGATATGGCCGTATATTTGATATTATTCCTGTTTCCATAGGCATGTATATTCTGTGTTAATTAGTTTGTATTTTCCCTTATCTTGTTTCCTTTTGTTGTGCTAACAACTTTGTATAAGAATTGTTGTAACCTCTCTTTTAATTATATTGAATATATTTTATATTATACCAGAATATACATGCCATGACTAACTTTGTCATGGCATCAGAGCCAGAGAAGATCTAAAATCTATCTCCGCTGCATCAAGATAATTCATTTTCAGTTTTCATTTGGAGGTATCATTTGTTTCTTTTATCCTTTTAGTTACAAACTCGTTTATCATTTTTTTTATCTCGTATCAGTAACCCTAGAATCGTTAAGTAAGCTATGTAGAGAGAAGAATCTTCACATATCACTACTAAGCTAGATGGAACCAATTATAACCCTTGGTACTTTCTTATGAGAAGTTTTCTCAAAGGAAAGAGTATGTGGAAATATATTGATGGAAGAGAAACATGTCCAGAACCAGTCAGTACTAGTGGTAGTGGTAAAGACAAAGATAAAGGTGATGAAAAAGATGATTTTAAAGAATGAGAGATCAACAATCACAAAATTCTTACGTGGATAGGCAACACAGTGATCACATCTATAAGTATGAAACTTACTAGTTTTGAAGTAGCCAAAGAAGCTTGGGATTTCTTGAAAAGAGATATACACAAGTCAACTTTGCTCAAAGGTACAAGCTTGAACAGGATATCAGGTTGTTGAAACAGCAACCAGAACAATCAATTCCAGATTTTCATTCTGAGATGTCACTCATATGGAACCAGTTAGCTCTCATGGAACCTAAGTGGACTACAGATGCACCAATATGGGAGAAGTTTAGAGAAGAATCCAGATTAGTTCAACTGTTGATGGCACTAAGGGAAGAGTTTGAATCAGTTAGAGCATCCATTCTCCATCGATCTCCACTTCCAACCGTAGAAGCTGGTCTTTCTGAACTCATTACTGAAGAGATTCGTAAAAGAATCAAACCTGATGTACCAGCTGTGTTTGCAGTACCTTCAAACTTTAATACTCATTTTAACTCACAGAAAAATTTCTCTACCTATCATGATTTATCACAGGTACAATGTCAAAATTACAAGAAACCTGGATATCTTGCAAGGAACTGCACAATGACATCAAATACATCAGCGTCAAACTTCTCTCAAGGCTCAACAACTCAAAGTGCTTTACCTCCATCACCAGGCACACCTCAATGCAGATATTGTAAAGATTTTGGACACACACTTGGAAACTGCAACTCACCATCCTCTAGAAACATGAGAGAAAAGAGAAGATTCAATAGTGCACCAACACACTACAATGCAGCTCCAATAATGACAGTACCAGGTTTAGAACAGGTTCAGAACAGGCTCATGAACAAATTAACTCTATATCAAATGCTTTAGCAACACAAAATAATCTAGATGACATCTAGAAAATGATTAAACAAGCTTTATCAATTTGTAACAATCCAACAACAACTACTTCATTTTTAGTCCCCATAGGTATCTTTTCAACTGAATGGTTTCTTGATTCAGGAGCCTCAAATCATATGACATATAATTCAAATCTTTTTGAGAAAACACATCCCATTGTGACACCAAAGATTCATACAGAAGATAGATCAAAACTGTCTGCTAGTCATATTGGTCAAATAAAAGTTTCAAACAAGATATATGTTCCTGATGTACTGCTTGTTCCTCAAATCAAGATGAATTTGATATCTAATGGTCAGCTTTGTAATCAAGGGTTTAATATTCATTTCACTCCATCTGATTGTTTTATACAGGATTCCAAGACAGGGAAGCTTGTTAGGATAGGATGTAGAGTTGGTCGACTGTATCTCCTAGAGTCTCTCATTATTCTTCATCAACTTAAGAATCCAGTTGTTGCTGCTGCATCTAATTTATCTTCCACCACCTCTCCATTTATTTCTTGGCACTCTAAGTTAGGTCATGTTTCCTTTTCCCGTCTCTCTTACATGATTAATAAAGGCCTGTTAGGGAATGTTCCTCTAAACAAAGAACCATATTGCATTGCTTGTAAGCTTGGTAAACAACCTGCTCTTCATTTTAATAAAAGTATTTCATCTTCTATTGCACCTTTTGATCTCATCCATTCTGATTTTTGGGGAAAAGCTCTCATTGCTACTAAGGGAGGGTCATTATATTATGTTATATTTATTGATGACTTTACTCATTACACTTGGATCTAGCTGTTCAGTTCAAGAATATACATTGAATTCTCTAAAATGATCAAAACTCAGTTTGGAAAAGTCATTAGAGTCTTTAGATCAGATCAAGGAGGTGAATATATCTCTAATCCTTTCAAAGAACTTCTTAAATCTGAAGGCACTCTTCTACAACTATCATGTACAGAAACACCAGAGTAAAATGGTTTTGCTGAACGAAAACATCGTCATATCATTGAGATTGCTAGAGCTCAAATTCTTTCCTATTCCGTTCCATCAAATTTCTGGGGTGAATCTGTTCTCACTTGTTAGAGCATTGCTCGGTTGAACCCACCAAGCGTTGGTATGTCAAGTTTGGTTATCATATTTTAGTGAAACAAAACTCATTCGAAGAGTCGCTTGATTATTTACTAGAGTCAACTTCGTATAGGTTTGCTTGAAAGTATTAGGATATGAGACATTACAAGTATTACGTGAAGACTTGAAGAAGTAAGGAGCTACAACGACGACATCATCCTTCCACTTGAGGTTAGTAATATTTGACTTGAACTGTTTCATTCCCTAACGTATTTTTCAGTCGTGCATATTGAAAACATAAGTGCGAAGCTGTGAATGATTATACTCTAGTTAGACATATTATTAAGGAATTACAATACGAATTATAACGTCTATCTTTTGAACTTCGTATATAAGACATCGACATAATCGTATGAATGCTATTGTGATTATGTATGGGTATGGGTGAAGATTTCGTCCTAGGAAACAATGTTTTTACATTCGTTTAAAGGAAGTACAATTCATAAACTTGTTTTATGAATCGAAAGGGAAATCACTAGGCTTATTGGTATTGTTATTCATTGCAAATCTTTGGATTACCAATATGTGTGTTTAGTATAAACGCTCATAACTTGTTTATGTATCTTGGTAAAACTATTCACAAGGCCTAACTTTTATATTAGTATGACTTTTATTAGTGAAACCGATCTTAAGTAATCACCTAAGATGGTATGATCGATTTGTTGTAATTAGTATGACCAACTCTAGACATTGGGGAACCGATCCTAGTAAGAGGTGCAACCGATCACAAGCAAAGGGGATCGATCCTTGTAAGAAGTACAACAAGTCTTAGATATTGGTAACCGATCCTATGACTTATGCAACCGAATACAAGTTAGATACCATAAATATGTGGTAACCGATCCTAGTACCTAGTCAACCAAATTTTGGAAAGCTAGTGTGACTGATCCTAGTACCCACATGGAGGTAGAACCGAAACTTGTTTTGGTAGAACCGTGAAACCCATGATTGGTGATTTAATAGGATAATCAATCACATAGTTCTTGGAAGTCAGATGAACCAATTCTAAACTTGTTTGGAAGTGTGGAAAATCGGTTCCAAGATTGTAAATATGAAAAAGGATTTACAAAGTAAAGATGTCGACATACTTTAAACATGTGCAGTAACGCTTATCTTTTATTGTTCAAAGATATTCCTTAATAGCTAAAGGAGAATCCCCGATCGAAATAAATTGAGAATCTTTTAATTAAGGTTTTTAGTTTTATATGCTTTTTAATTTCCAGCAATTAAAATGCATATCTTTAGAAAATAAAAAATTGGTAATGTGCATTTACTAATTGGAGATTTTCTACTGAGATTTCGGTTAATATTTAGACAAAGCATTTACAAGAATTATGGAAACCGAATTTGGAAATATATTGCATATCTTGAGAATATTTTCGGTTTTGGAAATTCCTTGGTGTCCAAACTCCCTTGGTCTATAAATATTGGAGTTTGCATTTCAAGCAAACTAATCCTCAGAGCCAGCAAAACTACCTTGTTGTGTTGTTACTGGTGGAGACGTCTATTCGGAGAGGAAAGTACACTAATTAGGCGAAATCTCTTACGACCGCTCGTTTTAAAGAATCTTTGGGATTGGGAAGCTCTACGAGTACCGTTGGTGGGAAACTAGATAATTGCAGTTTATTATTAGTTTTCGATTGATTTGATTAACTAACGGTTGTTGAACTTTGATTGCACCTAGTTTGTTTATGCTTGAGAATCTTTTCTTCTGATATAAGATTCACTCAAACTAGATCGAAGTTTCGACGGGGATCTTTAGATTGTTTGTAGATCTAAAGACGTCTTGTGATAATCCATTGTTAACAGACTCCGTTCTGTGTGTGATTGATCACAATAGACTCAAGTTGATTGTGTGCAGGTGTTTATTGAAGATCTAAGAAGATTTGAAGACGAAAAAGATTTCTAATTTGGGTTCATAATCTTTGGTGTACACAAAACTTGATCGGCTGGGGATCCAACTATAATCGGTTTATCCTTTTGATAGATTTGATTGATTAGTTGAGTAGATCGGCATCAATATGTTTCTTTGTGATTCGAAGTATTGATTGCATAGTCTTAACAATTACTTTGGTAGTTGTTGAAAAGATAGATCTAAGGACCGGATAAAGGAGTTTATTGGGATAAACGGAAGAGCCTTTTGTCAAAATCATATCACTTGTTTGAAAAGAGTTGTTACCGAACATATTTGTTGTTCCTTTACTATTTGGAATACGAACCAAAGGAATTGTTCCAAGTGCGTGACTTATTACAAGTTGGAGGCGCAGGGATACAGACGAAACTAGGTGAAATATAGGTTTAGTTGCTTGGTCTCAACTATACGAAGTTGGTTTAGATTTTGTATAGCGGCTTAATATTGAGAGTATTCAATTCTGGACAAGGTCCCGAGGTTTTTCTGCATTTGCGGTTTCCTCGTTAACAAAATCTTGTTGTGTCTTTTACTTTTCTATTTTCGCAATTATAACTGTTCTTATTATAATTTAAAGTAAATTACACAAACGTTAATTCCTATTTACTTGATAGAAATCCTATTGTGTTTGGTTAAGTCCGAATCTTTTATCAAGTAAACATACTTCGTTGTTGTATTGTCTCGATCTTGTATCCATAGTCAATCACACTGAAAAGACGAGGGTACCCAAATATACCTCAATATAAAACTTTTCCACCTATAAGTCCTTTCTCCGAAAGTGATTGTCGATGGACTGAGTCGAGACAATACAACTAATCGGTTCACACTTCGTGTGATCGTCTATGGATACGAGATCGAGACAATACGACAACAAGATAACTTGTGTGATTGACTATGGATACATGATCGAGACAATACAACAACGAAGTATGTTTACTTGATAAATGGTTCGGACTTAACCAAACACAATAGGATTACTATCAAGTAAATAGGAATTAACGTTTGTGTTTTTACTTCTAATTATAATTGCGGAAATAAAAAAGTAAAAGACACAACAAGACTTTGTTAACGAGGAAACCGCAAATGCAGAAAAACCCCGGGACCTTGTCCAGAATTTAATACTCTCAGGATTAAGCTGCTATACAAAATCAAACCAACTTCGTATAGTTGAGACCAAGCAACTAAACCTATAATTCACCTAGTTCCGTCTGTATTCCCACGCCTCCAACTTCTAATAAGTCACGTACTTGGAACAATTCCTTTGGTTCGTATTCCAAACAGTAAAGGAACCACAAATCTATTTGGTAACAACTCTTTTCAACCAAGTGATGTGAGTTCGACAAAAGGCTCTTTCGTTTATCCCAATAAAATCCTTTGTCAGGTTCTTAGATCTATCTAATAACAACTACCAAAGTAATTGTAAAGATTTTTCAATCAATACTTTGAATCACAAATAATTGTATTGATGCCGATCTACTCAACTAATCAATCCAATCTACCACAAGAAACCGATTATAGTTGGATCCTCTTTAACCGAAACAAGTATTGTGCACACCAAAGATTATGAACCCAAATCAGAAATCTTCAAAGTATTCTTTGTCTTCAAATCTTCTTAGATCTTCAATAGACACCTACACACAATCAACTTGAATCTCTTGTGATCAATCATGCACAGAACGGAGTCAGTTAACAATGGATTATCACAAGACGTCTTTAGATCTACAAATAATCTAAAGATCCTCGTCGAAACTTCGATCTAGTTTGAGTAAATCTTATATCAGAAGAGAAGATTCTCAAGCATAAACAAACTAGGTGCAATCAAAATTCAACCACCGTTAGTTACTCAAATCAATCGAAAACAAAAGATAAACCGTAATTATCTAGTTTCCCACTAATGGTACTAATAGAGATTCTCAATCCCAAAGAAGTCTTTAAACTGAGCGGTCGTAAGAGATTTCGCCTAATTAGGTTACTCTCCTCTCCGAATAGGCGGTTTCACCAGTATCAACACGACCGAGATAGTTTTGCTGTCTCTGAGGATTAGTTTGCACGAAATGCAAACTTTCATATTTAAAGACCAAGGAAGTTTGGACACCAAGGAATTTCCAAAACCGAACATATCGTCAAGATATGCAATATATTGCCAAATTCGGTTTTCATAATTCCTAGAAATGCTTTGTCCAAATATTGACCGAAAATCTCTTAGAAAATCTCCAACTAGTAAATGCACATTACTAATTTTCATTTTCCAAAAATAAAATTAAAAACCTTAATTAAAAGATTCTCAATTATTTTCGATCTGGGATTTTCCTTTAGCTATTAAGGAATATATTTGAACAATAAAAGATAAGCGTTACTGCACATGTTCAAAGTATGTCGACATCTTAACTTAGTAAATCATCTTTCATATTTACTATCTTGGAATCGATTTGCCACACTTCCAAACAAGTTTAGAATTGGTTCATCGGACTTCCAAGAACTATGTGATTGATCAAGAACACTCAATCATCAAACATGGGTTTCACGGTTCTACCAAAACAAGTTTCGGTTCTACCTCCATGTGGGTACTGGATTTAGTCACACTAGCTTTCCGAAATTCGGTTGACTAGGTACTAGGATCGGTTCCCACATATATATGGTATCTAACTTGTAATTGTTGCACATGTCCATAGGATCGGTTCCCAATATCTAAAACTGTGTTGCACATGTTCACAGGATCGGTTCCCAGTATCTAGAAACGTGTTGCACCTCTTACAAGGATCGATTCCTCTCTTGTGATCGGTTGCACCTCTTACTAGGATCGGTTCCCCTTTGCCTAGAGTTGGTCATACCAATAACACTAAATCAATCATACCATCTCTAGTGATTACTTAAGATCGGTTTCACTAATTGTTAGAGCATAGCTCGGTTGAACCCACCAAGCGTTGGTATGTCAAGTTTGGTTGTCATATTTTAGTGAACTAAAACTCATTTAAAGAGTCACTTGATTATGTACTAGAGTCAACTTCATATAGTTTAGCTTGAAAGTATTAGGATATGAGACATTACAAGTATTACGAGGACTTGAAG
The DNA here is from genome assembly GCA_023531295.1 of Papaver armeniacum. NCBI lineage: Eukaryota > Viridiplantae > Streptophyta > Magnoliopsida > Ranunculales > Papaveraceae > Papaver > Papaver armeniacum. Next base: position 123,292 of record JAJJWW010011127.1, read on the forward strand.
AAGTAAAGAAGTAAGGAGCTACAAACGACGACATCATCCTTCCACTTGATGTTAGTGATATTTGACTTGAACTGTTTCATTCCCTAACGTATCTTTCAAGTCGTGCATATTGAAAACATAACTGCGAAGCATATTTGAACTCTAGATAGACATAGTATTAAGGAATACAATACGAGGTTTATTGCTTAACCATTAAACTTTGTAGATAAGACATCGCCATAATCATTTGAATGCTATTGTGATTATGTATGGGTATGAGGTGAGGATTTCATCCTAGGGAACAATGTTTACATGTGTTCTAAGGAAGTAAGTTCATAAACTTGTTTGTGAACCGAAAAGGAAATTTCCAGGTGTTATTGGTTTTGTTATTCATTGCATATCTTATGAACAACCAATATGTGTGATAGAGTATAACCTCTCACAACTTGTTGTGTTCTTGGTAGAACTGTTCGCAAAGGCCTGGCTTATGTATTGGTATAACTTTTATTAGTAAAATCGATCTTAAGTAATCACCTGTGGTATGATCGGATTTTTTATGTTTGACCTTGTAAGGGAAAGGGAACCGATCCTTGTAAGGGAAAGGGAACCGATCCTAGTAAGGGGTGCAATACATCAAAGGGAACCGATCCTTGTATGGGGTGAAACAAGGTTTATAGCAGAAAGGGGAACCGATCCTATGGACATGTGCAACACATATAAGTTAGATACCATATATATGTGAGGAACCGATCCTAGTACCTAGTCAACCGAACTTTTGGGAAGCTAGTGTGACTATGCACAGTACTCACATGGAGGTAGAACCGAAACTTGTTTTGGTAGAACTGTAAACCCATGATTGTGATTGAATGTTGGTTTGATCAATCACATAGTTCTTGAAAGTCAGATGAACCAATTCTAAACTTGTTTGGAAGCGTGGCAAATCGGTTTCAAGGTTGTAAGTGTGAAAGAGAACTTACAAAGTTAAGATGTCGAAAACTTTGAACACGTGCTGTGAATGTTTATTTATATAATTGTTCAAAGATATTCCTTAACGGCTAAGGGAAGAGAATCCCAGGATCGAAACATAAGTAAGTTAAGAATCTTTTAATTAAGGTTATTAATTTCATTTTGTAGGGAAATTACATAATTAGTAATGTGCATTTACTAATTAGATTTTCCGAGAGATTTCGATCGTTATTTTTAGACAAAGCATTTCCAAGAATTATGAAAACCGAATCTGTGCTTTTAGGAATATCTTGAGAATATTTTCGGTTTTGGAAATTCCTTGGTGTCCAAACTTCCTTGTCACGAAGTTTTCATTTTCTAGCAAACTAATCCTTCGTAACAACATATGTACTCTTTTGTTGTTGTTACTGGTGTAGCCGCCTATTCGGAGAGGAAAGTAACCTAATTAGGAGAAATCTCTTACGGCCGCTCAGTTTAAAGTCTTCTTTGGGATCGAGAAGCTCTAGCGCGATCCGTTGGTGGAAAACTAGATAATTGCGGTTTATCTTTGTTTTCGATTGATTTGATTGACTAACGGTGGTTGAAATCTGATTGCACCTAGTTTGTTTATTCTTGAGAATCTTCTCTTCTAATATAAGATTCACTCAAACTAGTTCAGAGTTTCGACATGGATCTTTAGACTGTTGTTAGTTCTAAAGACGATCTTGTGATAATCCATTGTTAATAGACTCCGTTCTGTGCGTGATTGATCACAAGAGATTCAAGTGATTGTGTGCAGGTTTTTATTGAAGATTTAACAAGATTTGAAGACAAAGAAGATATTGAAGATCTGACTTGGGTTTTATAATCTTTGGTGTGCACAATACTTGTTTCGGTAAAAGATGATCCAATTAATAATCGGTTTATCCTTGTAGTAGATTGGATTGATTAATTGAGTAGATCGGCATCAATACGTTTCCTTGTGATTAAAGGTATTGATTGGCTTAATCTTAAACGATCACCTTTGGGTGATTGAACATAAGATAGATCTAAGGACCCCGACGAAGGAGTTTATGTTGAGATAAACAGAAGAGCCTTTGTCCGACTCATATCACTTGGTTGAATAGAGTTGATACCAAACAGATTTGTTGTTCCTTTACTGTTTGGAATACGAACCAAAGGAATTGTTCCAAGTACGTGACTTATTCACAAGTCGGAGGCGTGGGAATACAGACGACACTAAGTGAACTATAGGGTTAGTTACTTGGTCTCAACTATACGAAGTTAGGTAATTTTGTGTAGCGGCTTAATCCTGAGAGTATTCAATTCTGGACAAGGTCCCGGGGTTTTTCTGCATTTGCGGTTTCCTCTTTAACAAAATCTTCCTGTGTCATTTACTTTTATTTTACGCATTATAATTGTTTTATTATAATTAAAGTAAATCACACAAACGTTAATTCCTATTTACTTGATAAGCAATCCTATTGTGTTTGGTTAAATCCGAACCTTTGTATCAAGTAAACATACTTCGTTGTTGTATTGTCTCGATCTCGTATCCATAGACGATCACACGAAGTGTGAACCAATTAGTTGTATTGTCTCGACTCAGTCCATAGACAATCACTTTCGGAGAAAGGACTTATAGGTAGGAAAAGTTTTAGCTTGAGGTATATTTGGGTACCCTCGCCTTTTCAATTTGTATCAGATCAGGCAAACACGAAAAGATCTAACAATCTGTGTTTGGTGCGATCCAACCTATAAGAATGAATCTAATAAGGGATTCAGTTAACGTAATATCAAGATTAGATGACTCAAAATTGTTTGAAGGAATGTCAGACACTAAAATTGTTGATTCGCTTCGTTTCAAAGAATTTTGGACATTCGACGAATGTCGCTTATATCTTGATCTCACTGAAGATGCTTCTAGCAAGATTGACAGAAAACTTTCTAAATTTGCAGAAATGGAAAAACAACTCTCTGAATTAAAGAATGAGATTAAGATATATGAACAAAAGGAAGATGAGTCATTATCTAAAACCCTCAAGATCCTTGAAGTTTCTAGTAGAGTTCAAAATGAGGTTGATGAGTTCCTCAAAGAACTGGACTACTCAAAGAAAAATAATAATTCTAAAGGAAATCAACTCATTCATGAGTATTTAATGAATTATACTTCTGAAGAGTCCGATAATCTTCAAGAAGACCCTCTCTATAACGATTCAGAAGAATTTTCTCTCGAAGATTATAATGACTCTGATATAGGTTGTGAGTCTACTGAAATCAGTCATGACTTATCCTGTGAAACTTCATTAACCAACAGTTTCATCACAACACCTAGTGTGTTCAATTTTTCTAAATCCAGTCAATTCAAGATTGGTCAAGTAACCGATTGTTGGTTATCCCCTATCAAGCTTCGGTCCTTGAGTATTAGTGTTCGGATCCGGATCCACATACGAATACAAAATAGGTATGGTGATAAAAACAAAGAAAGATGGAACTATTTCCTTCTCTACCTTCATCGAGTTCATAGAAACTCCAACACTTCACGAAGGCTCGAAATTTCTTTCCTTGTATTTCTTGCATGTTCGATTCAAGGAGAGAAACTTGTATTATTCGATTCTAGTCATCAAAAGGAACAAAGGGTTGCTCTTATTTCATTCCAAATCGTCACAAGCAAGGAGATTCACCCCTCAACGAGCTCTACCGATTGTAAGTGGTTCTTCACTTCTCTTGTTAATTCAATGGATAATCGAGCTAGGGGTAATAGAAACTTTGTTAGAGGAGAAGGGTCAAATAGGAATTCGATGCTTTACTCTACCATGGATATGAATTATGGAAACATGCCTAGTCTTACCTATGATGTTAGCTCTCAAAATTACTTTGTGAATGATGAATTTTGTATAAAATTCGGTTCAATGAAAGAACCAATCATGGAAATGTTATTTGCTAAAGTGTCGGATACGAAATATATGAACTTTGTGAAGCATCGTGAATGGGGTATCATTCATGAAAGTTCCTTCAAGGCAACTCCGGACCTTGTGAAACTATTTTATGCCAATATGCATGAAATGAACTTTGAAGTTTGTACTTTTCGTACTATGATTGGTACAAGGTCGTTTGAAGTCAATAAACAAGTAATTTCAGAGTTAATTCTCTATCCCTACATGAATACCTTCTTGACATGCTCGGATGAAAGGTACAGAGTCGACAACAATACCATCTCTTCATTAATTGGTGGAATATGGTCAGGTAACTCCCTTCTTATTCACAATGTTGAATTTCATCTCAAAGTCTTTGGAAAAATAGCTTGTGCTAACCTATGTCCTAGCAATATGCATAAGACAAAATGGACTAGAGATGTTGCTCAACTTGTATACCATCTTGTCAGAGGAGTCAAATTATTTGATTTATGTGGCTTAATGATCAGACAAATGATCACAATCCGAAGAGGTAAAAGAAGAACACATGGTTTTGCTTGTTTGATTACAAGAATATGCAGTTCTTTTGGAATTGTCTGGCCAAATGTAAGGGAAAAGATTCCAAAGAAATTAGGTGAAGGAATTCTCAACAGTATGAAAGGACAAGTCTTCAATGCACCTCCACCTATAAGAGTTGAAGGGGATCCACAAACTCTTAAAAGAAGACTAGAGAGAAAGAAAAACTGCATCATCGAACTAATCGATCATGCTACAGAAACACATCCAGATCTCACCTATGCTCTGAATGCTATTGATCGGTTGTCAATCCGTCAAAAATAATTCACTTTCTTACTCACTAAATTTAAATGAAGTACAAAGTAAGGAAGAGTTCGTATCCACAGAGAGGCAATTGTTGTTATGCAATTTTCAGTTTCTAAGGTAACCAAGGGGGGATGTTTATTGTTTTATCTAATAAATAAAAGTAATTGAAAGCAAAGTAAGTAATTGGAATAATCAATAAGGAGAAGATATTGGTCACGGGATAGTATCATTCACAAACATGTATTTTCATCAATGATTAGAATTGGTATTTTAATCTCTTATTTACTAAAAGTCCTAGGATACCTTGATCGCAAGTATATCCCGCTAATTCCCTGTTTTCATCACAACCACATTAAAAGATGCATATGTGAATTCTTCCTAGAAAGCAACCTAAAGTGTAAAAGCACAATTAGATTTAACTCCCTAAAAGCAATAAGTTCTATGGAATAAGACTAATCAATGCAAACGAATGTGTAAAAGCACTAAACGTTTTAACAAAAGTTATGATTCACTTGTGACTAGTAGGATATATCACTACAAGCACTACCCACAATTATGCTACTTAGAATCGGGATAAACAACTTTTTCGGATTGAAAACCCTAATATAGCTCTAGAGATGAATGTAAATCGGATTGATTCCGGACTCAACCAAACAAACTATCAAATCATATAACACCATTAATTGTGAATCACAAATAATAAAATATTGAGACAAAACTAATTCATTGAATCATATAACATATTGAGAAATCAACTTTATCCCATAACCAATAATATTTTTTTAGCTACTCATAGCTATGGAGTTCATCATAAAAATATTAATTGAAAAGAAGAAGATGAACAAAAGCAAACCCTAGAAGCGTAAACAAAACCGGCTCTCCAAAATTCCAAGAATAATGTATGTAGTCCCAAAAGTTGTAGAAGTCTTTCCTTTAAATAGCTCTCTTGTTTCCAAAATTAGGTCTAATTTTCAAAGATCCAAAAGATAGAAGTCCACCAAGCCCATGTGTGAGAGAAACCCATGTAGAAAATATGCCCCAAAACCGTCGTTAGGAAAGCTGGTATTATGGCCGGAAATCGACCGGAATCCAAGATCGAAAATATCTCGGGTGACCGCAAAGTCCACCTTGGTCACCAGTCAACGAGTCAAATCGGGTCAACTCGGTCAAACCGAATCAAATCGGGTCAACTCGGGTCAGGTGGTCTAGTCAGACGAGTCAGGTCTGAGTTAAGGTGTGAGTCAGTCACTGACTCGGCTGACTGAGCTAGTTTGGCCTTGGCTCAGGCTATTGCATAGGCCTTATCTGTGTTGCACCAAGATGGTGCATCACCACTTTACTTCCGGCCCATAGTGGCCTGCACCTTCTCACTAAATTCGCATTGACTCAACTTGCCAAACCGCAAGTGACTACCCCATGCCAAGCAACACCAAAGAGTACTAACTTCATCTTGTAACTTATCTGCAATCCATTGCAACAACAACAGCTCAAGCAAGCCATTTCCATGTAATACTGCAACACATACTCATTTCAATTCCTGCAACAGCCACATTACAACCTGCAATTTCAGCTCCTCGGCTCGACCGCACTGTCACAGCAAACTTAAGCTGTCTACGACAGCTGCAACTCAACACTACCAGTTGCACAACAATTCAACCCCATGCTAGCACTACTGCTTCCAAGTCACACCATCAACATCTGTAACTATTCAACACACATAACTTCTATCTCAAGCTCCATTATGCTCTTCATAGCATCTGTAATTTATTCGCAATTCTCCGTTCCAACTCTGAGTCAGCTTCCAATTCTTCATCTCCATGAATCTCGGCTCCAACCCAAGCGGCCATTAGAAAGAACAACTCTATCAAATCTGTTCAAATCTCATCTTCAAACTCAGTTGCATCTCCATTCCTTACAGCAGCTACAACAACGCCTTCACTGACTTCCCATTCTACAAGCTCTGAGCCCTTCTAGCACAGCCACCAACGAAACTGCAGCTGCGACATGCCTGCAAAGCCATCTCCTCATCTCAGCTGTAATTCCATTTCTGCCAAAACCATGGCAACACACTCTAGTTCACCACCAGATTCCATCTTTGCAATCAGCTCCAACATTAACATCACATTTAGTTCATTCACTACTCTCAATCCTGTAGCTTCAACTCAAGACCAGCACCATCTCAGACTCCTTGATCTGCACCTTCAGCTATAACTGAACCAGCACAAGCTTATCCACCTGTAACTCATCTTCCATGCTCACAACAGCACCAACACAGGCAACCAATTCCTTCTCTCAGATTCAAGATTCATAATCCTGTGTTTATGCCGACAGCAAATCTGCTCTTCCTTGTTCTTGCCAGCAGCTATTCCTCATCCCATTTGCTAATTTCGAAACCTCCTCTTTGAAATCCAATTCAAACCCATAAACAGCAACAGCTTCATTGTCAGATTCACACCACAATCACCACAGAAACCCTTAATTTTCTCAACCATGATAACCACCACCACAGACAATTTCACCTCTTCCATGTTTAGCAGTACCAAGACAAACCCAATTACCTTCTCTTTGTCTTGATTCATTCAGCACCATCAGTAGCAACAACTTCACAATCTCAGTCCCAATCGATCTTGAGCAGAACCTTCTCACTCTTCACAGATTCTTCAAATCACACAAACCCATCTTAGCAACATCACATTCTCGATCTGGACCTTTATTATTCACCACGATCAACTCCATTCATCGTCTCTTCTTCTCAGACTCTCATATATAACCTCAAAACCATGAGATTCAGCACTGTTCTTCTCTGATTCTGTTGCAGAGACTCACCATCCGTTCTCGATTTTTAACAGCAGCAACGTTTTAATCCCTCCTTCCAATCAATCTCGATTCACAGATGCAACACCAAACCCTAATTCTTGGTCTGATTTCTTCTTTGGATCGATCTGCTTCTCTCTCTCGGTTTCGAGTTCAACAGTAGAAGCAACACCAATTTCTATCCCTCTGTTCAATTCCATATCTCTTCATCAATATCACCTCTCTGGATTTCCACATCGTTCGATTTCAGATGAAAATGGCCTCAGACAACCATGGTCTCAGACCAGATGAAAAGAAATGAATTCTCTCTGATTTTTTTAGGTTTGGTGTAGGAAATGAGGAGTGTTATACCCACTTACGTGAAGTAGATAGGGGGTACTCAGATGACTATAAGCACCCACTCCTTAGATAATGGCCACCAATGATGTCTTCCCTTTTTGCTTCTCTAGACTAAGCTGTAGTGGTTGTCCCCTATCGTTGGCTTGGCTCGGTTGCACTCCCGTGAAATGACCTTTCTGCCCCTTTCAGCTCAAATTGAATGATTTCTCCTTCTTTTGTTCCAAATGACTTCATTGCACCTGATAAACTCAAAACCACACATAAGAGATGCAAATCCCAAGGAAAATAGCAAAGAAAGCATAAATACTAGATATAAAATTAGGTGTTTTACAACACCTATCAGATTCCCCCACACTTAGACTTTGCTAGTCCTCGAGCAAATCAAACAAAACAAAACTTATTCTAAAGAATACATACAACTCCGTGTCGTCGAGGCTACGGTCACTTTTAGCATAAATAACAAGCCTTTAAACCCCCAGGTGTCCCTAGTGGACGATTTATAGTCTCGTGAGGGTTTACTAGAGATATACCCACAAAACCTACTTTTCCAACTTACTAGTTCTCCGTAATGATAGCATCCAACGCGCTAAGAAGACATAGAGATTCTGCACACTAGTCATAAGAAGTTAGACACATAAATGAACACAATCTCATCCTTAAAAGTTGAGGGAGAAATAACCATCCCTTCTCGAAAGAAATTCGGGTTCGGAGTGATCAAAAGTCTCGACTCTGCCTCACAAGAAAGGGTTTTATGAAGTTGCTCTCAATAATAAACAGCTTTTTATGGGTCACACATGTGTCCAGGTAGGAATGAAAAGAGAATCCTGCGACACGTTGAATGGTAGGAAGGTAAAAACCCTCCGAAGTATTTTGAAAACCCACATCTTTTAATTCATTTTGAAAACCCATTTTTCTGACGATCTCTAAGAAAGGAAATCAACCACTTAACGAAGGTGGGAATATGCTTATTTACCTCGTTATCCGTTCCGCGTGCAGTTAGCACCACTCTCACAGCATCCATAGAAACATCTTCGGTCTTCTATCGGTGTCTTCATCTTCGTCTTCGGTCTTCAACTCTTGATGATAACTCTTGAACTTCGTAGAATCTTGACAATATGATTCTTTCCCTCAAATTCCTTATTGCTAGAAACTTCTTTGTAGATATTCCTTCTTTCCATTGGCTTTATTGAAAGAATACAAAACTAAAAACGAACTATACAAACCAAAATATAATTTTTTTTTTTTTTTTTTTCTTTTTATTTTTTTTTTTTTACTTTTTTTTTAAATTTTTTTTTTTTTGTGAGACAAAAAAAATAAAACAAATACAAAATAAAAACGAAAAAAACAATAAAACTAGTAATGAACCTAAAGAAATTTTCTCTTGTTTTTTTTTTTTTTTTTTTTTCTTTTTTTTTTTTTTTTTTTTTTTTTTTTTTTTTTTTTAAGACAAGAGAAAGTAAAATACAAATAAAATAAAAACTTAAGTACAAAGGCCATGGTGTAAGTACTTTACCGCTTGATTCTTCACAACTTATATGTCTTGATATCATAAACTTCTCGAACTCTCATCCTTGATAATTTTCACTCTTGTACAATAGTCTTCAACTTATAAAAATTCTGCTCCTTGTTTTGTTACTTTACTTGAATCTGAAATCTGCTCAATTTTGTACCGTTGCTTGTAAACCTCGAACGTGTTCAACTTTCCTTCAAATTTGTGATGCTCCTCTTGTTGGTGATGATGGTGTTTCTATGGACCTGTTGGTGTAGAGAGAGATAAGGTGGATGGTGCTAACTGCGAACAAGATTACAAGTGGTATGTAAGTTAGCAATTCGATGTCACCATCATGGTTGATAAAAATAGCACTCAAGAGATCAAAATAGTGCTTCTATGGTGGGAGGTTGGGAAGCTCACCATTCTCGCCCCGGGAGTTTACGTACGGTGACACACACTCTAAAAGCACAAATTTAGACAGGTACAAAGAATTGAAGGTTGGTGCCTCACATTATGTAACATGGGTAGTCTCCACTATAGGGGATCACTACTCTAATACCGAATTCAGTCTGCACCTTATTTGCCACTGTCATGGTTAAATCCAACTTTAACTCTCATACAATTAAGAAACCCGATCATGTTCTCTGTCATCTCTAAGTTCAGTCACTCTTATGAGAATCTCGATGTAATCTTAGCAACATGTATACTATGTGACTCTAAACTAACCATAAGTTGGAGTTTTCTTATTCACTAGTTTACACAAAAGTTGAAAATTTCAAAAATTTACAACGCAAATGCTTAACCACTCCCCCACACTTAAACGTTACATTGTCCTCAATGTAAATTGAATCGTCCAAAGTAAGTCAAGGTCGGAAATTCTAACAAGAAATCAGAAAAAATAATAAAAAACAAGACACGAAAAAGCTAAAAACAAGACAAGACAAGAAATACTCATCCTTTGGGTTGCCTCCCAATTAGCGCTTGGTTTAAAGTCGTCAGCCCGACTATCTCCTTGCTTTCTATGACTCCTCCAGAGGGAGCACATCCACAAAGTTAACTCCTTCCACCACTTCGGAAGTGAAATTCTCATAATATGGTTTCAACCGGTGCCCATTAACTTTAAGTTATTTCCATGTAGCTATGCTACGAATTTCCACTGCACCATGAGAAAACACATTAGTAACAATAAAAGGTCCGATCCATCGTGACCTTAATTTACCCGGAATTAAATGCAAGCGAGAATTAAACAAAAGCACTTTCTGCCCAATGCAAAATTGTTTCCTAGAAATCATGTTATCATGAAATGCCTTCATCTTTTCCTTATAAATTCGCGAGCTTTCAAATGCATCATTGCGAAGCTCCTCTAGCTCTTGGAGTTGTAACTTCCTTTGCTTTCCAGCCCCATCCATCTCCATGTTGCATTGTTTAATAGCCCAAAACGCCTTATGCTCTATTTCAACGGGTAAATGACAAGGTTTACCATACACAAGCCTAAAGGGAGACATCCCGATAGGTGTCTTGTATGCGGTTCTATAAGCCCACAAAGCATCATTAAGTCGCATGCTCCAATCTTTCCTTGTTGGATTCACCGTCTTTTCTAGAATAGATTTCACCTCCCGGTTAGACACCTCGGCTTGTCCATTTGTTTGGGGATGATAAGGTGTTGCAATCTTGTGCTACACATTATACTTCGTCAACAAGATTTGCAAAATCCTGTTTTTAAAGTGAGAACCCCCATCGCTAATTATGGCTCTTGGAATTCCAAACCTTGCAAAAATATTAGCTTGCACAAAATCTGAAACCACTTTAGAATCATTAGTTGGGCGGCTTTAGCTTCCACCCATTTCGAGACATAATCAACCACAAGTAAGATATAAAAATTCCCATGGGAGTTGACAAAAGGCCCCATAAAATCAATACCACATACATCAAAAACTTCAATAAATTGAATAAAAGTTTGTGGCATTTGATTTCTGACACCTAGATTGCCGGTTCTTTGGCACATATCACAAGTTGTACAAAATATATGTGCATCCTTAAACAAAGTTGGCCAATAAAAACCACTTTCAAGTACCTTGTGAGCGGTTCTCTTACTCCCAAAATGTCCTCCGCAAGCATAAGAGTGACAAAAAGACAAGATAGAATTAAATTCAGATTCGGGAACGCACCTTCGTATTACTTGGTCACTACCATGTTTCCACAAGTATGGATCATCCCATATGTATTGATTCCCTAACTTTTTAAGTTTGTACCTCTCAGCACGAGACAAGTTCTTTGGGATTTGTTTAGAAACTAAGTAATTGACAATATCGGCATACCATGGTTCACCAAAGGCAATTGAGAATAGTTGCTCATCCGGGAAACTTTCACGCAATGGGATAGCTTCCTTGTCCACAGCAAGTCGGCTCAAGTGATCCGCAGCGGTGTTCTCAATTTCTTTCTTGTCCTTGATTTCAATATCAAACTCTTGCAAGAGTAAAATCCACCGTATGAGCCTCGGTTTCTCCTCTTTATTTGTAAGCAAGTACTTAAACGCTGCATGATCAGAAAAGACAACAACTTTTGTACCAATTAGATAAGAGCGAAACTTTTCTAAAGCAAAAACAATGGCTAATAACTCTTTTTCAGTGGTTGTGTAGTTTTGTTGGGCCTCATTTAACATTCTAGAAGCATAATAAATAACATGAGGAAGCTTCCCCACACGTTGCCCAAGCACCGCACCAACCGCATAGTCACTTGCATCACACATGAGCTCAAAAGGTTTGCTCCAATCCGGTGGTTTAATGATAGGGGCTGAAATCAAAAGCTCTTTCAAACGATTGAATGCCACCATACATTTTTCATCAAAGTTAAAAACCACATCTTTTTGCAATAAGTTACAAAGTGGTGATGCTATCTTGGAAAAATCCTTGATGAATCTACGATAGAAACCTGCATGACCAAGAAAAGAACGTATCTCCCTCACCGTAGTGGGAGGGGTTAGAGCACGAATAAGGTCTATCTTAGATTTATCGACTTCCAAGCCTTTAGAAGATATTATATGTCCTAAAACTATGCCATGAGTTACCATGAAATGGCACTTCTCCCAATTTAGCACAAGATTTGTTTCAACACATCGTTCAAGGATTAAAGACAAATTATTCAAGCAAAGGTCAAATGAATCACCAAAGACACTAAATTCATCCATGAACACTTCGATTATGTTTTCAACATATTCCGAAAAGATACTTACCATACACCTTTGAAAAGTAGCTGGAGCATTGCATAAGCCAAAAGGCATCCTTCTATAAGCAAAAGTACCGAAAGGACAAGTGAACGTGGTTTTCTCTTGGTCCTCCGGCGCTATCACAATCTGATTATAACCTGAATAGCCATCAAGAAAGCAATAATAAGAGTGTCCAGCTAAACGTTCAAGCATTTGATCAATAAAAGGCAATGGAAAATGATCTTTTCTAGTAGTGGCATTCAATTTTCTATAATCAATACAAACCCTCCAACCGGTTTGCACACGAGTTGGGACAAGTTCATTCTTATCATTCTCCACCACTGTCACACCTGAATTCTTTGGTACTACTTGTACCGGACTTACCCACTTGCTATCGGATATGGGGTAGATAACACCCACTTCCAAAAGCTTGAGTATCTCCTTTTTCACAACTTCCATCATGGGAGGGTTCAAACGATGTTGCGCTTCCCTTGTAGCTTTGCATCATCCTCCAAACGAATTTTGTGCATACAAACGGCAGGGCTTATACCCTTGATATCGGCAATTGTCCATCCTATGGCCGTCTTGTACTTCCTTAGCACCCTTAGAAGTTTTTGCTCCTATAAATCACTAAGCTCATTAGAAACAATCACCGGTAACTCTTCATTATCACCCAAGTACAAGTACTTTAGGTGATCGGGAAGAGGTTTCAATTCTAACTTTGGATATTTAAAAATTGAAGGTACAAGTTTTTCATCACTGCATGGTAAAGAAATAAAAGAGATATTATGAGTTTCCGGGCATCCTTGTAGTGAATTAAGATCACCAAGGGCTTCCTTGACTTCATTACCATACTCTACACCATTATCCATGGATGTAGTTAACACGGTTTCCAAAGCATCATCACCATTTAATTCAAACATTTGTTGTGCCAATGTATCCATAACATCAATGGAGAAACAAGAGTGGACATCACTAGGATATCTCATCGTCTCGAAAATGTTGAAACATATTTTTTCTCCATCAAACTCCATGGTTAACGTTCCTTTGTCCACATCAATTATGGTTTTCGCCGTTTTCATGAAGGGACGCCCAAGTAGCAATGGAAGAGACGAGTCCGGTGAACCTTCATTCATCTCTAACACACAAAAGTCAGATGGAAATACAAGTTGATTAACCTGCACAAGAACATCCTCAACAATACCCATTAGGTAGACATTAGAGCGATCGGCTAATTGTAATACAATTTCAGCCTTTTTAAGAGGACCAAGATCAAGTGAATTATACATTGACGCAGGCATAACATTAACGGATGCACCTAAATCCAACATAGCTTTGTTAAATGTTGTGTTACCAATTGTGACGGGAATGTCAAAACTACCGGGATCCTTGCACTTAAGTGGGAGTTTGTGTTGTAAGATTGCCGAAGCATTCTCCCCCACACTAAGCACTTCATTACCTTTGAGCCTTTGCTTATTGGTACACAAGTCCTTCAACACCTTTGCATACTTTGGTACTTGCTTAATAGCATCAATGAGTGGTATGTTCACATGGATCTTCTTTAGAACGTCTAAAATCTCCTTTTCTAGTTCCGCCTTCTTAGAACTTGCAAATCTGCTGAGGAAAAGGTAAAGGAGGAACATAAGTAGAAACCGGAGTTTTAGAGTTAGGAATAGGTACCTCGAAGTTTGGGAGATTCCTCATTATTCTCCTCCAAAACAGGTTCCTTGGGTGTTTCCACCTTGCCCGAATCAGTAACTTCTGGTTGCACAAGTTGTGTACCACTTCTCAACGTAATAGCATTGACACCCTCTTTTGGGTTAATATGTTGAGAAGGGAGTTTCCCACTATTTTGTGCCTTCAATTGGTTCAACTCAATAGCCATGGAGCCCATTTGTGTTTGCAACTCCTTGATAGCACTCTTAGTTTCCTGTTGACTTTCTTTAAACATGGTAGAAATACCTTGCATCATTGTTTGAAGCTTTGAGTCAATATCGGAACCTTGATTTTGCATTGATTGTTGTGCTTGTGGTTGCTGAAATTGTTGTCTCGGCTGGAATTGTTGTTGTTGAGGTTGAAATCCACTTGAAGAGTTGAAGGTAGGTTGTTGAACCGCTCCTTGCTTGTTGGCATAGCTAAAATTGGGGTGATCTCTCCATCCCGGATTGTAAGTGTTTGAGTAGGGATCATACCGTCTTTGTTGATTTGGAAAGATCGCATTAGCTTGCTCATCTTCATAACATCGAGTAGAACTTGGTATAACCGCGGCTGCAACTTGTTGCATCATTGCTGACATGTTACCCATTTGTTGACGAAGTTCCTCAACCTCGCTCACTTCATTCACCCTTCTTAGAATCACATCCGAACCACGACTCAAAAATTGTTGGGAGTTTGCTGCCATGTTTTCAATCAACTCTCTAGCTTGTGCCACCGTCTTGCTAACTAGTGCACCACCACCCGCAGCGTCAATAAGATTCCTATCACTTGATTGGAGTCCTTCATAGAAGTATTGGATGATCATAGCGTCACTGAATTAGTGGTGAGGGCAGCTTGCCACCAATCTCTTGTATCGTTCCCAACATTCATATAATGATTCTCCCACATTTTGCTTCTTCCCACAAATCTCCTTGCGAATTTGAGTAGCCTTTGATGCAGGAAAATATCTCTCTAAAAAGAGTTTCTTCAACCCATTCCATGTTGTGACACTTCCGGGAGGTAAATAGTACAACCAATCCTTAGCACTATCCATCAAAGAGAAACGGAAAACTTTCAACATTGCACCATCCGCCTCAACATCCGCTGGAAGCATAGCCGTGACAATGGTGTGGAAGTCCATAAGATGTTTGTTTGGATCTTCATTCACCATGCCATGGAATTTTGGTAATTCTCTAAGCAACCCCGACTTGATCTCAAAAGTAGAGTTTGTTTGAATACACCCCTGTTGTGTATCAAGCATATGAGAAGCCAAGTCCTTGAGTGAACGATTTGCATCACCCATTGCTTCTTCTTCTTCAACTTGTGGTTCGTCTATGATTGGAACCTCTTGTTCTCCTTCTATTTGTACTTCTCCTTCCACCTCTAACTCTGGATTTTCTGTTGTGTCTTGACTAGGTTGGAGTATTGTGCCTCTTCGAGTAGCTATCCCGCACCTTGGGTAGTTCCAATCTTTAGAAGCCAGGGATTAGGTACCTGAAAACAATTCTCCAAAACAAGTGAGAAACAAGACAAGAACCGAAAAGCAAAGATAAAAGCAAAAATTATAAAAAGAAACTAAAAACTTAATAACAAGCCGTATGCCTCCCCGGCAACGGCGCCAAAATTTGATCGGTTGTCAATCCGTCAAAAATAATTTCACTTTCTTACTCACTAAATTTAAATGAAGTACAAAGTAAGGAAGAGTTAGTATCCACAGAGAGACAATTGTTGTTATGCAATTTTCAGTTTCTAAGGTAACCAAGGGGGGATGTTTGTTGTTTTATCTAATAAATAAAAGTAATTGAAAGCAAAGTAAGTAATTGGAATAATCAATAAGGAGAAGATATTGGTCACGGGATAGTATCATTCACAAACATGTATTTTCATCAATGATTAGAATTGGTATTTTAATCTCTTATTTACTAAAAGTCCTAGGATACCTTGATCGCAAGTATATCCCGCTAATTCCCTGTTTTCATCACAACCACATTAAAAGATGCATATGTGAATTCTTCCTAGAAAGCAACCTAAAGTGTAAAGGCACAATTAGATTTAACTCCCTAAAAGCAATAAGTTCTATGGAATAAGACTAATCAATGCAAACGAATGTGTAAAAGCACTAAACGTTTTAACAAAAGTTATGATTCACTTGTGACTAGTAGGATATATCACTACAAGCACTACCCACAATTATGCTACTTAGAATTAGGGATAAACAACTTTTTCATATTGAAAACCCTAATATAGCTCTAGAGATGAATGTAAATCGGATTGATTCCGGACTCAACCAAACAAACTATCAAATCATATAACATTATTAATTGTGAATCACAAACAATAAAATATTGAGACAAAACTAATTCATTGAATCATATAGCATATTGAGAAATCAACTTTATCCCATAACCAATAATATTTGTTTAGCTACTCATAGCTATGGAGTTCATCATAAAAATATTAATTGAAAAGAAGAAGATGAACAAAAGCAAACCCTAGAAGCGTAAACAAAACCGGCTCTCCAAAATTCCAAGAATAATGTATGTAGTCCCAAAAGTTGTAGAAGTCTTTCCTTTAAATAGCTCTCTTGTTTCCAAAATTAGGTCTAATTTTCAAAGATCCAAAAGATAGAAGTCCACCAAGCCCATGTGTGAGAGAAACCCATGTAGAAAATATGCCCCAAAAACGTCGCCGGAAAGCTGGTATTATGGCCGGAAATCTGCCGGAATCCGGCACCGGAAAATATCTCAGGTGACCGGCAAAGTCCACCCGGTCACCAGTCAACGAATCAAATCGGGTCAACTCGGGTCAGGTGGTCTAGTCAGACGAGTCAGGTCTGAGTTAAGGTGTGAGTCAGTCACTGACTCGGCTGACTGAGCTATTTTGGCCTTGGCTCAGGCCATGGCATAGGCCTTATCTGTGTTGCACCAAGATGGTGCATCACCACTTTACTTCCAGCCATAGTGGCCTGCACCTTCTCACTAAATTCTGCAGCTCAACTTGCCAAACCTGCAAGTGACTACCCCATGCCAAGCAACACCAGTAGTACTAACTTCATCTTGTAGCTTATCTGCAATCCATTGCAACAACAACAGCTCAAGCAAGCCATTTCCATGTAATACTGCAACACATACTCATTTCAATTCCTGCAACAGCCACATTACAACCTACAATTTCAGCTCCTCGGCTCGACCGCACTGTCACAGCAAACTTAAGCTGTCTACGACAGCTGCAACTCAACACTACCAGTTGCACAACAATTCAACCCCATGCTAGCACTACTGCTTCCAAGTCACACCATCAACATCTGTAGCTATTCAACACACATAACTTCTATCTCAAGCTCCATTCTGCTCTTCATAGCATCTGTAATTTATTCGCAATTCTCCGTTCCAACTCTGAGTCAGCTTCCAATTCTTAATCTCCATGAATCTCAGCTCCAACCCAAGCGGCCATTAGAGAAACAACTCTATCAAATCTATTCAAATCTCATCTTCAAACTCAGTTGCATCTCCATTCCTTACAGCAGCTACAACAACGCCTTCACTGACTTTCCATTCTACAAGCTCTGAAGCACAGCCACCAACGAAACTGCAGCTGTGACATGCCTGCAAATCCATCTCCTCATCTCAGCTGTAATTCTATTTCTGCCAAAACCATGGCAACACACTCTAGTTCACCACCAGATTCCATCTTTGCAATCAGCTCCAACATTAATATCACATTTAGTTCATTCCCTACTCTCAATCCTGTAGCTTCAACTCAAGACCAGCACCATCTCAGACTCCTTGATCTTCACCTTCAGCTATAACTGAACCATCACAAGCTTATCCACCTGTAACTCATCTTCCATGCTCACAACAACACCAACACAGGCAACCAATTCATTCTCTCATATTCAAGATTCACAATCCTGTATTCATGCCGACAGCAAATCTGCTCTTCCTTGTTCTTGGCAGCAGCTATTCCTCATCCCAATTGCTTATTTCAAAACCTCCTCTTTGAAATCCAATTCAAACCCATAAACAGCAACAACTCCATTGTCATATTCACACCACAATCACCACAGAAACCCTCAATTTTCTCAGCCATTATAACCACCACCACAGACAATTTCACCTCTTCCATGTTTAGCAGTACCAAGACAAACCCAATTACCTTCTCTTTGTCTTGATTCATTTAGCACCATCAGTAGCAACAACTTCACAATCTCAGTCCCAATCGATCTTGAGCAGAACCTTCTCACTCTTCACAGATTCTTCAAATCACACAAACCCATCTTAGCAACATCACATTCTCGATCTTGACCTTTATTATTCACCACGATCAACTCCATTCATCGTCTCTTCTTTTCAGACTCTCATATATAACCTCAAACCCATGAGATTCAAGATTTGTTCTTCTCGATTCTCATTGCGAGAGACTCACCATCCGTTCTCGATTTTTAACAGCAGCAACGTTTCAATCCCTCCTTCCAATCAATCTCGATTCACAGATGCAACACCAAACCCTAATTCTTGGTCTGATTTCTTCTTTGGATCGATCTGCTTCTCTCTCTCGGTTTCGAGTTCAACAGTAGAAGCAACACCAATTTCTATCCCTCTGTTCAATTCCATATCTCTTCATCAATATCACCTCTCTGGATTTCCACATCGTTCGATTTCAGATGAAAATGGCCTCAGACAGCCATGGTCTCAGACCAGATGAAAAGAAATGAATTCTCTCTGATTTTTTTAGGTTTGGTGTAGGAAATGAGGAGTGTTATACCCACTTAGGTGAAGTAGATAGGGGGTACTCAGATGACTATAAGCACCCACTCCTTAGATATGGCCACCAATGATGTCTTCCCTTTTTGCTTCTCTAGACTAAGCTGTAGTGGTTGTCCCCTATCATTGGCTTGGCTCGGTTGCACTCCCGTGAAATGACCTTTCTGCCCCTTTCAGCTCAAATTGAATGATTTCTCCTTCTTTTGTTCCAAATGACTTCATAGCACCTGATAAACTCAAAACCACATATAAGAGATGCAAATCCCAAGGAAAATAGCAAAGAAAGCATAAATACTAGATATAAAATTAGGTATTTTACAACACCTATCAGCTATCTCTGACAGTTACCAGGATACCTCCTCTGAAGAAGAAGATACTGATTTGGACATCTCAGACTAGTAATAAATGCTAAGAATGTAATATTATGTATATTATTGTAGGATGCCTGTGAGAACTGTTTCCTTTTCAGTATATTTTATGAATAAGAGTTGTAAGAACCTGTGTATGTTTATGGGATGTTTGATTTCGGTTATACAACCTTAATGTTCGATCTCATATTTTGTGAACCCTCATGGCTTGGGTGACTTTTTGATTTAGCAGGATTCAGTTCTAGCCCTTGTAGGTAGGCTTTATCAAAGGATTATGAGGGGTTCTGATAGAAACAATATGTGAAAAATTCACAATATGTTGAATCGGTTTTGGTTTAGCATAAAAGCATATGTGTTTCGACGGTTTTCAAATTTTGCTTGCAATAGTTAAAATCGATTTTCAACCTTTCTCGGGTAAAGATTGAGGTGTGTTGTTATTCTTTTGTTCACGCATAAGGATGACAATGTGGTGATATTTCGATATCAATTCTCCCTGGACGAAGATGCAATCATATTGGAGAAGTGGATACGAAATTTGAGGTAACAATCTTGTTAGTTAATTGTTTTCCTGTTTAAGAAAAGCCCGAGTTTATATTATATATATTTGTTGCTTTTGCTTAACAAAATTTCGGTTCAATTGATATTTATTCCATGATGCGTGTGTGGGTGTGTGTTTCAATTGGTTCCGGTTAAGAAAAACTATTGTTATCTTGCTTTATTGTGTGGTATCAATTGTTTATCTTACAAAATTTCGGTACAATTGATGTGTGTGTGTGATTCAATTGGTTCAGGTTAAGAAAAACTATTGTTATCTTGCTTTTGTATGGTATCAATCGTTTAGGCTTACAAAATTACGGTGCAATTGCGGTGCTTATAATGTCTATGTTGTTTCAATTGCTTCCGGTTGAGGTGAATAATTATGCAAGTTGATTTATTTTGGTTTGTATGAATTATTTATGGCTTAACGAAATAATATGTGTACGGGATGAGTTGTTTAGTCCAATTCGATTCCGGATAAGAAACTAAGTTAATTTTGATCTTAGTTAGACTTATCGAAGTGAGGTTTCGGTTATTCAAGTCTAATCGAATGCCTAAACAAGAAATGCTAGTTAACTAACCTAGTACTTGTCTTGTTAAAATTGAAAGGTCAAAGTTTATGGATAATTAGAACCTGATGAGAAAAACGGAGTTTATCTTTATTTTGGTCTTATCGAATTAAGCGGTTGTTTTTGAACAATCGGTTTAGCAAAGGGACTAATATGCTTAGTTATTTTTGGTTTGTTAAACTAAATTGGAAAAATTGTTTCGGACAATTGTTTCCTTGGTAACATATCAAAATAAGACTACTTGTAGTTTCGGTTTTGATATTGGTTATCAGAACATGATGTGTGGAACCCTCGTGCCTAACTTTACAGGTTTGAAAGTCTATTATGATATTTGTAAGATTCTTTTCGTGTTTTCCTTTATTTTTTTGTTTCTTTGTCATTTTTGTGACAAAAAGGGGCAGAAATATATGGAGTAAACAGGTGATGCTGGCATTGATATTTATATTGATTGGCATCGCTAGGGAAAATAACATTGGTACTTGAATGTTTTTATCTAACGAAAGAGTGAAAGCACAGACTAAGGGGGAGTAACATGTCATATGATTGGTATAAGAAAGACGTGTGGATTGAATATCTACTTATCTTCCTTAGGGGGAGTAATAGCTTTGTTATTATAATGTCAACAACGATATTTTCAAGGATTGAATGTAAGCAGTTTCACTGTGCTGTTGAATCGGGAATCAAGCGGATTGTAATGAATTATTGTAATTTATTTATCCATATGATGTAAGAGTTTTGTCACTAAAATTGACAAAGGGGGAGATTGTTAGAGCATGGCTCGGTTGAACCCACCAGACGTTGGTATGTCAAGTTTGGTTGTCATATTTTAGTGAATCAAAACTCATGTTAAGAGTCGCTTGATTATGTACTAGAGTTAAACTTCGTATAGGTTAGCTTGAAAGTATTAGGATATGAGACATTACAAGTATTGCGAAGACTTGAAGATGTGAAGAAGCAAGGAGCTACAACGACAACAATCATCCTTCCACTTGAGGTTAGTGATATTTGACTTGAACTGTTTCATTCCCTAACGTATCTTTCAAGTCGTGCATATTGAAAACATAACTCCGAAGCATATTTGAACTCTAGATAGACATAGTATTAAGGAATACAATACGAGGTTTATTGCTTAACCATTAAAATTTGTAGATAAGACATCGCCATAATCATTTGAATGCTATTGTGATTATGTATGGGTATGAGGTGAGGATTTCATCCTAGGGAACAATGTTTTACATTCTTTTAAAGGAAGTAAATTGATGAACTTGTTTTGTGAACTGAAAGGGAAATCGCTAGGCTTATTGGTATTGTTATTCATTGCATATCTTTTGAACTACCAATATGTGGGATTAGTATAACCGCTCATGACTTGTTTATGTTCTTGGTAAAACTATTCACAAGGCCTGACTTTTGTATTGGTATGAATTTTATTAGTGAAACCGATCTTAAGTAATCACCTGAGATGGTATGATCGATTTAATGTTATTGGTATGACCAACTCTAATCAAAGGGGAACCTATCCTAGTAAGAGGTGCAACCGATCACAAGAGGGGAATCGATCCTTGTAAGAGGTGCAACACGTTTCTAGATATTGGGAACCGATCCTATGAACATGTGCAACACGTTTCTAGACATTGGGAACCGATCCTATGGACATGTGCAACAAATACAAGTTAGATACCATATATATCTGGCAACCGATCCTAGTACCTAGTCAACCGAATTTTTTAAAAGCTAGTGTGACTAAATCCAGTACTCACATGGAGGTAGAACCGAAACTTGTTTTGGTAGAACCGTGAAATCCATGTTTGGTGATTGAGTGTTCTTGATCAATCACATAGTTCTTGGAAGTCCGATGAACCAATTCTAAACTTGTTTGGAAGTGTGGCAAATCGATTCCAAGATAGTAAATATGAAAGATGATTTACTAAGTTAAGATGTCGACATACTTTGAACATGTGCAGTAACGCTTATCTTTAATTGTTCAAAGATATTCCTTAATAGCTAAAGGAAATAATCCCGGATCGAAAATAATTGAGAATCTTTTAATTAAGGTTTTTAAATTTTATTTTTGGAAAATGAAAATTAGTAATGTGCATTTAATAGTTAGAGATTTTCCAAGAGATTTTCGGTCAGTGTTTGGACAAAGTATTTCCAGGAATTATGGAAACCAAATTTGGAATATATTGCATATCTTGAGAATATTTTCGGTTTTGAAAATTCCTTGGTCTATAAATATCAAAGTTTGAATTTCTAACAAACTAATCCTCAGAGCCAGCAAAACTACCTAGTTGTGTTGTTACTGGTGGAGCCGCCTATTCGGAGAGGAAAGTAACCTAATTAGGCGAAATCTCTTACGGCCGCTCGGTTTAAAGACTTCTTTGGGATTGAGAAGCTCTATTAGTACCGTTGGTGGGAAAATAGATAATTGCGGTTTATTATTAGTTTTCGATTGATTTGATTGACTAACGGTTGTTGAAATTTGAATGCACCTAGTTGTTTATGCTTGAGAATCTTCTCTTCTGATATAAGATTGCACCTGGTTTCTTTAGACTGTTTGTAGATCTAAAGACGTCTTCTGATAATCCATTGTTAACGGACTCTGTTCTGTGCGTGATTTATCACAAGAGATTCAAGTTGATTGTGTGCAGGTGTTTATTGAAGATCTAAGAAGATTTGAAGACTTTGAAGATTTCTGATTTGGGTTCATAATCTTTGGTGTGCACAATACTTGTTTCAGTTAAAGAGGATCCAACTATAATCGGTTTATCCTTGTGGTAGATTGGATTGATTAGTTGAGTAGATCGGTATCAATACAATTCTTTGTGATTAAAAGTATTGATTGGAATATCTTGACAATTACTTTGGTAGTTGTTATTAGATAGATGTAAGGACCTGACAAAGGAGTTTATTGGGATAAACGGAAGAGCCTTTTGTCAAACTCTCATCACTTGGTTAAAAAGAGTTGATATCAAACATATTTGTTGTTCCTTTACTGTTTGGAATATGAACCAAAGGAATTGTTCCAAGTACGTGACTTATTACAAGTTGGAGGCATGGGAATACAGACGGAACTAGGTGAACTATAGGTTTAGTTGCTTGGTCTCAACTATACGAAGTTGGTTTGATTTTGCATAGAGGCTTAATCCTGAGAGTATTTAATTTTGGACAAGGTCCCGGGGTTTATCAGCATTTGCAGTTTCCTCGTTAACAAAATCTTGCTGTGTCATTTACTTTTATTTTCCGCAATTATAATTGTTGTTATTATAATTAAAGTAAATTACACAAACGTTAATTCCTATTTACTTGATAGTAATCCTATTGTGTTTGGTTAAGTCCGAACCTTTTATCAAGTAAACATACTTCGTTGTTGTATTGTCTCGATCTCGTATCCATAGACGATCACAAGAAGTGTGAACCGATTAGTTGTATTGTCTCGACTCAGTCCATATATAATCACTTTCGGAGAAAGGACCTATATGTGGAAAAGTTTTAGATTGAGGTATATTTGGGTACCTGATAGGTGTAGAATACACCGTATTTACTATCTAGTAGTTTATGCTTTCTTTGCTATTTTTTCGTGTAAATTATGTATTTTACGCTTGTTTTGAGTTTTATAGCTACTATGGAGTCGCACGGAGGAAAAGAAGAAGAAATCACCCAATTTAAGTAAAAAGGGCAAAAAGGTCATTTTACGCGCGAACACTATCTGGAGCCCAGTCGAGGTTAAGGGGCATTTTTATTTTGGAGGATTATTAAAGGCAGCTCAGTCGAGGTTAAGGGGCTGGACACTTAGGCTAGCCCTTATCGGAAGTACCCACCTATTATAGGCACCCAAGTTGGGGTGGTCTTATCCAGGGGTGTATCTAGCCATTTCGTTCCAGCCCTAAAAAGAATTCACTTTACATTCATTCTTCTCATTTTGATTCACCTGAGAAAACAGAAAAAAAACAGCGATAGCCGCTGAGTAACTCGAGAGAAAAATGGCGCTTAAATCGAGAAAAATTGGAGATCGAGCATAGTAGATGGGTCTCATGGGTCGAGTTGATCGAATCGACTAGGGAAGATGGTGGACTGGGTTTGAGCAGATTCACGAGTTCGGTGAAGATGGGTCTCATTGCCGAAGAGATTCGGGGTTCGATCTGGAAGAAACGACAGCAATTAGAGAATGGGTTCGAGCTGATTTAAAGATTGGTCGATTAAAGCAGCAGAAGAAGAAGACTCTGCCGCCATTGAAATGGGTTAGTGAAGCTGAATAATGGGTTCTGGTGGTTTTTCAGATGGGTACTAGTGGTTGCTGCTAATGGGTCTTGATTCCATATGGAGCAAGAGAAGATCGAGTGAAGAACCTGCCGATGTAGTGAAGCTCAGGAAGAAGCAGCCGTTGCTGCTATTGATTTATTCAAGAACTGATGTATGAGCAGAGATGGATTATGGCAGCTGGGTTGAATCGGTGAAGATGGTGGTAGTCTCTGATGTGAAGCTCAGGGAGATATGGTTTTGTGAATCGAGCGCAATTTCGAAAGGGTTGATGAGTTTGGAGCCGTTGTTATTGAACTCGAGAGGGTAGAAGTCTGATGCTATATTGGTACTGAAATTGAAGCCATCTGAAGCAGCATTTTCTTATATTGGGTATGAGCTGAAGCTTGAAATGGTTGATATTAGATGAATGTTAGGATGATACAGGAAATGGAGCTAAGAACGGCCGGAATTTGGCCTGGGAAGTCCTGTAATTAAACAGAACTCGGCCGGATTTTTATTCTGGCGAGTCAACTCGGAAGCCAGCGGTTCAACTCGATTCAGTCCAGTGACTCAGCAAATTAAGACGAATCAGATGCTGACTCGGTTCTGACTCCTCTCTGACTTGACCCGGTTGACTAACAGTCGACCGTTAAGTTTGACCTTTGACCGTTAGCCCTAACGGAGGACCGGACGGAATATTCCGTCGGATATTCTCTTGACGGAGAAATTTTCAGGTGGCCGGCGGCGACGTTTTCCGGCCAAATTCCGGCCATAATCCCGCTTTTCCCATGAGCAAAATTCCAGAATTTTCTATGGACCTCTCTCATGGGTATGAAGACTTGGGCTAGGAATTGGATGGAGAATTGGACTCAAATTTGGAAAGAGAAGGTGGAAGAGTTGAGAAAAGCTTGGATTTGGAAATTGAATTGCAAAGGAAAAGGATTCTAATCCTTAGAAGATTTGGAGAATTTTGAAGCTTATAAATAGAGAAGTTTTCTACAACTTCTAGACAACTTCTACATCTCTACACACACAATTCTTTTCTTTTCTTATTCTTTGTGTGAACTCTTTAAACATGAGTAGTTAATTTTATTGATTGAGGATGAATTCCTAGTTCTTAACATGATTTGAGTTTTGTTTTCAATTCTATCTTGAAGTTTTTTTCACATAATTATCGTTTGTTTATACTAATAGGAGTGATCTTAAAGACATTCATGATTGATTGATAGATTGTTTGGAGTGCACGCTAAATTGATTTGTCGATTTAATCTAAAGCTAGTGAAAGTTAGGAGATAAGTAATCGTTTCTTGACTCTTTACATAAGTAGCAAACACGAGACCTTGCGGAGGGATTCCGTGCACTCTAAACAAATCAATTTAACAAATCAATTTAGCGTGCACTCTAAACAATCTATCAATCAATCATGAGTGTCTTTAAGATCACTCCTATTAGTAAAAACAAACGATAATTATGTGAAAAACTTCAAAATAGAATTTGAAAACAAAAACTTAAATCATATGTTAAGAACTAGTAAAGTATTAATTAATCACAAGGATGGGAGGATAATTTTGTTTATGATCAGAAAATCTCTAGTTTTGCGGATAAAATTTTGGCGCCGTTGCCGGGGAGCAGCGGATGATTTTAGTTGTTTTTATTTTTCTTTTTGCTTTATTCTTGCTTTGTTGGATTCTATTCCGTATCTAACTTAGTTTTTTGAATCGTATTTCAGGTATCGGTTTTCCAATGTATGGTGGACAAGAGCAAGCATATTACAACAATCAATACGGTTTTCCACCTCAACATTA
Organism: Papaver armeniacum; assembly: GCA_023531295.1. NCBI lineage: Eukaryota > Viridiplantae > Streptophyta > Magnoliopsida > Ranunculales > Papaveraceae > Papaver > Papaver armeniacum. The sequence continues at coordinate 149,782 of JAJJWW010011127.1, forward strand.
TGACAAATTCCAACCATCCTTAGGATACAATCAAAACCAATATTTTGGCTATGATAAATTTTCTACAGAACCTTATGGATATTCTCATACATATCAACAACCTTATGACGGGTATGTAAGTGGACAATCACATGGATGGAAGGATAGTTATGCATCTAATAATTTGTTTTCTAGTAATGTGCAGACAGAGAATTTGGAATATACTCCTCTTCATCGTGTTTTTCCTTCACTTTTTCCAAAGAGGAGATGCCGTCTAACGGTGGTAAGCGTGTGAACGTCAGAAACTTGCACGTAAATTATACAAATTGGAAGATGATGGAGACTCGGAAGAGCTTGTGTGAAATTAGTAGGACTATTCATATGGAACTTAAACGACGTCGGGATAAAGGTTATGAAACCGATGAAGATTCTTATTATGGTGAGTCCGAAAATGAAGATGATTGTGTTGAAAAGGACCAACCTTTGGATACTTTTGATGACGATAGTGTAGATTACTCGAGCCTTGATCTTAATAATGATCAAGAACCCATTCAAAAGGACGAGCTTGAGGAAGATGCATTTATTGCTTGGAAAAAATTTCTTAGGGAAAGATGGGAGTCCGCGGAAGTGTATGAGTGTTCCGACAATGAGGAAGTTATTCCAACTCCGGATCATAATAACGATCCTTCACCTATTCAAAAGGAGGAGATTGGGTGTGACTTACCTATTGTTGTAAACGAAGTAACACCCGCACAAGAAGATCTTACAATCTATACCGATGAGAATCACTTTAGTGAATGGCCCGATTCCGATGATGAGAATGTTGAAGAGATGATTATAGAGGATGAAACCACATTCATTGATTTTGTGGAAGACCCAATTGAACTTGCTAATGATTATGATGATGCCGAGACTTTGGTTAAGGTAGAAAACGACGAAGAATGGTTGCAAGGTTTAATAGAGGACCACGATATACAAGAGGTAAGTGATTCACTCGAATTTTTCAAGGATGAAGAGGATTCTATAATACAAGAATTTTTGAAAGGTTTGTCTAACCCTTTGCTTATTGATTCTTCTCCTTTACCTCTTATTGGTTTGAATGTATGTGCTTCGAAAGTATTTTTGGATGATTTTGTTTCTAAATATCCACCATTGGAAACACTTGATGCTAACACTATGCAGGTTTGCCAAGAGGAATACATGGAAGTTCCCGAATTCTATATTCTTTATACACTTCCGAGTGTGGACGAGAATAAGTGTGGGGGAAATTTCTATCGAGCGATAATTTCACTATTGTTTTCTTGTGCTAATATTTGTATGGAGTTATTGTTTGCAAAACAGGTATTATGGGTGGATCCTCAAATTTTCCGATTGTTAGTATATGGGGAATGAATCTTGCAAGAGCCAAGTCGGGCCGTCGACTTTAAAACAAGCGCTTAATGGGAGGCAACCCATCGGTTTTGTATTTCTTATCTTTTGCTTTTTGTTATTTCTTTTTCTTATTTCTTATCATGTTACAATTTCCCACCTTGACTTTACTAGGAGGATTCAATTACATTGAGGACAATGTAAGGTTTAAGTGTGGGGGTGTGGTTAAGCATGTTTTTAAAACAAAAATTAAAAAAAAATTAAAAAAATTTTAAAAAAAAAAAAAAAAAAAAAAAATTTTACATAAAAATTCCAACTTTTAAAGATTTTAGAGTCACTAGCATACTTCTAGGTATGTTTACATAGAGATTTTGACCGACATAATTGAACTTGGAAATGTTAGAGAACTACATTCGGATTTCTTGTTTGTTTGAGTGTTAAATAATGGATTTAATCATGCCGGTGATGCGAATTTGGTGCGGGAGGAGAAGTGCGTTATTAGAGTTCTTTGATCAATCATTAGTGGAGACTACCCGTATTCATATCATGAGAGGCACCGACCAGAATTCTTCCATTTACTAAAGAGCTTCTTTTGAGTGTGTGTCACCGTAAGTTAATTAGGGTAGAATGGTGAGCTACCCAACTTCCCACCACTAGAAGCACTACTCTTTGATCTCTTGAGTGCTAATTTTGTCAATCATGAGGGTGACGTCCATAGATGAAAGCTTCCTTCTTGTAGTTCGATTTGCAGTTAGCACCATTCTCTCTCGCGACAACAACGGGTCCATAGAAACACATTCATCATCAACAAGGAACGACATCAAAATCTACAAGAAAAGTTGGAAAAGTTTAAGGTTTACAAGCAACGGAATGAGAAAAAGAGCAAATTTCAAATACAAGTAAAGCAACATACAAAGAGCGGATTTTACATATATGTTGAAGACTTACAATACAATGAGGTAATTTTATATTCAAGTATGAAGACTTATTCATGAAAGCGAAGAAAAATAAAAGGTGAAAATTTTTGAAGTTTATGATTTCAAGACGATACAAGTTGTGAAGAATCAAGCGGTAAAATACTTCTTCCACGGCCATGGTTTATTTTTGTATTTTATTTCTCTTGTTTCAAAAAAAAAAAAAAAAAAAAAAAAAAAAAAAAAAAAAGAGAAATATTTGTTTTGTTAATAAGTCGTGGGGAAGGAAAATTTATAAGGAAGTTTCAAGCGACAAGGATTTCAAGGTAAAGAGTTATAAATTGTTATGGATTTATGAAATTCAAGGGTTTATCATCAATAGTTGAAACCGAAGACTAAGAAGTTAAAGACGAGGAACGGAAGACGTTTCTATTGGATGCCGTGAGAGTGGTGTTATCATAATTGGCGATCGGATGTGAAGGTGAGTAAGTAATCTCATCCTCGATAATAATGGTTGATTTCCTTTCTTAGAGATCGTCAGAAAAATGGTTTTTCAAAATATTAAAAGATGTGGGTTTTTAAAAAATATTTCGGAAGTTGTCCTTCCCACCATTCAACGTGTTGCAGGAATTCTCTCTTCATTCCTACCTGCACACATGTGTGACCCATAAAAAAGCCGTCTTTTTGAGTGCAATTATCATAAAATCCTTTTTGGTGAGGCAGAAGTCGAGGCGAAATGCTTATTGATCGTTTCTCAAACACGCATTCTCTCATTATGGTGTGGTTATTTCTCACTCAACATTTAAGAATGAGAATATGTTCTTTAGTATTTCTAACTTCTTATTACTAGCATGCGTAAAACTCTATGTCCTCATAACTCTTTGGATGCTTGTGACGCTTGAATGCTTTGAAGTTGTGAGTTTTAGTTTGATTTGCTCGAGGACTAGCAAAGTCTAAAGTGTGGGGGAATTTGATAGGTGTAGAATACACCGTATTTACTATCTAGTAGTTTATGCTTTCTTTGCTATTTTTCGTGTAAATTATGTATTTTACGCTTGTTTTGAGTTTTATAGCTACTATGGAGTCGCACGGAGGAAAAGAAGAAGAAATCACCCAATTTAAGTAAAAAGGGCAAAAAGGTCATTTTACGCGCGAACACTATCTGGAGCCCAGTCGAGGTTAAGGGGCATTTTTATTTTGGAGGATTATTAAAGGCAGCTCAGTCGAGGTTAAGGGGCTGGACACTTAGGCTAGCCCTTATCGGAAGTACCCACCTATTATAGGCACCCAAACTGGGGTGGTCTTATCCAGGGGTGTATCTAGCCATTTCGTTCCAGCCCTAAAAAGAATTCACTTTACATTCATTCTTCTCATTTTGATTCACTTTGAGAAAACAGAAAAAAACAACGATAGTCACGAGTAACTCGAGAGAAAATGGCGCAGAAATCGAGAAAAATTGGAGATCGAGCATAGTAGATGGGTCTGCGGTCGAGTTGATCGAATCGACTAGGGAAGATGGTGGACTGGGTTTAGAGCAGATTCACAGTTCGGTGAAGATGGGTCTCGGCTGCTGAAGAGATTCGGGGTTCGATCTGGAAGAAACGACAGCAATTAGAGAATGGGTTCGAGCTGATTTAAAGATTGGTCGATTAAAGCAGCAGAAGAAGAAGACTCTGCCGCCATTGAAATGGGTTAGTGAAGCTGAATAATGGGTTCTCGGTGGTTTTGAGGATGGGTACTAGTGGTTGCTGCTAATGGGTCTTGATTCCATATGGAGCAAGAGAAGATCGAGTGAAGAACCTGCCGATGCAGAGAAGCTCAGGAAGAAGCAGCCGTTGCTGCTATTGATTTATTCAAGAACTGATGTATGAGCAGAATGGGTGTCGTCAACAGAGAAGAACAGAGATGGGTTATGGCAGCTGGGTTGAATCGGTGAAGATGGTGGTAGTCTCTGATGTGAAGCTCAGGGAGATATGGTTTTGTGAATCGAGCAGAATTTCAGAAAGGGGTTCTGATGAGTTTTGGAGCTGTTGTTATTGAACTCAGAGGGTAGAAGTCTGATGCTATATTGGTACATCAAATTGAAGCCATCCGAAGCAAAAGATTTTCTTATATTGGGTATGAGCTGAAGCTTGAAATGGTTGATATTAGATGAATGTTAGGATGATACAGGAAATGGAGCTAAGAACGGCCGGAATTTGGCCTGGGAAGTCCTCGTAATTAAAAAACAACTCTACGGATTTTTATTCTGGCGAGTCAACTCTGGCGGCGGTTCAACTCGATTCAGTCCAGTGACTCAGCAAATTAAGACGAATCAGATGCTGACTCGGTCTCGACTCCTCTCGACTTGACCCGGTTGACTAACAGTCGACCGTTAAGTTTGACCTTTGACCGTTAGCCCTAACGGAGGACCAGGACGGAATATTCCGCCGGATATTCTCTTGACGGAGAAATTTTCAGTGTGGCGCCATGACGTTTCCGCCAAATTCGGCCATAATCCCAGTTTTTCCGATGCGAGCAAAATTCCAGAATTTTCTATGGACCTCTCTCATGGGTATGAAGACTTGGCTAGGAATTGGATGGAGAATTGGACTCAAATTTGGAAAGAGAAGGTGGAAGAGTTGAGAAAAGCTTGGATTTGGAAATTGAATTGCAAAAGGAAAAGGATTCTAATCCTTAGAAGATTTGGAGAATATTGAAGCTTATAAATAGAGAAGTTTTCTACAACTTCTATACACATCTCTACACACACAATTCTTTTCTTTTCTTATTCTTTGTGTGAACTCTTTAAACATGAGTAGTTAATTTTATTGATTGAGGATGAATTCCTAGTTCTTAACATGATTTGAGTTTTTGTTTTCAATTCTATCTTGAAGTTTTTTTCACATAATTATCGTTTGTTTATACTAATAGGAGTGATCTTAAAGACATTCATGATTGATTGATAGATTGTTTGGAGTGCACGCTAAATTGATTTGTCGATTTAATCTAAAGCTAGTGAAAGTTAGGAGATAAGTAATCGTTTCTTGACTCTTTACATAAGTAGCAAACACGAGACCTTGCGGAGGGATTCCGTGGAGCAATTGTGTGTAGAAACAACGTTAGCAAGTAGACCTTGAGCTAAGAGTCTAACTACTAATATCAACCTAAGAAATTCACAAAACCTAATGCATGAGCCAAGTTACATCTAGGTTGAGCTAATTCTAGGTGGCTTGGTGATTAGAATCCGGTAGTCGAGAACTTCCGTGTCCGGTGATACAAGGGATTTAGGGGTTTAGCACTGAGCTAGCTGCTTTACCTACGGTTGGTGGTAATTTGTGACTAATAACAAGTAGAAGAGAACATAATTTGATTCATTGTTTCGTAACGAAGAAGGATTCCTTGATCTTGTTTCTCTTATTGCTTTCATCTTTCAACTTTATCTTTTAATTGTTTTTGTTTATTTTCTTTTGCTTTTTACACTCCCCTTTTCGTGACAACTTTTACAACTATAATCTCGTGCTCCTCGTGGGATCGACCTTGACTACCCTATATTACTTGTTAATTAGGTAGTAAAGTATTAATTAATTTGTTGTGGTTACGACACGCATCAAGCACCTCGTCTTTTCACTAATAAAAGTCATACCAATACAAAAGTTAGGCCTTGTGAATAGTTTTACCAAGAACATAAACAAGTCATGAGCGGTCATACTAATCACGCATATTGGTAGTTCAAAAGATATGCAATGAATAACAATACCAATAAGCCTAGTGGTTTCTCTTTCGATTCGCGAAACAAGTTCATGAACTTACTTCCTTTGAACGAATGTAAAACATTGTTTCCTAGGATGAAATGTTCACCTCATACCCATACATAATCACAATAATCATTCAAACGATTATGTCGATGTCTTATATACGAAGTTCAAAAGATAAGCGTTATACTTCGTATTGTGTTCCTTAATACTACGTCTAACTAAAGTATTGTTTATAGGTAAAACCTGTTTCTGCTAGTTTTGGTAAATTTAGGTGTGTGGATGAGAAACGAGTCTAAACCTAAAACAAATGCACTGCACGGGAGTACTTTAGATTCGAGAGATCAATCTGTACGATCCTAGCCTAAACCAAGAAATGTCCGTTTCAGTCTTGCTTCGGTCACAAAGTGAAGGAGAAGGGTTGGTCTTAGGTAGGGAAGCGAAGAAGGTGTTGAGACCAGAATGGTTAATTCTGAAGGTGTGGTTATTTTATGACTTGTATCAGAAATTGGAACTGGCTTGCGGAATGAAAGCTATCAGTTCTTTGGTATTTTTCTGGATATTGTGTTGTTGTTCTCACCAAAACTTGTTTTTTGATGGAAAATAGATAAAACCTATTTATACAAGTCATAATTGAATACACCTTGGTATCGTAGGAAGTGGGATTGAGTGATGGAAGAGTGGAGTAATGTGTAACTGCCAAAAACCACGTCTCCACTATGAAGGAAGCGGGTTTGTGTACACCCACTACTTCTTGCCTCCACTAACTGCCCTATTTTCCTGACACTTTCTTATGATGGACGTGTTGCACGCCGCACGCTGTAAACCGCTAGACCAATACCCTGATCAGCATCCCCCAGTTTGTGACATGTTTGATGTCTCGAGTGTTTTGTGAAAATCGTGCAGCAGATTGCTACATGTGGCAGGTCAAAGTCTAGAGACTTGCCATAGGATAATAGCATGTGATGCTATTAGGCTTGCCTTGGCTGGACGCCTAAAACTTGCCACAGGCCTGTCAATTTCATGGCGAATTTGGACGACTGAGATTTTAGCTTATGAGAAAGGATGGCCATTGATTATGGCCACATCCTGTTGTATAGCAAAGTGGCGCCATTGGCATAGTGGCGCCTAGCGTAGCCATGGCATAGCGGCATGCCAGTGGCGTAGCCGTGGCAGCTGTTTTTGCATATTGGTGTTAGACCCAAATATGGCTTCGACAACATTGGCCATGTTGCCACATCAATCCCAATGTTCTGGAAAACGTTACTTGGCTTGGTTGGCGTAGCAACTTTGCCGTGCCAAAACCCTAATTAGCGCATACGGCATGCGGCATGTGGCGTGTGGCCATGGCGCATCGACGTTTTGTGCAAGTGGTGCCATAGCCACGCCGAAGGAACCATAGCCAGGCAATCATGTGGAAACGACCACAGGAGTGAGGATTTCCACAGGTGGCTATGATACGGCGTCTTTTTTAGGGTTTCCCGGGTCCCGCGCGGCTCGTGGCATGTTGTGGTCCCGAAGTGGCATAATTCGTACCACGACTTGAAATTAGGGTTTCGACCATGCAAGGTCGTGTTTCTGGTTAGGATAACCATATTGACGTCTGTTATGGCGTTGGCCACGAACAGAAGATGGGTTGGCACATAAGTGCACTATTTATGGTATGTTGCCACGTTCGGCATGCTTTTGTGGAAAAGTGGCACGTCTGGCATGTTGGGCATGCACGTTTGGCATGTCAGTTAGCGCATTGGCACAACTTTTGGGAAGCCAATTTTTACATCTCTTTTTTTAATATTGTGGCAGGTTTTGAGCAACCTGATTGGTTGAAAGAGAGGGCCGTCCAAACATGGGCGTGGCCACACTTCTGGTGTAGGTGTGGCAAGTTTAAAGCGACCTAATTGGTCGAAGGGAAATAAGGCCGGCAAGTATGGGCCCAACCACAACTTGTATGCGTGTGTGGCAGGTTTAAGGTGATTGATTGGTCGAGGGAAATAGGGCCGGTTTAGGCAACATGGGGCGTGGCCAATGGCAAATGGCGCCGGCTGGCCTAAGGCATGGCCACGCCTCCCTTTGTTGCTGCTCCTATTCTGCGGCTCCTTTATTTCTTGTTTTCTGATTCTGGGCAAGATTTTGCACCTACTAATCCATGGCGGATTAATTACCTAGTTTGCCTAGGCTTAATTTCGACATGCAAGGTCTGATATATTGTGCAAGGAGCAAAACCCTAATTTTGCAAATTAGTCAGGGTAATATCTGAATCTTGTGAATTATCACAAAATTGATTGAATTCTATGTATTGACACATAGTTATTTTAAGTTCATTGCCAGAGAGCAGTATGCTTTCTGATTGAATACTTTATGCAAAGACCTTATCCTTGATACTTGGAAATTTGTGCTACTCTGCTGCGAGTGAACACAAATTGTCATGCCATATCAACATTAAGGGTTCAGTTCATTGGGAACATATACTTTATGAAAGCATTCAAAGAAACTTATATTAGCTGAATAATACAGGCAAGGTGCCGAAATTTACAGAATACTGGGATTGTTGCTACATGCACCATTCTGGATAAATTTCATATATTGAGTTGCTCAATAAATGTGCCAGCGAAGAGGTTGAACACTCATCACTTTCATATGGCTCCACTTCTTTGCAGAGTGACGGCACATTAAATGCAGGGTTTTACAAATTTAGCCTTGAACTAAAAACCACTATCAACAAGTATAATCATTCATGCTTCGCAGTTATGTTTTCAATATGCACGACTTGAAATATACGTTAGGGAATGAAACAGTTCAAATCAAATATTACTAACCTCAAGTGGAAGGATGATGTTGTCGTTGTAGCTCCTTACTTCTTCACTTCTTCAATTCTTCACATAATACTTGTAATGTCTCATATCCTAATACTTTCAAGCTAACCTATACGAAGTTGACTCTAGTACATAATAAAGCGACTCTTTAAATGAGTTTTGGTTCACTAAAATATGACAACCAAACTTGACATACCAACACTTGGTGGGTTCAACCGAGCTATGCTCTAACAATCTCTCCCTTTGTCAATTTTAGTGACAAAACTCTTACATCATATGGATAAACAAATTACAAGAATTCATTACACATACGCTTGATTCCCAAATTCAACAACACAATAACCTGTATACATTCAATCCATAAATGTCGTTGTTGATATTATAATAACAAAGCTAATACTCCCTCTAAAGGTAAGATAAGTATATTTTATCAATTCACACGTCTTTGTTATTCCCTTTGTAGTCCATGTAACTACAAGTATCAATATGATATGCTACTCCCCCTTAGTATTTGCTTTACTCTTTCGTTAGATATAACGTTTAAGCACCAATGTCCTTTCCCTTAGTGATACCAATCAATATAAATCAATACCAGTATCACTTGTTTACTCCATATATTTCTCCTTTTTGTCACAAAATGACAAAGGTACGAGCAAATAAAGGAAAAACTGAAAGGATCTTACAAATCTCACAAGACTTACAACCTATAGAGTTAAGCACAAGGGTTCCACACACCATTTTTGATAACCAATATCAAAACCGAAACTAAAAAGTAATTTTGTTTTGATATGTTATTAAGGAAACAATTGCCCGAAGCAATTTTCCCTAATAGTTTAGCAAACCAAAAATCGACTAAGCACCTTTGTTCCTTTGCTAAACCGATTGTACAAGTACAATCGCTTGTTCGATAAGACCAAAATAAAGATAACTATATTTTTCTCATCAGGTTCTAATTATCCATATAACTTAGACCTTTCACTTTTAAACAAGACAAGTACTAGGTTAGTTAACTAGCATTTCTTGTTAAGGCATTCGATTAGACTTGAATAACCGAAACCTCCACTTTGATAAATCTAACTAAGATCAGAATTAACTTAGTTTTTCGTATCCGGAATCGAATTGGACTAAACAATTCATCCCGAAAACCTTTTCTTTCGTTAAGCCATAAACAATTCATGCAAACCAAATAAATCAACTTGCATAATTATTTACCTCAACCGGAAGCAATTAAAATAACATAGACATTAAAGCACCGCAATTGCACCGAAATTTTGTAAGCATAAATGATTGATACCAAACAATAAAGCAAGATAACAATAGTTTTTCTTAACCGAAAACAATTGAATCACATACACATCCATACATAAATAATGGAATAAAACATCAATTCTACCAAAATTTTGTTTAAGCAAAAGCAATAAATATACGCAATAAAATCAGGCTTTTCTTAAACAGGAAAACGATTAACTAACAAAGTCGTTACCTCAAATTTAGCATCCTCTTCTCCAATATGTTTGCATATTCTTTCCAGGGAGAATTGATATTGAAATATCATCATGTTGTCATCCTTAAGAAAAACAAAAGAATAACAACAATCAACCTTTACCAGAGAAAGGTTGAAAACCGGTTTTAACTATTGCAAGCAAAAGTTGAAACCCCGAAAAACATATGCTTTTATGCTAAACCAAACGATTCAACATATTGTGACTTTTTCACATATTGTTTCAATCAGAACCCCTCATGATCCTTTGATAAAGCCTACCAACATGGGCTAGAACTTAATCCTGTTAAACCAAAAAGTGACCCAAACCATAAGGGTTCACAACATATGAGATCGAATATTAAGGTCATGAAAACGAAATCAAACATCCCATAAACATACATAGAAATAAGATAAAGCATTCAAGCATAGGCTATGTAATCATAAACTATCACAAGAAAAATTATAAATCAAATAATTTTATTCATAATAAGATAGTTTTATTCATATTAGACCTTATACAATTAGTGAAAGAAATCAAAAATTGATGTCTATTTTCTCCTTCTCAGTTCTTGGGAAGATTGCTTTCAAAAACGGGATTCAAATTCTTCTGAGCACTTCCCTTTTCAGTTGATGATTTGTTCATCTCAAACATTTGAGAATGAAGATTACCTAGTACTTCTTTTGAATCCTTTATCATCAACTCATGATATCTAATGCAACCTTTAACAGTAAGAATTTGTTTTCTTAGAGAATCTTGAGAGTTATCATGAAGAGAGACATTATGAGTTTCAGTCATAACTGATGCACAGGGTGCTAAATCACCAAGAGATGACCCTTCTTTTACCAATTTCTGCATTGAAATAAAATAGTCTTCTTTCGGACAGGAAGAAGGTATATAAGATGGGAGAAAATCAAGGAATAATTTGGTTTATGGAAACCGAAACTATTTTTCCCCAAAATAAAATATATCCATCATTTTTCACTAAAGAAACAGACATGAACAACTTGCCCATATTTATGCTTCCTCACAATCAGAATTTTGGGCAACAAGTGAGGATGCATAATTAAACACAATCAGTGTGTGTTGAGGTGAGAATTATTCTCACCATAGTTAACGAAGACATCCTTGGGATGGCTTATAAACATAATAGACTGTGTTTCCTTTTGTTCTTTCTTTCTCTTGTAATTGCAAGAGTTTGCAATTTCTCTTTTAGATATCATAAACTTACCAGTCTTCTTTATACCCTTGCGAAGTGCTTTGATAAGTTTATTTCCAAGGAAGATTGCAGTGTGATTATTTTTTTCACATGAAGAACTTATCAAGTTATCAGAAAAACTAGTTTCTGATTCTCTTGGTTTTTCACCCAATTTTTCTAGTTCAGATTTTACCATACTGGTTTTATCTGAAAGGAATTTCAAAAGGTTTTCAAGAACCAGGATTAACCTTTTATTTTCCTTAATTTCCAACTCAAGTTTTTCTAGGAGTTGATTAGACTCACAAAGTTCATCATTGTTAGAGTTGGCAAGACGTGCATTACAATCAGATATTTCTTCATTGGATTCTTCCTCGGAATATCATTAAGAGTGGAGACATACGCCTTGTTGCACTTCTGAGTTTTTCTGCTGGGACAATGTTTTGCCATATGTCCGAATCTACGGCACTTGAAGCATTGTAGTTCATCACTACCCTTTTTATGGAAAAACGATAATGTATCGGGAACACGTTTATCAATAGATAAGATGTTCTTAATTCGTTGCGCTAGAAGCACAATAGTTGAGTCAAGCTCTTTTTCAACAGGTACATTGTCCTCTTGGCAATGTTTCTCAGTTTGATTCTTCAGCAGAAAGATCTTTAACTTTCCTATAAGAAAGCTTCGGGAAAGTATAGAAAGATCATTTCCTTCTATTATGACATGTTTCTTAGACTCGTATCTGGATGGTAACGATCTGAGAATTTTGCATACTATTTCCTTTTCAGGTATGACCTTTCCAAGGAAAAAAGATGCATTAACAATCTCAGAAAGTTTAGAGTTAAACTCCTCGAAAGTATCGTTATCATCCATTTTGAGGTGTTCCCAGTCAGATGAAAGGGAAAGAAGTCTAGCTTCTTTTTCAGATTCATCTCCCTCGAATACAGTCTCAAGAATATCCCATGCTTCTTTAGAAGTTCTACAACTCAGCACATGATGTAGAAGATCATGATTAACTGCGTGTATGATGGCATTTAAATCTGCTTTGTAAGAATCCTTTCTTCATGAGTATAAAACGCTAAACGTTTGAACTCTGTTTCCGAATAATCCATCGTTGTTGATATCCGTATTCGATTAATAACCAAGTATTAAAACCTCGAGATTGAAGAAAAGCTTTCACAAAATATTTCCATAATGGGTAGTTTATCCCATTAAATCTTGGTGGTACGTTAATTGAATCACTCATTAGATTCATTTTCTTATAGGTTGGATCGCACCAAACACAGATTGTTAGATCTTTTCGTGTTTGCATGCTCTGATATCAATTGAAAAGATGAGGATACCCAAATATACCTCAATATAAAACTTTTCCACCTATAAGTCCTTTCTCCGAAAGTGATTATCTATGGACTGAGTCGAGACAATACAACTAATCGGTTTACACTTCGTGTGATCGTCTATGGATACGAGATCGAGACAATACGACAACAAGATAACTTGTGTGATTGACTATGGATACAAGATCGAGACAATACAACAACGAAGTATGTTTACTTGATAAATAGTTCGGACTTAACCAAACACAATAGGATTACTATCAAGTAAATAGGAATTAACGTTTGTGTATTTTACTTATAATTATAATAAATACAATTATAATTCGGAAATAAAAAAGTAAAAGACACAACAAGATTTTTTTAACGAGGAAACCGCAAATGCAGAAAAACCCGGGGACCTTGTCCAGAATTGAATACTCTCAGGATTAAGCCGCTATACAAAATCAAACCAACTTCGTATAGTTGAGACCAAGCAACTAAACCTATAGTTCACCTAGTTCCATCTGTATTCCCACGCCTTTAACTTTTAATATGTCACGTACTTGGAAAAATTCCTTTGGTTCGTATTCCAAATAGTAAAGGAACAACAAATCTGTTTGGTAACAACTCTTTTCAACCAAGTGATGTATGTTCGACAAAAGGCTCTTTCGTTTATCCCAATAAACTCCTTTGTCAGGTTCTTAGATCTATCTAATAACAACTACCAAAGTAATTTTCAATATTTTGCAATCAATACTTTGAATCACAAAGAATTGCATTGATGACGATCTACTCAACTAATCAATCCAATCTAGCACAAGGATAAACCGATTATAGTTGGATCCCCTTTAACCGAAACAAGTATTGTGCACACCAAATATTATGAAACCAAATCAGAAATCTTCTTCGTCTTCTTAGATCTTTAATAAACACCTGCACACAATCAACTTGAATCTCTTGTGATCAATCATGCACAGAACGGAGTCTGTTAACAATGGATTATCACAAGACGTCTTTAGATCTACAAACAGTATAAAGATCCCCGTCGAAACTTCCATCTAGTTTGAGTAAATTTTATATCAGAACTAATAAACTAGGTGCAATCAAAGTTCAACAACCTTTAGTCAATCAAATCAATCAAAACTAATAATAAACCGCAATTATCTAGTTTCCCACCAACGGTACTAATAGAGCTTCCAATCCCAAAGAAGTCTTTAAACCGAGCGGCCGTAAGAGATTTCGCCTAATTAGGTTACTTTCCTATCTGAAGTGGCGGCTCCACCAGTAACAACCCAACTAGGTAGTTTTGCTGGCTCTGAGGATTAGTTTGCTCGAAATGCAAACTTTGATATTTATAGACCATGGAAGTTTGGACACCAAGGAATTTCCAAAGCCGAAAATATTCTCAAGATATGCAATATATTACCAAATTCGGTTTCCATAATTCCTGGAAATGCTATGTCCAAATATTGACCGAAAATCTCTTAGAAAATCTCCAACTAGTAAATGCACATTACTAATTTTCATTTTCCAAAAATAAAATTAAAAACCTTAATTAAAAGATTCTCAATTATTTTCGATCCGGGATTTATTTTCCTTTAGATATTAAGGAATATCTTTGAGCAATAAAATATAAGCGTTACTGCACATGTTCAAAGTATGTCGACATCTTAACTTAGTAAATCATCTTTCATATTTACTATCTTGGAATCGATTTGCCACACTTCCAAACAAGTTTAGAATTGGTTCATCTGATTTTCAAGAACTATGTGATTGATCAAGAACACTCAATCACCAAACATGGGTTTCACGGTTCTACCAAAACAAGTTTCGGTTCTACCAAAACAAGTTTCGGTTCTACCTCCATGTGAGTACTGGATTTAGTCACACTAGCTTTTCAAAAATTCGGTTGACTAGGTACTAGGATCGGTTGCCACATATATATGGTATCTAACTTGTATTTGTTGCACATGTCTATAGGATCGGTTCCCAATGTCTAGAAACATGTTCAAATGTTCATAGGATCGGTTTCGAATATCTAGAAACGTGTTGCACCTATTACAAGGATCGATTCCCCTCTTGTGATCGGTTGCACCTCTTACTAGGAACGGTTCCCCTTTGCCTAGAGTTGGTCATACCAATAACACTAAATCGATCATACCATCTCAGGTGATTACTTAAGATCAGTTTCACTAATAAAATTCATACCAATACAAAAGTCAGGCCTTGTGAATAGTTTTACCAAGAACATAAACAAGTCATGAGCGGTTATACTAATCACACATATTGGTAGTTCAAAAGATATGCGATGAATAACAATACCAATAAGCCTAGTGATTTCCCTTTCGATTCACAAAACAAGTTCATGAACTTACTTCCTTCAAACAAATGTAAAACATTGTTTCCTAGGATGAAATATTCACCTCATACCCATACATAATCACAATAGAATTCAAACGATTATGTCGATGTCTTATATACGAATTTCAAAAGATAAGCGTTATACTTCGTATTGTATTCCTTAATTCTACGTCTAACTAGAGTATAATCATTCATAGCTTCGCAGTTATATATGTTTTCAATATAGCACGACTTGAAAGATACGTTAGGAAAGAAACAGTTCAAGTCAAAATATTACTAACCTCAAGAGGAAGGATGATGTCGTCGTTGTAGCTTGTTACTTCTTCACATTCTTCAAGTCTTCGAGTAATACTTGTATGTCTCATAATCCTAATCTTTCTAGCCTAACCTATACGAAGTTGTCTCTAGTACATAATCAAGCGACTCTTTAAATGAGTTTTGGCTCACTAAAATATGACAACCAAACTTGACATACCAACGCTTGGTGGGTTCAACCGAGTTATGCTCTAACACATACAAGTTATCTTGTTGTCGTATTATCTCGATCTCGTATCCATAGACAATCACACGAAGTTTGAACCGATTAGTTATATTGTCTCGACTCAGTCCATAGACAATCACTTTCGGGGAAAGGACTTATATGTGGAAAAGTTTTAGATTGAGGTATATTTGGGTACCCTCGTCTTTTCATCATTGCAGTTTATACTATCAACCGAGTTCCAACCATTTTTATAGGAGGTATATCACCATATGTAAAATTGTATCGTAAGATAACAATTACTCGGAACTGCATATTTTCGGGTCAACATGTTTTGTCCTTCTTTCAGAAAGAGAACGTAGTAAGCTTAGCAAAAAGACCTCCATGTGTGTCTTTTTAGGTTATGGTATAGAACAGAACGGGTATAGATGTTATGACCCTGAGAGTCGCAAGTTACGTATCTCTCGTCATGTTACCTTTTGGGATAAAATACCATTCTTGTCTCTTCCTAGTGCTAAATCATCTTCTTTAGAAAGTTTCACATACATAGATCCTTTTGATGATAATATTGCATCGAAATCCTCCTCATCAGTTGATTCTACCACTATTACTCCTCTTATCCCTCCTACTGAAGTTGTTGAAATTGATACAGATCACTCTATGGATGATTCCGACAATGCAAGCCCAAATGGGAATCCCGAGACGGAAGTTAGAACATTTGCTCGTAATCGACAACCACCAGCTAGGTTTTCTGATTACCATTGTTCTTTAACAACTCTTTTGTCTATTCATGAACCAAAGAATTACAGGGAAGCTTCATTAATTCCAGATTGGCAAGACTCAATGGGAGATGAGTTTACTTCACACAAGAAGGATGGTACATGGGATATGGTAGACTTACCTCCAGGAAAACCTGTTGTGGGAAGTAAATGGGTTTACAAGGTTAAAACAAAGTCAGATGGAACACTAGATCGATGTAAGTCTCGTCTTTTAGCTCAAGGTTATACTCAGGAATATGGGATAGATTACGAAGAAACCTTTGCTCATGTTGCTCGTATGACAATAGTTCGTACTCTTTTAGCTGTTGCTTCAGCACGAAAATGGTATCTACATCAGATGGATGTTAAGAATGCATTTCTTCATGGAGAACTTCAGGAAGAAGTATACATGCGTCCACCCACATGTTTGAATCACTTTCCCAATCAAGTTTGTAAACTTCGTAAAGCCATATATGGTCTTAAACAAGCACCACGTGCTTGGTTTGAAAAATTCTCCACAACTATGATTCAGCAGTGTTTGTCCGAAAAACAAAGAAGGGAATGGTATTTCTTCTCTTGTATGTCGATAACATGGTAATAACAAGTAGTGACACATAAAGTATTCTTGCTCTGAAATCTCACTTAAATTCCTGCTTTGAAATGCAAGATCTTGGTCCCTTGAGGTACTTTCTTGGTATAAAAGTAGATAGATCATCTGATGGATATTTCATATCTCAAGTCAAATACGCATCTGATATTATTCTTCGTGCTGGGATAACTGATAGCAAAATTGCAGAAACACCTCATGAATTGAATGCAAAACTCAACCTAACTGATGGTACAGTTCTTTCTAATCCAACGATGTATCATCAGCTTATTGGTAGTCTCAATTATCTGACTATTACAAGACCAGACATTAGTTATGCAGTACACATTGTCAGCCAGTTCATGTCTTCTCCACGTACTTCTCATTTTGCTGCAGTTCTTAGAATTATACGATATATAAGAGACACTTTATACCAGGGGTTACATTTTTCTTCTACATCAGATCTTCATCTTCGTGCATATACAGACTCAGATTGGGCAGGGGATGTTACACATAGACGTTCTACCACCGGATACTGTTTGTTTCTAGGCAAATCTCTAATTTCATGGCGCAATAAGAAACAGTCAGTAGTCTCTCGCTCTAGTGTTGAGGCTGAGTATTGAGCTATGGCACACACTACTTTTGAGATAGTTTGGTTAAGATGTTTACTTAGTGACATGGACATTCACTCAACTGAGTCGACTCCTCTATTCAGTAATAACAAAGTTGCTATCCATATTGCTCATAACGATGTCTTTCATGAACATACAAAATATATAGAAATAGACTGTCATTTTGTACGTCATCATTTCAAAGAAAAGACCATTGTCCTGCCTTATGTTCATTCCGAGTTCCAGCTTGCAGATCTCTTTACGAAGTCTCTACCTTCTCCTAAGCTGCATTTTCTGATACACAACCTCAAGATGTGTTCTGCACCATCTTGAGGTTGAGGGAGGGTGTTGAAAGATATAGAAGATATGACCGTATATTTGATATTATTCCTGTTTCCATAGGCATGTATATTCTGTGTTAATTAGTTTGTATTTTCCCTTATCTTGTTTCCTTTTATTGTGCTAACAAATTTGTATAAAAACTGTTGTAACCTATCTTTCAATTACATTGAATATATTTTCTCTTTTAACAGAATATGCATGCCATGACTAACTTTTGTCAGGATCGAAGAGAGAGCAACAGAGAAAATGATAACAAAACAAAAACATTATTAACAAAGCGAAAACACTTTGACAAACAACTTTGTTCCATGGGTCTGATGATTGAAGATTTCTTGTTTACAGCCAGAACTAGGGCGAGACGAAGAAGGAGAAATTTATTTTGCCGAATTTGGTTTGTAAAGAGCAAAAGAAAATAATAAATTTAAAAACAATATCAGAAATAAAAAAAGCGAAGAAAACAGAAATATCAAGCCAACTCGGCGCCACCTCAGCGGTGGGTTTGACGGTGGGTTTGAATTAGTGGGTTGAATAGAATTATTGATAAGATTTATACTTAGAGTTTTTGTTGGATACAAAAAAGAGGCTTGTGTTGCCGATCCAAGTTACAATAGTAATTATTTAGTAATTATTTGTTTGGGTAACGAGTCATCTAACTCATTGCCAGATCTATTAAAAAAATGAAATCCTAGAATGTAGGGCAAGAAGCTAAAGTTCTAATTGTCTTTTATAAAATAATTATAAATTATACTCTACCAAGAAATATATGAGTCTTTCCCATTTAAAATATCAACTAATTTCTTGTAGCCTCATTCGATATTAAAATTGACCATTTTCTTCTCTTTCACCCAGTGTGCAGCTCTTAGAAGCCGTACAACTTCTACTTCTTCAGGATTGGTAGATGTGGATGGTCAGCCTCTTGCTCTTCTGAAAGTACACAAATCATCACTTGAGATTAATTAGTAGGAATCTTGAAGAATGAATATTGTAATCTTGGTTTGCATTTATTTTTATTTTTTGTTTTTCATGTGTCTGGTGCTTTCCAAGGTTGCTCCTTCATTTTTGTTGTTGTTGTATTCCTCTTACATGTATTGTTCTATTCTTGAAAGATAAATGTCTTTGGATATCTAAAGTTGCATTCATAGGATTATGTTTAGCTTCCTGGAAATCTCAAACACACCTTTCCTTCCAAATAAATTGCAACACTGAGGAGATTACGTTTTTCATATAACCAATTTTTGCAGATATCTAGCTAATAAAGAGTCTAACAAGCAGAGATGAAACCAAGAAGGTTTAAAATATTTTTTTAGGAAATGATTTATTTGTAATTTCTCTTTGTAATTTAGCTAATGTTGCATATAGTTTGTTACACACATATCTCATATGGTCTATCATTTATGTTGTGATTAGGAGTTACAACTAGGTACAATAGTAGTCTATACACAGATTAATGCACACCACGTAATGGGAACATGTCATTAGCTTCAATAATAAAGTTACCCGCCTTCTTTTCTTTCGATTTAAAACTAAATATAAACAATTAATCAAGTAAGGTTTACGTCTTCGCTCTTTGTATTTGGTCATGATAACAATATTAAAAGCAACATTTTTTTAAGAGACATTAAGATTGAAAATCAAGAAAATTAAAATGTGAAATTTTGTATGTTGGTTTAACAATTTGTTTTCAGCTTATGTTAATAATTTCAAGTTGATTAAAAATTGGTCTGAGAACTTCATATATATTGGACCATATATGTTTGTTAACCATGACCTATGAAATGACGAGGGTACCGAGTACACCATAGTATTTTCGTTATTAACCTACTACCGACACACCTAGTGTAATCTAATACAGTACGAACTTTCAAGGAGATTACTTAAACAAGGTATACACTTGGTATATAGCATAAGTTCGAAAGAAAACCAATCTATGGGATCAAACCAAGTGTTAATAGTGTTACGGTGAATATCTCATTACTTACACCTGGGTTCATATCATATACATACATTGGTGAATATACTTCAATTTTCCCCCGTAAAAGGGAGGTTTAATTTCTAAAATAAAAAGTAATTTTTTTTCCGCTCTACCTGTGAAGTCTACCATGTTACTTACACTACACCAAAACATCCGATTTGGGACGGATATACACGTTGCAATGAATTTCACCAACGCGTATATCCGTTGGAAATATGGCGTAGCAAATTTTTGTGCAACGCATATATCCGTTGGTCTAATTAATTTGTGCAACGCATATAAACGTTGGTCACCCGGTCTACCAACGTTTTTGAGCAACGGATTCTTTAATTTGTGCAACGTTTACAATAATTTAGGCAACGTATTACTCTAATTTAAGCAACACTTATATACGTTGCAAACCAATATACAGGTAAAAAAAATATAAAATCCGACGATAATTCCGGCGGATTTCTGCACCTTCATATACCATTGTAGATCAACTAGAAGACCCAATTTTTCTTATGAACATATGGTTAACCAATAATATTCTTACAATATTCTCTCTTTCAACATGGATTACATATGCATAACTTATACTCTACAAGAGAACTTATACTCTCTACAAGAGATCAGAAATAGACATAGTAAATGCTTTATTGAACGTGTACAATTAAAGGAGACGACTAATACATTGTAGGAATTAAGATGATATCGGAGTGGCAGAGCTGAATTATGACTGATTTAACATACCAATTTTGTGAACTGTTCGGTATTTTATGTGATGCAGGATTTAGCCATCCCAAATTTCTATTGCAGCACCAGGAGAGCCCTCTGAAATCCACATCAGACGAAATTATTGTCACAGATGGTCAAAGAGAGCATCTTAAAAGTCTAAGTATAAATCCAGCACATTACCTCCTTCATAATTAAATTCAGTCCATGGTTTCACTTGATCAGCTGGAATAGGTGGATGGTACATGTGTTGTTAAATAAGAGATTATCAGAATGAAAACATGCAGTTGGAACACAAAACAAACAAGGATAACAAACAAGCTTGAAATATCAGAAAATAGGCTTCCAAAATATGCTACCCAACATTGTGCCGGGTGTCCTGCAAACCTATCTGAAAATAGTTAAAAACTCGGAAGTGCCAACTCATAACAAGCAAGCTCAACCTTTTACTCTTTTACGGCAGATTACATCAGCTTGGGAACTTTTGCAGCCACTACCAACTCTACTATTGCAAATATTTACCATATTTTACTAATTCCAAATTTTATATACATTAAAATGCACCCACAGTGGGTACCTTATACTTCAATCGTTATTACTTCTAGTAATTGTAGCACATATGAACATTTGACATGCATGTGTACTATATGGGTATAGATGAAGCAGCATGAGTAAAAAAAAGTATTCAAAATTTCAAACTCATTATTCACCAAAACAATACCATGCACTTTGAATGGATAGTCAAGTTGTCATTTACCTAGTGGAGGATGTATCCATCTCCTTCTTGTACAATACAATTGTGATCACTGAAACATGGCGGGTAGTCTCCAAGCTTCATAAACAAAAACTAGATATCAGCTCTATATTATTAAAATATCGGATTCTACAATGCACAAAAGCATAGGAGGACGAAAGGTTTGTAATTCTTACGGAACAAGGCCTTCTTCAAGTGGCTCCCATGTGTCAGTTATATCGGTTGATCCAATTGATGTATTTTGATGAAGATCAGCAATCCTTCTCTAGAAGAATATATCCCAAAGTCATACAACAAGTTAGATGTCTTGAAAACATAACCAGGCCATTCTCAAACAAAAAACGCAATGTAAAAACAAAACGACCATATAATCCTAATGTGGGCATAGTTCACCAAAACATCACCTTAATTAATTTAGCAATCATTAAAGTCTTATTAATCGCCCTTCCCATGGCTTTGAGAACAATCTCGGTGATGTCTTTTTCCTATTAAGTCAAAAATGAAACAATGAGTCAGTAAATAACAAAAAAAGATCATCCAACGGTAACCTACACAGACATAACAACTATAATAACCTACAGACATTAAGAATAAAAATAATAGTAGGTGATAAAACTGTAGGGACAAAGTTCAATCTGGTGAAAACCAGAAATATAGATGGATGAGGCGGATTTTAATGGCACTACTGAAGTGGTGTAGACAAGAATGCTGATCGGAGTCCAGACTATTTTTATATCAGTACAGTTCAAAAATGAAACTATCAATCTTAACCTAAACAGAGGACACCATTCCTAGCGCTAAGACCAGAATAAGTATTTTGCTACATTCCAATAGTTGATAGTATTTCTGCGCACATTGGATATAAACATATAGTAGAGGGCGAAGTAGACAAAAATTCGTAGACTGGAGTAGACACAAACATATACTTGCGTGGACCAAATAATTGTGCACTAGACTGATTTTATGAGGAAGAGGCCACTTAATAAACAGTTACTCCCTCAATTTCCATCGCATTAATTTCACATGCAAGTCCAGATGATTATGAGCCGTGACTTTACAATTGTCCCACGGAGTGGTTCCAAAGTCTACCACCATCTTCTTATGCAACCAATCTATTCATGGATCTTGCCAAATCATCAAGGATATTTATTCCTCCTTGATTCATGCCTTCAGAATTTTTGCATTGACCGACAAGTTTAGGTAGCCTAGACATATCAACAATCAAATTAGTCAAACACAAATACTACGATTACATGGAAACATCGGGTTAGAACTCGATAGATTTGTAAAATTTACTTTGGTCGCGAGATTGAAGACCTTCACGGAAAGATTTTGTTAGGTCCAGTAGCAACAGTCAACAGTGGCATTTTCGTCATCAATGATAACAAATGTTGCAAGTCCTGTAGCCGCTCGTTCTTGTACATCAACTTGCGAACTCCGCTTCAAACTGAGCAACAATGCAACACATTGTTTTAGCCGGAAAGTATCCAACCCCTGTGGATTGGTTTTGCAATTCGTAAAAGTGTATGTGATAGAATCCATTCAAGCCATGTCATGGTATCATTCAAGTTCTTATTCCCACTCTTTGAACTACTCCAATCTGAAAATACATCCCTATCTTTCACAATAGTAACGGCAAATAAAGAAGCAACTCTCTTGAAAATATCACTAAAAGGGCAAAGAACAACTTCTCCTTAACTTTGTACGCAGTATGGTTGCGAATAAAGAAGCAATTACCATTGTTGCAGCCAGAATTACCCCCATTGGCCTCTCCCGCCAAGTTCAACAAACTTAAGATATCCAACTATTTAGGTGTCCGATGGTATTCAACATACCCATGACTTCCTTCAGCATCGTCATCTCCATTGGAATGTTGTTGTCGTTTCTTTTACTCGAAATACTGTCTTTTCCTGAAATTTTTCAAGAAATGTCTCAACATTCAAATCTACAGCATAAGACACTTATACAAGTCTTTCAAGAAAACCTTTCACATGAACCAACCACAACCAAATCTTAACTAGGAAAATTCCAAAGTGCAAACTAGCTTCATGAAACATGATTGCAACAAATAATCCAATGTAAACAAATGAAAAAACAAATTCACAAATGTTTCAATCACCTTTTATATGTTGATTTTCTTGATCGAATTTCACCATTCCATTGCCAAACAAACATGATAAAAATCAAAATTAGAATCACATAATGAATCATCATCAATCTTAGCATAAATAAATGTAAAGTAACTCACCCAATTTCTTACTTAAGCAAGTTAACCGAAAACCCAATCCACAATCAAGCATAGAATTCTAAAATTAGTAGTACAGTAGAGGAAAAAAAAAAGTAGTAATCAAGACCCCTGTTAAAATCAACTTCAAAGAACACCCAAATCAAATCATAAGTAAAAAAAAAAAAACTCAAATCTAGAGCACGGAATAGTTGGCTTTATATTATCTCATTTGATTTTCTCTTAAGCTTCAGTTTTCTCTCAAGATTTAGTAGTTGTGATGCACATGAGGTTACAACTAAATTAATGCACAAAATTTAAACAACAAAAACAACAACAACAACAAAAAATTATAATACCTGAATAGGATCTGCAATCGATAACCTCAGCGTGAGATTCTAAAACAAATACTGAAAGCTAAGAACTGGAATTATCTCCATCTCTTGATTATGAAACAATTACTTAAAAAGAATTGTAAATCTAGGGATTTTAATGATAAAAAGAAGAAAATAAACAGAATCTGACTAAGGTAACAGATCTATGACTATTTCACCATTAGAGAAAGAACCTTCAGGTTAAAACCAAGACACCTTACAAAATTATTTAAGAGTACAAAAGAAACAATTTCTAGGGTTTATTAAATTTGACGTATTGAAAGATTGAGTTTAGTTTCTGAGTTTCGATTCTTGAGATTAGGGTTTAGGAGAAACCGGTATTGATTTCATAAACTTGGTTTGATTTTACAGATCTTGGTCTAGCTATAGAATTGAAGAAAAAATAAGAGGAGGAGAACTCGATGAGACGATGAAAGAAAAGAAATAAGAAAATAAAAATAAAAATAAAAAAGAAAGGGATAATAACAAGGGTGCAATAGACAGTTAAGCCCTGGACCATTTAGATGAAGTACAAGCGTGTCCTGCTTTTCATTTTTCCGGGCGATAATTAAAATTTAGTGCAACGTATACATTCCGGTAACCAACGGATTAAGGTTTCCAACGTCAATATACGTTGCACCCCTAAAAAACAAGGCGTTGGAAAATACTAGATATGGTGTAGTGTTAGGAATATATGACAATAAAATCAAATAATTTCTCTTCACTTACTTTGATGATCAAACCCTTTTAGAATGAGAACTTACTAAAGATTTTCCATTCACTTTCTAAAGAAGAGAACTTATTCCCTTTTATTACGGAGGGTTTGAGATTATCAGAGTTCGTTGTTGATTTGAGTTTCTTCGAGAAGTAGATTATAGATTGGAAAAGGAAAGTCTACGGGTAATCCTACTGAAAGGGAGCACACACCTTAAGAGACGCGTAAGCAAACTCTCTCTCGTATTCTCAAATTTTCTAGGGTGTTTTTGTTTTCTCCTTTGGATTAAGTAGTATCTATGGTTTTTGTTTTTCCACTTTCGATTAAGTATTTTTGGAGTAATTTGTTTCGATAGATGTACTGTTAGTAGTTTACAATGCTTATGTAAACTTGGAGTAGCAAAAATTAAATAGCTAAAGTGAGATAATAAGTTGAAATTGTTGTCCAAGTTTTCTAACTAAATTTGAAACTTCGAAAAATTAAAAGTGAGCGAACCTTGAAATTGATTTGTCTCTAAAATAGGTGACTTACGTCGCCTTGATTAATAAAAATCATAGTGGAGTTTGGTGTCTCTATTTATTTATTTTAATGGGATTTCTTACGTGATAAAGAAAGAATTATATTAGATTAACAGTAAGAGAAATAGAAAGAAATAATAAAATTCCCAGAAGTTGAATAAATATTTATCCAAAAACAAATATCATGTTTTTCATTTGGTTTATTAATTCCCAAACCTAAGTCTGAAACCCCATATTTTTCTTTGATGATTTTTTTTCCAAAGAACATCTAGTTCCCTTCCTAATCTCCACTACCATAAGTTGTTTATTAAATGGTTACTAACTAAACAAAGATCGATTTGAGGTTACCTGAGAGAAGTAAGAGTAATATCATTGTAAAAAAAATTTGCAAGTAAAGCTAAGTGGACGGCTTGGTATTAAGTGGTAAAAAAACCAACATATTATATGTTTGTTAAAAGTTCTTGGTCTTCCGAATATACATGAGTTATGGTTATGAACTATAATTGTATACCACTTTTGAGTCGTGAGCTTTGTTACGGATTAACTTTGTTTTTATTGTCCAATTATTTAGGAACACATGAAGTGTATCCGTGTAGTGGTGAGAGTAAGTAATTATTTGAAATCTCTTGTATTCCAATAAAAAAGGCATCTGTAAACTTAATAAATATGAATAAAGCTTTAGCCATTGTAACCTCTAGTTAAATTTATGTTCGAATTGTCTTTCGATCTATGACATAATTCACAAAAACGTAACGAAGTTTGTTATCGGTTAAAAGTACTTTAGGAACATAGTAACATGAGGGAGTGAGTGATGATATTTGAAAAAGCGAGGGTACAACAACCACACCCAATATTTCGATTAGCAATCTGTATGGACTAACTCCAATATACTTTCAAGAGAATCAACTAGACTCAATCTTATCAAAGTATATCAAAGAGTTATTTTATCTCGATCTCTCGATTTAATTCTTACTCAAGCAAATAGAAATCTGCGAGTTTAATTAAATACAAGAGAGATAACTTGGATGGTAACAAAGACCAATATCCAAGTTTCAATCAATGTAAATCAACAACCAAAGGTTGGATATTCTAATTGATTGAACTTAACGCACAACCTGTGATATTTCAATTATAAAACAAAATATAATGTGGAAAAGAAATAACACAGACACCAGAAGTTTTGTTAACGAGGAAACCGCAAATGCAGAAAAACCCCGGGACCAAGTCCAGATTGAACACACAATGTATGACTCTAGCACACAAGAGGTTGTCACAGTATGACTAGTATGGGCTATCACTTTAGTATGCCTTTAGCAATAACTTGGATGTATTTAACATTTCTATCTTAGCTCATTACTAGCCATCTGATTATGGACACGTGTGTGTGATCCATTCATTAGGTTAAGACCCAATTATTGGTCATTTAAGCTGTAAGAAGGATTCGTTGAATCCCATCTGAAAATTAATGAAATTGTTATTTCCTTGGCTGCGCTTCTTAGCACAGAAATATGGCTTGGATCTCTGATTCAAGAGGTGTTTAACACCAATTATCCTCCATTTTATCCCATCTCTGTATTAATTTTTTGTGTAATAACAACATAGGTGTGGGGATTAGGTTTCCCAGTTGCTAGAGTTCTCCCTTATATAGTCTTTCAAATCAGGGTTTGCAATCCAAGTTACCTTGGTAACAAAGCATTCAATATTCACCGTTAAATGAAAAACCTGATTCAACAAAGCTAATATCTTTCAACCATTATATCAAACTTAGCTTGTTATACACAAATGAAATACACGTTTTTAGGTTTGTGTAACTGTACCAAAACATGTACATTTGTTGGTTCAACAATAGTTAACCAAATGGTTAGCCATATGAGCACTTTCATATTAACCATATTCTTCTTCACCATAACTAGCTCAAATGACTCAAATGAACTAGTTAGAGAGTTGTTCAATTGCTTAGATCCTATAGAAGTATACAAGACACATTCAAAGCAAAAACGATTTGATTCACTCGAATAGATTCATGAACTTTATAGCCACGGTTTGCAAATTTGCATTCCTTAGTTAATATAAGTATAAGTTCACGAATAATCATTTTTAGAATATAACCAACCTAAGTACGCGGACTTAAGTACCCGTAATAAGCTTGTAAAAGTTTACAAACTCCAGCAGATTTTCTCGAGAAGAGAACCTCCGACGGTACGCGGACTGGGTTCGCGGACTCTTGTTCCGGTTTTCCTGATCAACAAAGTAAGCATACTTTGGTTCAAGGAATAAGGACTTATATATGTATGTGCATCCACACAATGCTTATATCCAACAATGGTTATATAATCTAAACTCTCATTTCAATCATTGAAACATTCTTAGAGGACGTTTGTTATTCACAAACCATTTTTCGTCAAAGCCATTTTCAAGTAATTGAAACATAACATGACTTTCGTCACTAGGTAAAGATGAACTTGGCCAAAGCGAAAGCTTACCAACACATATTTCGAGAAATAGATAAGCGAGATAAACTCGGCTCAAACTTGACAAATGTGTATAATCAAAGTCTATATAGCAAAACGACTTTTGTCTCAAGATAGGAGATATAGTAGATAGACTTTTGAGTGATAGATAAGTTCAAGTCTCCACATACCTTTTAGTCAATGAAGTTCCATCAGTTCCTTGAGTAGTTCTTCGTATTATATGATGATCGCCATGGAGTTCTTGAGATCAACTACACTTTCTATCCTAGTCCGAGACTTAGTTATAGTAGACTAGAAATCAAGACTTGTAGTTTTGATCACTAACATTGACAAACATGCTTGAGATAGCAACGCATGCGAGTTCGACCGTGCAATGCTCTAACAATCTCCCCCTTTGTCAATTTTAGTGACAAAACTATCAATACATATGGAATACAAAAATAAATAAATAAAATTTTGTAGCTCTTATTCCACATGCCAAATCTTCAACATTACTCGAAATCTTCGTCACTTCCAAGTACTCCAATGATCCCAAAGGTTGTACATTTAACATCATCGTTGTTGAAAATCCGTAGCTATAACAATGAGAAAACAAGCATTCTCAATCATTGTTATATAGTGTCATAGTATTATTATACAACATCAAAGTTCAATTGCATCACAACTTCGACAACAATACTAAGGTGATATGTATCACTCCCCCTTAGTCAATACTCCATCTCACATGGAAACCACCCCCCCTCCCCCCACTTACATAATGATCTGTAAACCATATGTATTTGTAGTGTGAAATACACATTAATTCTCCCATTTTTGTCAATAAAATTGGCAAAGGTACGAAAACGAGATCCTAATGAAACTTCCAAAGAGACATTTCATGACCAAAAGTAAGCACATATCAACTTATTTAGATAAAATCATATAGCCGAAGCTAAATGCTTTCATCAAGGAGTTTGCAAATATACAAGATAACCCCTATAATATTCCACAGCCGCACTCCCCACAAAGAATTGGCAATTAAGCATAAGTTCAATTAAAAACTCTCCCCCATAATATGTCATTCCCGAAAGAACAACAAGAGCGACCTTAATTTCAAGAGAAATGAAGGATTTCTTTGGACATAACAAATCACATACGAATATGAATTTGAATCCAAGAATACTCAACTAAATTAACCACAAGAAACCCCATGATTAATCTAATCGGAAATGCTCAACATAAGAGAACTTACGGAGCCTCGCAGTATATACATAAATATGGATCCGGGAAGATAAATACTGCGGAATAGACAAGGATTCATTTTATTTCCATCACTATTTGCACAATGACATACAACAGACATAATCCTCATAAACAAAATTTCACCCTATCTTCATCAATATTTGCATAAGGACATAATAGGTTTCAAACTTTTGTGATGTCAAAAGCTCATTCATTCTTTTATTAATACATGCATATCGACATATGAAAGACTTAACTTTTGACAAAGTATGGGATAATCATAGTTCACGAATGCAAACACACATATCCCATAAAAAATTGCAATATATAAAACCATAAAGATTAATACTGCAAAAATCATCTTCCAAACAATTTTTTAGAATTTAAACAAGTAAATCTAAAAACATGAAGATGAAAACGTTGGACATAGCTATGTGTAATCACAATAATGGCTATTCCAAACTCTAGTTATTCTTCTAAACAAAACAAGAAAATAAAATCCTTATCCGAAGATTTACTAGGCAAATAAAATAAACATTTACTCATTATCTTCATCATCGGAAACACTCCAAGATGCTTGAATCATGTTCAATTCTTCCTTGAGCTCGGGAATTTTAGTTGCAACCAATGACAATTGTTCTTGCACGCACTTCACCTTTGAATTTATCTTACACACACCCTTGTGAATTTTTTGAAGAAGACTCGAGGTGGTAGGGTCACAATTGTCAAGGGAATCATCTCTTTGTCTTTTGCACACATTCTCCCTTATACGTTTGAAAGTACATGGACGAACCGGTTTGGGAACCCCAAGAGAATTTCCTATTGAGTCAAACCCACATTCTCGGAAAATTTGACTAATCAAGCAAGGGTAACCTAACTTCTTATAGGGTGAAGTCATCGAGATCATTTGAGAGATGATGAAACCACAATTATCGAGACTCGGAACACCCAATTCAAGGAAATAGACCAATTCCGCAAACTCACGACTCCACCGAGAATTCTCAATTGTGAAAGGACAAAGGTTAGCGATATCAAGTTTTCCAAAAGCCATTAACTCAACACTAAGAACATTAGTAGGAAACTTTCCTTGATTCCAAGCAACCTTCTTACCGTAAAGGCCGAGAGAGATGTCTTCACGTGATGGTCGTTCATCACTTGGTCTAGGTAGATGGTGGAATTTTCAAAGTTGTTGTTACAGTAAATAAGATTCGAACTCTAAGACTTGTGAAGATTAAATTTAAAGATTTAATGAAAATAAAATATAAACAAAAGCGAGAGTTACTGGGACTAGGATTTCGTCGACTTCCTACATTGTCACAGTATTGGGGTCTAGCTCCACATCGTAAAAACACACTCAAAAAGATAACTCATAGCTCAAATGGTGTTTTTATTGAAGAAGAGTAATAATACATGTAATTTGCAACGCGTTATGGGCGTTACTGAATTCACCGTTACAAGAGTTGTTGTAATTTAAAATAAGCGTCCCAAACTGACTGTTACGAGTACTGTTTATAAACGACAGTTCTCTGCGACAGTCCGTGGACGTTATATTCTTCTTCTTCTTCTTCTTCTTCCTCCTTGGAAATGCAGAACTCGTCTGCAACTCCTTCTACGAACCAGAACTTCACCCCTTAACTCTTCATCCTCTCTATATGACTCCACATAACCCTTTTTATAGCCACCGTAACCACCAAATATTCGACAATAACTCCCAAATCTTTTCTTCTTTAATGCTGCCAAGATACGAAATAATTCATTTTTCTTCTCTTCTTTACGCTCGAATGAGCTGTAAAATATCTCTTCATCAATAGAATAGAGTCCCTAACTAATATCTTTCCATAACCGCACGTATCTTCCAAAAATAACACCAACACGAAAATATTACATCCCTGGTTTAGCTTCTCACGCGTCTGCATCATTCAACCAACTTCCAAACACACTGATGACTCATCTTTGGCCGCGTAAAACACTCAGACAGCTTCCAATCACACGCATACAACTCGGGAAAAACACGATACTTCCTTCCCCTGTTTAACCAAGAATCGATGTTCTAGCCCAACTGGATCAAATCCATTAACTATAGAATCCCTGTTTAGCCCAAACAGGTCAATCAATATAAAATCCAGCGATTGAATCTCCATTAAACATCTTCAAATTCCAAACCCTTATCTCGATAATGATGTTCTCTCGATTGGTGATTAACCAACCAATTTTAATAGAATCAAACACCATATTTAGCCATGTTTGGACCAAAAGAATAAACCCAATTGATATCATAACTTTAGTCTCACTAAATCTCGTTGAATTCTCGAACCCTAATTTTGCTGGTTCAAAACCAGTTTTTCCCGCCAAAACGAAAATTCAAAAGGTTGAAGATGAGGTCGCCCCTTATCCAGAGTGCTTGGGTGTCGATAGTAATTAGTGTACCCCTTATCAAATGAGATACCCCTTATCCAAAATTGGGATTCCGAATAACACGTGTCCTCCTGGTGTCAAAATAACTTTTTCGAGCCAATTCTCCACAAGAGCTTATTCTTTCAAAAATAACTAAAACAAGTTTATTAGTGATAAAATGAGTCCCAGCTAATGTATTTATGGGTGAAAACGCGTCGCACTTTCGTGCTTATCAGTAGATGAACATTACCCAATGGAATTTTGGTAATCTTCGAAATCAACTCTCTATTAACAAGAAATCTTTCTCTATTTATCATGGATTTGAATTCCATTTTACCAAGATCAACATCATGAATGTTGGCATAGAAAATTATTGTGAGAGTATCAAATCCTTGACCAAGACCATCAAAGATGTTTCCAAGATTGAATTTTTCAAAGCAAACTAAATCCTCTTTATGTCCACTAGAAGAATCCAATTTCTTCTCTAAAATAAAACTCATAGATGAAATCCTTTCAAAAACATTAGCACAAGAATCATTGACAAATCTAATTCTAATAGAATTTTGGTCTAAAGGAAGATTCATGCTAGAGGAACCCAAAATTTTTGAAGCTATTTTTGAACCCTTGAAATTCATCATGAGATCTAGAAATTGGAAAGAAACAAGAGGAAATCACTTACTTGGAATAAATTTTGACCACCCTTTTGTCTTATTTTCCTCCAAGGAAGATTTAATGGAGGAAAAACATGAACCCTAGAAAGTTCACGTACGCGGACAGATGGGAGGAAGAAGAAGGCCCGCGTACTTCTTCTTTATAGGATCACTAATGGGCTTGAACCCATTTATGTACCGTGACCCACAAAAGGAATGTGATATTTTCTTTGATGTTCGCACATCAATGTTGTGCATTCCGTGACAACACAATTTGTGAGAGGAACCAGATGCAGTAGAAAGCTTAATCGAAAAATAACCCAACTGTACACAAATCAAACCATTTCTTGCCCCATCTCAAGATATATACACATGGGGTAGTGCCAGGTATGTTACCAAGAGGCATGATGTGCAGATAGATCCTCATGCAGCATTTCTGGTTGATATTTGTGAACAGTTCCAGTGATATAATCAAAGTAATGATGATAATCAGGGTCGTAGGAGCTTTCTATCTTCCTTTTTAGATAACTAGAAAGAAGATTCTTCCGATTTTTAGTCCGTACATTATTATTCGAAAATTTTACATGTACAGAACTTTTATCGGATTGATTCTTAGACTTAACAGAATTAAGTTTTTCTAAGAATCTAAAAACGCTTTCGAAAGCTCTGAATATATATTTGTCAATTGATCCATTACGATAGTATTTCTCAAAAAGATTAAGAGTTAATCTAGTGAGGGTCCATATCTTTGAGCGTAACGAACGTTTCCCCAATCTTCCCTTCTTTTTTTATTTTTTTCCTTTAGATTGTTTCTCATCATCTAAATTTTTCTTTTTAGATGAGAGGAGATTATCATGAGAAACCGGAGGTTTTATCCATAATAATCTTTGAGCAATCTTTAAGGATTTCTGGTGTGCCTTACAGATGCCAAGAGCAATTTTTCCAAAGAAATTTCCCATAGGGAAATATTAGGGATCGAACAAACACAAACTTATCAGGTTTAAAGTTTGTCTGCTCTGATACCAATTGAAAAAGTGGGGGTACAACAACCACACCCAATATTTAGATTAGCAATCTGTATGGACTAACTCTAATATACTTTCAAGAGAATCAACTAGACTCAATCTTATCAAAGTATATCAAAGAGTTATTTTATCTCGATCTCTCGATTTAATTCTTACTCAAGCAAATAGAAATCTGCGAGTTTAATTAAATACAAGAGAGATAACTTGGATGGTACCAAAGACCAATATCCAAGTGTCAATGTAAATCAACAACCAAAGGTTGGATATTCTAATTGATTGAACTTAACGCACAACCTGTGATATTTCAATTATATAACAAAATATAATACGGAAAATAAATAACACAGACACCAGAAGTTTTGTTAACGAGGAAACCGCAAATGCAGAAAAACCCCGGGACCTAGTCCAGATTGAACACGCACTGTATTAAGCCGCTACAGACACTAGCCTACTATAAACTAACTTCGGCTGGACTGTAGTTGAACCCCAATCATTCTCACACTGATCCAAGGTACAGTTGCGCTCCTTACATCTCTGATCCCAACAGGATACTACGCACTTGATTCCCTTAGCTGATCTCACCCACAACTAAGAGTTGCTACGACCCAAAGTCGAAGACTTTAATAAACAAATCTGTATCAC
Source organism: Papaver armeniacum (assembly GCA_023531295.1). Taxonomy (NCBI): domain Eukaryota; kingdom Viridiplantae; phylum Streptophyta; class Magnoliopsida; order Ranunculales; family Papaveraceae; genus Papaver; species Papaver armeniacum. Next base: position 183,389 of record JAJJWW010011127.1, read on the forward strand.
ACAGAAAAGTCTACAGTAATAGATAAATCTGTCTCCCATAGAAATACCTACGAGTTTTGTTCCGTCTTTTGATAAATCAAGGTGAACAAGAACCAATTGATAACCTGGACTTATATTCCCGAAGAATAGCCTAGTATTATCAATCACCTCACAATAATCTTAATCGATCCGACGAAAGAAGATATTGTGGAATCACAAACGATGAGACGAAGATGTTTGTGACTACTTTTATATCTTGCCTATCGGAGATATCAATCGCAAGCTAATCGTTACGATTGTACTCAATACGATAGAAACAACAAGATCAGATCACACAACTACAAGAAAGTAGTATCGGTATGGCTTCAAAATCCCAATGAAGTCTTCAAGTCGTTAACCTACAAGGTCTCGGTACAAACCTAAGGTTAAAGGAGAATCGACTCTAGCTTATACAACTAGTATCACACAGGAGGTGTGGGGATTAGGTTTCCCAGTTGCTAGAGTTCTCCCTTATATAGTCTTTCAAATCAGGGTTTGCAATCAATATTAGCTTAGTAACAAAACATTCAATATTCACCGTTAAATGAAAACCAGATTAGATTCAAGCTAATATATTTCAATCGTTTGATCGAAAACTTAGCTTGTTATACACAAATGAAATACACGTTTTTAGGTTTGTGTAACCGTACCCAAACATGTACATTTGTTGGTTCAACAATAGTTAACCAAATGGTTAGCCATATGAGCACTTTCATATTAACCATATTCTTCTTCACCATAACTAGTTCAAATGACTCAAATGAACTAGTTAGAGAGTTGTTTAATTGCTTAGATCTTATAGAAGTATACAAGACACAATCGAAGCAAAAACGATTTGATTCACTCGAATCGATCATGAACTTTATAGCCACAGTTTGCAAATTTTCATTCCTTAGTTAATATAAGTATAAGTTCACGAATAATCGTTTTTAGAATATAACCAACCTAAGTACGCGGACTAGGTACGCGGACTTAAGTACCCGGAATAAGCTTGTAAAAGTTTACAAACTCCAGCAGATTTTCTCGGGAAGAGAACCTCCGACAGTACGCGGACTGGGTTCGCGGACTCTTGTTCCGGTTTTCCTGATCAACAAAGTAAGCATACTTTGTTTCAAGGAATAAGGACTTATATATGTATGCGTTTCCACACAATGCTTATATCCAATAATGGTTATATAATCCAAACTCTCATTTCAATCATTGAAACATTCTTAGAGGACGTTATATAGTTGTTATTCACAAACCATTTTTCGTCAAAGCCATTTTCAAGTAATTGAAACATAACATGACTTTCGTCACTAGGTAAAGAAGAAATTGGCCAAAGCGAAAGCTTACCAACACATATTTCGAGAAATAGATAAGCGAGATAAACTCGGCTCGAAATAGCAAATGTGTATAATCAAAGTCTATATAGCAAAATGACTTTTGTCTCAAGATAGGAGATAGAGTAGATAGACTTTTGAGTGATAGATAAGTTCAAGTCTCCACATACCTTTTAGTCGATGAAGTTCCATCAGTTCCTTAAGTAGTTCTTCGTCTTGTATGATGATCGCCATGGAGTTCTTGAGCTCAACTACACTTTCTATACTAGTCCGAGACTTAGTTATAGTAGACTAGAAATCAAGACTTATAGTTTTGATCACTAACATTGACAAACATGCTTGAGATAACAACGCATGCGAGTTCGACCAAGCAGTGCTCTAACAATATTAATGCTTGATTGAATAACATGCATAGTCATGGATGGAAAAACTATTAGCCATCTTTTTCCTCTAATATATTTTTCTTATTACTTTCAGTTTAATTTTTTTTAATTATTTTTGAATCATATCAAAATCTCTCATTTTAGTCACTTAAGTGGTCTAAACAAACAACAATTTCGTGTTATCTAGTCAAATCAAAATATGCCTATGGAAATAATGAAGTAAAACATAAATCAATCATTTTAAGGACCGGAGATGACTATATAACACATTCAGAAACGTTATATCGTTATGAAATGGCTCTCAACTCGACATGTATACAACTAAGTGATAACTTTATAATAATGATGAACACATGATCATGTACCTAGAGAATGTCAAAATCTCCTTACACATTTATTGTTGCGGTAACAAACTTATAATGAATGTTAGCGCATAGCTCGGTTGAACCACCAAGCGTTGGTATGTCAAGTTTGGTTGTCATATTTTAGTGAATCAAAACTCAATTAAAGAGTCGTTTGATTATGTACTAGAGACAATTTCGTATAGGTTAGGCTAGAAATATTAGGATTATGAGACATACAAGTATTACTCGAAGACTTGAAGAATGTGAAGAAGTAACAAGCTGAAAAGAAGAGGGTACCCAAATATACCTCAATCTAAAACTTTTCCACCTATGAGTCCTTTCTCCGAAAATGATTGTCTATGGACTGAGTCGAGACAATACAACAAATCGGTTGACACTTCGTGTGATCGTCTATGGATACGAGATCAAGACAATACAACGACGAAGTATGTTTACTTGATAAAAGGTTCGAACTTAACCAAACACAATAGGATTACTTATCAAGTAAATAGGAATTAACGTTTGTGTAATTTACTTTAAATTATAATAACAACAATTATAATTGCGGAAAATAAAAGTAAATGACACAGCAAGATTTTATTAACGAGGAAACCGCAAATGCAGAAAAACCCCGGGACCTTGTCCAGAACTGAATACTCTCAGGATTAAGCCGCTATACAAAATCAAACCAACTTCGTATAGTTGAGACCAAGCAACTAAACCTATAGTTCACCTGGTTCCGTCTGTATTCCCACGCCTCCAACTTATGAATAAGTCGCGTACTTGGAACAATTCCCTTGGTTCGTATTCCAAACAGTAAAGGAACAACAAATTTGTTTGGTATCAATTCTTTTCAACCAAGTGATGTGAGTTCGACAAAAGGCTCTTCTGTTTATCTCAATAAAATCCTTTGTCAGGTTCTTAGATCTATCTTATTATCAACTACCAAAGTAATTGTTAAGATTTTGCAATCAATACTTTTACTCACAAAGAATTGTATTGATGTCGATCTACACAACTAATCAATCTAATCTACCACAAGGATAAACTGATTATGGTTGGATCCTCTTTTATCGAAACAAGTATTGTGCACACCAAAGATTATGAACCCAAATCAGAAATCTTCAAAGTCTTCTTTGTCTTCAAATCTTCTTAGATCTTCAATAAACACTCGCACACAATCAACTTGAATCTCTTGTGATCAATCACGCACAAAATGCATTCTCGTTAACGATGGATTATCACAAGACGTCTTTAGATCTACAAACAGTCTAAAGATCCCCGTCGAAACTTCGATCTAGTTTGAGTGAATCTTATATCAGAAGAGAAGATTCTCAAGCATAAACAAACTAGGTGTAATCAAAATTCAACCACCGTTAGTCAACCAAATCAATCGAAAACAAAAGATAAACCGCAATTATCTAGTTTCCCACCAACGGTACTAATAGAGCTTCTCAATACCAAAGAAGTCTTTAAACTGAGCGGCCGTAAGAGATTTTGCCTAATTAGGTTACTCTCCTCTCCGAATAGGCGGCTTCACCAGTATCAACACAACTGAGATAGTTTTGTTATCTCTGAGGATTAGTTTGCACGAAATGCAAACTTTCATATTTATAGACCAAGGAAGTTTGGACACCAAGGAATTTCCAAAACCGAAAATATTATCAAGATATGCAATATATTCCAAATTCGGTTTCCATAATTCGTGGAAATGCTTTGTCCAAATAATGACCGAAAATCTCTTAGAAAATCTCCAACTAGCAAATAAACATTACTAATTTTCATTTTCCAAAAATAAAATTAAAAACCTTAAATAAAAGATTCTCAATTTATTTTATTCGATCCGGGATTTTCTTCCTTTAGCTATTAAGGAATAACTTTGTAAAATTAAAGATTATCATTACTACACATGTTCAAAGTATGTCGACATCCTTACTTTGTAAGTCATCTTTCATACTTACAATCTTGAAACCGATTTTCCACACTTCCAAACAAGTTTAGAATTGGTTCATCTGACTTTCAAGAACTACGTGATTGATCAAGAACACTCAATCACCAAACATGGTTTTCACGGTTCTACCAACTTTCAAAGTCTTGCTATTAATGCACCACCACCCGCGCACAAGAAGAGACCTATCACTTGATGGAGAGCTTCATAGAAGTATTGGAGTATCATAACGTCACTAAATTGATGGTGTGGACAGCTTGCCACCAACCCTCTTTATCCCAACATTTATTCTCCCACAATCCACAAATCTCCTCTTAATTCTGAAAGCTGATGCGGGAAAATATCTCTGAAAATTTTCTTCATCCCATTCCATGTTGTGATACTTCCGAAGGCAAATATTTGTGCCCGCCAAAGAAACGGGAAAGCCAAAGATGGAAGCATAGCCATAACTATGGTGTAAAAATCCATAAGATGTTTGTTGTCCTCATTCACCACTAATCAACCCCGCTTGATCAAGGTTGAGTTAGCTTGGATACACCATTGTCAGGTATCAAGCTTGTGAGAAGCTAGGTCCTTTAGTTGATTGTTTCTTCCTCTCTCGTCCGAATCACTTGATGAAGAAGGAGAAAGTGGAGTGTTAAGAATGAAATCTCTTTAATTGAGTTCGAAGACGATTGACTCCTACCCTTTAAGCATTCACCAAAGGAATAACACCAAACAAGATCACAAAACCAAGATATGTGAAAGAATCTAACAAAGCAAAAAGAATAAAAACAACTAAAAAATCGCCTCGTTGCTTTTCGAGGCGCAATCAAATTAATTCAATATTTCCACTCACGAGGAGCAAGTGATCTTAGTTGTAAAAGTTGTCACTTAAAGGGGGGAAAGCAAAAGAAAAAACAATTAAAATCGAAAGTACGAAACAATGATTAAAGTTATGTTCTTTTCTAAATCGTGAGGGATACAGCAGTCCGCTTAGCTAGGTAAGAAAAACAATCGATAATTGAAAAACTTCAAGACAGAATTTGAAAACAAAACTTTAACATGTTTTTGAAATTCACACAAATAATAATTATTAAAGATTTTCAAATCAAGTAAATTAAAAAGAAAAATCTTACTAGAGGTGTCTGTGTTTCATAGAAAACTATTTATGTTCTAAGGATTAGAATCCTTTTCCTTTGCAATTCAATTTCCAAATCAAAAGCCTTTTCTCAACTCTTCACCTTCTCTTCCAAATTTGAGTCCAATTCTCCATCCACCTTAGCCCAAGTCAAGTCATTTTGCTCGCCGGAAAACTGGGATTATGGCCGAAATCGGCCGGAAAACGTCGCCGCCGGCCACCTGGAAACTCCGTCAAGAGAATATTCGACGGAATATTCCGTCCGGTCCTCCGTTAGGACTAACGGTCAAAGGTCAAACTTAACAGTCAATCGGTCCGGTCAGCTGAGTGAGTCAGCTATGAGTCAGTGTCTTGATCGGCTGACTCGTCTTACTGGGGTGAGTTGACCGGCTTCTGGATCGGTTGAATCACTGAGCCAACTCGTCAGAGCAGAAAACCAGCCGAGGCATTTCTTCACCTGTTAAGAGCCTAACACATTCATCTAATTCCTTTGCACCTGCATCTCATGTCTCATTTCCATTCTGTGCTGCAACTCACACAATCCATCACCAGAGCACTATCAGACTCATTTGCCACAAGCAAAGTTCAACTAATTCCTCCAGCTGCAACTCTTCAATCCAACACATTATAACAGCACCTCCTAGTCCACCTTCTTTCTCACTGCCAGAAAGCACTGAAACTCAACAGACCTGCACCTTTGAGCAGCACTTAACACTTCATTGCACCTTCCACCAACACATTTTAAGCTTATCTCTGAATTATACCAACACCCAGTCTTCACTCATCGGCTCAATCTTCTCAGCCCTTGAACCACCAGTTGGCTACACCTCACCTCCAGATCGAACCCATCTTACATCAGCAGAATCTCAAACCTCACAGCACCAAAACCCATCTTCCAGTTTCAACTCAACCAACACCATCCTGTCTCCTCTTTCCCTGAATTAATTGCTTCTTGAATCACCATTCTCCCATGAATTTCTTCATCTGCTGTAGCTTCATATTCATCATTGATTCGCTCTTTAACAAATTCAATCCCAGCAGCAACGTCGCAATATCGAACCCATTTCTTCCCTGCTTCTCGATCTGTAGCGTCATCATCTGCTCTCATTCTTCTCAACCTCACAGCGTACTTTCTTCTGAAATCTTCATAGAGAAACCCTTAACTCCCATTTCCAGATCTCAATCTTTGCCTGCAATTCAACCCTCAATCTGACAGAGACTACTAACTCAATCCATAGCCACAACCCATCTCTAATTTCTCTCAGTCGATTTCTGATCTAGGCTTACTTTGTAAGTCAATTCAGGTGAAAATGAATCGAGTTTATGTTTTAGAAAGCATTCGGTCTTTCGGGTTTACTTAGGCAATCTTGAAAACCGATTCTTTTTCCACACTTCCAAACTGGTGAAATGACAATTTTAATTGGTTCTATAAAATCGAAATACATAATTTATGCTAAAAATAAAGCAGAAAGAAAGATAAACTACTAGATAGGGTAAATTAGGTGTATTCTTACACCTATCATCGACATCCTTACTTGTAAGTCATCTTTCATACTTACAATTCAATCACCAAACATGGTTTCAAACATGGTTCTACCAAAACAAGTTTCAGTTCTACCTCCATGTGAGTACTTTGCATAGTCACGTTAGTTACCAAAATTCGGTTGACTAGGTACTAGGATCGGTTCCCCACATATATATGGTATCTAACTTGTACTTGCTGCACATGTCCATAGGATCGGTTCCCCTTTGCCTGTGTTGCACATGTCCATAGGATCGGTTCCCCTTTGCCTGTGTTGCACATGTCCATAGGATCGGTTCCCCTTTATACTACAAACTTGTTGCACCTCATACAAGGATCGATTCCCCTTTGTGATGGTTGCACCTCTTACTAGGATCGGTTCCCCTTTACCCAGAGTCTGTCATACCAATAACATTAAATCGATCATACCATCTCAGGTGATTACTTAAGATCGGTTTCACTAATAAAAGCCAACTAAGCACCTTAGTTCCTTTGCTAAACCGATTGTACAAATACAATCGCTTGTTCGATAAGACCAAAATAAAGATAACTCTATTTTTCTCATCAGGTTCTAGTAATTAAAAGCATATAAAATTAATAATCTTAATTAAAATATTCTTAATTTAAAATTAATAATCTTAATTACAATCATGGAATCGATTATACCACACTTCCAAACAAGTTTAGAATTGGTTCATCTGTATTGCAAAAACAACTATGTGATTGATCAAATATCAATACACTAATCATGGGTTTACGATTCTACCAAACACAAGGACCGGTTCTACCTTAATATGGTTACTGGGACCGGTTACATCAGTTACCAGGATCAGTTACGTCAAATTACCAGGACCGGTTACCATATTCTCATGGTATTACTTGTGATCGGTTACACAAGTCACTAAGATCGGTTACACCAATTACCAGGACCGGTTACGCCAATTATAATGATCGATTACATAACTCTTTGTGATTGGTCATACCAATTACTAGGATCGGTTACACCAATTACAAATTTCGATCATATCATCTTAGGTGGTTACTTAGGATCAGTTACACTAATAAAATTCATACCAATACAAAATTCAGGCACTGTGACTAGTTTTACCAAGATACATAACAAGTTATGATCGGTTCTACTAACTCACACACATAGGTAATCCAAAAATATGCAATGAATAACAATACCAATAAGCCTAGCAATTTCCCTTTCGATTCATAAAACAAGTTCATGAATTTACTTCCTTTAACAAATGTAAACATTGTTTCCTATGATAAAATCTTCACCTTTACCCAGACACATAATCACAATATCATTCATACGATTATGTCGATCTCTTATATACAAAGTTCAAAAGATAAGCGTTATACTCCGTATTCTAATTCCTTAACATTATGTCTCACTACTAGAGTATAATCATTCATAGCTTCGCAGTTATATATGTTTTCAATATAGGACGACTTGAAAGATACGTTAGGAAAGAAACAGTTCAAGTCAAAATATTACTAACCTCAAGAGGAAGGATGATGTCGTCGTTGTAGCTTGTTACTTCTTCACATTCTTCAAGTCTTCGAGTAATACTTGTATGTCTCATAATCCTAATCTTTCTAGCCTAACCTATACGAAGTTGTCTTTAGTACATAATCAAGCGACTCTTTAATTGAGTTTTGATTCACTAAAATATGAAAACCAAACTTGACATACCATTGCTTGGTGGGTTCAACCGATCTATGCTCTAACAATATCCCCCTTTTTCAAGTTTAGTGACAAAACTCTTAATACATATGGATAAACAAATTACAAGAATTCATTACACATACGCTTGATTCTAAGTTTCAACAGCACAATACCCTGCATATATTCAATCCATAAATGCCGATATTGACATTTGAATAACAAAGCTAATACTCCCCCTAAAGTCAAGATAGGTAGATTTTCAATCCGAACATCTTTGTTATTCCCCTTTTGTAGTCAAGATAACTACAATAGCAATATGATAACTTCTGGTGTTGATGATATGAGGCTGTTCCTTCCTTTCCACGGTTCTGCAGGATCCTTTCGAGATCTTCTCGGGTGATAAAGTTTTGTTGTGGCTGACTCCTTTCTACCTTGTGGTTAGGAATAACCCATACAATCTCCCTGAATGTTGGCTCTCGAGGTGCTCGCACCGCAGACAAATGTGTTCCTAGCTTGTTCCATTTGGTGATGACGCTGCTCGGGTGTAAGCCGCTTCGTCAAAGTCTTCAGATAGGTGAGAACTTCCTTCTGAGTGGTGACCATGGATTCTTGAGTTTCAGACAAGGTGTCTTGCCTCCTCATTAAATCAACTATGGTTGGTGGCACCTGTTCTTTATCCTCGGCAGGGGGAGGATTATTGTTGCCTTCATTGGATATGTTGGGAGGAGTGACCACTAGAGTTCTTCCACCGATACTGTTAGGATTAGTGATAGACACATTTTTGTGTCTAATTTGATCTCAATACTCTATATTGTTGGCACTCGATTTTGTATTAATTTTGGTGTTTTATGTGTTTGTAGGTATTTTCGGGCAATAAATATTTTTGGAAAAAATCGGCTCGAAAAGTTGTCTAAAGCACCTCCGGAGGACACCCGCTATTCGGACTCTCACTTTTGGTTAAGGGATACCCAGTTGCTAAGGGACACCCCAGTGTTATTCGCACCCCAGAACCTGTTAGGGGCACCCCCTTCTTCTCGGCTTAAAGAAAGGAATTTGGCGGGAAAATAGTTTCCTCGCCTGTGTATTTTGCTGGATTGGTTCTGTGAAGATTTGACCGGATTTCTCTCTTGTTTTGGATAGATACAAACCTGTTTCAACTAAACATGGAAGTTATGGAATTCGGATTCGATAAAATAGGAAGGTTACGCGGAAAACAGCGAAGAGAATATTTCCGGAATTTTTAGTGATTCTGTATACGGAAGTTACGTGAGTTTTAACTCTGTTTGGCTTGTGTCTGCACGAGTTCGACTTCCCTGGATCGTGTAATCAACGTATTTGGAGTATATCACCACCAGAAGACGCATGAACAGAGAAAATGAGAATAATATCTCCGGAAAATTGCAGAGAGTGAAGGAGGAAGATTTTGGAGTTATTGTTGATATTGGGAGGTGCTGTTGTGTATATAAAGGATTTTTTGGGGTCATATAAGGGGTATGAAGAGTGAGGGAGAGGTACAGAGCCTCAACAGAGCCGGAGAATCAAGTTCCAGAGAACACCATTGCTGCTGCTGCTACACCTCAAGAACACGAAGAACAGACAACCAAACACTGTCGTTTTCGCTACAGTGTTAAAGACTCACATCCGTGGGTCGTAGTTTATAGGGCAGTCTTAAAACAACAGCTACAGTTTATCATTATCGTTCTCTGTAACAGCTGGTTTGTAACAAATATAAGTGTTACAAACCCGGTTTTTATTATTTTTCTCCCATTTCATCATTTGTGAACCATTTTTGAGCAATGAAATCAACTTTTGAGCGTGTTCCCAACATGATGAGCTAGACCCCATCACTGGGACGACGGAGGAAGCAACTTTTCATGATTGTGGTAAATGAATTAATTCTTTATATGACTTTTTGCATAAATTTAATTGTTTTATGATTTCTATTAATTATTTGTTATTTTGTCTGATGTCGCATGCTTAGTTTAAATTACTTTTGATGCGTCATGCTTACGACTTACATATAATGTTTTATGAAATCTATTTTTGGCAAGGAATTAGAGTCACAACTTCTTTTGTTTGAGCTATATTGTCTAGAGTTAATGACTGAACCACAACAATATGAAAAGTAGTGAAATCCTGCGTCTCAGTGTCTCTCCATCTTGTGACAATATTTGTATATATTTTTCTTTTATTTTCTTTTATTAATTCTTAAAATCAATCTCGTCAAGTCCGAGTGAACGACAACCCTACAACCCCTATTACTACAACATCATTGAAAATAACCATCAATTAGGAGCACATTCTGTACTCGATCTGTCACCAGTGTTTTTTGGATTAGGGGGGATGTTGAGCTTTCATTGGGATCGGTTACCGAACCAGACCTAAGATTCGCCATTTCGTTATTCTTTCAAAGGATTGAAGATTTAAACTTGTAGCCAAGAGATTGATCTCCGGCTGTGATCGCCAATTGTTAATACTCAAAAATCACTCCTAGGTAAAACAATGTACTGTTAAAGTACTTTCTTTAGGTTCGAAAATCAAAAACGTACAAAACGAGCCTAAACCAAGATATTGGCCGTTCACGTTTTGCTTCGGTTACAAAAGAGAAAATGGGTTGATCTTAGGGGAGGGAAAGCAAAGAAAGTTCGAGGAAATCAGTGGTGATTGAATTTGGGTGTGAGGATATTGAACTATGGAAGAAGAAGAGTTTAGGAATGATAAGCTTGTTCTATATTCTGAATACACAAAGTTGTCTATTTATAGCTATAGGGAACACCCACTATTTCCTCGTAAGTAGTGGAGATTATGGAGAGATGGAGAGATGGGAAGAGTGGAGATAATGGCATGATTACGACAGAAGTTTCTGGAAACCGTAAAACACCACTCTGTTATTTAGCCACTTCCTTTAACTACTTACCACTACTTGTAACTTCCTTATCATGGGATATTGTCATGCCGCACGATTGCTATAAACCACCAGACCAATACCCATTAATAGTTCCCCCATGTAACGTGTTTTGATTTCGCGTAGGAATTAGTGGAGTCATGGATTTGTTTCTAGTCTTGTCTAGATGTCCTTGCTAGCTGGCCTAGCCTAGCACCTAACTAGCCACGTCATCCTCCTCCCTTGGAAAGCTAGGCTACCTTGTCTTCCGGCCACAATCTAGACAAGACTAGAAACAAGTCCATGACTCCACTAATTCCTACGCGAAATCAAAACACGTTACATGGGGGAATTATTAATGGGTATTGGTCTGGTGGTTTACAACAATCGTGCGGCATGACAACATTCCATGATAATGAAGTTACAAGTAGTGGTAAGCAGTTAAAGGAAGTGGCTAAGTAACAGAGTGGTGTTTTACGGTTTCCAGAAACTTCTGTCGTAATCATGCCATTATCTCCACTCTTCCCATCTCTCCATCTCTCCATAATCTCCACTACTTACGAGGAAATAGTGGGTGTTCCCTACTGCTATAAATAGACAACTTTGTATATTCAGAAGATAGAATAATCTTATCATTCCTAAGCTCTTCTTCTTCCATAGTTCAATAACCTCACACCCAAATTCAATCACCACTGATTTCCTCGAACTTTCTTTGCTTTCCCTCCCCTAAGATCAACCCATTTTCTCTCTTTGTAACCGAAGCAAAACGTGAACGGCCAATATCTTGGTTTAGGATCGTTTTGTATGTTTTTGATTTTCGAACCTAAAGAAAGTACTTTAACAGTATATTGTTTTACCTAGGAGCGATTTTTGAGTATTAACAATTGGCGATCACAGCCGGAGATCAATCTCTCGGCTACAAGTTTAAATCTTCAATCCTTTGAAAGAATAACGAAATGACGAATCTTAGGTCTGGCTCGGTAACCGATCCCAATGCAAGCTCAACATCCACCCCTAATCCAAACAACACCGGTGACAGATCGAGTTCAGAAGGTGCTCATAATCCTAACAGTATCGGTGGCAGAACTCCAGTGGTCACTCCTCCCAACATATCCAATGAAGGCAACAATAATCCTCCCCCTGTTGAGGATGAAGAACAGGTGCCACCAACCATAGTTGATTTAATGAGGAGGAAAGACACCTTGCCTGAAACTTAAGAAGCCATGGACACCACTCAGAAGGAAGTTCTCACCTATATGAAGACTTTGACGGAGCGGCTTACACCCGAGCAGCGTCATCACCAAATGGAACAATCTAGGAACACATCTGTCTGCGGTGCGAGCACCTCGAGAGTCAACATTCAGGGAGATTGTACGGGGTATTCCTAACTAAATGGCAGAAAGGAGTAAGCCACAACAAAACTTCATCACCCGGGAAGATGTCGAAAGGCTCCTGCAGAACCGTGGAATGGAAGGATCATCATCATATCATCAACACCAGAAGTTATCATATTGGTATTGTAGTTATCTTGACTACAAAAGGGGAATAACAAAGATGTTCGGATTGAAAATCTACATATCTTGCCTTTAGGGGGGGTATTAGCTTTGTTATTCAAATGTCAATATCGACATTTATGGATTGAATATATGCAGGGTATTGTGTTGTTGAAACTTAGAATCAAGCGTATGTGTAATGAATTCTTGTAATTTGTTTATCCATATGTATTAAGAGTTTTGTGACTAAACTTGACAAAGGGGGATATTGTTAGAGCATAGCTCGGTTGAACCCACCAAGCGTTGGTATGTCAAGTTTGGTTGTCATATTTTAGTGAATCAAAACTTAATTAAAGAGTCGCTTGATTATGTACTAGAGACAACTCCGTATAGGTTAGTCTAGAAAGATTAGGATTATGAGACATACAAGTATTACTCGAAGACTTGAAGAATGTGAAGAAGTAAAAAGCTACAACGACGACATCATCCTTCCTCTTGAGGTTAGTAATATTTTGACTTGAACTGTTTCTTTCCTAACGTATCTTTCAAGTCGTGCTATATTGAAAACATAATTGCGAAGCTGTGAATGATTATACTCTAGTAGTGAGACATAATGTTAAGGAATTAGAATACGAAGTATAACGCTTATCTTTTGAACTTCGTATATAAGACATCGACACAATCGTATGAATGATATTGTGATTATGTGTCTGGGTAAAGGTGGAGATTTCATCCTAGGAAACAATGTTTACATTTGTTTAAAGGAAGTAAATTCATGAACTTGTTTTATGATTCGAAAGAGAAATTTCTAGGCTTATTGGTATTGTTATTCATTGGATATCTTTGGATTACCTATGTGTGTGAGTTAGTAGAACCGATCATAACTTGTTATGTATCTTGGTAAAACTAGTCACAGTGCCTGACTTATGTATTGGTATGACTTTTATTAGTGTAACTGATCCTAAGTAATCACCTAAGATGATATGATCGAAATTTATAATTGGTGTAACCGATCCTAGTAATTGGTATGACCAATCACAAAAGATTATGTAATCGATCCTTGTAATTGGTGTAACCGATCCTGGTAATTGGTGTAACCGATCCTAGTGACTTGTGTAACCGATCACAAGTAATACCATGAGAATATGGTAACCGGTCCTGGTAATTTGACGTAACTGATCCTGGTAACTGATATAATCGGTCCTAGTAACCATATTAAGGTAGAACAGGTCCTTGTGTTTGGTAGAACCGTAAACCCGTGATTAGTGTATTGATATTTGATCAATCACATAGTTGTTCTTGGAATACATATGAACCAATTCTAAACTTGTTGTGAAGTGTGGTATAATCGATTCCATGATTGTAATTAAGATTATTAATTTTAAATTAAGAATATTTTAATTAATATTATTAATTTTATATGCTTTTAATTACCAGCAATTAAATTCATATCTCTGGAAAATCAAAATTGGTAATGTGCATTTACTAATTGGAGAATTTCTAGTGAGATTTCGGTAATATTGGACAAAGAATTTCCAGGAATTATGAAAAAATATTTTGGGCATTTATTGCATATCTTAAGAATAATTCGGTTTTGGAAATTCCTTGGTGTCCAAACATCCTTGGTCTATAAATACCCAAGTTTGCATTTCAAGCAAACTATCCTAAGAGCCAGGCAAACTTTATCTTTTTGTTGTTTCTGGTGGAGCCGTCTATTCGGAGAGGAAAGTACCCTAATTAGGCGAAATCTCTTACGACCGCTCATTTAAAGACTTATGTGGGATCAAGAAGCATCTACGAGTACCATTGGTGGGAAACTGGATAATTGCAGTTTATTTTAGTTTTCGATTGATTTGATTGACTAACGGTTGTTGAACTTTGATTGCACCTAGTTTGTTTCTTCTTGAGAATCTTCTCTTCTGATATAAGATCACTCAAACTAGATCGAAGTTTCAACATGATCTTTAGAACTGTTTGTAGATCTAAAGACGTCTTATGATAATCCATTATTAACAGACTCCATTATGTGTGTGATTGATCACAAGAGATTCAACTGGTATTTTGCATGTGTTTATTGAAGATTAAAGAAGATTTGAAGACAAAGAAGATTTCTGATGTGGTTTTTATTTCTTTGGGTGTGCACAAACCTTGATCGGCTGGGATCCAACTAGAATCGGATTTATTCGATTGATTAGTTGTGTAAGATCGACATCACCTTATAGTTTTATGTTTGATTCTATATTGATTGATTGCAAATCTAAACTCTGTAACTTCGGTAGTTGTTGGATAGATTGATCTGACCAGTCAAAGGAGTTTATTTGTTAAACAAAGAGCCTTTGCTTATGACTTGAGATATCTTCATCTGAAAGAATCAAGAGAGTTGTTACCAAACAGATTTGTTGTTCCTTTACTGTTTGGAATATGATCCAAAGAAATTGTTCCAGTACGTGCACTTATTGAATGTCGGAAGCGCAGGGATACTGAAGAAACTAGGTGAACTATAGGTTTAGTTGTTTGGTCTCAACTATACGAAGTTTGATAGTTTTGTATAGCGGCTTAATTCTGAGAGTATTCAATTCTGGACTAGGTCCCAGGGTTTTTTTGCATTTGCGGTTTCCTCGTTAACAAAATCTTGTTGTGTCATTTACTTTTATTTTCCGCAATTATAATTGTTGTTATTATAATTTAAAGTAAATTACACAAACATGAACTCCGTATTACTTGATAGTGATCCTATAGAGTTTGGTTAAGTCCGAACCTATTATCAAGTAATCACACTTTGATTGTTGTATTGTCTCGATCTCGTATCCATAGACGATCACACAAAGTGTGAATACCGATTTGTAGTATTCTCTCGACTTTTTTCATAGACAATCATTTTCGGTAAGAGAACTTATAGGTGGATAATTTAAAGATTGTGGTATATTTGGGTATCCTCGTCTTTTCAATGAAGTACACATAATCTTCTAACAAATGATGGGCACATGATCCTACACATAAGTATGATTGTTCAAGTATTAATCTCTTAAAAATATATGCTCTGAGTATTAAATACTAAATTTTAGGAAAATTAAATGGCAATACATAAACATTTTAAGATGTTTGGCAACCAAAAATATTGGTATTCTTCAGAAATAAAATGCTTTTAGTTATTTTTTTTCTTCACAAAATCAAAAGAACTCTTTTGCTTTGAATAGTATTAAGAAATTCAGTTAAGTTACTACTTATGTATTATCCAAGCAACCTTTTAGAGCTTCTCCAATGGAATGTGTATGATGATACATGTCTAAGTACATGTGGGATACACAATCATTTTCCTAAAATCCTTCTCCGACTGTAACTTCTTAAATCAATGAATATATGATGACAACCCATCCTAGTCAACTTTTACTTAAGTAAAATTAACATCTATATATAAAATAATTATTTATAGCTCTAATAAAATCTTAAAATTATTGAAAATAAAATTTAGAACTAAGCAAAAGAAAGATAAAAAATAATAGGTTGGAGATGGGTAGTTTATTCTCCCAAAAAATGGGAAGGAGGATGTATTGTCTGTGTTGGCACATAGGAAACACATGCAATGATCGTTGGAGAAGCTTTTAAGGAAAGTACGTCATATGAACTTTTATAATTGATTTGAGCATCGTGGCAGAGAATACGTCGCTCTGTTAACTCCTTGTCGAGCATTAAAGTTTTTCCCACTGGGCAACCCGTTTGCCGCTAACAGCTATATGGTTCAACGATTTTGTTTGATTATTCTCACATAAATTTCTTTTAATATCTCTAATGCCACACTGATTTCTTGTAATATGGATTATAGTTCCCGTATTTATCAAAGTAACAATAAAGTTCAGTATCTTGTAGAAGATGATGAATCAATTTGCGTACAAAATTTTATCAATGGTGCTCAATAACAATGGCTCAACTAATTTTGGGAGAACATTCATGTAAAATTTTGCTAAGAAGCACTAAACCTCAGAAAAAAAAATTATGTTACAGGGTTATCAAGTCGTTTCCATACCATCAATTAAAAAGTGCCTTTACATCTTTTGCGATCATGCAAGCCAATCGATCCAAACAAATGGTGAAATTGTTCTTCATGCGGTAAGAACAACTAAAAAATATCAATTTTTAGAAATCTTAATTTTAAATTTGATGCGATTTAGTAAAATTATTTTTCAAATGGCAAGAAAGAAAGTGCAGAGAGGAATGGCATAAAAAAGCACAACGAAATTTTTGTGTCTGAAAGTTGTTACAACATCTTAAAGTCGTTGAACAAATATAATTCATATTTATTGAATGGTCTGCATCAAGTGTCAGCTAGATCCCCATATTCTCCTACTATGAGTGTAATTATGGTCGATGACTGTGAAATTTACTACATATGTGATGTGCCCAAAGTATTTGTGTAATTATGTGAATGCGAAAAAAATAAAAACAATATTTTTTTACTATATCCAATAATTCTAAGTAGTAACAACTTTCAAATATCAGTTGGTTTTGGGTATGACCCTGATATTGACTTGTCCACATGGTAATGCATGTCTGCCGCACCTAATGCATGTAACGAAGACTACCTATCATTCCTGAAAAACCCCTTTCCAGTGTTTTTCACTAGTATTTTGTTAACATCTTCGTCCTCAGGTTTTCATAAAAAACTTGGAGCAAAATGATTAAAGGTTGTCTCCCTACACTTGGAGATTTATAAATAGTGTTATTCATTCGATATGAATATACTCACCGGTGGCATCCAAAGGCATTCCATGACATCGAACCCTAAGAGTGGCAATAATTTTTTGTTCATGACTATGTTCTCGAATATATCGTGTATCATGATTGTTGAAAGGGTAATTTGATACTAGGTCTACACGTCCAAGTCACAACAATGACAACACCTTTTTTCTAGAATAGTAAGGGAGAGAGGATCATTTCCATTGTATTACCTTCCTCATTTTATATGATTTTCATAAATTTTTCGCTTTCTATGACATCATGCCACATGTCCTTAGAACTCTTTTATTTACCCTTATTGACTTTCCCTCTGATATAGCCTTTAACTTCCTTTTAATTCCTTCCTTATCCTTTTATAGTCATGGACATACACATGAGAATTTTGGCTTTAGTCTCCAAGTCCCCATCTCCCCCCTTGGACTTGCCTCTCCTTAAAGATTACCTTGTCCTATTAAAGGATAGTTATTCTTCATGTATGAACAATAGTGATAATTAAATTTATGTTATACTTGACAAAGCTCTGCAAAAATCTACTAAACCAAGTATAGCGGCATGTGAAATCAATGTTGGAAATGTCTATCACACGGATATCTGGGAATGAGATAATCGCGCATCAGCCTCTGGTGGTAAAATTTTCGTCCTCTAAACGCACATCTTCTTGTGAATGCTTGTTTTGGCTCTGTAATGACATATGTTATCCCTGAATGTAATTGCAACATAATGTTTCTCTTTTGTCTATCCTCGTCTGACTCATCATACAATTGTTGCAACATGTATAAATACTTTAATCGCTCTTCATTATGTCGATTGATACTCATTGCCATTTCTTTATCAGAAGAATCAAAATTAGATCCATTAATCAATACTTAAATCGAGAGAATTAAGAAATTTATTAAAAACTAGTAAAAATGGTGAAAATTGATTTATGTTATAGAAGTGCAAGTTAATTGAGAGCATAAAACGAGTTAACAAAGGATTTGGGATATAACCTTTGAATAACAGTAACAAAAAGTCGGTCAAGCTCAGAAAGTTTGCCGCCAACAACATTCTCTTTGTCACTACGCACATCCTCTCGAGTTCACTTTTGTACACACCCCTTTCAAGAGTATATATTTGACATGCCCATTTAATTGGTTAATTCTTAACGAATAGCCCCATTACCATCATGTTTGAAATTTCGCCATCCTTATCTATAATACAAAACATAAGGGGTTTTTAAACATTGGACCGTCGGATAACATTTTGAGAGACAAACGTTGCATCCGACCATCCCAATCCCGTCCCAGCCAAAGACATCCGACGGATGTAAGAGTTGTAACATCTTTTCGTTATGACTTTGCATTGATTGGTTCCCTCATAATTAGATCATAAATAAAACTGAATATGGAAAACAAAATACAAATAAAGATCATTAGCATTAATTATATCATTATTTTATTTTTCCATTGTATTATCCATCTACAAATATATAAATATTGACTAACCTGCAGTGAATTTTCTCAAATATCAAAAGTGGGGATTTATGTACTTTAACATTACCTCATGATTTAAATGACTTAAAGCTAATTATTAGGTCTTCAACATATACAAATCCCAAATTAGTAACAATATTAACATTTATTTGGGTACTCCATTTATTTTTCTTTTGTTAAATGTGGTTTTTTTTTTCCTTCTAAAAACTCTACATATTTAGAAAAGATCCTTTAAATGTAAAATAAAAGGTATCTAAAATATAAAAGTAAGTTAATGTTTTTAAAATCTTAATTTAACAAAGTTTCTTTTATTTTAAAGAATATACTTATCTAAGATTTGATCATGTAGGAGTTGTTTGATAGAAGAAAAATAGTCGTGGTATGACTACTCTTGTATAGTACACTTTATTTCAATAAGTACGCACGAAATATCTAAATATGACATGAATATTCAAAACATGTCATACATAGCTGAAAGGAAAATAATCGCCTATTACATGGGTCATTGCATTTAGATGTATATATGATGATCCTAAGAATGCTAATTTGTTTTTAGATGGTGTTATTACTTCTTACAAAAATTTATATTCTGAGTGCACTTAACTTTTAATAGATTGCATTCTCTATTCCACCAATATAAATAAGTATATTGAGCCAGCGTAAAGTCTCTAGCGTTAACAAAATGTATTCACCCGTTAATTGCAATCAAAGGAACTATAAACAGTTCATAGTTTTCTTAATTATATTATCACAATTCCTCAAAAAAAAAAATATGGGTAAGATAGTTTTCCGGACTCTTTATACTATTTTTTAAAATAAAGCTACTACCCACTTATTAAAATCATTTTACAAAATTGAATCATTGCCGTTACGACACGGGTTATTTATTTCTAGTATACCTTACAAAGTTGAATCAGGAATGCAGATTAAAATGTCAGAGTATGGGCAAAGTCGGACTCCATGACTCCTTAGCCTATCCACATGGCTCCTCAAATTAAATTTCTTTGGCAAGTCCTGCAAGGCTAAAAGAAGTAAGGAGGGGGCAGCCGGATGTGCAGCAGCAATGAAAGAAAACGTGTCCCAAAGTTTGAGACTCAAACTCAAAGTACATACGGAATTAGGATAAGAAAACATAAGAAGAAGAGGAAAAGCAAAAAAAAAAAAAAAAATGGCAAATCTACTTCCTCTGTATCTAAATCATCTCCCCCGTAATAACTTAAAACCATTCTCAATTACCACAGCAGCTATCTCACCAAATGGAAATGGTTCTTTTTCTCTCTCTTTTTCTCACCCAGCAGCTGGGATTTTTCTTAATTAGTTTTGTGGTAATCGAATTACTAATTAGCTACTTTGAAATTGTTTTCATCAGGAGGGTTTTTCTCAAATAACCATACCAGTAGTGATCCCAAGACCAAATCAGCGGGGGGAGGAGGAGGAAGAGGACCTGTAATTATAGAAATTCCATTGAATAACATAAGAAGACCACTGATGCGTACAAGATCAAATGACCCTAAAAAAGTTCAGGAACTCATGGATAGCATTCAACAGATTGGCCTCCAAGTACCTGTAAGTCAATTAACTTACTGTTGTTTGTTTCCTTTTCCTAGTAATAATTTACAAGAAGAAGAAGATTTTGTGAGAACAAAGTTTAATTTTACAACAATTAATCGGTAAGATAGGAATAGGATCATTGGGTCCATTGGAGCCTCACATGTGCAGAACAAAATCTTGAAATCTGCAAGTCAAAACGTAAATGGTTTGTCCTTTTATCCTGCATTTACCCTAGAAGCTAGCTGGTTTTATCAGATGCTAAATTGGCAATGATTTTTAGGCAAACAACTTGACATCAATTTACAAATCTTAAGCCCTTCAAACTATAAATGTCAATGCAGTAAGTAAATAACAATGACGTGGTTACGAGTGTGGCTGTTGGGTATGAATACATTTACTTTGACATGGCAACCAAATAAATTAGGAAATAGATGCAGGAGTTAGTGTTATGTAATCTTCTCAAGAAAATGAATCAGGAGAAAAGGATCTATGATTCTTTGTCTAATTATCTTCTCTATCATTTCTCGCTTCTTTTATTTTCGTCTAGCAGAGCTATTGAAGTGTCTGTGCATCACGAATACTAGTGTCCATGTGTCTATATGGGAAATTCTGAAAACTTAAGTTGTCTAGGTTAGGCTATCGGAGTTATGGGGTTCCCTATATGAATAGTTTGTTTGTTCAAGTATTGTTAACATAACCAGAACAGAATTTATTTGGTCTGGAGGTTTTGTGGGTGTTAGGTTAATGAAGCATTCGGCACCAAAACGTTAAAGAAGAAAATGCAAGGGCAGTTTCTAAAATACAGAAGACGTGGACTTACCGTTCATTGCGGCTTCTGGAGTCAAAGAAAATTTTTGTTTCATTAAGCATGCATTTCTGTTTAGTGCCCTATCTAACTTAATGCACAGTGGTGAATATCATTTGTTTTACCTGGTTACTTTTCTCAGCGTGCATAACACTAGCTTTGTAACCACTAAGAATAATAGCAGTTTTTACATTGCCTAGTAAAACATAAAGGATTTATATTATTGTAAACATAAATCCTAATAGCAGCTTTCAATTTTCAAAATATAAATCCTACTATTGTAAATTGCCTAATAGCATTTTTCAATTGTCTGGTATCTGACTCTGTATAGCAGAATGGATTGTAATTATACTTGCAAAGACTGTTTCAACCTAAGTTTGTCTTGGTTTCCTTGCAGATTGATGTTCTTGAGGTCGATGGAGTTTACTATGGTAAGTACTTATATTAGATGTGACCAGGTCATGGGAATTGCATTTATTACTCGAGGAGATAACAGTTTTACAGATGCTGCACCTGTCTGTATCTACATCTACAGGTTTTTCTGGTTGCCACCGTTACGAGGCTCACCAGCTACTTGGACTCCCGACAATACGTTGTAAAGTTCGTCGTGGGACAAAAGAAACTTTGAGGTTAGATGCATCGCCCTCATCAACGTCTCTTCAATACTTCAATAGCTTGTCTATGTAATTGGCCTCATAACTGCACTATGGTTCTACCTTTTGCAGGCATCACCTGCGTTAAGTAATATAAGCATCCTGCGGATCGGTTTTGGTGGTTGCTACTTGTGCATTTTGGAGAACACAGTGACATAATAATTAACCAGGAAAGTGAACAACTGTGTACTCTCCGTAGTCTTCATTGTTATCATATACTACTTTAACTAAGCCAGATCCCAAATTAGATATAAATGTATATGGTAGTATATACTAGCATGTTATAGGTGTTTTATATATCAATCATTTCAATGAAAGAGCCTCTTGTAGGTAAAAATTGCTCTCAAATGGGACCTCCATTAAAACCATCCCCAAAAAGTAACTATTATATGTGATGCATTTTTAAGTCCTACTTAAAAGTTATTTGCCTTGATTTTCAACTCCCTATTTTATGTTTTCAAGGGAAAACGAAAAAGAGAATTAAAAAAGTGGATTTTGTTAAAAATATTAGCAGCATTGCGGGGAAAAAAAAGAACAGAGAAAATTTGCTAGACAGCCAAACAACAAAAAAAGAAAAAAAAAAAAAGACCAACTAGCTAGAATTGCTTCCACTCTGGCAGAGAGTAGCAATACGGGGGGTAGGCGCGTAACGGGCTAAGATGTGAGCCACCTGGTTAGCAGCTCTCTTCACGAAACTGAACTCGCACGAAACCATTTCAGCCACGAGCCTTCTAATCATGAACACCTGCATTCTGATCTTCAGGGGGACGTCGTTCTTTTCCTTGTTTAGGATACTTATCAGCTGTTGAGCATTACTCTCTATAGTGATCCTGGTCAGATTCTCCTTCTTTGCCAGCTCCAGGCCCAAAATCATAGCTTCAGCTTCTACAGGGCTGCCCAACTTATGAGGAATTGATTCTCCGGCCACAAACACAGCACTTGAATTCCTGGCAACAGCTCCAGATTTATCTTCAAAGGCTGCGTTGATGTTGATGATAGTATCATCTTCTGGAACGGTCCAAACACTAAATTCAATGGGAGCTTCAGCACTTTGCATGTCACTGGTGCTTTGATTTTCATCAGTTTGGGTGTAGCAGAACCAGAAATGAGCCTCTCTAATAATCTTACCAATGTTTTGGCTGTTTCTCCTGGAAAATCTTCTCATTTCTAGTAAAAGCCCAGAGATAATGACCTCTTTGGTAGAGACTGCACGGTCATGACAAGGTTCGTATCCCAAGTGAGACCCAAACGATACAGCCAAAACTACAGGACACTGCAGAATTCTCTGTGAGAGCTGCATAATCTGCTGTCCATATCACCTCGGAAA
This sequence comes from Papaver armeniacum, assembly GCA_023531295.1. Classification (NCBI taxonomy): domain Eukaryota; kingdom Viridiplantae; phylum Streptophyta; class Magnoliopsida; order Ranunculales; family Papaveraceae; genus Papaver; species Papaver armeniacum. The sequence goes on from JAJJWW010011127.1 coordinate 206,643, forward strand.
AATCTTCCCATAATACCTTGCAAGGCGGAGTAATCTCCAAATGAACGTGGATTGTTGAAGCTATGGAAAAACAGGCAGGAAGCGTGAAAACCCCATAACTATTCTCAGTTAACTATCTCTTTTATTCCCTTTAAAATGTTCTCTTTTATTCTCAATTTTCTCCTCCAATGTTTGCTGGTGATCTTCTCAGACACGCAAATGTTGAACACAGGTTTTAAGCATGACACACATAAATATTGAATGCAGGATTTAAGCATAACAGCTCGCAATGCAACGTGAATGCAGCAGATTCTTGGATGCTGGGATACTAAGAAAATGTGGTTGGAAAATTACTGTTTCTAATGTTCTTTTGAAATACATCTAAGTTAAATATTTGAAATTTTCCACTTCCTTGAACGACTGTGGCCAGTTGATGGTTCAAAAGCCACAGATTATATACACACAACTTGGGATTAGAATTCCAAGGGAATTGGTGGGCATCAACACCTTACAGATAAGCAGCCTTTGGATCATCTCTGCATGGACTAACCATCTCTCTCACTCACACACTATCCTAAACTTACAAGAAAACAATTAGATACATATATCACATAACTAACAAATCATCAAAAATACAAAAACGCATTAATACCTCATATTTCTACTTATAAGCTATTGGACCAGACCTCGACACAGCAAACCTTGGCAATGGACTTGGACCCCTACTCCCTGAAGTTGAACCCTCCACAAATTTTACTTTCCTACTTGAACTATAATCCAAAGGACCAGAACCACGAAGGTTTCGATGTTTGCCGCTGTCATTGCTACGTACGCTACCACTGTCGGTGTCAAAAGGTTGGTCTTGCCCATGAGTAGTTGATCTGGAATAAATGGATTCAGTAGCAAATGAGTGAGTTGATTCCCCGTGGTTCTGTCGGTATGCAGGAGAGCTGTGCGCTAGAGATACTGAAGGTGATAGCCGGGGTGATGGACTTTGTAACGCAAGCGGGATTGATGGAGAATTAGCATAATACTGGCTATATATCGAACGAAGAATGGCATACGGAATATAGGTTTCAAGTGTACTTCTCGGGAGGTATGTGGATAACTCACACAGCTGGTCCATAAAGATCAGTTTCGCAACAAGATGAGACCTGTTAAAAATATGGAATTCACGTTAACATAGTGTTTTAGATCTAATACCTGTTACATTTTATAAGAAAGCTAAAAGAAAAACAACGTCAAAATTTCTGCAACATCAGACGTAACAAAATATATCAAAGAGCTGCTTCAACCAGATAGCGGTCAGCAAGAATTTTCGAGTTCCGAATCCCAATTTTCGAGGTCCTAATAAGAAACTCGATTCTAAAAATTCTCAGTTATACAAAGTGGAGATGCATGATAGTTGATTAGCCAGTTTGTGCGAAATTTGGGGCAACTCCCTACCAATTCTTAAAAACCTAAACCAAGTTACTTTGATTATAAAGGCTACAGTACAGATGCAACAAGAATGAAGTGCGATATAACCCACAATTAAGACCACTTGACTAATCATGCAGAGATTTTACTGGTGGGCTGGTAAGTCTAATGAACTAGATGTACTTGTCTAGTGAAGGAAATTACATACACATGAGTGCTGAAAAATATTTGGAACATTATCTGGTTAAGCAGCCACTTCAGAACAAGTTCACAGAAGTTTCCATCATATTGGCATTTAAAAGAATGATAACCAAGTTACCTGTTACTATCGTTCCACGAATCCAGTATAATCCCTGATGCACACTTCACAAAGGCCTGCATGGCAGACTTAATGTTTCCTTCAACTAACAAAGAGTTGTTTACATCAGATTCTTGAGCCTCTTCAACATGCCCGTTTGAGAGAGACCGACTTTGTTGCTGCTCCCTTTCAAATCTAACGAACTCGCATCCCGCAATAACAGCATTGATGCACCTACATTGAACAAACACAGCATTCAAGTAAGAAGACATCTCATAAAAATTTTGAATAAATAAATAAAGCCAATAAGTAACCGATAATCACTACTGAAGTAAACGGACACTTGGATTCACGAAAACATGCTGCTACTTTGGCAACGTAAAGAAAGAAAGAAAGAGAATAGTAACCTGGCCAAGCAGTGGATGTTATTATTGAAGCCACCAGTATCAACATTGAATGCCGTAATGTCCCAAATGTTAGATGTCATGAAAGCAGCAAACAGGTATGGAAGCAAGGTCCAGGAACCATCACTTGCACTCCCTACATCATAGAAAATGGACCTCACCCACTCTGAATCATGATCACCATCTACACCGAAACTATTTGCAACACACCTCAACCTTTTAATTTCCTCCTTCTCAGGTAAGAAGCTAGGTAAATGCTTAGCTACGCCATCCAGCAGGGAAAATACAAGAGGTGCACCTTCTTCCAGCACAGCTCCAGCAGCCTCTGCTAAAAGGCGATCAAAGGCCAATGCTTGCCCTGCTTGAATGCAGAATCCAACTACTGTATCCATGTCCACAATCTGGTTCAAATTTGCTTCTCTCTCTAATCTATCTCCAGATTGTGTGCACCCAGCTATTGCCTCTAGCACCTCACGATTAGACCGCAGAGCCGTGTCAATACAATTTAAAAGTGCAGCTGTGTGTTCTTTCATCATCCTGTCGAGCCTGTCAACACCATAGCCACCAAAAATCCGAACAAAGGCCTTCAATTCTTTAAGATCTGTGACTGATTCAGCAAAATACCCACCAACCGGTCTTGTGCTCTTGAAGCATCTATGAATAGGTGCAAACAGAAGTCCTGCACCTGATATGTCCTTCACAATGTTTTCTATGTACCAATTACATACTGCTTCAACCGCAGAACCTGTCTGCTGGTCAGCCCGCTTCTCGAACAAGTGCAGGGAAGAAACTGGCCCAGAGAATGCCTCCATCAGCAGGACTTCTCGAATGCCTTGTGTAAGGTCCATACTAATGTGCTGCTCTGCTAAATGAACTATGCTGATATGTCTGCGGATTAATGCCTCCAGCACAGAAGGCCTCTGAAGATCATTATCAGATTTAAGAACTGCAAGCAATCTCCTCCGGAAGTTACCAAGGATGCATTCTCTCATATACTGCAAGAAAATGGTAGATGTGTTATGGTTGATATTTGGGCAGTTCGAAGTCAGTGCAGTGGACTTCCTGAATGCATCAGGAAGCAAAAGAAAGGTCTTTTAACCATTGTCTAACAGGGTTTACCATGTCCCAGTACTACCAATAAGTCTACAAAATGGCTTGCAATTTGTATTATTAGTACACCAGACTATCTACAATTTATCCTTTAAAATTTGCTCACACAGCAGAAGTTTGTAATTAAAATTTGCAAAATATTTATCACTTTTTCTACAAAATACACATTAATCATTTTGCTTTTAAGACTCGTGTGCAAAGAGAGGTCTTCATCTTTCTCCAAGAAAATATAGATCTTATTACACAAAACGAAGATGTTATCAATGCCAACTCATTAATACCTAATTCTCCAAGAAAATATAGATCTTATTACACAAAACGAAGATGTTATCAATGCCAACTCATTAATACCTAATTCTCCAAAATTACTATATGGACTGACCTAAGCCTTTCGAGTATGTGACAAATCTATGATACAATAGCCTTCTCAATCTTATAAGCAAAGCTCACATTTAATAGCCATATTCAACAACAAAAAGTTGAATATGGCTCCATGTCATTCAAAACGAGTTTCGCTAAATATAATCGAAAAGCCAAAAAAATTAAGGTGCTCAAACTCTTACCTCTCTAAGAACAAATACATGGTTTAAAACACATATCGGCTCCATGTCATTTAAAACTGAGCAAAGGTTTGTTAATCTCTGCATTGCAGCTTCTAACCTGTTCTTTCGAATGCAAAGAAAGATCATCAGTTTGTCCATCCAAAGATTTCCAGGAAGGGTATACCATAGATTGGGTTCACTTACATTTTGATAGAGTTGTTATTTTCCGGGTAGCTCTCATACCCAGGGAGAGGTAAACCAGAGAAACCTTTTGGAGATTTAGCATAGGGGGTTGAGAACTTTGTTGCATGATTCATGTGAATAGCTGCTTGTTCTGGAAGAAGCTGAAATTTCAATAAATTTTGGTTCCATATAAATGTCTCCGTTAAGTAAAAATAATCTCATAGTTATTAAGGTTAACTTATAATATTATAAACAAAGAGATAACAACCTGAGTCTCTAGCAATCCAAGTCCTCCTTCTGAATCTAGAATATTTATCAGTCCTTCCAGTCCACCCATAATGGACTCAATCAGAGACTCCACATACAAAACTGCATCCCGACCAATTTTAGTCACCTGTATCAAAACAAATTTAAAAAAAAAAATTAACATATACAGAGACTTGATTACTGGACATGGTCAGTAGAGAAAGGGGGAAAAAAGAAAAAGGGATGGTTTAAAATCTTTTGATATCTGGGGAAGTTTTTAAAATGGGATTCAAGTCATAGAACACGATCAAAGTTTCTGTAAGAATGACCAGCAAGGTTTTAATATGTGTAAATGCAGTGAGCAGAGGTTTCCTTTGGAGAAATGAGGCGGTGCCTCAAGGCATATGCCGTGACTCCTAAGATAAAGGAAACAGCTATTTCTGTAGAAATGATTACAGCTGTAAGAAACAGCTACTTAGTGAAAATAACAAGTAAAGAGGCACGAAATTGTGTCAAAGTGACAAGTATAAGAAAATGGAGGGAGTATATTGCTTTACCTCCTCTGGAACAATAATGGACGCACACTCTGGAAAACTGCTAGCAACTCCAAGCCAGGCACAGCAATGTTGAGGCCGGCCTTCTGGGCCAAACATGGTGTTTCTAAAAACCTGTTCAGAATGTAATATGTCAACAGCAAACCCAATAACGTGTTTCTCAAGCAGGAGAGAATAACAAACAAAACAAAACAGAAATAAATAAATTAGGGCAATAAAGATTTAATATCCGATAAACCAGCAAGTCATTAAATTAATTAGCTAACAACCAATCTAGAGAAATGAAAATGCTACCGTTGTAAGATGGTGGTGGTAAAAATAAAGCTTTTTTAACGTGCCATGCTTCGACAGCTGAGATTCAAGTTCATCAACACATCTGCAAGATAGTTCGTTTGAGTCAGTGCAGGTGAGCACATATCCCGTTGCAAATTACAACCCGGCCTGTTTATAATTATACATAACTTAGTTGACCTAAATATATGCAACTCAGAATGCAAAAACATCAATCTAGCTTGAATAAGCAGGACACTTAATTATGAGGCTTTAATCTATCGGTACGTTATGAAATGCAAACTAACTTGCAACAAGTCTGAGACTACTTCTACGGAGAAAAAAATCACCTTGACCAATTAAAAGCAGCATTTCCTTCAGATAATAAACCTTCCTTCCCCGTTGAAACAGTAGCCTTCTCCAAGTGTCTAATATTTATAGATGAGCGAGAAGATGTGACAATCATTAATACTGACAACCATTCCTTGCGCAAATCCTGCACCATTGAAAACAAATGATGTATCAAAGGGCAAAACTACTACAATAATTATTAGTTTACCATAATAATTGCAACATAAACTAATAATCAGTTGATCATGAATAATTTTTTTGACTCTCTCTTCCATTGATGATGCACCATTTGTTTCAATGCTAAGTTGGGTTTGATGGAGAGAATCAGAGTTGCAAAATTCCACTGAAATAAGATCGAGCGCTAAAAATTCAATAGAACACTACTAAATCCCTGTAGGAGTAATCCTCCTTCTATAGCATTAATAAACATCAAACTACTCATAGATGGGTGAAGATAAATAAGTAATCATCCTTCTAAATAAGATAATGATTAAATTTCCCTGGGGAAGTATGGCATTGTCTCTTCACAAAATGTAAAATAATAATAATTTATGTACGTTATACATGCGAACTAGAATCGAGATGAACTACCCAAATGCAGAAGAGTAATGCATAGCCATAACATAATATACTCGTGGTAGACAGATTTTGAACCAGAACAAGTGTGAGAATGAGAATGTATTGTAGATAATTCTTACTGATAAATCGCATGTAAGAGCAGACACATTTTCACCCTGTGGCCTTGGTATGTTCTCAAGACGCTGAACAATCTGCTGAAAGAGTCCTTTTAAGGTTGAATCTAGGTCGAGAGCCACCATGCCTGGCGTGTTCAGCAAAAACCGAATTCTACCAGCGGAGGATGATAAATATGATAGTGCATAGCCTCTTATTGCTGCATACAAATGCACCCTATATTATGTCAAGAAATATTACCAGGAGTTTCTCCTTCTAGTTGACAAAAATAATAACTAAAACCCATTCAAATTTTATATCAAAAGGCTCCTAAGTTCTAATAAAGTCAGGCTTGATCAGGTCTTTGGAATGAAACCAGAACAGGTCTTTCCTGCTGATGCTCGGAAGAAACCTTGCCACCCCCACTTGACCAGTCAGCTGGCAAGGACAGGCTTGAGATGAAGGGACCATGTGTACTCCAGTTCAGGTCATACTAAAATTCAGACAAGAAGTTTGAATGCTGGGTACATTAAAAGCAAGAGTACATAAATTCTAAAACCATGTTCAAGAAACTGGGTTTTAACTTTTAATTTTCTGCCGTTAAATATTATGTTGATGCTATGACAACAAGGCCATACAACACTTCCGCTCTCAACAATGAGGAATTGAAAACATATCCTGACTTACCGGCAATGTACTTCCGCACCAAACAACAAAGACGGTCAATACCATCCAATAGAAACCCTATTGTTGGATCATTTGGATCCTGAAGCAAAAATTATACTCATTATATGCACAGGTTTAACTGGTCAAAACTACAAGACTGCAGCCTCTTCACAGAATTAGATGAGGAACTTAAAATTGTTGTCCGAGTTAATAATGAGATATAAACAGTGAATAGCTTACTAGCTCAACTGGTACCATCTTCACAGCTTTAGACTTTGATGATATAACTCCAACATGTTGGAAGTACCAAAGGACTTCAGACTGCGCCAAAGCTAATGCAGAAAATACCATCTGCACGCATAAAGTCGTCATAATAAACTAAAGTTATTATTCGAACTAATTTACAGCAATTAAATTGAATAGGGAAAATTATGATCTGGTCCAAAACAGTATATCTCTCAAGTTTCTGGAAGGAAAAAATGTCCATGATTTATATCCTCCCTCATACAATTAGATTGATGCGTATATTCAAACTGAACATAACATTGAGATGTATCACAAGATTCACAACGAAGGAAGGAGAGGGACAATAACAAGAATCCATTATCATATGTGCAATTAACCTGGAAAAGGAAGGGTGGGGAGATAACTCAAAGAACAGAAGAAAACCCACCTGAATGTTTGGAGCCAATAAACTTGGCTGGTCGGTAAAGAAGAGAACCATTCTTCCAATCTCTTGTTTCAATAATATTCTCCTCTCGCGGTGTATAGCATCACAAGATACTAGTGCTTGCTCGTGCACTTCACTGCAGCATTTCAACATTACATCATACAAATGTCCTATTTCCTGTATATATAAAAAAATCAACGAGGAAAAGTGGTTCTACCTGCTTAAAGAAAAGTACATGGTGCCAGTTTCAAAGACATGTATATTGTATTTGAGATGTCAGCGGTTTTATCAGATCACTCAAACTGAATTAAAATAAGGTCATAACTGATATTGTAGCTTTCTGATACGAATTATCACCAATTAATTTCAAATACTATTTCCTACTGAATGAGCCAATGGGGATATCACATCAAAACAAGGGACTGTTTTGCTTGGGCATGATAATACTTAAGTGTACAAGCAAATTTTGAGAAAGGGTTACAGCCAGATATAAAGGAAGTGTTTACCCTGTCTAGAAGCATGACCTCTAACAGGGCTTTTACATCCTGCTTCAGTTCTTTATTACTTATTTAATAGTTAAGTACCTATAGGCTATAGTATCCCGCACGCACTCAAAATCTGATACCGTGACAAGTCTATAAAGCATGCATGAAGCCATCATGGAAAGATAATGATAATACTGCAGAGTAAGAGAGTTTAAACCTTCGAGAAATGTATAGAATTTTGGTGTTTTTCACCTGTCACACCTAACAGTAAGCTATTCGACCATCTATACCCTTAACTTTGCCAGTAATATTTTTTTCTCAGAAGACAGTACGAAAAATTTTGTACCTTATCATTTTCTCTACCTGCTTTGCAACACTGTACTCCAGGTCTGCTTCCTTTTGCTTTGCCCGGCCAGATTTTGCCATCTTTTTGGATTCTAATATCTTCGGTAAAACGTATGTTTGATAATCCTCATGCAACAAAATAAACTGCATGTTTATGAGGAGAACATTGATTATCATGTCCAAGCACATGACTACAAAAAATTAACCAGGGATAGATAATAATTTACCTCATCCCTAAACAGTGTTAGGATTAAATTTTCCTTCAGTGCAACCTGCAAATAAGAAATTTAAGAAAAGATCCATTAAATCTAATTATGTCAGTAAAACCTAACAAGCATCATTTTAAACAATAGGTATTTAAATAATGAAAGAAATGCACCCCAAAAAATAAATATGACTATGCCAACTTATATATGAAGCATTACTGTTGCCAATACTTTCAGGATAAATTTTTAATCAATTTTCAGTATGTAAAGAAAGGCAGCAGAAACCGTGAAGTAAAAGACTCTCAATGCATACCAGAGCAATATCAATGCTTGTGACACGGAGTAGTTCATCAGGGCAAACAAGATACCCAAATAGGACCCAGTCTCGGTAAGAAGTTACGTTTGCTAAATCTTGAGCCCTCTGCGAAAAAATGACAAGATAAATAGAAGGCAACAATTAAACATGATAGGAGCGTGAAAGGTACATTTTAAGTTTATCAAGCTATGTTGTCTTGCAGAATGCACAACATTGAAAATGAAAAAGAAGCTTACCATTGGGTGAGCAGTATTAGTGAGTATGTCTGGGTAACGAGGATGGTAGGGACTTAAAAAGCCCTCATTTCTCAACTTCTTGGAATCGGTAGATAAAAAGATAATAGGACCAACCGCCTCTAAAACCTGAAAAGGAAACGTAAAACTTTTAAGATTCAAGCATGGCATTATATTTTAAGTTATAAGCAAAATGCAAGATGTTAAGTTAAACAAAACTCTAAAAGTATATTAACATCACTCATATTGTTATAAGTTCATTGATGCTGAGAACTAAGTGAAAGAAAGAAAATAAATAAACCGAGGGAGTTTTTCTTCAAAGAGTATATGGCACTAACCATCAGGTGAGCAAATAATGGGGCAACTTGATTACCTAAATTATAGAAATCCAACTATGTGAGTTCCTCTGTAAGCTATGTATTGTTTGTTTCTTTGAGTGGTGTTCTACATTTACTTTCTACAGTATTTTTGTTTCAGCCTGCACAGGTCCAAGCCACTGGGACCCCTTAGTTCCAACCAGGGAGTGCGGAGGTCCCAAGAATAAAGTCTCTCCTCCAAAAGTGACTTTGCCAAGTGGGCTAATCAAGAAGCACCTAACAATAAATAATACTTGTATCCTTCTCTCATGTATGTATTTTCCGTCCAGAAAAGCATACAATCTTCCATACTATTACACGGTTGTTGTTGTCCAAACTATTACACATGAGGAATCTGACAAAATGTTTCTATAATTTGTTAATAAAAATGAATGAAAATAAAAGAATATGACAGGTTTCAACAAGCAAAAATAAATAAATGTGTACACTCGTCAAGAAAGAAATCGTTTGAACCTATGTTGAGGTAAGAAAAATCAAAGGCATACCTCCCCAATGCGTGGGCTGACAAAATTAAGATCCTCATGCAAGCCTTTAATTGGTGGATCATAAGAATCTACAAATTGAACCAATCTGCCATCACAAAAGAGGAAGAAATTAGGTGCAACTTAGGATAATGAAATGATAATTGCCACAAACGAACAGCAAAGTCCATTGGAGGAAGCCCTCTAAATGCACTTACGAAACAAGACATTCAAATCGAAATTTGTATAATTCAGCGAAAATGTCCACTACCTATGATAAGACTCGCAGTCTCGACCATTTCTTAACATTGCATGCAGAAGGTTATACATCTGCAGCAGCATTTTCCTCGGTATCTGTGCCATAAACACGTTCCTTTAATTAGCATGCAAAAAGACACAAATAAATAAAAGAGATGGTGCATATGTTCATCTTCTGGCCTGCTGAAATTGCTTGGCACCCTAAACACTACCTATATCGCCATACTACACTACTCCAGAATACCGATACATATATAAAGATATGTGACTGAGGTCGACATCCAGCGGCTTACAGGATTACTGGCTGACAGCCAGAGATGATATTGATATGTCTCAGTCTAAATCTTGTGAGGATGATCTCCTGGCATCTTCTCAAGACAATAAGACATTTTCAGACCCTCTTATCCCACCAAATGCAGATACACTATCAATGATGACACGGAACAACACTTTAACCTGTTGTCCAGTTCTAGCAGAAAGAGTTCTCCATAACGAAGATATATACATCATAGAACAGAAGGCCTTTGTTCGATTTCAATTAGTGAGCACAACCATGTTTAAAAAGTTCACAGTTTTTAACTTCTCAATTCATTGCTGAGTTAGAGCTAATTGGTAGTGTTCATTTACAGGTTCAGAATGTTTAACCAGGGATTATTTTCATGACAATAACTAACTCAGTTACTCTAACGCAATAATATGTTGATTCAAAGTCAAACGTCAAACTGATAGACCAATAATGATAACTATTAACTCATATTTGTTGATCATAAAGTAAATAAGTAATAGCCTAATAGGATTTTGCATTCACCTAAAAGACCATTATTTCAAATATTAAGGATTTTGAGCATAGAACTTTATTCTCTGTAATACTGGATTCAAGGTTAACAGTGAAAAAGATGATATTCAAACTTGATTTATGTGTAAGTGGTCATTATCGTAGTTATCACTCTTATATAATCCTAAGTGTGTCAAACATGAGGCTTCACATGCATCAAAACACTGGTTATGCACATATAATGTAGAGGTAGAAACAATGATGGCAGAAGCCAAAAACATAAATAGTGACTATAAGAGATAAAGGAATTTGGGACTTGCCTTCTCAGAGAATAGACTAACACGGATAAAGGAGCAGAACAAGTCCATAAACGCATGCAAAATCAGTGAGTTTTGATGAGGCTGCAAAAAGAGGTGGGAAATGTAGAACCTTCACTTTAGGAAATTATGTAGCAAACATCTTTCTTAATGTATAAAAAAAATAGAGAGCAAGAACTCACCAGCAACGTTATCACTGTGCTGCTCAAGTCCAATATAAGGCGTAGGGCATCTTCTCGAAATGCCATTAAATCTAAAAGCAGCTGCTTAAACGATTAAAACGGAAGTTAAGTTATATCCTATTAGATTAAATTATGCAAACTTCATACTACATTCTTGGATAAAACATCTACTGGTATATGCTTCTGAATTCTCATGTCCCTTGTCTAATATAAATGAACAATGAGATGGTAAAGTTGTGTTCCTATAAAACGTAGTAAACACACGAAACTAAAATAAGCACATACCGATATCCAAGGTTCCAGCCTTTGAAAATGTACTTCTGCATTGTCATTCAAAGAATCTAAAGCGATTTTATCGACCTACATTAAAATCCAACGAACAATTATATTTAACACTAAACAAATTACGAACCTCCACAAAAATAAAATTAAAAAAATTAGTCTTACTTTTTCCAATTGCAATTTGTTCGGGTGCTCTGGAAACTTCTTTGAAACAATGATACAAATTTTGGGATGATTTGGAATAATACCAGATTTCCAAAATGCATCAGAAAAGACATGAGATAGTGAATCTGGGTAATCTAAGATTTGATTCAACCTATACATTTTAGCTAATAAACCTTGAGCAACTTCATTAAGTTGTACCAATGACTGCATATTCAACAAACCCTTTTGAGATGATGGAGTTGAATTCTGTGATTGTTGTTTTGGTTCAGTAACCACATATTCAGACCATCTTAATTGACTATCAGACTCTCTTGATCTTACAGATGAAGTTGGAGACCCATCATCAGTTGTTAATTGTTGTTGCCTTGATTTCGCCATTATCGTATATTCCTCTTAAAATTAAACAGTACAAGAAATTAGGTCAGATTTTAGAGGAATTCGGAGTACATTTTGACAAGTAGGTGGTGATTTAGAACATATAGAACAAACCAGATATAGTAGTTTCAAGAGATGAGAGCAGCTATAGTATATAAAACCCTAACCCAGAAAAGTGAAATTACATCGACATTTTAGATCTGGAAACCTTAAACTGGACTAGAATTGAAACTTTAAATGTATTTCTGTGCAGCAGAGAGAGAGAAGGGGGAAAAGCAAGAGGGCAGCTGAGTTACACTGCAGTAATTGCACTAGAAATGTTTTACGCAACTCTTGGGTAGTGTTTGGTTTCTTTTGACTCGGTGAGTCAATTTTTGGATGTTAAGGCCGATTCCTACTTCTTATCTTGGGAAGGGCTAATTTTTGGATTCGGCGTGCTAGGTGACATGGGAAATGTGTTGCTCTACTTCTACGGAGAGATTGGCAAATTTTTGTAAATCACTTCCCTCCCGGTTAGAAAAATAAAAATATTACTACTGAATATGATTTATTTATTTTCATTTTTATTAATACTGCAGAAAGATGCCATGTCTTTTTTTTTTGATCGGGGCCTACGGCGATTAATTGGGGCCTATGGATTTTTTCATCCACCCCATAGAGAATGATAAGGGGTGTCTAAATTTGATGAAACTGCCATTTTACCCTATGAAATTTTAATACTAGCAATTTATCCTCATTAAATCCTAATAATAAGAAGAAAAAAAAAAATCAAATCAAATCAAATCAAAATCACTTCCATTTCCATTTCCATCAAAATTAAGAATTCAAAATCAAACGAAAACATTGTTGATAATCACCAAATTCACTAAAATAGATAATTTTTCGTTTTAGCTCGAATCAGGTACTTTTCTATTAACCCAGTCCCCTAGAGTAGGTTTCAATAACATGTAATCACTCAAACAATCCAATTTTTTTAAATCAAAGTTTTTTTGGTTTATAACAATCGGTCTACGTCAATCCACTTGTAAACCGATTTCATTTAGAAACGGTTGTTGTTTATGCCCACAAAGACCGATTGTCCTGGATGGCATTATGTTCGGAGGAAATTGAACCAGAATCGGTCTACGTTAATGCCCACATAGCCCGATTCTGGTATGGAAGAGATAATTGTTTTCCTGTGTTTTTTTTTTTGTTAGAATCGGTTTACACGATACATATATAAAAACCGATTCCTGTTATGCAATGTTAGGAATCGGTTTTTATATATGTATTGTGTAAACCGATTCTGGTTAACCAAAATTTGTTTTAGTTAATACTCGATCATAAAATGAGTATGAAATCATACTCGATTTCATTTCGATTAAAAATGAAAATGAAAATAGTTCTATATGCTTTTACCCAATTTGAAAATGAGTATAACTTTATACTCGAATTGAAAACGAGTACACTCGAATTGAAAACGAGTACAACTTCTTAAACGATTTGAAACTGAGTATGAAGTCATACTCATTCTTACCTCGGGTATAAAATGAATTTTAATTTTATTTGATGTTTAAAAACACATAATTCACAGATAAAAAAGAAAAAATTTACCCACTATCAGTTTATGTTCATGCCCATATAAACCGATTCTGGATAATCGGTTGATTTTCATGTCCATATAAACCGATTCTGGGTGGAAGCAAGTTTCAGAAAATCTTTGTATGTTTTTGAGGTTACAATCGGTTGATACCAATGGCGACATATACCGATTATGAGTTGGTGTTCTTCAAAAAATTTCAAATTTTCAATTTTTTTCATGTTCAGATGATTCATTAACATAAGTTAATTTCACATCTAACACGATATTTTACCACTAATCACCCGAATTAACACTAATTAATCATGGATAAATTAGTCATTAAAAATAGTTGGTTAAGGGGCTTTTCATTTTACAAAAAATTGGTTAAAAAGACCAATATCAAGAATTCCTGGGTGAAAAAGACATTTAGATTTTGATACTGTTTAAATGGACAAAAGTATAAAAATAGCCAGGATGTAACCAGTTTCATCCTACCCATTTTCAAATTCTTTTTCTTATTTTTAATTTACATCAGGATGCATCCAGGTTTCATCCTCGCTATTTTTTTGTTTAAGCCAGGATGAATCCAAGAATGATTGCAATTAAGTGAGCTCTTTTTAACCTCTTTTTAATATCCAAAAGCCAAATATGACGCATGCAGTACATCTATCTAATCTAACTAGATGATAATTGAATCTAAATACTTGATTTTTTTTCATTTTGACCCTACAAAAAGCTGACGTGGACACCTATGGTGTAAGTATTTAGAAATACTTCATTCTCATTCACTCCGGCCCCACATAAGTAAAAATTGACATAAACTTACACTTCAGTTACATTTCCACTTTTTAACCCACCTCCGAATTGCAACCAAAACTAACCCCTACTTTATCGACCACTTCCTACACGATCAAAACGAACATCATCTCCAATTGTGCTCATCATCTTCATACTGAATCAACTCATGCACAAAAGCAGAATTTTCATTATACCAAGGTTTGGTTTCTTCAAATTTATTTTGATCGAGATTTTTCAATTTGATTGTACTAATATTTTTGTGGGTTTCTTTCAGGGATCTTTCGGTTGATATGCTTAGTGCCATTGCTAATTACTAAATTGGATGCATCTTTTTCTTACGACATTTCATATAATGCAAGTACTTATAAGGAATTTACTTTATGCTTTTATTCCAAATAGAGCTCTCTTGGCATTGAGGTCATTTTTTGGTCATTTTGGAGGTTGTCCTATCTGACGTGGATGGCCAATCTAGCAGCTAAATATTTATCCCATAGGACTAAGCCTTAGCTAATAAATCACTAGGGTTGTTTGCCTTTCTGACTGCATGGCTACATTTCCATTCTTCAAAACTAATCAAAAGACTTAAGCAATTTAAGATAACAGAGTTAGTTGTCCATTTAATAGTTGAGAATTCTCTATTCAAAGCCAGTACTTTCTTTTCTTTTTTGAAAGAAAAACGGAAGGATTTTCATTGAGCACGAGCAAAGCAAAGTTAAGCAATACAGGATATTTTTTTCAACTTCTAAAGTAGACATGACACACACAAAGGAGGTCTAATGTAACTCCATTTCCTAGCACAAATATTAATTCTAGAAAACTTCGCAAGTAAGTCTGCTACTTGATTACATTTCTTACTCTTAAAGCAAACCTGAAATTACCTAAACACTTGACTAAGTGTTGACACTCTCTAACGATATTACTGTATTCCCATCTGGTGATGATATTATGACCACTGATTGATAGGGTGTAGAATACATCCTATTTATTATCTATTGTTTATGTTTTCTTTGCTATTTTTCTTGTAAATTATGTATTTTACGCTTGTTTTGAGTTTTATAGCTACTATGGAGTCGCACGAACGAAAAGAAGAAGAAACCATCCAAAGTTGTGAAAAAGGGCAAAATTGTCATTCCATGGGCAATTACTATTGAGAGCCAAGCTAAGGATAAGGGGCTGGAAACTGGTTAGCCCTTATCGAACTAACCACTTATTAAGACACCCAAACCGGGGGTGGTTTTTATGTGGGCGTTTTAATCGTTCGATTCCTTACCCTAAAGTCAAGAGAGTTTTCTCTCATTTTTTTCTACACACGCATTTAAAGAGAATTATTGCAAGCAACAGCATTGGCTTCGTGCTCATGTCCGATTCGAGAAATTCCGGATCGATCCGTTGGATTCGAGATGAAATCGAGTAGAATTTGAAGATGATGAAGCTCGGTAAGATGGGATTGAGTTAGAACGATGATGGTTGTGGTTGATTTAAGATTTTGGTGTAATTAAGAAGAGATCGATGCTAGCCGTGAAATCTAGAGAAAACATACAGAGAAATTGAGATTAATTGGAAGGAGTGTTCATTGTTGCTGTTGCGAATGAAGATGGTGGTTAATTCGAGATTCAATTGCAGGGGATGATGGGTTTCGATTTGAAACCACCGCCGTTGGTCCGAGAGTCAAGATCGAGATGAGACGAATCGAGTATGGATGGGTTAAGTGTTTGTTGATGGCGAGTCCACGAACTTGATGAACCAAAGGAAATGGGTCTGTGATGGATGAACTTGCCGCTGTTGTGAAGCTCAGGGAGATGCTGAATCGAGAACAGAGTGGGTTCGAAAATGGGTTTTCGATTAAGATTTTTTGTTACCTGATGCTGGAGAAATGAATGAGTCTGCGTAATTGAATATGGTGAAGGTATGAGTTGAAGCTTGAAATGGTCGAAACTAGATGAATGCTTAGGAATTTCACAGAACCGATGAAGTAGAGGCACGAAATTGGTCTGGAAGTCCTCGTAAATAAACGGAACTCTACGGTTCTCCACTCCGGCGATTCAACTCGGCGATGACCGATCCACCGATCCAACTCACCCTGTTAGATCGTCACCCGAGTAAGATGCTAACTCGGTGGTCGACTCCTTTATGACTTGACCCGGTGGACTAACAAGGTTGACCGGCTTGACCGTTATCTCTAATCAGTGCGTGACGAGAATATTCCGTCGACGGAGAAAAGATTCCGATGACGGATTAGCCCACAATCCCGATTTCCGTGAGCAAAAAATTCCGAAATTTTCTATGGACTTCTCTCATGGGTGTGAAGACTTGGACTACGAATTGGATGGAGAATTTGGCTCAAATTTGGAAAGAGAAGATGAAGAGTTGAGAAAGACTTGAATTTGGAAGTTGAATTGCTAAAGGAAAAGGATTCTAATCCTTGGAAGAATTGGAGAATATTGAAGCCTATAAATAGAGAAGTTTTCTACATCTTTTACACACCTCTCTACACACACATCACTTGTGTTTTTGCTTGCTTTTCTAAGATTCTTCTTTTTAATTATTTGTGTGAACTTGAAAATTCTCCTTTTAATTATTATTTGTGTGAATTTCAAAAACATGAGTAGCTAATTTTATTATTGATTGAGGATGAATTCCTAGTTCTTAATATATGATTTAAGTTTTTGTTTTCAATTCTATCTTGAGATTTTTCACATGATTATCGATTGTTTTTACTAATAGGAATGTTTATTTATTCATTCATGATTGATAGATTGTTTGGAGTGCACGCTAAATTGATTTGTTAATTGATCTATATCTAGTATAAGTTAGGGAATACGTAATCGTTCTCGACACTTTACACAAGTAGAAAACACGAGACCTTGCGGAGGGATTCCGTGGAGCAATTGTGTGTAGAAACAACGCTAGAAAGTGGACCAAGCGAACCGAGTTTAACTACTAGTACTAAACCTAAATTCATAGATCTTAATGCATTCAGGGGAATTACATCTTGTAAGCGAACCTCGGGGTGGTTCTTTTGAATAGAATCGATAACTAAGCGGACTGTTACTCGGTGAAATAAGGGATTTTGGGGCTAGCTAAGCGGACCTTTATCCTACGGTTGGTGATAATCTGTGACTAATAACAAGTAGAAAAGAACATAACTTTAATCATTGTTTTGCAACGAATAATGATTCCTTGATCTCGTCTCTCTTATTGCTTTCAACTTTATCTTTTAATTGCTTTGTTTATTTTCTTTTGCTTTTTACACCCCCTTTCGTGACAATTTTTACAACTAGAATCTCTTGCTCCTCGTGGGAACGAACTTGACTTCCATTATATTATTTTTAATTGAGTGGAAACATTAATTAATTTGATTGCACCTACGACACGCATCAAATTTTGGCGCCGTGTCTTAGGGGTGGGAGCAACGGGCGATTTTTTTTAGTTGTTTTTATTTTTCTTTTTGCTTTATTCTTGCTTTGTTAGATTCTTTACCGTATCTAACTTAGTTTTTGAGAATCTTGTTTGGTGTTATACCTTTGGTGAATGCTTAAAGAGGCGTACCGAGTCCAATACGTCTTCGATCCCAAGACTCAACTAAAGGATTTCATTCGTGCGATTAACACTCCACTTCCTCCTTCTTCATCAAGTGATTCGGACAAAGAGGAAGAAACAATGGCCGAACGTACACTCAAGGACCTAGCTTCTCACAAGCTCGATACACAACAATGGTGTATCCAAACTAACTCAACCTTCGAGATCAAGCCGGGGTTGATTAGAGAGTTACCAAAGTTCCATGGCATGGTGAATGAGGACCCAAACAAACATCTTATGGACTTCTATGCCATAGTTATGGCCATGCTTCCACCGGAAACTAATGCGGATGGAGCAATGTTGAAAGCTTTCCCGTTTTTCTTTGGCGGGCAATGCTAAGGAATGGTTATATTATTTGCCTTAGGAAGTATCACAACATGGAATGGGATGAAGAAACTTTTCCTCGAGAGATATTTTCCCGCATCCAAAGCTACTCAAATTCGCAAGGAGATTTGTGGATTGAAACAACAAGTGGGAGAATCATTGTATGAATGTTGGGAGCGATACAAGAGGTTGGTGGCAAGTTGTCCACACCATCAATTTAGTGACGTTATGATACTCCAATACTTCTATGAAGCTCTTCACCCAAGTGATAGGTCTCTTCTTGACGCCGCGGGTGGTGGTGCACTAATGAACAAGACTTTGACCGAAGCTAGAGAGTTGATTGAAAATATGGCGGCAAACTCGCAACAATTCTACACAAGGGATGAACCAATGGTTAGGCGAGTGCATGAAGTTAGTGATTCTTCATCACATCTTGATCAAAGGATGAGTAACATGGAGATAATGATGCAAAGGATTGCCGCGGTAATTATTCCGGATGGTGAGACCGAACAAGTGAATGCTTTATATCCAAATCAAAGGCCAAGGTACGATCCATACTCCAATACCTATAATCCCGGTTGGAAGGATCATCCCAACTTTAGTTATGCAAACAAGCAAGCGGCGGCTCCTAATCCATATGCGCAACAAGGTGGTTTTCAACAATCACGTTTCCAACCTCAACAACAAGGTGGTTCTCAACAATTTCAACCACAACAAGTCAAGGAACGTGATTCTTCAATTGATGATAAGCTTAATGTCATGATGCAAGGTATTACGTCATTGTTTCAACAAAATCAACAAAAGACCGATTCGGCTATCAAGGATTTACAAACTCAAATGGGACAATTGGCGACCGATGTGAACCTATTAAAATCTCAAGCATCCACAAAACTTCCTTCGCAACCATTTGTGAATCCAAGAGAGAATGTTAATGCGGTTACTTTAAGAAGTGGAAGACAAGTGGAGGGTCCAAGTCATCATGAAGAAGCTATTGAAGAGGTAGTCAATGACAAGGAGGAAACCGCACCAAAGGAGAATTCAACACCAACCGACCAATCCAAGGAACCGATTCCTACTTTCACTACTCCACCTCCTTTTCCTAGTCGTTTTGCTAAATCCAAGAAAGAAGCTCAAGACAAGGCACTTATGGATATCTTCAAGAAGATTGAAATCAATATACCATTCATTGAGGCCATCAAAACAATTCCAAGGTATGCCAAGTTCATGAAGGAATTATGCATCAAGAAGGATAGGTTGCTTGATAATGAAATTACTAAAGTTGGCGAGAGTGCGTCGGCTATGCTATTGAAGAAGATGCCTACAAAGTGCACGGATCCCGGTAGTTTCACGGTGCCAATTACTATTGGTAAGCAAAGGTTTGAACATGCTTTACTTGATTTGGGAGCTTCCATTAGTGTGATGTCGGCCGAAATATATGACTCCTTGAATCTTGGACCTTTGAAAGAGACGAGAGTTATTATCCAATTGGCAAACAAGTCTAACATATATCCTAAGGGGCTTGTAGAAGACGTGCTAGTGCAAGTAAATGAGCTTATTTTTCCGGTGGACTTCTTCGTGGTGGATATGGACAACAATGAGAACCGTTCATCTACTTCTTTACTTCTTGGGAGGCCATTCATGAAGACCGCAAAGACGAATATTGATGTTGATAAGGGTACACTCACTATGGAATTCGACAAGGAGATAATACACTTTAACATATTTGAAGCCATGCGCTACCCAAGTGATGTGCATTCCGTTTACTCCATTGATGTGGTTGATTCATTAGCGCAACAAATGGTGGAATTGAACCAAGAGGATGAACTTGATGTGGTGTTGCAAAAGAGCATTGAATTGGACGTCCATGGCTTGTCTAACTTGGATGTTGAAATCTCCAAGGAATTGGTGGAGATGTGTGGTGCTTTGGCGACATTGCAAGAAGCTAAAAAGGGTAATATTTCATATATTTCTTTACCCGTGAATGATGAAGTACTTGTACCATCTATTGTGAAGGCGCCCAAACTAGAATTGAAGCGCTTAGGACCATTTGAAGTATGCTTTCTTGGGAGATGGAGATGAGCTTAGGTGATTATTTATAAGAACCTCACACCGGTACAAGAAGACCGTTTGCTTAGAGTCTTGAGAGAGCACAAAACGGCTATTGGGTGGACAATTGCGGATATCAAGGGCATTAGTCCATCCATGTGCATGCATCGGATTCTAATGGAAGAGAACGTGAAGCCGGTGACGTGATGCTCAACGTCGGCTTAATCCTCCCATGATGGAGGTTGTGAAAAAGAGATACTCAAATTGCTAAGTGTGGGGGTAATCTACCCAATTTCCGATAGCAAGTGGGTTAGTCCGGTTCAAGTGGTACCAAAAAAATCCGAGTCACGGTTGTTCGAAATCAAGACGATGAACTTGTTCCTACAAGAGTTCAAACCGGTTGGAGAGTGTGCATTGATTATAGAAAGCTTAATTCCGCAACCCGAAAGGATCACTTTCCTTTACCTTTCATTGATCAAATGTTGGAGCGGTTAGCGGGGCATTCTTATTATTGTTTCTTGGATGGTTATTCGGGATACAATCAAATTGTTATTGCACCGGAGGACCAAGAGAAGACCACTTTCACTTGTCCGTTTGGAGCGTTTGCATATAGACGGATGCCGTTTGGCCTTTGCAATGCGCCGGCTACTTTTCAAAGATGCATGGTGAGTATATTCTCGGATTATGTGGAGAGCATCATCGAGGTATTTATGGATGACTTTAGTGTTTATGGCAATTCTTTTGATGGTTGTTTAAACAACCTTGAACTAGTTCTTAAACGATGCATAGACACAAACCTTGTCCTTAATTGGGAGAAATGTCACTTTATGGTAAACCACGGCATAGTACTTGGTCACATTGTGTCCTCTCGAGGGCTCGAAGTGGACAAGTCAAAGATAGATTTAATAAGAAACTTACAATATCCCACTTCAGTGAGGGAGATCCGTTCTTTTCTTGGTCATGCAGGTTTCTATAGGCGGTTTATCAAGGATTTCTCCAAAATCTCCATGCCGATGTGCAAGTTATTACAAAAGGAGGTATCTTTCGACTTCAACAAGGAATGCAAGGATGCTTTTGAAAAATTAAAGGATATGTTGAAAAGTGCGCCGATTATAAAATCACCGGATTGGAATCTTCCATTTGAATTAATGTGTGATGCTAGTGATTATGCGGTTGGAGCCGTTTTGGGTCAAAGAGTGGACAAGTTGTCCCACGTTATCTATTATGCATCTAGGACCCTTAATGATGCACAAATCAATTATTCTACCATGGAAAAGGAGTTATTGGCTATAGTTTTTGCTTTGGAAAAATTTCGTTCATACTTGGTGGGTACAAAGGTTATTGTGTATTCCGATCATGCCGCACTAAGACACTTAATAAAGAAGAAAGAAGCTAAGCCAAGATTAATCCGGTGGATCCTATTGTTACAAGAGTTCGACATAGAAATTCGTGATAAGAGGGGTGTGGAGAATACCTATTGCGGATCATCTTAGTAGACTTGTTATGTCTCAAGAGGAACTTCCATTACATGACCGCTTTCCGGACGAACAACTTTTCTCCATGGAAGAATCAACACCTTGGTATGCGGATATAGTGAATTACTTGGTGACAAGGAAAGTACCTAGTACAATGTCTAATTTCCAAAAGATGAAACTTAAGAAGGTAGCTAAACAATATGTGTGGGATGAACCATACTTATGGAAATATGGCGTTGATCAAATAATGCGAAGGTGCGTACCTAACTCCGAATTTCAATCCATCCTCTCCTTTTGCCACACTTTTGCATGTGGTGGTCATTTTGGTTCTAAACGTACCGCTCTCAAAGTTCTCGAGAGTGGATTCTATTGGCCCACCTTGTTTGAATATTCATATGTTTTTTGTAAATCGTGTGATAGATGTCAACGAACGGGCAATCTAGGTGCTCGAAATCAAATGCCACTCACACCAATTCTCGCCGTTGAGATTTTTGATGTGTGGGGTATTGATTTTATGGGCCCTTTTGTCAATTCGAATGGAAATTTTTATATACTTCTTGCCGTTGATTATGTTTCGAAATGGGTGGAGGCTAGAGCCACCAAAACTAATGACTATCAAGTTGTTTGTGATTTTGTAAGGGAAAACATATTCAATAGGCATGGTACACCAAGAGTGGTGATAAGCGATGGAGGCTCACATTTCAAGAAGGCTTTCCACGCTCTCCTCAAGAAGTACAACATAACACACAAAATTGGTACGCCTTACCATCCACAAACTAGTGGACAAGCGGAAATTTCAAATCGTGAGATCAAGTCCATTCTTGAGAAAACGGTGAATACCACAAGGAAAGATTGGAGCTTTAAGCTCAATGATGCACTTTGGGCGTATAGAACGGCGTATAAGACACCGATTGGTATGTCTCTCAGTATAGGTTGGTTTATGGTAAGGCTTGTCATCTTAGGTTGAACTTGAACATAAGGCTTATTGGGCGATAAAGAAATTCAACATGGAGTATGATGAAGCGGGGAAACAAAGGAAGTTACAACTACATGAGTTAGAGGAGATACGTAATGATGCTTACGAGAGTGCCCGGATTTACAAGGAAAAGACTAAGCTTTTTCATGACAAGATGATTTCGCGGAAAAGTTTTGTTGTGGGGCAAAAAGTCCTTTTATTTAATACTCGTTTACGTTTATTTCCGGGAAAGCTTAAGTCCCGTTGGGTGGGACCATTTGTTGTTACTAATGTTTATGCTCATGGTGCGCTTGAAATTGTTAGCAACAAAACAGACAACATTTGAAAGTCAACGGCCATAGGTTAAAGCCATATTATGAAAACTTTCCAACGGAGCATGTGGACGTGATTGGACTTCGAGATGCACTCCCCCCTGGAGGAGTAATGTGCCGCAAGAGCTAAGTCGGGCCGTCGACTTTAAAACAAGCGCTTAATGGGAGGCAACCCATAGGTTTTGTATTTCTTATCTTTTTGCTTTTTGTTATTTCTTTTTCTTGTTCCTTATCATGTTAAAATTTCCCACCTTGACTTTACTAGGAGGATTCAATTACATTGAGGACAATGTAAGGTTTAAGTGTGGGGGAGTGGTTAAGCATGTATTTTAAAACAAAAATTACAAAAAAATGAAAAAATTTAAAAAAAAAAAAAGTTTTACATAAAAACTCCAACTTTTAAAGATTTTAGAGTCACTAGCATACTTCTAGGTATGTTTACATAGAGATTTTGACCGACATAATTGAACTTGGAAATGTTAGAGAACTACATTCGGATTTCTTACTTGTTAGAGTGTTAAATAATGGATTTAATCATGCCGGTGATGCGAATTTGGTGCAGGGAGAAGTGCATTATTAGAGTTGCTGATCAATCATTAGTGGAGACTACCCGTATTCATATCATGTGAGGCATCGACCAGAAATTTTCCATCTACTAAAGAGCTTCCTTTGAGTGTGTGTCACCATACGTTAATTCCGGGTAGAATGGTGAGCTACCCAACCTCCCACCAATAGAAGCACTACTCTTTGATCTCTTGAGTGCTAATTTTGTCAATCATGAGGGTGACGTCTATAGATGAAAGCCACCTTCTTGTAGTTCGATTTGCAGTTAGCACCATTCTCTCTCTCGACAACAACGGATCCATAGAAACACATTCATCATCAACAAGGAGCGACATCAAAATCTACAAGGAAAGTTGGAAAAGTTTAAGGTTTACAAGCAACTAACGAGAAAAAGAGCAAATTAAAAGGTGAGAATTTTTGAAGTTTATGATTTCAAGACGATACAAGTTGTGAAGAATCAAGCGGTAAAATACTTCTCCCATGGCCATGGTTGTATTTAATTTCTCTTGTTTTGAATTCAAAAAAAAAAAAAAAAAAAAAAAAACAAGAGAAATATTTGTTTTGTTTTTATTTTAATAAGCCGTGGAAAGGAAAATTTATAAGGAAGTTTCAAGCGACAAGGATTTTTAAGGTACAAGAGTTAAAAATTGTCAAGGATTTATGAAATTCGAGGGTTTATCATCAATAGTTTAAACCGAAGACGAAGACCATGAAGATCAAGACGAGGAGCGGAAGACGTTTCTATTGGATGCCGTGAGAGTGGTGTTATCATAATTGGCGATCGGATGTGAAGGTGAGTAAGTAATCTCATCCTCGATAAAAATGGTTGATTTCCTTTCGTAGAGATCGTCAGAAAAATGGTTTTTCAAAATATTAAAAGATGTGGGTTTTTAAAAATATTTCGGAAGTTATCCTTCCCACCATTCAACGTGTCGCAGATTTCTCTCTTCATTCCTACGCACACATGTGAGAACCATAAAAAAAGCTGTCTTTTTGAGTGCAATTATCATAAAATCCTATTTGGTGAGGCAGAAGTCGAGGCGAAATGCTTATTGATCGTTTCTCAAACACGCGTTCTCTCATTATGGTGTGGTTATTTCTCACTCAACATTTAAGAATAAGAATATGTTCTTTAGTATTTCTAACTTCTTATTACTAGCATGCGTAAAACTCTATGTCCTCATAACTCTTTGGATGCTTGTGACGCTTGAACGCTTTGAAGTTGTGAGTTTTTAGTTTGATTTGCTCGAGGACTAGCAAAGTCTAAGTGTTGGGGAATTTGATAAGGTGTAGAATACATCCTATTTATTATCTATTGTTTATGTTTTCTTTGCTATTTTTCTTGTAAACTAGTACAACCGTTGCCACGGTGGAAAGGCCGACCGAAGAAGAATCTGAAAATGGGGTTTGTCTACGATTACTTTCGTCCCGTTTCTGGAAAAAGTGATACTTTCACCCCGTTTCAGAAAAAGTGATACTTTCGTCCCGTTTCCGAAAAAGTGATACTTTCTCCCCGTTTCGGAAAAAATGATTTCGCCCCGTTTCTGAAAAAGTTATACTTTTTCTGAAACGGGGCGAAAATATCACTTTTCCCGAAACGGAGTGAAAGTATCACTTTTCCTGAAACGGGATATGAAAGTATCACTTTTTCTGAAACGGAAAATTAGTAGATCCATAAATCAAAATATGGTTGCATGATGTGTTATGCATCCTTTGTGGTGGTTTGCATAATGGTTATGCATTCAATTTTCGAGAATTGTGCCTAAATGAAAGTATCATTTTTGGTTTGTATAATGGTTATGCATTCAATTTTCGAGAATTGTGGCTAAAATGAAAATATCATTTTTCTTGAAACGGAGGGAGTACATCGTTTTATTAATTGCAACGGAAAATTAGTTGATGCATAAACCAAAATTTTGCTACATAAAGTATTATGTATCCTTTGTGGTGGTTTGCAAAATTGATATACATTTAATTTTCTAAAATTGTGCCTAAAATGATAAATACCTCCGAATTTTTCGCAAAAACTTTAAATTTAATATTGTTGTTTGTACTCGTTGCGTAGAGTTTTTTATAACCTTACCAACGAGATAAAATTTGTAAAATTCCAAGGCACGGATTTTTAGATATGTTATATTAAAGTTTGGTTGCCAATTATACCCCTGAAAAGATAAGATACATAAGGAATTATAGTAATTGGACTAAAAGGGAGGGACATTTTTGGTTTTTTATCCTAACCATTTCCAATCTTTTTGTGGTAATTGATCACTTAGATTTTACAAAAAAGTGGCCATATAAAGGTTCTCCCTCGCTTCGCTCGGTCGGCCCAATTATGTATTTTACGCTTGTTTTGAGTTTTATAGCTACTATGGAGTTGCACGAACGAAAAGAAGAAGAAACCATCCAAAGTTGCGAAAAAGGGCAAAATTGTCATTCCATGGGCAATTACTATTGAGAGCCAAGCTAAGGATAAGGGGCTGGAAACTGGTTAGCCCTTATCGAACTAACCACTTATTAAGACACCCAAATAGGGGTGGTTTTTATGTGGGCGTTTTAATCCTGTTCGATTCCTTACCCTAAAGTTAAGAGAGTTTTCTCTCATTTTTTTCTACACTACAGAAAGAGAATTATTGCAAGCAACAGTGGATCCGCTTTGCTCTGTCCGATTCGAGAAATTTAGGGATCGATTCGTTGGATTCGAGATGAAATCGAGTAGAATTTGAAGATGATGAAGCTCGGTAAGATGGGATTGAGTTAGAACGATGATGGTTGTGGTTGATTTAATATTTTGGTGTAATTAAGAAGAGATCGATGCTAGTAGTGAAATCTAGAGAAAACATGAGAGAAATTGAGATTAATTGGAAGGAGTGTTCATTGTTTCTTCATTGCGAATGAAGATGGTGGTTAATTCGAGATTCAATTGAGGGGATGATGGGTTTCGATTTGAAACCGCTGCTTTGTTGGTCCGAGAGTGAAGATCGAGATGAGACGATCGAGTATGGATGGGTTAAGTCTTTGTTGATGGCGTCACCGAACTTGATGAACCAAAGGAAATGGGTGCGATGGATGAACTTGCCATTTGTGAAGCTCGGGGAGATCTTGAATCGAGAACAGATCGGGGAATATAAGTTGAAGAGATGGTGGTAGTCTACGATGTGAAGCTGGGGAGATAGGGTTTTGTGAACCGAGAAGAATGAAGATCGAAAGGGGTTCGGTATGTGATAATGTATGGGTATTTGTTAGTTGAGGTCGTAGGGCTCTTGTCACCTTTTGAATCATGGAATCAAAGATGGCAATGAATCTAAAATCGAGACAATGAGATGAGTTTTGGAGCCGTTGTTGTTGAACTCGAGGAGGATGGAGCAGAGTGGGTTCGAAAATGGGTTTCGATTAAGATTTCTTGTTACACGATCTTTGGAGAAATGAATGAGTCTGCGTAATTGAATATGGTGAAGGTATGAGCCGAAGCTTGAAATGGTGAAACTAGATGAATGCTTAGGAATTTCACAGAACCGATGAAGTAGAGGCCTGAAATTGGCGGGAAGTCCTCAGAATAAACGGAACTCTACGGTTCTCCACTCCGCGATTCAACTCGGCGATGACCGATCCACGATCCAACTCACCCGATTAGATCGGTCACCCGAGTAAGATGCTCGACTCGGTGGTCGACTCCTTTATGACTTGACCGGTGGACTAACAGTTGACCGGTTTGACCGTTATCTCTAATCTGTGCCGTGACGGAATATTCAGTCGACGGAGAAAAGATTCGATGACGGATTAAGCCACAATCCCGCTTTTAGGTGAGCAAAATTCAGAATTTTCTATGGACTTCTCTCATGGGTGTGAAGACTTGGACCACGAATTGGATGGAGAATTTGGCTCAAATTTGGAAAAGAAGATGAAGAGTTGAGAAAGACTTGAATTTGGAAGTTGAATTGCTAAAGGAAAAGGATTCTAATCCTTGGAAGAATTGGAGAATATTGAAGCCTATAAATAGAGAAGTTTTCTACATCTTTTACACACCTCTCTACACACACATCACTTGTGTTTTTGCTTGCTTTTCTAAGATTCTTCTTTTTAATTATTTGTGTGAACTTGAAAATTCTCCTTTTAATTATTATTTGTGTGAATTTCAAAAACATGAGTAGCTAATTTTATTATTGATTGAGGATGAATTCCTAGTTCTTAATATATGATTTAAGTTTTTGTTTTCAATTCTATCTTGAGATTTTTCACATGATTATCGATTGTTTTTACTAATAGGAATGTTTATTTATTCATTCATGATTGATAGATTGTTTGGAGTGCACGCTAAATTGATTTGTTAATTGATCTATATCTAGTATAAGTTAGGGAATACGTAATCGTTCTCGACACTTTACACAAGTAGAAAACACGAGACCTTGCGGAGGGATTCCGTGGAGCAATTGTGTGTAGAAACAACGCTAGAAAGTGGACCAAGCGAACCGAGTTTAACTACTAGTACTAAACCTAAATTCATAGATCTTAATGCATTCGGGAATTACATCTTGTAAGCGAACCTCGGGGTGGTTCTTTTGAATAGAATCGATAACTAAGCGGACACTGTTACTCAGTGAAATAAGGGATTTTGGGGCTAGCTAAGCGGACCTGCTATCCTACGGTTGGTGATAATCTGTGACTAATAACAAGTAGAAAAGAACATAACTTTAATCATTGTTTTGCAACGAAGAATGATTCCTTGATCTCGTCTCTCTTATTGCTTTCAACTTTATCTTTTAATTGCTTTGTTTATTTTCTTTTGCTTTTACACCCCCTTTCGTGACAATTTTTACAACTAGAATCTCTTGCTCCTCGTGGGAACGAACTTGACTTCCATTATATTATTTTTAATTGAGTGGAAACATTAATTAATTTGATTGCACCTACGACACGCATTACTGATGTTTTCCATAACTTCTTTGTCTCCCTCCACAATGATATTCTGAAGCTGCAACTGGAAAATCCACTAAAGAGCTTTTAGGACTGCTATTGCTTCGACTTGGGCAACATCTCTAGCTCTTTCTACCAAAGTCCAGGCTTCCACCATCCTCCCTGTAAAATCCCTTATAATTAGAGCAATACCAGCGTGAAAATTATTAGGTAAAACAGAAGCAACAATGTTAATTTCCAGCTTTCCAATGGGGGGGTGGATTCCAGTGTTTACTATCATTATAATTGAGTCCATTACTTCCAGTTACATTATTAGCTATCTGAACCCGGTTACCACTAAAGATAGTGTGAATGTTGTTCTCATTAAGAAAGTAATGATTTTGTGTTTTAGACTTGAACTTTTGCATCTGTTATTATTAAATATTAGCTCACATCTGGAATTCCATATACGTAAACCACATTGTAATCACTATCAGGTTTATCATAGCTTTCTTGCTAAATGAGATGTTGTTATCTGGATTGCACCAACTTCTTATTCATTGCTTGATATCTGTGACTGTACTTTGATCTTGATAAATGTCAAATGATATAGCATTCCACACACTTCTGGCATAATTGCATTGAATCAGAAGATGAGTGATAGTTTCTCAATCATTATTGCATCTTTGACATTACACTTCCTGATTTAGATTACGCCTTGCATATCTTTCATTGACAGGGAGGATATCATGAGCTACTTTCCACAAGAATAATTGACATTTATGAGGGATCTAGATTAGGATTCTTCTGGCAGAGGATAGCCTTATATGTATAATTGACTGTAAAGTGACCACTTTTTGTAAGAGACCAAATAATTTTATCTTCATGCTGAATAGATGGTCTGATGTTTAGGATCTTCTGTATATGGTCTTGAGTGAAGTAATTCTGAAGCATATTTAGGTTCTAGCTTTGAGTATGTTCATCAAACAGCTCATTAACTTTCATGTAGTATGGATACTCTTCATAGGGAGAGAAATTTTGTTGTATTTGTTGAGCAGTGTATCCCTTAATCCAGCTATCTCTAAACACATAAACGAATTTGCCATTTCCAATCTGCCATATATGGAATTTCTTTACCCAACTGATTCCAAGACATATGCTTGTCCATATGGCAATATGATAGGTGTAGAATACACCGTATTTACTATCTAGTAGTTTATGCTTTCTTTGCTATTTTTCTAGTAAATTATGTATTTTACGTGTGTTTTTGAGTTTTGTAGCTATTTTGGAGTCGCACGGAGGAAAAGAAGAATGAATGATCCAAATTGAGCAAAAAGGGCGTAATTGTCATTTTAGGGGCGAACACTATTTGGAGCCCAGTCCGAGTTAAGGGGTAACTCTTGGAGGAGTACTAAATACGGACAGTCAAGGTTAGGGGTGCATTTGGGTATCCCTTATCAAGGTGACCTAGGGTGGTGAATATCCAACCTAATCTTCTTATACCCTAAATCGAGAGGAGGTTTTCTTTTCCTTCTCTTCTTTCACTCATTTTCACCGAAGGAGAAAATCAGCCATAGTTTGCCATTGAGTCGAGAGAAAGGGAGAACAAGAGCCGAGAGATGGGTACATTGTTGAAACCAGAGATCGAGAAATTGAGATGGGTTTGATCCGAAGCTACAGCGAGAATGAAATCGGGGATGAGATTCTTTGTTGGAGTCTGTGAATCGAGATGATGGCTAGTCGATTGAAGAAATGGGTCTTGTGATTTAGGTGTTGTTGAATTTGTGAGGCCGAGAGAGGAAATCGAAGATGAGTTCGATCTGGAGGTGATGTTAATGGCTGCCGCTGTGAGATGAAGAAGAGATTCAGAGAATCGGGAAATGGGTTCACTGAGATATGGAAGAGAAATTGATGTTAGGGTTCATCAGAGGATTGAAGTTGGCGGTAAGGATTCGGGGTCAGGGTTTGTGTATTTGAGAAATGATTTTCATGGGTTTAGGTTGTGGAGTTGTTGAAGCAGTGGTGGCAAGCTCATTTAGGAGATACGAGAGAATTCTTTGGTGGTCTTGAATTGAAGTGGCTCGAGCTGATCAGAGGACGATGTGTGTTAGCCATGGTATTGTTGGGACTCTCTGGATTGAGCTAAAGATAGAGCAGAGAAGAGCAGATGGGTTAGTTCGAGGTGATGGCACTTGCTTGGTGATCGGGGAATGAATGGGTCCTAATAATGTGGTGAAACTAGAAGGCATAATTGATGCAGAAATTGCAGCTGTGAGGAATTAAAGGATGAACACAGGGAGAAGGAATTGGTGATGGTTGGTTTGAGTTCAATAGGGAAGAGAACAGCTAGTTGTGCTGTAGGTTGCGAGTGGTGGTGCAATACCGTTACAGGGAGAGTGAATAAATGGGTTTGAAACTAGATGTATGCTAGGAATTGTCACAGGGAAATGAAGCAGAAGAACGGCCCGAATTTGGCCGTGCAAGCCTCGTAAGCAATGAGACTTTCGGCGGTTTTACTGCCGTGAGTCAACTCGGCGATATCCGATCCGGCCGATCCAGCTCGGCCAAACTAAGACGAGTCAGACCTGACTTAGACGAACTGACTCAGCTGACTCACTCCTTCCTTTGACCCGATTGACTAATGGTGGACTAACGGTTTGACTCTTTTGACCGTTAGTCCTAAAGGTGGACTGACGGAATATTCCGTCGAATATTCTACTGACGGAGAAATTTTGGTGGCCGGCGGTGACTATTAGGTCAAATTAGGGCCACAATACCAGCTTTTCCGTGAGCCAAAAATTCCAGAATTTTCTATGGACTTTCTCATGGGTGTGAAGACTTGGACTAGGAATTGGATGGAGAATTGGGCTCAAATTTGGAAAGAGAAGATGGAAGGAGAGAAAGACTTGAATTTGGAAATTGAATTGCAAAAAAGGAAAAGGGTTCTATTCCTTGGAAGATTTGGAGAATATTGAAGCCTATAAATAGAGAAGTTTTCTACATCTTTTACACACATCACTTGTGTTTTTGATAGCTTTTGAAAATTCTTCTTTTTAATTATTTGTGTGAACTCTTTAAAATTCTCCTTTTAATTATTATTTGTGTGAATTTCAAAAACATGAGTAGCTAATTTTATTATTGATTGAGGATGAATTCCTAGTTCTTAACATGTTTTGAGTTTTGTTTCAATTCTATCTTGAGATTTTTCACATGATTATCGATTGTTTTTACTAATAGGAATGTTTATTCATTCATGATTGATTGATAGATTGTTTAGAGTGCACGCTAAATTGATTTGTTAGTTTAATCTAATTCTAGTATAAGTTAGGGAATAAGTAATCGTTCTCGACACTTTACACAAGTAGAAAACACGAGACCTTGCGGAGGGATTCCGTGGAGCGATTGTGTGTAAAAACAACGCTAGAAAGTGGACCAAGCGAACCGAGTTTAACTACTAGTACTAAACCTAAATTCATAGATCTTAATGCATTCAGGGGAATTACATCTTGTAAGCGAACCTCAAGGTGGTTCTTTTGGATAGAATCGATAACTAAGCGGACTTGTTACTCGGTAAAATAAGGGATTTTGGGGCTAGCTAAGCGGACTCGTTGTCCTACGGTTGGTGATAATCTGTGACTAATAACAAGTAGAAAAGAACATAACTTTATTCATTGTTTCGTAACGAAGAAGGATTCCTTGATCTTGTCTCTCTTATTGTTTTCAACTTTATCTTTTAATTGCTTTGTTTATTTTCTTTTGCTTTTTACACCCCCTTTTGTGACAATTTTTACAACTAGAATCTCTTGCTCCTCGTGGGAACGAACTTGACTTCCATTATATTATTTTTAATTGAGTGGAAATAGATATTAATTTGATGCATCATTAAGGGTCATTAAGGGTCCTAGATGCATAATAGATAACATGGGACAACTTGTCTACTCTTTGACCCAAAACGGCTCCAACCGCATAATCACTAGCATCACACATTAATTCAAATGGAAGATTCCAATCCGGTGATTTGATAATTGGCGCACTTGTCAACATTCCCTTCAATTTGTCAAAAGCATCCTTGCATTCCTTGTTGAAGTCGAAAGGTACCTCCTTTTGTAATAACTCCCCACATCGGCATGGAGATTTTGGAGAAATCCTTGATAAACCGCCTATAGAAACCTGCATGACCAAGAAAAGAACGGATCTCCCTCACCGAAGTGGGATATTGTAAGTTTCTTATTAAATCTATCTTTGACTTGTCCACTTCGAGCCCTCGAGAGGACACAATGTGACCAAGTACTATGTCGTGGTTTACCATAAAGTGACATTTCTCCCAATTAAGGACAAGGTTTGTGTCTATGCATCGTTTAAGAACTAGTTCAAGGTTGTTTAAACAACCATCAAAAGAATTGCCATAAACACTAAAGTCATCCATAAATACCTCGATGATTCGCTCCACATAATCCGAGAATATACTTACCATGCATCTTTGAAAAGTAGCCGGCGCATTGCAAAGGCCAAACGGCATCCGTCTATAAGCAAACGTTCCAAACGGACAAGTGAAAGTGGTCTTCTCTTGGTCCTCCGGTGCAATAACAATTTGGTTGTATCCCGAATAACCATCCAAGAAGCAATAATAAGAATGCCCCGCTAACCGCTCCAACATTTGATCAATGAAAGGTAAAGGAAAGTGATCCTTTCGGGTTGCGGAATTAAGCTTTCTATAGTCAATGCACACTCTCCAACCGGTTTGAACTCTTGTAGGAACAAGTTCATCGTCTTGATTTCGAACAACCGTGACCCCGGACTTCTTTGGTACCACTTGTACCGGACTTACCCACTTGCTATCGGAAATTGGGTAGATTACCCCCACACTTAGCAATTTGAGTATCTCTTTTTTCACAACCTCCATCATGGGAGGATTTAACCGACGTTGAGCATCACGTACCGGCTTCACGTTTTCTTCCATTAGAATCCTATGCATGCACATGGATGGACTAATGCCTTTGATGTCCGCAATCGTCCACCCAATAGCCGTTTTGTGCTCTTTCAAGACTCTAAGCAAACGGTCTTCTTGTACCGGTGTGAGGTTCTTTTCAATAATCACCAGGAAGCTCATCTCCATCTCCCAAGAAAGCATACTTCAAATGGTCCGGAAGTGGCTCAATTCTAGATTGGGCGCCTTCACAATCGATGGTACAAGTATTTCATCATTCACGGGTAAAGAAATATATGAAACATTACCCTTTTTAGCTTCTTGCAATGTCGCCAAAGCACCGCACATCTCCACCAATTCCTTGGAGATTTCAACATCCAAGGTAGACAAGCCATGGACGTCCAATTCAATGCTCTTTTGCAACACCACATCAAGTTCATCCTCTTGGTTCAATTCCACCATTTGTTGCGCTAATGAATCAACCACATCAATGGAGTAAACGGAATGCACATCACTTGGGTAGCGCATGGCTTCAAATATGTTAAAGTGTATTATCTCCTTGTCAAATTCCATAGTGAGTGTACCCTTATCAACATCAATCTTCGTCTTTGCGGTCTTCATGAATGGCCTCCCAAGAAGTAAAGAAGTAGATGATCGGTTCTCATTGTTATCCATATCCACCACAAAGAAGTCCACCGGAAAAATAAGCTCATTTACTTGCACTAGCACGTCTTCTACAAGCCCCTTTGGATATATGTTAGACTTGTTTTCCAATTGGATAATAACTCTTGTCTCTTTCAAAGGTCCAAGATTCAAGGAGTCATATATTTCGGCCGACATCACACTAATGGAAGCTCCCAAATCAAGTAAAGCATGTTCAAACCTTTTCTTACCAATAGTAATTGGTACCGTGAAACCACCGGGATCCGTGCACTTTGTAGGCATCTTCTTCAATAGCATAGCCGACGCACTCTCGCCAACTTTAGTAATTTCATTATCAAGCAACCTATCCTTCTTGATGCATAATTCCTTCATGAACTTGGCATACCTTGGAATTGTCTTGATAGCCTCAATGAATGGGATGTTGATTTAAATCTTCTTGAAGATGTCCATAAGTGCCTTGTCTTGAGCTTCTTTCTTGGATTTAGCAAAACGACTAGGAAAAGGAGGTGGAGTAGTGAAAGTAGGAACCGGTTCCTTGGATTGATCGTTGGTGTTGAATTCTCCTTTGGTGTGACCTCCTCCTTGTCTTTGACTACCTCTTCAATAGCTTCTTCATGATGACTTGGACCCTCCACTTGTCTTCCACTTCTTAAAGTAACCACATTAACATTCTCTCTTGGATTCACAAATGGTTGTGAAGGAAGTTTTGTGGATGCTTGTGATTTTAATAGGTTCACATCGGTCGCCAATTGTCCCATTTGAGTTTGTAAATCCTTGATGGCCGAATCGGTCTTTTGTTGATTTTGTTGAAACAATGACGTAATACCTTGCATCATGACATTAAGCTTATCATCTATCGAAGAATCACTCTCCTTGACTTGTTGTGGTTGGAATTGTTGAGAACCACCTTGTTGTTGAGGTTGGAAGCGTGATTGTTGAAAACCACCTTGTTGCGCATATGGATTAGGAGCCGCCGCTTGCTTGTTTGCATAACTAAAGTTAGGATGATCCTTCCACCCGGGATTATAGGTATTGGAGTATGGATCGTACCTTGGCCTTTGATTTGGATATAAAGCATTCACTTGTTCGGTCTCACCATCCGGAATAATTATCGCGGCCATCCTTTGCATCATTATCTCCATTTTACTCATCCTTTGATCAAGATGTGATGATGAATCACTAACTTCATGCACTCGCCTAACCATTGGTTCATCCCTTGTGTAGAATTGTTGCGAGTTTGCCGCCATACTTTCAATCAACTCTCTAGCTTCGGTCAAAGTCTTGTTCATTAGTGCACCACCACCCGCGGCGTCAAGAAGAGACCTATCACTTGGGTGGAGAGCTTCGTAGAAGTATTGGAGTATCATAACGTCACTAAATTGATGGTGTGGACAGCTTGCCACCAACCTCTTGTATCGCTCCCAACATTCATACAATGATTCTCCCACTTGTTGTTTCAATCCACAAATCTCCTTACGAATTTGAGTAGCTTTGGATGCGGGAAAATATCTCTCGAGGAAAAGTTTCTTCATACCATTCCATGTTGTGATACTTCCGGAAGGTAAATAATATAACCATTCCTTAGCATTACCCGCCAAAGAAAACGGGAAAGCTTTCAACATTGCTCCATCCGCATTAGTCTCCGGTGGAAGCATAACCATAACTATGGTATAGAAGTCCATAAGATGTTTGTTTGGGTCCTCATTCACCATGCCATGGAACTTTGGTAACTCTCTAATCAACCCCGCTTGATCTCGAAGGTTGAGTTAGTTTGGATACACCATTGTTGTGTATCAAGCTTGTGAGAAGCTAGGTCCTTGAGTGTACGTTCAGCCATTGTTTCTTCCTCTTTGTCCGAATCACTTGATGAAGAAGGAGGAAGTGGAGTGTTAACCGCTCGAATGAAATCCTTTAGTTGAGTGCCGGATCGAAGACGTATCGGACTCGGTCTGCCCTGTTTAAGCATTCACCAAAGGTATAACACGAAACAAGATTCTCAAAAACTAAGTTAGATACGGTAAAGAATCTAACAAAGCAAGAATAAAGCAAAAATAAAAATAAAAACAACTAAAAATCGCCCGTTGCTCCCCGGCAGCGGCGCCAAAATTTGATACGTGTCGTAGGTGCAATCAAATTAATATCTATTTCCACTCAATTAAATATAATATAATGGAAGTCAAGTTCGTTCCCACGAGGAGCAAGAGATTCTAGTTGTAAAAATTGTCACAAAAGGGGGGTGTAAAAAGCAAAAGAAAATAAACAAAGCAATTAAAAGATAAAGTTGAAAGCAATAAGAGAGACAAGATCAAGGAATCCTTATTCGTTACGAAACAATGAATAAAGTTATGTTCTTTTCTACTTGTTATTAGTCACAGATTATCACCAACCGTAGGATAGCAGGTCCGCTTAGCTAGCCCCAAAATCCCTTATTTTACTGAGTAACAAGTCCGCTTAGTTATCAGATTCTATCCAAAAGAACCACCTTGAGGTTCGCTTACAAGATGTAATTCCCTGAATGCATTAAGATCTATGAATTTAGGTTTAGTACTAGTAGTTAAACTCGGTTCGCTTGGTCCACTTTCTAGCGTTGTTTTTACACACAATCGCTCCACGGAATCCCTCCGCAAGGTCTCGTGTTTTCTACTTGTGTAAAGTGTCGAGAACGATTACTTATTCCCTAACTTATACTAGAATTAGATTAAACTAACAAATCTATTTAGCGTGCACTCTAAACAATCTATCAATCAATCATGAATGAATAAACATTCCTATTAGTAAAAACAATCGATAATCATGTGAAAAATCTCAAGATAGAATTGAAACAAAGCTCAAAACATGTTAAGAACTAGGAATTCATCCTCAATCAATAATAAAATTAGCTACTCATGTTTTTGAAATTCACACAAATAATAATTAAAAGGAGAATTTTCAAGAGTTCACACAAATAATTAAAAAGAAGAATTTTCAAAAGCTATCAAAAACTCAAGTGATGTGTGTAAAAGATGTAGAAAACTTCTCTATTTATAGGCTTCAATATTCTCCAAATCTTCCAAGGAATAGAACCATTTTCCTTTTGCAATTCAATTTCCAAATTCAAGTCTTTCTCTCCTTCTATCTTCTCTTTCCAAATTTGAGCCCAATTCTCCATCCAATTCCTAGTCCAAGTCTTCACACCCATGAGAGAAGTCCATAGAAAATTCTGGAATTTTTGGCTCGCCGGAAAACTGGTATTGTGGACGGAATTTGACCGGAATAGTCACCGCCGGCCACCTGAAAATTTCTCCGTCAGTGGAATATTCGACGGAATATTCCGTCAGTCCACCGTTAGGACTAACGGTCAAAAGAGTCAAACCGTTAGTCCACCGTTAGTCAATCGGGTCAAAGGAAGGAGTGAGTCAGCTGAGTCAGTTCGTCTAAGTCAGGTCTGACTCGTCTTACTCTACCGAGCTGGATCGAATTTGGATCGGATATCGCCGAGTTGACTCGGCCGGTCTGTAAAACCCGTAGAGTCTCGGCTGTTCTGTGGCTTGCACAGGCCAAATTCAGGCCGTTCTTCTGCTTCATTTCCCTGTGACAATTCCTAGCATACATCTAGTTTCAAACCCATTTATTCACTCTCCCTGTAACGGTATTGCACCACCACTCGCAACCTACAGCACAACTAGCTGTTCTCTTCTCTATTGAACTCAAACCAACCATCACCAATTCCTTCTCCCTGTGTTCATCCTTTAATTCCTCACAGCTGCAATTTCTGCATCAATTATGCCTTCTAGTTTCACCAGATTATGGACCCATTCATTCCCGATCGCCGCAAGTGCCATCACCTCGAACTAACCCATCTGCTCTTCTCTCGCTCTATCTTTAGCTCAATCCGAGAGTCCCAACAATACCATGGCTAACACACATCGTCCTCTCGATCGGCTCGAGCCACTTCAATTCAAGACCATCAAGCAATTCTCGTATCTCCTAAATGAGCTTGCCACCACCGTTTCAACAACTCCACAACCTAAACCCATGAAAATCATTTCTCAAATACACGACGAAACCCCCGAATCCTTACCGCCAACTTCAATCCTCTCGATGAACCCTAACATCAATTTCTCTTCCATATCTCGGTGAACCCATTTCCCGATTCTCTCGAATCTCTTCTTCATCTCACAATGCGCGGCCATTAACATCACCTCCGGATCGAACTCATCTTCGATTTCCTCTCTCGCCTCACAAATTCAACAACCTAAATCACAAGACCCATTTCTTCAATCGACTAGCCATCATCGATTCACAGACCCAACAGCAATCTCATCCCCGATTTCATTCTGCTGTAGCTTCAGATCAAACCCATCTCAATTTCTCGATCTCTGGTTTCAACAAAGCTGACCCATCTCTCGGCTCTTGTTCTCCCTTTCTCTCGACTCACAATGCAGCCATGGCTGCTTTTCTCCCTTCAGGTGAAAAATGAGTGAAAGAAGAGAAGGAAAAGAAAACCTCCTCTCGATTTAGGGTATAAGAAGATTAGGTTGGATATTCACCACCCGGTCACCTTGATAAGGGATACCCAGCTGGCAGCCCCTTAACCTTGGCTGGTCTGTATTTAGTACTCCTCCAAGAGTTACCCCTTAACATGGACTGGGCTCCAAATAGTGTTCGCCCCTAAAATGACAATTCTGCCCTTTTTGCTCAATTTGGATCATTCATTCTTCTTTTCCTCCGTGCGACTCCAAAATAGCTACAAAACTCAAAAACACACGTAAAATACATAATTTACTAGAAAAATAGCAAAGAAAGCATAAACTACTAGATAGTAAATACGGTGTATTCTACACCTATCAAATTCCCCCACACTTAGACTTTGCTAGTCCTCGAGCAAATCAAACCAAAACTTAAAGCGTTCCAGCGTCACAAGCATCCAAAGAGTTATGAGGACATAGAGTTTCTGCATGCTAGTAATAAGAAGTTAGAAATACTAAAGAACATATTCTCATTCTTAAATGTTGAGTGAGAAATAACCACACCATAATGAGAGAACGCGTGTTTGAGAAACGATCAATAAGCATTTCGCCTCGACTCCTGCCTCACCAAAAAGGATTTTATGATAATTGCACTCAAAAAGACGGCTTTTTTATGATTCTCACATGTGTGTAGGTAGGAATGAAGAGAGAATTCCTGCAACACGTTGAATGGTGGGAAGGACAACTTCCGAAATATTTTTAAAAACCCACATCTTTTAATATTTTGAAAAACCATTTTTCTGACGATCTCTAAGAAAGGAAATCAACCATTTTTATCGAGGATGAGATTACTTACTCACCTTCACATCCGATCGCCAATTATGATAACACCATTCTCACGGCATCCAATAGAAACGTCTTCCGCCCCTCGTCTTGATCTTCTTGGTCTTCGGCTTCAACTATTGGTGATAAACTCTCGAATTTCATAAATCCATAATAATTTGTAACCTTTTTACCTTAATCCTTGTCGCTTGAAACTTCCTTATATATTTTCCTTCCCCACGGCTCATTAAATAAAAATAAGAACAAATATTTCTCTTTTTTTTTTTTTTTTTTTTTTAATAATTAACAAGAGAAATTAAATACAAAATAAACCATGGCCGTGGAAGAAGTATTTTACCGCTTGATTCTTCACAACTTGTATCGCCTCAAAATCATAAACTTCAACAATTCTCACCTTTTGATTTTCTTCGCTCTTATAAATAAGTCTTCATACTTGGATATAAAATTACCTCATTGTATTGTAAGTCCTCAACATATATGTAAAAATCCGCTCATTTGTATGTTGCTTTACTTGAGTTTGAAATTTGCTCTTTTTTCTCGTTCCGTTGCTTGTAAACCATAAACTTTTTCAACTTTCCTTGTAGATTTTGATGTCGCTCCTTGTTGATGATGGTTGTGTTTCTATGGATCCGTTGTTGTGGAGAGAATGGTGCTAACTGCAAATCGAACTACAAGAAGGCGGCTTTCATCTATAGACGTCACCCTCATGATTGACAAAATTAGCACTCAAGAGATCAAAGAGTAGTGCTTCTATTGGTGGGAGGTTGGGTAGCTCACCATTCTACCCGGAATTAACGTACGGTGACACACACTCAAAAGAAGCTCTTTAGTAGATGGAAAATTTTTGGTCGGTGCCTCACATGATATGAATACGGGTAGTCTCCACTAATGATTGATCAGCAACTCTAATAATGCACTTCTCCCTGCACCAAATTCGCATCACCGACATGATTAAATCCATTATTTAACACTCTAACAAGCAAGAAATCCGAATGTAGTTCTCTAACATTTCCAAGTTCAATTATGTCGGTCAAAATCTCTATGTAAACATACCTAGAAGTATGCTAGTGACTCTAAAATCTTTAAAAGTTGGAGTTTTTAAGTAAAACTTTTTTTTTTTTTTAAATTTTTTAATTTTTTAATTTTTTTTTTAAATACATGCTTAACCACTCCCCCACACTTAAACCTTACATTGTCCTCAATGTAATTGAATCCTCCTAGTAAAGTCAAGGTGGGAAATTTTAACATGATATGGAACAAGAAAAAGAAATAACAAAAAGCAAAAAGATAAGAAATACAAAACCTATGGGTTGCCTCCCATTAAGCGCTTGTTT
Source organism: Papaver armeniacum (assembly GCA_023531295.1). Classification (NCBI taxonomy): domain Eukaryota; kingdom Viridiplantae; phylum Streptophyta; class Magnoliopsida; order Ranunculales; family Papaveraceae; genus Papaver; species Papaver armeniacum. Next base: position 247,523 of record JAJJWW010011127.1, read on the forward strand.
TAAAGTCGACGGCCCGACTTAGCTCTTGCTGCATATTACTCCTCCAGAGGGAATGCATCTTGAAGTCCAATTACGTCCACATGCTCCGTTGGAAAGTTTTCATAATATGGCTTTAACCTATGGCCGTTGACTTTCAAATGTTTTCCTGTTTTGTCACTAACAATTTCAACTGCACCATGAGCATAAACATTAGTAACAACAAATGGTCTCACCCAACGGGACTTAAGCTTTCCCGGAAATAAACGTAAACGAGTATTAAATAAAAGAACTTTTTGCCCCACAACAAAACTTTTCCGCGAAATCATCTTGTCATGAAAAAGCTTAGTCTTTTCCTTGTAAATCCGGCACTCTCGTAAGCATCATTACGTATCTCCTCTAGCTCATTTAGTTGTAACTTCCTTTGTTTCCCCGCTTCATCATACTCCATGTTGAATTTCTTTATCGCCCAATAAGCCTTATGTTCAAGTTCAACCGGAAGATGACAAGCCTTGCCATAAAACAACCGATATAGAGACATACCAATCGGTGTCTTATACGCCATTCTATACGCCCAAATTGCATCATTGAGCTCAATCTTTCCTTGTGGTATTCACCGTTTTCTCAAGAATGGACTTGATCTCACGATTTGAAATTTCCGCTTGTCCACTAGTTTGTGGATGGTAAGGCGTACCAATTTTGTGTGTTATGTTGTACTTCTTGAGGAGAGCGTGGAAAGCCTTCTTGAAATGTGAGCCTCCATCGCTTATCACCACTCTTGGTGTTCCATGCCTATTGAATATGTTTTCCCTTACAAAATCACAAACAACTTGAGAGTCATTAGTTTTGGTGGCTCTAGCTTCCACCCATTTCGAAACATAATCTACGGCAAGAAGTATATAAAAGTTTCCATTCGAATTGACAAAAGGGCCCATAAAATCAATACCCCACACATCAAAAATCTCAACGGCAAGAATTGGTGTGAGTGGCATTTGATTTCGAGCTCCTAGATTGCCCGTTCGTTGACATCTATCACACGATTTACAAAAGGCATATGAATCTTCAAACAAGGTGGGCCAATAAAATCCACTCTCGAGAACTTTGAGAGCGGTACGTTTAGATCCAAAGTGGCCTCCACAAGCAAAAGTGTGGCAAAATGAGAGAATGGATTGAAATTCGGAATTAGGCACGCACCTTCGCATTATTTGATCAACGCCATATTTCCATAAGTATGGTTCATCCCACACATATTGCTTAGCTACCTTCTTAAGTTTCATCTTTTGGAAGTTGGACATTGTATTAGGTACTTTCCTTGTCACCAAGTAATTCACTATATCCGCATACCAAGGTGTTGATTCTTCCATGGAGAAAAGTTGTTCATCCGGAAAGCGGTCATGTAATGGAAGTTCCTCTTGAGACATAACAAGTCTACTAAGATGATCCGCAACGGTATTCTCCACACCCCTCTTATCACGAATTTCTATGTCGAACTCTTGTAACAATAGGATCCACCGGATTAATCTTGGCTTAGCTTCTTTCTTCTTTATTAAGTGTCTTAGTGCGGCATGATCGGAATACACGATAACCTTTGTACCCACCAAGTATGATCGAAATTTTTCCAACGCAAAAACTATAGCCAATAACTCCTTTTCCGTGGTAGAATAATTGATTTGTGCATCATTAAGGGTCCTAGATGCATAATAGATAACATGGGACAACTTGTCCACTCTTTGACCCAAAACGGCTCCAACCGCATAATCACTAGCATCACACATTAATTCAAATGGAAGATTCCAATCCGGTGATTTGATAATTGGCGCACTTGTCAACATTACCTTCAATTTGTCAAAAGCATCCTTGCATTCCTTGTTGAAGTCGAAAGGTACCTCCTTTTGTAATAACCTGCACATCGGCATGGAGATTTTGGAGAAATCCTTGATAAACCGCCTATAGAAACCTGCATGACCAAGAAAAGAACGGATCTCCCTCACCGAAGTGGGATATTGTAAGTTTCTTGTTAAATCTATCTTTGACTTGTCCACTTCGAGCCCTCGAGAGGACACAATGTGACCAAGTACTATGCCGTGATTTACCATAAAGTGACATTTCTCCCAATTAAGGACAAGGTTTGTGTCTATGCATCGTTTAAGAACTAGTTCAAGGTTGTTTAAACAACCATAAAAAGAATTGCCATAAACACTAAAGTCATCCATAAATACCTCGATGATGCGCTCCACATAATCCGAGAATATACTTACCATGCATCTTTGAAAAGTAGCCGGCGCATTGCAAAGGCCAAACGGCATCCGTCTATAAGCAAAAGTTCCAAACGGACAAGTGAAAGTGGTTTTCTCTTGGTCCTCCGGTGCAATAACAATTTGGTTGTATCCCGAATAACCATCCAAGAAGCAATAATAAGAATGCCCCGCTAACCGCTCCAACATTTGATCAATGAAAGGTAAAGGAAAGTTATCCTTTCGGGTTGCGGAATTAAGCTTTCTATAGTCAATGCACACTCTCCAACCGGTTTGAACTCTTGGAGGAACAAGTTTATCGTCTTGATTTCGAACAACCGTGACTCCGGACTTCTTTGGTACCACTTGTACCGGACTTACCCACTTGCTATCGGAAATTGGGTAGATTACCCCCACACTTAGCAATTTGAGTATGTCTTTTTTCACAACCTCCATCATGGGAGGATTTAACCGACGTTGAGCATCACGTACCGGCTTCACGTTTTCTTCCATTAGAATCCTATGCATGCACATGGATGGACTAATGCCTTTGATGTCCGCAATCGTCCACCCAATAGCCGTTTTTGTGCTCTTTCAAGACTCTAAGCAAACGGTCTTCTTGTACCGGTGTGAGGTTCTTTTCAATAATCACCGGAAGCTCATCTCCATCTCCCAAGAAAGCATACTTCAAATGGTCCGGAAGTGGCTTCAATTCTAGCTTGGGCGCCTTCACAATCGATGGTACAAGTATTTCATCATTCACGGGTAAAGAAATATATGAAACATTACCCTTTTTTAGCTTCTTGCAATGTCGCCAAAGCACCACACATCTCCACCAATTCCTTGGAGATTTCAACATCCAAGGTAGACAAGCCATGGACGTCCAATTCAATGCTCTTTTGCAACACCACATCAAGTTCATCCTCTTGGTTCAATTCCACCATTTGTTGCGCTAATGAATCAACCACATCAATGGAGTAAACGGAATGCACATCACTTGGGTAGCGCATGGCTTCAAATATGTTAAAGTGTATTATCTCCTTGTCAAATTCCATAGTGAGTGTACCCTTATCAACATCAATCTTCGTCTTTGCGGTCTTCATGAATGGCCTCCCAAGAAGTAAAGAAGTAGATGATCGGTTCTCATTGTTATCCATATCCACCACAAAGAAGTCCATCGGAAAAATAAGCTCATTTACTTGCACTAGCACGTCTTCTACAAGCCCCTTTGGATATATGTTAGACTTGTTTGCCAATTGGATAATAACTCTTGTCTCTTTCAAAGGTCCAAGATTCAAGGAGTCATATATTTCGGCCGACATCACACTAATGGAAGCTCCCAAATCAAGTAAAGCATGTTCAAACCTTTTCTTACCAATAGTAATTGGTACCGTGAAACCAGGGATCCGTGCACTTTGTAGGCATCTTCTTCAATAGCATAGCCGACGCACTCTCGCCAACTTTAGTAATTTCATTATCAAGCAACCTATCCTTCTTGATGCATAATTCCTTCATGAACTTGGCATACCTTGGAATTGTCTTGATAGCCTCAATGAATGGGATGTTGATTTCAATCTTCTTGAAGATGTCCATAAGTGCCTTGTCTTGAGCTTCTTTCTTGGATTTAGCAAAATGACTAGGAAAAGGAGGTGGAGTAGTGAAAGTAGGAACCGGTTCCTTGGATTGATCGGTTGGTGTTGAATTCTCCTTTGGTGTGACCTCCTCCTTGTCTTTGACTACCTCTTCAATAGCTTCTTCATGATGACTTGGACCCTCCACTTGTCTTCCACTTCTTAAAGTAACCACATTAACATTCTCTCTTGGATTCACAAATGGTTGTGAAGGAAGTTTTGTGGATGCTTGTGATTTTAATAGGTTCACATCGGTCGCCAATTGTCCCATTTGAGTTTGTAAATCCTTGATGGCCGAATCGGTCTTTTGTTGATTTTGTTGAAACAATGACGTAATACCTTGCATCATGACATTAAGCTTATCATCTATCGAAGAATCACGCTCCTTGACTTGTTGTGGTTGGAATTGTTGAGAACCACCTTGTTGTTGAGGTTGGAAGCGTGATTGTTGAAAACCACCTTGTTGCGCATATGGATTAGGAGCCGCCGCTTGCTTGTTTGCATAACTAAAGTTAGGATGATCCTTCCACCCGGGATTATAGGTATTGGAGTATGGATCGTACCTTGGCCTTTGATTTGGATATAAAGCATTCACTTGTTCGGTCTCACCATCGGAATAATTACCGCGCCATCCTTTGCATCATTATCTCCATGTTACTCATCCTTTGATCAAGATGTGATGATGAATCACTAACTTCATGCACTCGCCTAACCATTGGTTCATCCCTTGTGTAGAATTGTTGCGAGTTTGCCGCCATACTTTCAATCAACTCTCTAGCTTCGGTCAAAGTCTTGTTCATTAGTGCACCACCACCCGCGGCGTCAAGAAGAGACCTATCACTTGGGTGGAGAGCTTCGTAGAAGTATTGGAGTATCATAACGTCACTAAATTGATGGTGTGGACAGCTGATGCGTGTCGTAGGTGCAATCAAATTAATTAATGTTTCCACTCAATTAAAAATAATATAATGGAAGTCAAGTTCGTTCCCACGAGGAGCAAGAGATTCTAGTTGTAAAAATTGTCACGAAAGGGTGGTGTAAAAAGCAAAAGAAAATAAACAAAGCAATTAAAAGATAAAGTTGAAAGCAATAAGAGAGACAAGATCAAGGAATCCTTCTTCGTTGCAAAACAATGAATCAAGTCATGTTCTTTTCTACTTGTTATTAGTCATGATTATCACCAACCGTAGGATAGCAGTCCGCTTAGCTAGCCCCAAAATCCCTAATTTCACCGAGTAACAGTCCGCTTAGTTATCGATTCTATTCAAAAGAACCACCCTGAGGTTCGCTTACAAGATGTAATTCCCAGAATGCATTAAGATTTATGAATTTAGGTTTAGTACTAGTAGTTAAACTCGGTTCGCTTGGTTCACTTTCTAGCGTTGTTTTTACACACAATCGCTCCACGGAATCCCTCCGCAAGGTCTCGTGTTTTCTACTTGTGTAAAGTGTCGAGAACGATTACGTATTCCCTAACTTATACTAGATTTAGATCAATTAACAAATCAATTTAGCGTGCACTCCAAACAATCTATCAATCAATCATGAATGAATAAACATTCCTATTAGTAAAAACAAACGATAATCATGTGAAAAATCTCAAGATAGAATTGAAACAAAACTCAAATCATGTATTAAGAACTAGGAATTCATCCTCAATCAATAATAAAATTAGCTACTCATGTTTTTGAAATTCACACAAATAATAATTAAAAGGAGAATTTTCAAGAGTTCACACAAATAATTAAAAAGAAGAATTTTAGAAAAGCAAGCAAAAACACAAGTGATGTGTGTGTAGAGAGATGTGTAGAGATGTAAAAAACTTCTCTATTTATAGGCTTCAATATTCTCCAAATCTTCCAAGGAATAGAACCCTTTTCCTTTAGCAATTCAATTTCCAAATCCAAGTCTTTCTCATCTTCCATCTTCTCTTTCCAAATTTGAGCCCAATTCTCCATCCAATTCCTAGTCCAAGTCTTCACACCCATGAGAAAAGTCCATAGAAAATTACGGAATTTTGGTCGGCAGGAAAAGCTGGTATTGCAGCCTAATCCCAGGAATAGTCGCCGTCGGCCACCTGAAAATTTCTCCGTCAGTGGAATATTCGACGGAATATTCCGTCGAGTCCACCGTTAGGACTAACGGTCAAACGGGTCAACCGTCACCAACCGTTAGTCGGCGAGTCAAGGGGAGGAGAGTCACCACCGAGTCGGCTCCCGGTCATCGCAGTAACTCAGTTTGAATGGTCTAACTGTTGAGTCATATATAAGGATCGGTCATCGGGATCGCTGAATCAACTCGTCGGAGCATAAAATCGTCCGAGTTTCGTTTATTTCCAGGGAAATTCTCAGGCCAATTCCAGGCCTTTCTCAGCTTCACATCCCTGTAAAATTCCTATCACATACATCTAAAGCAATTCCAACACACTCCCAGCTATTCATTGCAGCACTGAACCTGTTTTGTCATTCGCAACTCAGAACCCATTCATTCCCCTGCATTTCATGATGAACTCAGAGAACCCTTCACAATCAATTGTTCAGCGTCTCTCTGCTCTATCCCCTTCAATTTCTTAATTTCTCTCGTATCAGCAGCAACAGCATCGAACCCATTTCTCACTCAGCATCACCATCGTCAATAAACCAACACCCTCATTCCTCTTCTCGGCCTGTTCTTCATATCAGCTCTCGGTCCAACAGAAATCAACACAAACCCCATCTTTTATTCTTCTCAGAAAGCTCTGAATCGACTTCATCTGGTTCACAATTCACAACGGCATCTTATCAACATCATTTTCATCCCATGTTTGGTTCAACCACAGACCCATTCATTAACAGCGTCACTCTCATCTCTATCGAACTCAGACCAACAAACCCTAATCGATTCAAACAACAACAACTTCAGAAACCCTTAATTAGCCATAACCCATATCTGATTCATCCTCTCTGAGCTCCTCTTCAAATCGAAACCCTAATTCCTTCTCTGTGATTCAATCGACACCCATTCTAGCTTGAGCTCCAACTTTTCAATTGGGAGACTACCACCGAAACCCATTAATTCTTCTTATTCCCTGATTTGAATCTCTGTATCAGATTCATCTCCAATTTCTCTCTCGAATCGCACCTGCAGCCAGTTTCCTTTCCTTCTCTGTCTCTCTGAAACACAGCACAGCCGCTGTTTCTTTCTTGATCGGTTTCTATTAATTCTTCCTCATCGATCCCCATTTAGTGATCTTCTCAATCTCTCAAATTTTCACCTCTCAATTTCAGACACAACCGCTGTCTGGTTTTATTTCTCAATGATGATTGAGTGAAATGAGAGAAAGAACTCTCGAATTTAGGGTTGTATTGATTTGGGTGGATATTTACACCCCAGTGATAAAGACCAACCCACTCATTAGATAAGGGATACCCTAGTGGACAGCCCCTTAACCTTGGTGGGTTTGTATTTAGTATTCCTCCAAGAGTTACCCCTTAACTGGACTGGGCTCCGAGATAGTGCTCGCCCCGAAATGACCTTTTTGCCCTTTTTGAAGAAATTGGGTAATTTCTTCTTCTTTTCCTCCGTGTGACTCCAAAGTAGCTACAAAACTCAAAACAAGCGTAAAATACATAATTTACAAGAAAAATAGCGAAGAAAGCATAAACAATAGATAGTAAATAGGATGTATTCTACACCCTATCAAATTCCCCCACACTTAGACTTTGCTAGTCCTCGAGCAAATCAAACTAAAAACTCACAACTTCAAAGCGTTCAAGCGTCCTAAGCATCCAAAGAGTTATGAGGACATAGAGTTTTACGCATGCTAATAATAAGAAGTTAGAAATACTAAAGAACATATTCTCATTCTTAAATGTTGAGTGAGAAATAACCACACCATAATGAGAGAACGCGTGTTTGAGATACGATCAATAAGCATTTCTCCTCGACTTCTGCCTCACCAAATAAGATTTTATGATAATTGCACTCAAAAAGACGGCTTTTTTATGGTTCTCACATGTGTGCAGGTAGGAATGAAGAGAGAAATCCTGCATCACGTTGAATGGTGGGAAGGACAACTTAGAAATATTTTTAAAAACCCACATCTTTTAATATTTTGAAAAACCATTTTTCGACGATCTCTACGAAAGGAAATCAACCATTATTATCGAGGATGAGATTACTTACTCACCTTCACATCCGATCGCCAATTATGATAACACCACTCTCACGGCATCCAATAGAAACGTCTTCCGCTCCTCGTCTTTATCTTCTTGGTCTTCGTCTTCGGTTTCAACTATTGATGATAAACTCTCGAATTTCACAAATCCTTGACAATTTGTAACCTTTTTACCTTAAATCCTTGTCGCTTGAAACTTCCTTATAAATTTTCCTTCCCCACGGCTCATTAAATAAAAATAAGAACAAATATTTCTCTTGTTTTTCTCTCTCTTCTTTTTTTTTCATTTTTTTTTTTTTTTTTTTTTTTTTTTTTTTTTTTTTTTTGAAAACAAGAGAAATTAAATACAAAATAAACCATGGCCGTGGAAGAAGTATTTTACCACTTGATTCTTCACAACTTGTATTGTCTTTGAAATCATAAACTTTCAAAAATTCTCACCTTTTAATTTTCTTCGCTTTCATGAATAAGTCTTCATACTTGGATATAGAATTACCTCATTGTATTGTAAGTCCTCAACATATATGTAAAATCCGCTCATTTGTATGTTGCTTTACTTGTATTTGAAATTTGCTCTTTTTTCTCGTTTCGTTGCTTGTAAACCATAAACTTTTCCAACTTTCCTTGTAGATTTTGATGTCGCTCCTTGTTGATGATGATGGTGTTTCTATGGATCCGTTGTTGTCGAGAGAGAGAATGGTGCTAACTGCAAATCGAACTACAAGAAGGAAGCTTTCATCTATAGACGTCACCCTCATGATTGACAAAATTAGCACTCAAGAGATCAAAGAGTAGTGCTTCTATTGGTGGGAGGTTGGGTAGCTCACCATTCTACCCGGAATTTACGTACGGTGACACACACTCAAAAGAAAGATCTTTAGTAGATGGAAAATTTCTGGTCGGTGCCTCACATGATATGAATACGGGTAGTCTCCACTAATGATTGATCAGCAACTCTAATAACGCCTTTCTCCCTGCACCAAATTCGCATCACCGGCATGATTAAATCCATTATTTAACACTCTAACAAACAAGAAATCCGAATGTAGTTCTCTAACATTTCCAAGTTCAATTATGTCGGTCAAAATCTCTATGTAAACATACCTAGAAGTATGCTAGTGACTCTAAAATCTTTAAAAGTTGGAATTTTTAAGTAAAACTTTTTTTTTTTTTTTTCAAAATTTTTTAATTTTTTTTGTAATTTTTGTTTTAAAAACATGCTTAACCACTCCCCCACACTTAAACCTTACATTGTCCTCAATGTAATTGAATCCTTAGTAAAGTCAAGGTGGGAAATTTTAACATGATATGAAACAAGAAAAAGAAATAACAAAAAAAAACAAAAAGATAAGAAATACAAAACCTATGGGTTGCCTCCCATTAAGCGCTTGTTTTAAAGTCGACGGCCCGACTTAGCTCTTGCTGCATATTACTCCTCCAGAGGGAGTGAATCTTGAAGTCCAATCACGTCCACATGCTCCGTTGGAAAGTTTTCATAATATGGCTTTAACCTATGGCCGTTGACTTTCAAATGTTGTCTGTTTTGTTGCTAACAATTTCAACTGCACCATGAGCATAAACATTAGTAACAACAAATGGTCCCACCCAACGGGACTTAAGCTTTCCGGAAATAAACGTAAACGAGTATTAAATAAAAGGACTTTTTGCCCCACAACAAAACTTTTCCGCGAAATCATCTTGTCATGAAAAAGCTTAGTCTTTTCCTTGTAAATCCGGCACTCTCGTAAGCATCATTACGTATCTCCTCTAGCTCATTTAGTTGTAACTTCCTTTGTTTCCCCGCTTCATCATACTCCATGTTGAATTTCTTTATCGCCCAATAAGCCTTATGTTCAAGTTCAACTAGGAAGATGACAAGCCTTACCATAAACCAACCTATACGGAGACATACCAATCGGTGTCTTATACGCCGTTCTATACGCCCAAAGTGCATCATTGAGCTTAAAGCTCCAATCTTTCCTTGTGGTATTCACCGTTTTCTCAAGAATGGACTTGATCTCACGATTTGAAATTTCCGCTTGTCCACTAGTTTGTGGATGATAAGGCGTACCAATTTTGTGTGTTATGTTGTACTTCTTGAGGAGAGCGTGGAAAGCCTTCTTGAAATGTGAGCCTCCATCGCTTATCACCACTCTTGGTGTTCCATGCCTATTGAATATGTTTTCCCTTACAAAATCACAAACAACTTGAGAGTCATTAGTTTTGGTGGCTCTAGCTTCCACCCATTTCGAAACATAATCAACGGCAAGAAGTATATAAAAGTTTCCATTCGAATTGACAAAAGGGCCCATAAAATCGATACCCCACACATCAAAAATCTCAACGGCGAGAATTGGTGTGAGTGGCATTTGATTTCGAGCACCTAGATTGCCCGTTCGTTGACATCTATCACACGATTTACAAAAAACATATGAATCTTCAAACAAGGTGGGCCAATAAAATCCACTCTCGAGAACTTTGAGAGCGGTACGTTTCGAACCAAAGTGGCCACCACAAGCAAAAGTGTGGCAAAAGGAGAGAATGGATTGAAATTCGGAATTAGGCACGCACCTTCGCATTATTTGATCCACCCCATATTTCCATAAGTATGGTTCATCCACACATATTGCTTAGCTACCTTCTTAAGTTTCATCTTTTGGAAGTTGGACATTGTATTAGGTACTTTCCTTGTCACCAAGTAATTCACTATATCCGCATACCAAGGTGTTGATTCATCCATGGAGAAAAGTTGTTCGTCCGGAAAGCGGTCATGTAATGGAAGTTCTTCTTGAGACATAACAAGTCTACTAAGATGATCCGCAACGGTATTCTCCACACCCCTCTTATCACTAATTTCTATGTCGAACTCTTGTAACAATAGGATCCACCGGATTAATCTTGGCTTAGCTTCTTTCTTCTTTATTAAGTTTCTTAGTGCGGCATGATCGGAATACACAATAACCTTTGTACCCACCAAGTATGATCGAAATTTTTCCAACGCAAAAACTATAGCCAATAACTCCTTTTCCGTGGTAGAATAATTGATTTGTGCATCATTAAGGGTCCTAGATGCATAATAGATAACATGGGACAACTTGTCCACCCTTTGACCCAAAACGGCTCCAACCGCATAATCACTAGCATCGCACATTAATTCAAATGGAAGATTCCAATCCGGTGATTTGATAATTGGCGCACTTGTCAACATCTCATTTAATTTGTCAAAAGCATCCTTGCATTCCTTGTTGAAGTCGAAAGGTACCTCCTTTTGTAATAACTTGCACATCGGCATGGAGATTTTGGAGAAATCCTTGATAAACCGCCTATAGAAACCTGCATGGCCAAGAAAAGAACGAATTTCCCTCACCGAAGTGGGATATTGTAAGTTTCTTATTAAATCTATCTTTGACTTGTCCACTTCGAGCCCTCGAGAGGACACAATGTGACCAAGTACTATGCCGTGGTTTACCATAAAGTGACATTTATCCCAATTAAGGACAAGGTTTGTGTCTATGCATCGTTTAAGAACTAGTTCAAGGTTATTTAAACAACCATCAAAAGAGTTGCCATAAACAACAAAGTCATCCATAAATACCTCGATGATGCGCTCCACATAATCCGAGAATATACTCACCATGCATCTTTGAAAAGTAGCCGGCGCATTGCAAAGGCCAAACGGCATCCGTCTATATGCAAACGTTCCAAACGGACAAGTGAAAGTGGTCTTCTCTTGGTCCTCTGGGTGCAATAACAATTTGATTGTATCCCGAATAACCATCCAAGAAACAATAATAAGAATGCCCCGCTAACCTCTCCAACATTTGATCAATGAAATGCAAAGGAAAGTGATCCTTTCGGGTTGCGGAATTAAGCTTTCTATAGTCAATGCACACTCTCCAACCGGTTTGAACTCTTGTAGGAACAAGTTCATCGTCTTGATTTCGAACAACCGTGACTCCGGATTTCTTTGGTACCACTTGAACCGGACTAACCCACTTGCTATCGGAAATTGGGTAGATTACCCCCACACTTAGCAATTTGAGTATCTCTTTTTTCACAACCGCCATCATGGGAAGATTTAGCCGACGTTGAGCATCACGATCGGCTTCACGTTCTCTTCCATTAGAATCCTATGCATGCACATGGATGGACTAATGCCTTTGATGTCCTCAATTTTCCACCCAATAGCCGTTTTGTGCTCTTTCAAGATTCTAAGCAAACAGTCTTCTTGTACCGGTGTGAGGTTCTTAGAAATAATCACCGGAAGCTCATCTCCATCTCCCAAGAAAGCATACTTCAAATGGTCCGGAAGTGGCTTCAATTCTAGTTTGGGCGCCTTCACAATAGATGGTACAAGTATTTCATCATTCACGGGTAAAGAAATATATGAAACATTACCCTTTTTAGCTTCTTGCAATGTCGCCAACGCACCACACATCTCCACCAATTCCTTGGAGATTTCAACATCCAAGTTAGACAAGCCATGGACGTCCAATTCAATGCTCTTTTGCAACACCACATCAAGTTCATCCTCTTGGTTCAATTCCACCATTTGTTGCGCTAATGAATCAACCACATCAATGGAGTAAACGGAATGCACATCACTTGGGTAACGCATGGCTTCAAATATGTTAAAGTGTATTATCTCCTTGTCGAATTCCATAGTGAGTGTACCCTTATCAACATCAATCTTCGTCTTTGCGGTCTTCATGAATGGCCTCCCAAGAAGTAAAGAAGTAGATGATCGGTTCTCATTGTTATCCATATCCACCACGAAGAAGTCCACCGGAAAAATAAGCTCATTTACTTGCACTAGCACGTCTTCTACAAGCCCCTTAGGATATATGTTAGACTTGTTTGCCAATTGGATAATAACTCTTGTCTCTTTCAAAGGTCCAAGATTCAAGGAGTCATATATATCGGCCGACATCACACTAATGGAAGCCCCTAAGTCAAGTAAAGCATGTTCAAACCTTTGCTTACCAATAGTAATTGGTACCGTGAAACCACCGGGATCCGTGCACTTTGTAGGCATCTTCTTCAATAGCATAGCCGAGGCACTCTCGCCAACTTTAGTAATTTCATTATCAAGCAACCTATCCTTCTTGATGCATAATTCCTTCATGAACTTGGCATACCTTGGAATTGTCTTAATGGCCTCAATGAAAGGTATGTTGATTTCAATCTTCTTGAAGATGTCCATAAGTGCCTTGTCTTGAGCTTCTTTCTTGGATTTAGCAAAACGACTAGGAAAAGGAGGTGGAGTAGTGAAAGTAGGAACCGGTTCCTTGGATTGGTCGGTTGGTGTTGAATTCTCCTTTGGTGCGGCTTCCTCCTTATCTTTGACTACCTCTTTACTAACTTCCTCATGATGACTTGGACCCTCCACTTGTCTTCCACTTCTTAAAGTAACCGCATTAACATTCTCTCTTAGATTCACAAATGGTTGTGAAGGAAGTTTTGTGGATGCTTGAGATTTTAATAGGTTCACATCGGTCGCCAATTGTCCCATTTGAGTTTGTAAATCCTTGATAGCCGAATCGGTCTTTTGTTGATTTTGTTGAAACAATGACGTAATACCTTGCATCATGACATTAAGCTTATCATCAATTGAAGAATCACGTTCCTTGACTTGTTGTGGTTGAAATTGTTGAGAACCACCTTGTTGTTGAGGTTGGAAACGTGATTGTTGAAAACCACCTTGTTGCGCATATGGATTAGGAGCCGCCGCTTGCTTGTTTGCATAACTAAAGTTAGGATGATCCTTCCACCCGGGATTATAGGTATTGGAGTATGGATCGTACCTTGGCCTTTGATTTGGATATAAAGCATTCACTTGTTCGGTCTCACCATCCGGAATAATTACCGCGGCCATCCTTTGAATCATTATCTCCATGTTACTCATCCTTTGATCAAGATGTGATGAAGAATCACTAACTTCATGCACTCGCCTAACCATTGGTTCATCTCTTGTGTAGAATTGTTGAGTTTGCCGCCATACTTTCAATCAACTCTCTAGCTTCGGTCAAAGTCTTGTTCATTAGTGCACCACCACCCTCGGCGTCAAGAAGAGACCTATCACTTGGGTGATGAGCTTCATAGAAGTATTGGAGTATCATAACATCACTAAATTGATGGTGTGGACAGCTTGCCACCAACCTCTTGTATCGCTCCCAACATTCATACAATGATTCTCCCACTTGTTGTTTCAATCCAAAAATCTCCTTGCGAATTTGTGTAGCTTTGGATGCGGGAAAATATCTCTCGAGGAAAAGTTTCTTCATCCCATTCCATGTTGTGATACTTCCGGAAGGCAAATAATATAACCATTCCTTAGCATTGCCCGCCAAAGAAAATGGAAAAGCTTTCAACATTGCTCCATCCGCATTAGTCTCCGGTGGAAGCATGGCCATAACTATGGCATAGAAGTCCATAAGATGTTTGTTTGGGTCCTCATTCACCATGCCATGGAACTTTGGTAACTCTCTAATCAACCCCGGCTTGATCTCGAAGGTTGAGTTAGTTTGGAAACACCATTGTTGTGTATCGAGCTTGTGAGAAGCTAGGTCCTTGAGTGTACGTTCAGCCATTGTTTCTTCCTCTTTGTCCGAATCACTTGATGAAGAAGGAGGAAGTGGAGTGTTAATCGCACGAATGAAATCCTTTAGTTGAGTGCCGGATCGAAGACGTATCGGACTCGGTTTGCCCTCTTTAAGCATTCACCAAAGGTATAACACCTGAAACAAGATTCTCACAAACTAAGTTAGATACGGTAAAGAATCTAACAAAGCAAGAATAAAGCAAAAAGAAAAACAACTAAAAAATCGCCCGTTGCTCCCCGGCAACGGCGCCAAAATTTGATGCGTGTCGTAGGTGCAATCAAATTAATTAATGTTTCCACTCAATTAAAAATAATATAATGGAAGTCAAGTTCGTTCCCACGAGGAGCAAGAGATTCTAGTTGTAAAAATTGTCACGAAAGGGGGGTGTAAAAAGCAAAAGAAAATAAACAAAGCAATTAAAAGATAAAGTTGAAAGCAATAAGAGAGACAAGATCAAGGAATCCTTCTTCGTTGCAAAACAATGAATCAAGTCATGTTCTTTTCTACTTGTTATTAGTCACAGATTATCACCAACCGTAGGATAGCGAAAGTCCGCTTAGCTAGCCCCAAAATCCCCTAATTTCACCGAGTAACAGTGTCCGCTTAGTTATCGATTCTATTCAAAAGAACCACCCGAGGTTCGCTTACAAGATGTAATTCCCTGAATGCATTAAGATTTATGAATTTAGGTTTAGTACTAGTAGTTAAACTCGGTTCGCTTGGTTCACTTTCTAGCGTTGTTTTTACACACAATCGCTCCACGGAATCCCTCCGCAAGGTCTCGTGTTTTCTACTTGTGTAAAGTGTCGAGAACGATTACGTATTCCCTAACTTATACTAGATTTAGATCAATTAACAAATCAATTTAGCGTGCACTCCAAACAATCTATCAATCAATCATGAATGAATAAACATTCCTATTAGTAAAAACAAACGATAATCATGTGAAAAATCTCAAGATAGAATTGAAACAAAACTCAAATCATGTATTAAGAACTAGGAATTCATCCTCAATCAATAATAAAATTAGCTACTCATGTTTTTGAAATTCACACAAATAATAATTAAAAGGAGAATTTTCAAGAGTTCACACAAATAATTAAAAGAAGAATTTTAGAAAAGCAAGCAAAAACACAAGTGATGAGTGTGTAGAGAGATGTGTAGAGATGTAAAAAACTTCTCTATTTATAGGCTTCAATATTCTCCAAATCTTCCAAGGAATAGAACCCTTTTCCTTTAGCAATTCAATTTCCAAATCCAAGTCTTTCTCATCTTCCATCTTCTCTTTCCAAATTTGAGCCCAATTCTCCATCCAATTCCTAGTCCAAGTCTTCACACCCATGAGAAAAGTCCATAGAAAATTCTGGAATTTTGGTCGCCGGAAAACTGGTATTACGGCCGGAATCCGGCCGGAATAGTCGCCGCCGGCCACCTGAAAATTTCTCCGTCAGTGGAATATTCGACGGAATATTCCGTCAGTCCACCGTTAGGACTAACGGTCAAACGGGTCAACCGTCAGTCAACTGATAGTCAGGCCGAGTCAAGGGGAGGAGAGTCAGCCACCGAGTCGCCCTCCCGGTCGATCGGTAACTCAGCTGAATGGTCTAACTCGCTGAGTCATATATAAGGATCGGTCATCGGGATCGCTGAGTCAACTCGTCGGAGCATAAAATCGTCCGAGTTTCGTTTATTTCCAGGGCAATTCTCAGGCCAATTCCAGGCCTTTCTCAGCTTCACATCCCTGTAAAATTCCTATCACATACATCTAAAGCAATTCCAACACACTCCCAGCTATTCATTGCAAAGATCGAACTCGTTTTGTCATTCGCAACTCAGAACCCATTCATTCCCCTGCATTTCATGATGAACTCAGAGAACCCTTCACAATCAATTGTTCAGCGTCTCTCTGCTCTATCCCCTTCAATTTCTTAATTTCTCTCGTATCAGCAGCAACAGCATCGAACCCATTTCTCACTCAGCATCACCATCGTCAATAAACCAACACCCTCATTCCTCTTCTCGGCCTGTTCTTCATATCAGCTCTCGGTCCAACAGAAATCAACACAAACCCCATCTTTTATTCTTCTCAGAAAGCTCTGAATCGACTTCATCTGGTTCACAATTCACATCGGCATCTTATCAACATCATTTTCATCCCATGTTTGGTTCAACCACAGACCCATTCATTAACAGCGTCACTCTCATCTCTATCGAACTCAGACCAACAAACCCTAATCGATTCAAACAACAACAACTTCAGAAACCCTTAATTAGCCATAACCCATCTCTGATTCATCCTCTCTGAGCTCCTCTTCAAATCGAAACCCTAATTCCTTCTCTGTGATTCGACAACGACACCCATTCTGCTTGAGCTTCAACTCTTCAATTGCAGAGACTACCACCGAAACCCATTAATTCTTCTTATTCCCTGATTTGAATCTCTGTATCAGATTCATCTCCAATTTCTCTCTCGAATCGCACCTGCAGCCAGTTTCCTTTCCTTCTCTGTCTCTCTGAAACACAGCACAGCCGCTGTTTCTTTCTTGATCGGTTTCTATTAATTCTTCCTCATCGATCCCCATTTAGTGATCTTCTCAATCTCTCAAATTTTCACCTCTCAATTTGAGATACTGACCCATTTTGTCCTGGGTTTTATTTCTCAATGATGATTGAGTGAAATGAGAGAAAGAACTCTCGAATTTAGGGTTGTATTGATTTGGGTGGATATTTACACCCCAGTGATAAAGACCAACCCACTCATTAGATAAGGGATACCCTAGTGGACAGCCCCTTAACCTTGGCTGGTTTGTATTTAGTATTCCTCCAAGAGTTACCCCTTAACCTGGACTGGGCTCCAGATAGTGCTCGCCCCTGAAATGACCTTTTTGCCCTTTTTGAAGAAATTGGGTAATTTCTTCTTCTTTTCCTCCGTGTGACTCCAAAGTAGCTACAAAACTCAAAACAAGCGTAAAATACATAATTTACAAGAAAAATAGCGAAGAAAGCATAAACAATAGATAGTAAATAGGATGTATTGTACACCCTATCAACAGCTTGCCACCAACCTCTTGTATCGCTCCCAACATTCATACAATGATTCTCCCACTTGTTGTTTCAATCCACAAATCTCCTTACGAATTTGAGTAGCTTTGGATGCGGGGAAATATCTCTCGAGGAAAAGTTTCTTCATACCATTCCATGTTGTGATACTTCCGGAAGGTAAATACTATAACCATTCCTTAGCATTACCCGCCAAAGAAAACGGGAAAGCTTTCAACATTGCTCCATCCGAATTAGTCTCCGGTGGAAGCATAGCCATAACTATGGTATAGAAGTCCATAAGATGTTTGTTTGGGTCCTCATTCACCATGCCATGGAACTTTGGTAACTCTCTAATCAACCCCGGCTTGATCTCGAAGGTTGAGTTAGTTTGGATACACCATTGTTGTGTATCAAGCTTGTGAGAAGCTAGGTCCTTGAGTGTACGTTCAGCCATTGTTTCTTCCTCTTTGTCCGAATCACTTGATGAAGAAGGAGGAAGTGGAGTGTTAACCGCTCGAATGAAATCCTTTAGTTGAGTGCCGGATCGAAGACGTATCGGACTCGGTCTGCCCTCTTTAAGCATTCACCAAAGGTATAACACCCGAAACAAGATTCTCACAAACTAAGTTAGATACGGTAAAGAATCTAACAAAGCAATAATAAAGCAAAAAGAAAATAAAAACAACTAAAAATCGCCCGTTGCTCCCTAAGAACGGCGCCAAAATTTGATGCGTGTCGTAGGTGCAATCAAATTAATATCTATTTCCACTCAATTAAAAATAATATAATGGAAGTCAAGTTCGTTCCCACGAGGAGCAAGAGATTCTAGTTGTAAAAATTGTCACAAAAGGGGGGTGTAAAAAGCAAAAGAAAATAAACAAAGCAATTAAAAGATAAAGTTGAAAGCAATAAGAGAGACAAGATCAAGGAATCCTTATTCGTTACGAAACAATGAATAAACTTATGTTCTTTTCTACTTGTTATTAGTCACAGATTATCACCAACCGTAGGATAGCAGGTCTGCTTAGCTAGCCCCAAAATCCCTTATTTTACTGAGTAACAAGTCCGCTTAGTTATCAGATTCTATCCAAAAGAACCACCTTGAGGTTCGCTTACAAGATGTAATTCCCCGAATGCATTAAGATCTATGAATTTAGGTTTAGTACTAGTAGTTAAACTCGGTTCGCTTGGTCCACTTTCTAGCGTTGTTTTTACACACAATCGCTCCACGGAATCCCTCCGCAAGGTCTCGTGTTTTCTACTTGTGTAAAGTGTCGAGAACGATTACTTATTCCCTAACTTATACTAGAATTAGATGAAACTAACAAATCAATTTAGCGTGCACTCTAAACAATCAATCAATCAATCATGAATGAATGAATAAACATTCCTATTAGTAAAAACAATCGATAATCATGTGAAAAATCTCAAGATAGAATTGAAACAAAACTCAAAACATGTTAAGAACTAGGAATTCATCCTCAATCAATAATAAAATTAGCTACTCATGTTTTTTAAATTCACACAAATAATAATTAAAAGGAGAATTTTCAAGAGTTCACAATACCATTGCTTGAAATATCATCTTGAAGAATTTTTTATTTTTCAAAATGTTTAGCTTTCAGAACTTCCACCCATTTTCCTTTTTTTTTCTTGAACTAATCTCCAAGCCAATTTTGTAATCATGGCCTCATTAAATATTTTTATATTTTTGAATCCTATACCTCCCCATCTTTTTGGAATGCTGACACTTTCCCAAGATTTGAAATATCCTCCCCTGCCTTGTTTCTTGTTCCACCAATATCTTCTTTGAATGGCTTTTAAGTTGTTTATGTTTTTCTGAGGAAGTATGAAGCAACTCATTTGGAATTGAGCCATAAAATTAGTGACTGACTGTATTTGAGTACTTCTGTCAGCTTAATTAGTCATTCATGCTTGCCATTGTAGAAGTATGTGTTGCATTTTGTCCTGAATGTGGTTGAAGCATTTATTTCTCTGTCTTCCCATGAAAATATTAATGCATAGACATTTCTCCTCCAGTGGCATTATTTTCATATCTAAGATATCACAAATTTGATTTCTTATTTCATCACTTAATTTTCCTTTGAAGTGTAAGCTTGACTTGTTTAGATTCACCATCTGACCTGACACATTGCAGAATTTATTGATTATGTTCTTTAGGTTGTTGATGGAGTTCACATTGGCTAAGGAGAACAATATGCAATCATCTGCAAAGAACAAATGACATATTGGGGGACCCTTCTTAGCAGGGAAGATGGATGCTTTTGTTGATCACTAATGCATTAATCATTATACTGAGTCCCTCCATGCATATTATGAACAAATAAGAAGATAAACTATCACCTTCTCTTGGACCTCTTGTTGGCTGGATTGTTTCAATTGGAGATCCATTTAGCAGAATAGAGATTGTTGTTGTAGTTATGCATTGATTAACCAGATTGGACCATTGTTCAGAGAATCTCAATTTCCAAGAGATTCTCTGTCATTATTTTGGACAGAGCATTTCCAATAATTATGGAAACCGAATTTGGAATATACTGCATATCTTGAGAATATTTTCGGTTTTAGAAATTCCTTGGTGTCCAAACTTCCTTGTCTATAAATACTTGAAGTTTGCATTTCTAGAAAACTAATCCTTCGTGACAGCAAACTTCCTCAGTTGTGTTGTTATTGGTGTAGCCGCCTATTCGGAGAGGAGAGTAACCTAATTAGGAGAAATCTCTTACGGCCGCTCATTTTAAAGTCTTCTTTGGGATTGAGAAGCATTATTAGTACCGTTGGTGGGAAACTAGATAATTGCGGTTTATCTTGTGTTTTCGAGTGATTTGATTGACTAATGGTGGTTGAACTTTGATTGCACCTAGTTTGTTTATGCTTGAGAATCTTCTCTTCTGATATAAGATTCACTCACTATATCGAAGTTTCGACAGGGATCTTTAGACTGTTTGTAGATCTAAAGACGATCTTGTCATAATCCATTGTTAACAGACTCCGTTATGTGCGTGATTGATCACAAGAGATTCAAGTTGTTGTGTGCATGTGTTTATTGAAGATCTAAGAAGATTTGAAGGCAAAGAAGATATTGAAGATTTCTGATTTGGGGTTCATAATCTTTGGTGTGCACAATACTTGTTTCGGTATAAGAGGATCCAACTATAATCGGTTTATCCTTGTGGTAGATTGGATTGATTAGTTGTGTAGATCGGCATCAATATAATTCTTTGTGATTAAAAGTATTGATTGCAAAATCTTAACAATTACTTCGGTAGTTGAGAAAAAGATAGATCTAAGAACCTGACGAAGAAGTTTATTGAGATAAACAGAAGAGCCTTTGTCGAACTCACATCACTTGGTTGAAGAGAGTTGCTACCAAACAGATTTGTTGTTCCTTTACTGTTTGGAATACGAACCAAAGAAATTGTTCCAAGTACGTGACTTATTCATAAGTTGGAGGCGTGGGAATATAGACTGAACTAGGTGAATGATGAGTGCCAAATATTGCATATTTCTACACCTTTTTATTGGCATTTAACTCATCTTTAGTGCTCAGAAATCAGATATTATCCCAAATTCTGTATTTTCTTTGTTTTCAAGAACAAGAATAAATATTTGTACTAATTAATTTTGTGTTTTTAGGTAGTAAATAAAGTTCAGAGAAATTGAGGAGCCAAAAGAGCAAAGAATTGGAGACGAGCGTCTATGGAGCAGAAAGCCAAAGCCCGCGCACGCATCAATTGCAACCCAACAAGTAGCAACCCATTTACAAGACATGGGCTTGAGCAGTCCAAGACCCGGCCCATAACCCGAGTCCACAGCTCGATTCGCCTTGAGCCATTGAGATCTCCATCTTCTGCATCATACGGTCGCATCAGCCCATGCATCGGGTTCTCCTAGATCCAACGATCACTCCACCCATCTCATCATTTCTCGCTGCTCCCGCTCAACACCAAAACCGCCTATACCCTTACCCATCGACCAAACACACCATTTCACCTCTTCTCTTCTCTTTCTTCTCCCCCGACACTTTCAGAGAAAACCCATACCTTCTCCTCCCCCGACCATACCAGCAGCTGACCTAACCACCACCATCTCCTTCCCCTGACACCAGCACCAACAGCACCAGTAGCCGCATGCTCCGCCACTCTATCTCAAGTTATCTCCATCATAGCTTCTCCATACCCTAGAAGCTAGGTTAGAGATAGTTGGAGCTAGGGTTTTCTCTAACA
Source organism: Papaver armeniacum (assembly GCA_023531295.1). Classification (NCBI taxonomy): domain Eukaryota; kingdom Viridiplantae; phylum Streptophyta; class Magnoliopsida; order Ranunculales; family Papaveraceae; genus Papaver; species Papaver armeniacum. Next base: position 269,411 of record JAJJWW010011127.1, read on the forward strand.
TCAAATCAATGGAGTCAGAGACGATTTAGCAGAGGAAAGAGGTTTGGGTCTCTCTTGAATTGTCTGTTCGAGTGATTGTGAGGTATAAAAAGAGTTGTTTTTCATGTGAGAGAACGGAGTCAATTTTAGGGTTTTTCTTTTGTAATTGAATTTTAATTCTGCTTGCATGATGTTCTAATTCACCTTACTAGGGTGTAGAGGAAACCCTTAATCCCATGATGAGTTAATTCTTGTTCAAATTTGTGTTCTTGGTGTGCTTTAATGTCTTAGGAAGAGTGAATTACCTAGTTGAGATTAATTAACCCCGTGATTAGATGTCTTGTAAGAAGACATCTAATACTAGGTGAGTTAGCAAGAATAGAGAATACACATTCCATTTTATCCTTCCCTGAAAGGAATCAAGAGCATAAATCGACTAGATATTGCCTTAGCTTAGGGTCAGGTGGTGGAATCAACTATCCTAGTAATTCAACAACCTGTTTACAATCTATAATTGCTATCTTAGAAGCACTGTCACGATTCTAAATTGTCGTATCGACAACCAAACTATTTTTGTGATATTTCCATAGAAAATCAGTTAGTGAAGCTTAAGATCAACTCTACATCAACTCCATTTCCCTGTGGATTCGACCTGTACTTTCCCTTCCTCCAATAGGAACTGTGCACTTGCAGTTAAACACGTAGGTGAGACACTCTTACCAGCCTACCAAGTTTTTGGCGCCGCCTGATGGATTTGGTAGTGTCTTTGCGTTGATCATTTGCTAACTCTACTGGTTTCCAGTTAATTTTGTATATATGTGTTAATACCTTCTTTGTTTAGCTTCCGTTGTTGGTTTTACATTCCTGCATATTGGCATCATTCTCTCTGTAACTTAGCCCACAACCCTTCAGATGTAGGATCATAGTTGCATCTGTGCATTGCACTCACTATCTCATTTAGCATCTAGCCTGGCTTGAGCTGTCACTACTCAGCTGCATTGCAAAATCCCTGTGATTAATTTCTAAAACCATCATCTGTGCTAACTGAATCTTGTGTAGTGATAGGTGCTACTTGAACTGCATTCTTTCATGTCTTTTGTTAAGCCTTGCATCCAGGCATCTTTGCATCCGTAGAGTAACTTAGCATAATCACTTTGTTTTAAATTTAGCATTTTAATCTCTTTAAAACCACTTGTCATTGTAATCTGTAGTTTAGTTAGTCCATCTGTTCATATAAATTTCATCTTGGCTCTTTAGTGTTATTTGTAACTTTTTTCTTTCCTTCTCATTCGCACTCTTTAGAAACCGTAAATCTTCATTGTTATTTTTGCTAGTGGTTGTTGTTTCGGCTCCATAGCATCCTTGAACATTGTGTCGATTATTGATTCCCGTGGCTCAATTTTTACCTTAGGCATAGCTCGAATTTGTCATTCTAGCACTAGTGCTCTCTTGCTTTAATCTTGTGCAATATTGAGAACTGAAGTTGATTTGTTGAGATAGCAGGTACCTGTGGTGCAGCTGAGCAAACCCAAGGAAGACAAGGAAAAGCGCAGGACGATTGTGGAGTGCCTAAACCCAGTTCTATACTGGCGGTATTGTATTCTCAAACTCGAATTCTGCCCTGAATAATGGTCATAACTGCAGAATATCTCTCACTGAACTAGGATATCTTGTTTGGCATCATTCTGTGACATCTGAGTAACAACTTCTACGTGCTGTGATTGTCAATCCCTGAACTGCTGAAATTGAATGTAGTTTGCTGAGATTTGGTATCTGTGTGCATGTTGCTGTGAAATTTGAGGTTAGCCAACCTTGTTAATGACCTGTTAAATCTGTGAGCCATACTTGCCTGACAAACTAGCTACTCTGCTGACCTGAGCATTACTGAACCTTGTTCCCATGATCTGTGAATTGTTGAAATTGTGTTGAGCATCTTTGTATGTGCAGCTGTGAGACATTATTACCTGACAAACTTGTTACCTTGCTGAGTATTGCTCAATATCTGAAAAGCATGCTTTAGTGTGTTCTGTGCATTGACAATTGGCTGAACTAGCCATCTTTTCATTATGAAATCTTAGCTTCCATCTGCCCTGTGCTCAACTCCAGCCCCTGAAGTTGTGAGTTTGAGCTACAACTTGGATAACCTAGTTTGATGCAAGCCCTGTTGACATCAACTGTATGCATTGACACCATCAGCCATGTACCTTGAGCATGTTCTACTCTGTCAACCAAAGCTGTTGACACATCTGTGTGATTACCAGTGTTGAGTGCTAGGTCATTTTCACTTCCGAGCAATCGTGCAAGAAGCTCTATGATTTGAGTACGCAACTTAGTCTCTCTCTAGACTGAACCAGCTGACCTATCTTCCATGTACCAATGTGCATGAATCTGTGAAAACTAGAGCATCAACTGACCCTGTTGACTCTGTCACCCCTTGCATCTGAGTAGTTTGCTCATTCCCCTGTGATATTATAGCCATATTTGTTGAATTGTTGCTCGCCTCGGCAAATTACCATGAGAGCTTGACTCACGAATGTAGTCTTTGTGATCACAAAACCCAGCTGTAATCTGCCATGTACCATTGTGCATAACCTGTAAAAACTGAGGTCAACCAAGCCTGTTGATATTATGTACCATGTCAAGTGTGATGTAAGAATGCTGAAATTTCATGTATGAGTAACCTATTGCTTTTCTTGTGCACCTGTGCTATGTTGTGCTATTTGCATAAGCTGTGCTGTGTATTCCAGCATAATCAGTGTTGTGCACTCTCTCGCAGCAACAACCAGCACTCCTATATGCTTGAATTCCAAGGACTGGTGTTTTATTGGTGTGTGATTTTTGCTTATTTGTGTTGAAAGTGTTTGGATGTGTGCATGTTAACATGCTTGATATGTGCTAAGCTATGGGTGTTTCTTTTTGAGTTCAAGTTGATTGCCTGGCATGATAGGATTTTGGGATGACACTAGGGATGAAAAATCATCACATAGGTCAATTAGAGAGCTTGCTTACGAGGCGGGGACTCATGTTACGAACCCCCACAGACCATGATGTCACTAGGGATTGTTATGGACATTTTCACGATCTTGAGCATCAATACATAAACCCTAATGACCATGTGCACATGTATCATTCGCCACAGTGGGAGGTTGAACAATCTTTGTCCTCGGTGAACCCATGTATGCAGTCGATAATGGAGAATATCAAACTCATTGAGCAAAACAATGTTATACTTGAATGGAAAGCACTGCATGATCATCCATATAGCAACATGTCTGAATTTCCCTTTGCTAGTGAACCTTGTGCACAACCATGTCTTGAATATCCATGTGAAGCATGCATACCCACTAGTGAAGACTCCCCTTTAATTGAACAGCTTAACATGTTCTTAAGGATGAATCTCAGTCATCTACAAAATGTAGAAAGGGAGTATGCCCTTAGTCAATCCACTAATGTTGAATATGAACCGCACCTAGAGGACAATGAGTTATTTGAAAACACCAATGCTGTTAATAGGGATGAGTATGCATATTACTCAGATGATGAATATGATATGTTAAAGCATGTGTATGCTGAAAATATGGTGGAACCTGTGGACTCAGAGACATTAGGATTTGCTCCAACCTCCATGAATGAGGCCTCTTCTAAATCTGCAAATGCATGCGATGTTAACTCTGAGTTTGGGTCTGTGCAATTGTTCTGTGAAAGTGAGCATGCTATACCACCTGTGTGTGACTTAGGGAATCTTTGAAATTTTTTACACCAATGATACTATGCATGAAAACAACTTTGATGTGTCTCGATTCCATACCTAGGTTCTGACATGATGTTTCTCCTGGTTCTCTTAAGCATGAGGTTGAAATTTTTGATGATGATTCTCAATTGGGACTTGCTAATTTGTTCAATGATTGTGAGCATGATACTGTGATAAGTGCATATTTCACATATATTTAGTGTCAATTCCATACTAGTATTTGTTTGTTTTCTTGCAAATTATTGTATATTACGCTTGTTTTCTCTTATTTGTGTTTTGTTAAGAAATCATCCAAAAGAAGTGAATTTGTACTTAATTGTCCAAGGAAAGAAGCTAGCTACAAGTGAAGAAGGGCCAAAGACCAATTGGAACTCGTTCAAATGCAAGATTTCTACTTTTCATTGTGTAGAGGACGAGAAGATGAAGACAATGGCGAAAGAACGGAGTCATTCTGAGTTCGTATGAAGAAGTTATGAGCAAAACAAGAACTCAGAAGCAAAAAGGGTAAAATGGTCATTTTCTAGGCAGGTACTATTGGCACCCCCGCTGCACGTTAAGGGGCAGTCATTCTGTTAAGGGGTGGATTGTTTCAAAGGAAGCTGCTAAAAGGCGAGTCATGTCAATTATTGGGGAAGTGGAATTTGAATAATCTTAAAGGCAATTGGATAATTACTCAAAGGTTGCCACTTTTTAAATACCTTCTTCTTCCAAACTTATCGATCAGATTGAGGATAATCCGGTGGAGGGCGTGTGAGCCCGATGGCTGCAGGGACGACAGTAAAGCAATCTCAGATGGTGATGGGTTATGTTGTGCGTGAGTTTGTTGGAGGCTATGGTTGCTTACATCTGTAGGAGTTGAACTCGAAGAACTCAATGGCAGTGATGATCATGATGGTGATGAAGTCGTTGTTGACGTTGCCAGAGAAGTATGGGGGTTTAGCTCGAGTTTGCTGATGATCGTGATGATGGCAGTGAACAAGGACTATGGAGCTCGAATCTGTATGGGCGGTAAACCGACGATGCTTCTGCTCATCGGTGATGAAGAATGATATAGTTGAGACTCTCGAGCTTTGCTGTGGGTGATGAAGAATGGAATGGCAGCGACGGTGATGCTGTGGTCCGTGAGTTATGGACGCTGGGTGCTCGAGTCTGAGAAAGAAAACGGAGAATATGAGTACCCAGCGATGATGGAGAAGTATGAAGTCTCGATGGATGCTTTTTATCACGATGGCACTTGATGAGTTTTGTTGTCATTAACAAATATGAAGGAGTGTTCTTGCTTCTGTGATCGAAGATGAACGAAGATTTGTACCTCGAGATGGACAAGGATATCGTGAATGGGTCAAGGAAATGGAGTTAAGGTTTGATGGCATACGGGTATGCGGATGGCCAACAAATCACGGAGGAGTTTAACAAGAACGAGGGAACTCGAGTTTTGGATTTGGAACCCGATGTATCGTGCGAGAAACTAGTTCTTGTAAATCACAAGTATGAAGATTTCGAGCAAGTAAACAGATTTAGCGCGTATGGAAAAAATGGGACTTTGGTGCAACATGGTACACCAAGTTGGATGTAAGGTTAGCTGTTAAGAAGCCACGTCGTCCCATTGAAGATCCAACCAATCACAAGCCGTGCTCATTCTGCTACAATGCTCCCTGTTACACCAAATAGAAGCACCTGATTTCTCAAAGTTTGAAACTCTGTTTGACCGACTATGAATCCTTATCGATGCGAATTCGAAGAAAAACTAGGTTTCGTACAAACCTATATAAAGGCATGTTGCGGCGACTTTGATATATAACTTTTGGGAGAGAAAAATACAGAGAATAGAAGAGAGGAAAGGTTTTATTTCATATCTAGGGTTAACCCCATTAGGGGGAAACCAAACTATTTTCTTCTTCTTCTATATATATATTTTTATGGGTTTTAGTAAATCCATGTGTAGCTAAATTCTCTTTGATTAAAGTATGATTTCAAAGTCCTGGTTTATGAAACTTTAATTCTTTTTACAAATTTATTTTGAGTTTAATTTTCTTGTCGATTGTTTCTATTATTTTTATCGTCTAAGATTATTCTTTGGGTTGTTCAACTGGCCATTTGAATACACAGCAGTGAATTCTTCTACTAGTATTGGGATTGGTGATACGTGTAATAGTCACTCAATTCCATACACAAGTAGTACATCGCAAAAAAAGCGATGAGAGGGATTGTTAAGCAATTGTGTATAGAGATGACACTAGTAAAGGGACCGAGCTTATGCGTCGATGCTAGGATCAACCTAATTCACAAAACGTAATGCATCCAGGTGGGTTACATCTTGAGAGCTTATTCATGGTGGCTCGGATGGATAGAATCACAGTAGTCGAGCGCTTCCGTATCTAGTGGCAATGTGGAATTCCGAGGATAGCAGAGCTTATTGCTATTCTACGGTTGGTGATATGGAAATTCTACAAGAAATAAACAAGTACTTTTATTAAGTTTCTTTCCAGTGACGGCGAATGATTCCTTAATCATCTTTCTTTTGTTTGTTATTCTTTTTATTTCACTTTAAACCAATCCCCTTGTCTTTTACTTTATTTTTTGATCAAATAACCTATCAATTACACGACTCTGTGGGAACGATCTCTTACTACCGCTATATTACCGGTTAATTAGTGGGAAATATCTTAATTAATTTGTTGCACCTACGACATGCATCATACTGCACTTCTTATCTCTGACTCAGGAAGAGTGTGTAATGATGTTAAGGGCCAAATGAATAAGAGCAAATTGGATGCCTGTGGCCCCCTGTCCATGTCACAAGTTGATAGATTTCCACCCAACCTAGGTTCGGCTTGTCACAAAAATCTTAAGCCAACTATTCTGAGAGTTCCTAATCTAGGCCTAGAACTTTGTGCTTCCCAAGTCCTCTTGGACTATTTTGCATCAAAGTATAACACCTTTAAGGAGCCACGGTTGGAATGTGTATATATGCCTATTCTTAACAAAACTCATTTTGAATTAGACCTTGTGCATGATGTACCTTCAAAAATGCAAGATTTTGTGATCAAAAACACATTTGTTGACAAGTTTAGGTTTGGGGGGAAAATCGTTCACATATGCAGTCTTTCTTGCACTCTCATGTTATATTTGTGTAAGGCTGTTGATGTCTCTGCATATCTTCTTTTGGGTTGATCCTCAACTCTTTAGATTGTTGGTATATGGTGAATTTTCCTTGTATATAATCCAGTAGGGCTTGTTAAATTTTCTATCTTGAATCGGTTGAGTCTTCTTTTTATTGTGCTAATCCAAGAAGATCTCAGGCGAGAATGTTGGATTCTAGCCTTGACTAATGAAGCTCTAACCTTGCTTTCGCCGACATCCGGTAATCTCTTCCCTTTTCTCTACTCAACATAGTTCTCATGGTATGTGACTGTTTAATTTTTTATCATCTGTTGACACATTGAGGACAATGTTTGATTTAGGTTTGGGGGTGCATTTGCATATAGAGTTTTTAGTCTTTTAATCCAAAAAAAAAAAAAATCAAAAATTTCAAAACTCTTTGTAAATACTTGCATAAAAACCTCCAACTTTTAGAGATCTTAGAGTCACTAGCATGCTTCTAGCTATGTTTACATAGAGAGTCTGACCGAAATAATGAGAACTTGGAAGTCTTGGAGAACACAATCAGGTTTCTTAGTTGATTAGAGCGTTAAAGTTGGATTTAACCATACCGGAGGGCGAATTAGGTGATGTATAGATATTCGGTAGTATAATTGTGATCACCCATAGTGGAGACTACCCATTTTGACATCAAGCGAGGCACCGACCTTCATTTTTGTGACTTTCAAAAAAATCTGTTAGAGTGTGTGTCACCGTACGTCAATTCCGGGTAGGAATGGTGAGCTACCCAACTTCGCACCACTTTTAGCACTACTTTTGATCTCTTGAGTGCTAATTTCGTCAATCATGAGGGTGACGTTTAAAGATGAAAACTCCTTCTTGTAGTTCGATTTGCGGTTAGCATCACTCTCTCCCTCTCATCAACATCAGATTCATAGAAACACATCGTCGTCGGCAAGCGGAGCATCATCGAGAATATTTGAAGAAAAGTTGAAATAGTCCAAGGTTTACATGCAACAAAGAAGAAAAAAGAAAATAGGATGAGAATTAATGAAGTTGATGAAATCAAGACAATACAAGTTGTGTAAAATCGAGTTCTATTGTTATTTTCATTATCATTGTTCGAAAAAAAAAAAAATGTTTGTCAAGTTTTTGTGAAGTTCAGAAGTTCATCATCAGCTATTGAAGACCGAAGATTGAAGACGTTTCTATGGATGCTGAGAGAGAGTGATATTAATTTCCGATCGGGTGAGAAGGTAAGTGAGTACTCCCATCCTTGCTAATGGTTGATTTCCTTTCTTAGAGATCATCAGAAAAAGATTCTTTTTGTCCACAACTTTGTGGAGTCTCCAGAAATCATTTCAGAAGGTTATCCTTCTCACCTTCAACGTGTGCGGGATTTCTCTCTTTATTCCCGCTTCGCACACATGAGAGACTAAAAAGCGGTCTTTTTGAGTGCAATTATCATAAAACCCTATTGGTGAGGCAGAAGTCAAGGCTTGTGATCACTCTCGAACCTGACTTCTTTCATATGGTATGGTTACTTCTCGCTCAACTCTTAAGGATGAGAAGGTGTTCTTTGGTAGTTCTAACTTCGTGTTACTAGCATGCAGAAACTCTATGTCCTCATAGATCCTTGGATGCTTGAGACTCTTTTACACTCTGAAGTTGGAGAAGGTTTTGTGGGTACACCTCTGGTAAACCCTCACGAGACTACAACTCGTCCACTAGGGCCACCTAGGGGTTTAAAGGCTTAGTGCATACGCTAAATGCATTCGAGAGACCCGGCGACGGTGGTATAGTTAGGATTTCTTAATTTACGTTTCACTTGAGGACAAGTAAAATTCAGGTTTTGGGGTATTTGATGAGTGTCAAATATTGCATATTTCTACACCTTTTTATTGGCATTTAACTCATCTTTTGTGCTCGAAATCGGATATTATCCCAAATTCTCGTATTTTTTTGTTTTCAAGAATAAATATTTGTACTAATTAATTTTGTGTTTTTAGGTAGTAAATAAAGTTCGGAGAAATTGAGGAGCCAAAAGAGCAAAGAATTGGATACGAGCGTCTATGGAGCAGAAAGCCAAATCCCGCGCACGCATCAGTTGCAACCCAACAAGTAGCAACCCATTTACAAGACATGGGCTTGAGTAGTCCAAGACCCGGCCCATAACCCGAGTCCACAGCTCGATTCGCCCTGAGCCATTGAGATCTCCATCTTCTGCATCATACGGTCCCATCAGCCCACGCATCGGGTTCTCCTAGATCCAACGATCGCTCCACCCATCTCATCATTTCTCGCTGCTCCCGCTCAACACCAAAACCGCCTATACCCTTACCCATCGACCAACACACCATTTCACCTCTTCCCTTCTCTTTCTTCTCCCCCGACACTTTCGGAGAAAACCCATACCTTCTCCTCCCCGACCATACCCAGTGGTGACCTAACCACCACCATCTCCTTCCCCGACACCAGCTCAACAAAGCACCAGTAGCCGCATGCTCCACCACTCTATCTCAAGTTATCTCCATCATAGCTTCTCCATACCCTAGAAGCTAGGTTAGAGATAGTTGGAGCTAGGGTTTTCTCTAACATCAAATCAATAGAGTCAGAGACGATTTAGCAGAGGAAAGAGGCTTGGGTCTCTCTTGAATTGTTTGTTCGAGTGATTGTGAGGTATAAAAAGAGTTGTTTTTCATGTGAGAGAACGGAGTCAATTTTAGGGTTTTTATTTTGTAATTGAATTTTAATTCTGCTTGCATGATGTTCTAATTCACCTTACTAGGGTGTAGAGGAAACCCTTAATCCCTTGATGAGTTAATTCTTGTTCAAATTTGTGTTCTTGGTGTGCTTTAATGTCTTAGGAAGAGTGAATTACCTAGTTGAGATTAATTAACTTTGTGATTAGATGTTGTAAGAAGACATCTAATACTAGGGGTGAGTTAGCAAGAATAGATAATACACATTCCATTTTATCCTTCCCCCGAAAGGAATCAAGAGCATAAATCGACTAGATATTGCCTTAGCTTAGGGTCAGGTGGTGGAATCAACCATCCTAGTAATTCAACAACCCGTTTACAATCTATAATTGCTATCTTAGAAGCACTGTCACGATTCCAAATTGTCGTATCAACAACCAAACTATTTTTGTGCTATTTCCATAGAAAATCAGTTAGTGAAGCTTAAGATCAAGTCTACATCAACTCCATTTCCCTGTGGATTCGACCACATACTTGCCACCTCCAATAGGAACTGTGCACTTGCGGTTTAACACGTAGGCGAGACACTCTTACCAGCCTACCAGTGAACTATAGGTTTAGTTGCTTGATCTATACGAAGTTGGTTTAATTTTGTGTAGCGGCTTAATCCTGAGAGTATTCAATTCTAGACAAGGTCCCGGGGTTTTTCTGCATTCGCGGTTTCCTCGTTAACAAAATCTTGTTGTATCATTTACTTTTATTTTCCGCATTATAATTGTTTTATTATAGTTAAAGTAAATTACACAAACATTAATCTATTTACTTTATAAGCAATCCTATTGTGTTTGGTTAAGTCTGAACCTTTCTATCAAGTAAACATACTTCGTTGTTGTATTGTCTCGATCTCGAATCCATAGACGATCACACGAAGTGTGAACCAATTAGTTGTATTGTCTCGACTCAGTCCATAGACAATCACTTTCAGAGAAAGGACTTATAGGTAGGAAAAGTTTTAGCTTGAGGTATATTTGGGTACCCTCGCCTTTTCAGACTTTTCACATCATAATGTTTTTCCTCCAAAGATCAGGAAGAAGATAAACAACGTTCATTTAATAATCTCAAGGCTCATACTTGTGCTAATTAATCACAAGGTTGAAACCTCACTCTCATTAAAAATCCTGACAGAGTGAGATGTATTCAGGTATACTGATGGCAAAAATGTTTCTCTGATTTTCTATTCTATTCTCTTATAGTTCTTAGCTAGAAGATCATTGTCAAACACTTCTGCTTAAGTATTTGTATGATGTTGTAGTGATAATCTTAAATATTTTTGCTTTGATAAAGTTGCTTTTCTTACTCTAAAATTGTCCTGTATAAATACAATTTTTGAGCTAAGATCTGTGAGTTTTCTCACATTTGCAGATATTATAAGTGTATAATTGCATCTCTTGGGTACCTCTCCTTTGAGTTGCTTATGAATAATGGACCAAGTTCGGGTTCGTATGGGAATCCTTATTGATGTCACGAACCGACTTTGGAAACCCTAACCTCAGGGTTTCTTTGAAACCATTTAAATACCAAACCCACATGTTAAAAAGTACGCATACTCAGACTACTTTTTGTCAAGAATGGGATTATCTTTAGGAACTTGTTATTTCCAAGAGGTTTTTTCAATAAGGTTTTTAAACTCACACTCGAGGATAAGGAAAAATGGACTCTTGTGGAAATTGATGACACGTCTTCTCAATCTCCTAATAACTTGTCTGATGTTGAGGATGATGAAGAGATTTCTAATGAAGTTGTCCAAAACTTTATCGAAAAGTTTAACGATGCAATGTTGTCACTTGTTAACACTATAAAAGAACTATATGGGTTAAGAACCCAATTGATAAAGGTCAACACCGAACTTCATCTAATGAAGACACGACTTAAGGATCATCTCAATGCCGTGTTCGAAGATATTGACAAATCTCTGTCACAAGCTTGAAGGTATGGGAACCGGTGAAGCTTAAAATCTTAGGAACTCTAATTATCGCTTGTGTTTGCTCTTTGTTCTTAGAGTTGTTTTTGATTTTGTCTAGTAAATCTTCCTTTAGAGAATTTATTTCTTGTGTTTTAGAAGAATAACTAGGATTTGGAATAACCATTATTGTGAGTACACATAGCTATGTCCAACGATTTTCATCTTCAATGTTTTTAGATTTATTTATTTAAATTCTAAGTTATTTGGAAGATGATTTTTGCAATTTTAATCTTTATGATTTTATATATTGCAAATTGTAATAGGATATGTTGTTTACGATCCAGTGAACTGTGGATTGTCCCATACTTGTTCAAAAGTAATCTCTATTATGTCGCCATGAAAGTATTGATAGAAGATAGAATGAACTTTTGACATTACAAAAGTTAAAGCCTTTTATGTCATTGTTTTTATGGAAGAAAGGATAAAACTTTTGTTTACAAGGATTAAGTCTATTTTATGTCATTGTGCGAATAGTGATGAAAGATAGAATGAATCCTTGTTTATTCCGCAATATTGGTCGATCTCCGATCCACATTTTTGTGCATATATTGTGTTGCTCCGTAAGGTTCCTTATGTTTGAGCATAACCAATTGAATTGATCATTTTATTATGGTTAATTTAGTTGTTGCTCCGTAAGTTCCTTATGTTTGAGCATGACCAACTAAATTGATCATTTTCTTTTGGTTAATTTGGTTGTTTCTCCGTAAGTTATCTTATGTCGAGCATGACCAATTGAATTGATCACGTTGTTGTGACTAATTTGGTTGTGTACTCCGATTAAATTAATCATGGGTTTTCTTGTGGTTAATTTAGTTGTGTGTTTTCGATTGGATTAATCATGGGTTCTCTCGTGGATAATTCAATTGAATATTTTTTTTGGATTCAAATTCATGTTTTCATGTGATTTGATCCAAAATAAATCCTAATTTTCTTGTAAAATCAAGGTCACCTTTGTTTTTATTTCGGGAATGACATTTTATGGGGAGAGTTATTTTTAAACTTGTGCTTAATTGCCAAATCTTTGTGGGGAGTACGGCTGTGGAATATTGTAGGGGTTATCTTGTATCTTTATAAACTCCTTGATGAATGCATTTAGCTTCTGCTTTATGATGGCATCTAAATAAGTTGATATGGTATTCTCTTTTGGTCATGAAGTATCTCTGTGAAAATTTCATGAGGATCCCACTAGTTTTCGTACCTTTGCCAATTTATATTGACAAAAAGGAGGAGAATTAATGTGTAGTGTGATACTACATATACATATGGTTTACGGATCATTATGTAAGGGGGAGTGGTATTCATGTTGATATGAAGTATTGACTAAGGGGGAGTGATACATATCATCATAGTATTGTTGTCAAAGTTGTGATACAATTGAACTTTGATGTTATGTAATAATACTATGACACTGTATAACAATGATTGAGAGCATTTTGTTTTCTCATTGTTATTTCTCGGATCTTCAACAACTATGATGCTGAACTTACAACCTTTAGGATCATGGAGTACTTGGAAATGACGAAGATTTCGAGTCGCGTTGAAGATGCCAAGGAAATCAAGCATTTGGATGAGAAGCTACAATTTTATCTATTTTATAATCTGTATGTATTGATAGTTTTGTCACTAAAATTAACAAATGGGGAGATTGTTAGAGCATTTCTCGGTCAAACTCGCATGCGTTTATATCTCAAGAATGTTTGTAAATGTTAGTGATCAAAACTATAAGTCTTGATTTATAGCTTATTTATAGATGTCTTGGACTAGGACATAGATTGTGTACTTGAGCTTAGTTTTCACGGAGTTCAACATTTGAAGACGAAGAACTACTAAGGGGAGCTTGTGGAACTTCTTCGACAAAAGGTATGTGGAGACTTGAACTCATCTATCACTTGGAAAGTCTATTTCTACTATCTCCTATATTGAGACATAAGTCGTGTTACGATATAGTTTCTTTATACACATTTGAGATTTCGAGCTGAGTATATCTCGCTTACATATTTCTCGAAATATGTGTTGGTAAGCTTTTGCTTCGACCAAGTTCATCTTATATCATGAGAAAATTGTCGAGTAACATCTTACATGGTTTGTGTGATACAATCATTTTATGTAGGCTTGGAATGTTTCGATAATGATTATTTCAATATCTTGAAAATTGCTTTGATGCTAATAGAATGTTTCAATGATTGCAATAAAGAGTTTAGAATCCTGTAACCATCTTTGGATATAAGCATAGTGTGTTCGCACATTAGTGTATAAGTCCAAAACCGGGAACCTAAAGTATGCATACTTTTGTGTATACAAAAAAGGTCGTAGGAGACTGGGTAAGTATGCGTACATGTACGCATACTGGGTAACATACTGACGGAAGTTCACGTCCGTGAATTTTTACTGAGTTTGAAAACCAAAAACAAACTCAAATCCGGTAACTTAAGTAAGCATACCCGTACGCATACTTAAGTGTGTTACTTTCTAAAATCGGTTGTACATGAACCTAAATATTTATCAACAAGGAATGCAATCTTTGCAAACCGTGGCTATAATGTTCATGTATTATTGATTCGAGTGAATCAAAACGATTTTGCTTCAATTGTGTTCTTGTATAATTCTATGAGAATATAACAATTGAACAACTCTTTAACTAGTTTCATTTTAACTAGTTATGTCTAAGATGAATAAGGTTGATATGAGAGTAATCATATGGCTAACCTCGGTTAACTATTTGTGAACCAACATGGTGTACACGTTTAGGTACGGTTACATAAACCTAAATGAGGGTACATTTCATTTGTGTGTAACAAGCTAAGTTCGATCAACGGTTGAAAGATATTGGCTTGGTTGAATCAGGTTTTTCATCTAACGGTGAATATTGAATGCTTTGTTACCAAGGTAACTTGGATTGCAAACCCTTATTTGAAAACTATATAGAGGAGAACTCTAGCAACTGGGAAACCTAATCCCCAAACCTCTTGCGTGTTACTAGTTGCATAACTAGAGTCGATTCTCCTTTAACCTTAGGTTTCTTCTTGAGACCCTATAGGTTAAAGACTTGAAGGCTTCATTGGGATTGTGAAGCCAAACCCAACTATTATCTTTATAGTTGCGTGATCTGATCTTGTTGTTTCTATCGTGTTGAGTGCAATTGAAATAATTGGCTCGAGATTTTATATCTCCGATAGGGAAGATTGAAAAGTAATCACAGACAACTTCGTCTCATCGTTTGTGATTCCACAATATCTTGTTTCGCTAGTCGATTAAGATTATTGTGAGGTGATTGATAATTCTAGGCTGTTCTTCGGGAATATAAGTCCGGGTTATCAATTGGTTCCTGTTCACCTTGATTTATCAAAAAAGGAACAAAAACTCTTGGGTATTTCTGTGGGAGATAGATTTATTCAATCTTATAAACTTTTTTGTGTGAGACAGATTTGTCTATCAAGTCTTCGACTTTGGGTCGTAGCAACTCTTGGTTGTGGGTGAGATCAACTAAGGGAATCAAGTGCGTAGTATCATGCTGGGATCAGAGACGTAAGGAGCGCAACTGTACCTTGAATCAGTGTGAGATTGATTAGGGTTCAACTACAGTCCAATCCGAAGTTAATTGGTAGTAGGCTAGAGTATGTAGCGGCTTAATACAATGTGGTTTTCAATCTGGGCTAGGTCCCTGGGTTTTTCTGCATTTGCGGTTTCCTCGTTAACAAAATTTTAGTATCTGTGTTATTTTTTTTCCGCATTATATTTGTTATATAATTGAAATATCACAGGTTGTGCATTAAGATCAATCAATCAGAATATCCAACCTTGGGTTGTTGATTTA
This sequence comes from Papaver armeniacum, assembly GCA_023531295.1. Classification (NCBI taxonomy): domain Eukaryota; kingdom Viridiplantae; phylum Streptophyta; class Magnoliopsida; order Ranunculales; family Papaveraceae; genus Papaver; species Papaver armeniacum. The sequence goes on from JAJJWW010011127.1 coordinate 284,782, forward strand.
CATTGATTGACACTTGAACATTGGTCTTTGGTACCGTTCAAGTAACTCCTCTTATATTCAATCGGGCTCGCAGATTTCTATTTGTTGATTGCGGATTGAATTAAGAGTTAGAGATATTATACTCTTTGATATTCTTTATTCTAGATTGAGTCTGACTGTCTAGTTGATTCTCTAGAAAGTGTATTGGAGTAAGTCCTCTCAGATTGCCAAACGAATTGTTGTGTGTGGTTATTAGACCCCCGCATTTTCAGTTAGAATATATATTTATCAGTCAATAGTTGTTACTCCCTCCGTTTAAAAAAGACAGTCTGCTTTGACTTTGTCAAGATATTAAGAAGACCATAGTAGTTTACATGCCTACCCTTAATTACTTGCCCAATTTATTTCAACAAAACTGTTAGTAATAAAAACTACCAAAAATTGTTATGGGATTGTAAACAGGAAATACAAAAAGGAACGAAGGATATATTTGTTTCCTTAATTACACAAAGTTTATTAATATTTTAGATTGGGTCCCATTAAAAAATATTTTATAAGTATAAAAACTTAAGGGTATATTAAAGAGTTCATTGGAAAAATATGACTATAAACAGAAGCTGGACATAATTTTGAAACAGACCAAAATGGAATAGAGGACGGTCTTTTTGAAATAAAGGGAGTATTTAAGAATATTTTTGTATTTATACTTAAATTTATTCATTTATGTAGTTTAGCGTAATTAATTTAAAGTATCATTTCACGATAAAATTATACCATAAATAAATTAATTTTAAATTTATAACATGGTAATTTTAATTCTGCTAACTAATTACCATTATATACTTATTTATTACTACTAGTACGACCGTTGCCACGGTGGGAGGGCCGACCGAAGAAGAATCTGAAGATGGGTTTGTCTGCGACTACTTTCGTCCCGTTTAAGAAAAGGTGATACTTTCGTCCCGTTTCGGAAAAAAATATCACTTTTCGGCTTAAAGGCGAAAGTATCACTTTTTCCGAAACGGGGAGAAAGTATCACTTTTCCCGAAACGGGATGTGATAGTATCATTTTTCCTGAAACAGGATGTGAAAGTATTATTTTTCCTAAAACAGAAAATTAGTCGATCCATAAACCAAAATATGGTTGCATGACGTGTTATGCATCCTTTATGGTGGTTTGCATAATGGCTATGCATTCAATTTTCGAGAATTGTGCCTAAAATAATAGTATCATTTTTCTTGAAACGGATGGAGTACATCGTTTTATTAGTTGCAATGGAAAATTAGTTGATGCATAAACCAATATTTTGCTACATAAATTATTATGTATCCTTTGTGATGGTTTGCATAATAGATATACATTTAATTTTCTAAAATTGTGCCTAAAATGATATATATCTCCGAATTTTTCGTAAAAACTCCAAATTTGATATTGTTGTTTGTACTTGTTGCGTAGAGTTTTTTTATAACCTTTCTAACGAGATAAAATTTGTAAAATTCAAGGCACGGATTTTTAGATATGTTATATTAAAGTTTGTTTTCCAATTATACACCTGAAAAGATAGGATACCTGAGAGTTATAGTAATTGGACTAAAAGGGAGAGAAATTTTGGTTTTTCGGCCCTAACCATTTCCAATCTTTTTGTGGTAATTGATCACTTAGATTTTACAAAAAAGTGGTCATATAAAGGACCTCCCTCGCTTCGCTCGGTCGGCCCAATTATACACTTATTTTATTTTATTTCCTAACTAACTATCGCGTAAAATATATCTTTATAAATTTACTCTTACATGTTAGAGGGCGGATCCCTTGACAGCCCCCTTATTTGACATGGTTTGACAAAGTCTCTTAACTGTTGGATGACAATATATCTGCGGTTTATACTTGAAAGATACTTCTGACTATTTTACGGATATTTTAATTTACCCATGACCCGATTATATATCAAAAACGAGATTCCTGTTTTTTTTCCTTCTTTTTTTTCTCTCTCTCGCCTCTCCGTCTTTCCACTTTCGCGAAACCATCTTCCCCTCTATCACAATCTAGTATGGATGAAATCGGTATAGCTCAAGGATTGTATATTTCCGCTGCGACATTTTTATTGTCTGATACTGTGAATGAAATCAATCATTTTGTTAATGAAAATTATATATTGGTTTACAAGGTCAAAACCTTAACTAGTATTCTAGTTAGCACTCCTTCAGAATTATGAGATATGTCTTGATCCTTCACTAACTCTCTCCTTGAGAAACTCTAGTTGTCTTCCAAATTTTTGTTAACAGTATGTTTCACACCAAGTAACATTAATAAATCAATGAGAAGTTTTTGTTTTTATTCATTCATCCCACTAATCTCTGAAATATTCAATAGAACCTTTCAATTTCTCTTGTTAGTTTATGTTGTAATTTTACTTTCTAGGTCAGAAGTTTGTGTTTGTTCTTGTTGTTTCCGCCACGATCAATTAATCAAGTAACATTTCTCTCAAGTCCAATCGAAGGCAAAACCTTGCTTTTTTTTCTTTTTTTTTCCTTTCTGGGATTTCTTTTGCTATGTTTATTGTATAATTTATTCGTATTGGATTATCTGAGAGGGGAAGATGGTGAAGACGAGAGGGGGAAGAAGACCTAGATAACAAAGAAGAGAAAAAATATTCCAAAAACAAAAACGAAGAAAGATATCTGATATGTAATTGGGTCACGGGTAAACTAAAATACCCGAAAAATAATCAGAATTATCTTTCAAATCTAGACCGTAAATATATTGTCATCCAACAGTTAAAAGAGTTTGTTAAACCATGTCAAATAAGGGGGCTGTCAAGGGATCTGCCCTCGTGTTATGGTGAAAATGTAGGGAAGACAAAGAGGCAGAGAGTTTCTATTGATTAGCATCAGTACATGGACTCCAATAACATCAAGAGTACAAAACAAAGCTAGGCTAAGTTTGCCTGTCTGAGTGGTGGTCAGGATTTGTCCGTGGGAAAGATAAATCAAGGGTTGTGGTTCTCCTGACCACCCCCTACAACTCGCACACGTGGCATTAATTCCAATATTATGAATGAAAAATGACTACTGAAGTCAAGATATGGAATTTCAAAAATTATAAGCGGGAGGTTCGAACTTATGACCTATTGTGTCATAAGAGTGGCCTCTAACTTGAGTGTTCCACCTTGGTTGGAATTGATAGAAAAGATAAATCAACGGTGGTGGTTTGTTCAACTTAAATACCATAATTGCTTTATTAATTAGTGTTTCACTAATTGCACATAATAAATAATCTATTCATTATAAAGTGTTTTATTAATTAGTGTTTCACTAATTGCTCATAATAAATGACTAATCATTTTTTAATTATAAATATTTTCTTAATTAATTATAATATTTATTTCTATTAATAAGTTATTTTGATAAATAGAATCAATAGACATTTTCGACAATGAGTAGTAGAAGAGGTGGAGAATTTGAAAGATTAGTGGTGGTTAAGGGCGGAGGCAAGCACAATTATATTTATTTTTGTTCTTTTATCGTAAAATGGGATACAAAGTCCATTTTTCACATGTATCCAACTTGCCAAGAATTTTTGCTCCCTCTCTCCTCAAAATCCCGGCTCGCCTGGTTTGTGGTGGAAGAAGTAGTGACGGTGAATCTTTGGTGAGTAGTGATGGACAATATTAATTTTATGTTGTCGTTAAAACATCGATAACATCGTAGTGTGGAAGATGTGGTTGGTTGTTTTTAACACTTTTGATAAAGGAATGTACCATATATTTCAGGGATGATATCATACAAGACAATATTTTCATGATCGTAGTTGGATCACCCAAATGGTACCCCTGTTATCTTTGGTACTATATCGTATAAATCATGATATGTTAAAATAAAATTGATTGCAATACAAAAAAAAGCATATACACACGGAAAATAATAATAATGAAACTAATCAATTGACGAAATTTTGTTCAATCTAAACCTCATACATGGCTTGCGTCCAACAACCTACATGGGATGGGCGGCAGTGATGGTGGCAGTGGTGGAGTCAAAAATTAACATTGAGGAGGCCTATTTTTTTTAAAAAAAAGAAACATGTAAACTTTGGTGAACTAAACCATAAATATATATGGACAAAGTACTATTTATAAAATAAACTAAAAAATTTATGTAGTTATTAAAAATTTAAGGGGTTAGAGCCATGTTAGTCAACCCTTGGCTCGCCACTAGGTGGTGGTGGATAAAAAAGTGGATTCATATGGTTTTATGGTGGTGGCGGGTATTGGTGAACAAAAACATATTATGCTAATTTTGTAACGCCACAAAATGTGTAACGTTATATTATAAAGTATAAAACGTGGTTGATCATTCTAATGTTAAAATAAACTCGATAAAACACATGTCCATTTTAAAAAAATTGGTGCAATCAATTGCCATGTTATGTAATAACTAAACGAACGACAGAATCAAGATCAGAACATATGAAATTATTTATTATCGATTTGTTTATGTAAAGAGTGGTCAGGATTTCTCCTTGGCAAAGATAAATGATTAATTAAATTTCTATTATAAATGTCCCTTTAATAATCTAACATAAATACATAATTTTACTAAAAACTATATTAATTCTAATGGTGGTAGTGGAAGTAGGATTAGTATAAGCGGTGGCGGGTGTTTGCGAATGGTGGAGGCGGTAACAATACTATTGGTGGAAGAAATAGTGGCGGTGGATGGTTTTTATGGTGGTGCGGGTGTTGGTAATAGTAGTGTATAATAATAGTTTTTGCTTTTTAGTGAGTTTTATTGTATTGTGAAAGATGTAATTGGTTGTTTTTAGCACGATTGATAAGGACAAAAACCAAATATTTGAGGATGATACTGAGAACATATAAGACAATATGATCATGGTATTCGATTACCCGTATTATATAAAGGCAATTGGTGTACCCGCTTAAGAGAACATTATCGCTCTCTCAAGTACTATTACATTCTTTTTCTGAAAGACCATCAATGTCGAGTTGTTTAGCGACAACTACCTACAAAGACAACAACTTTCACTCAATTCCCGATATAAAACCTTATTGGTAGGGAAAATATATTTGCATTCTAAAATATTTGTTTGAAAATTATGTTTGTTCATCAAAATCATCATAAAAAACTCTAAATCATAAATCTAAATTTCGCCTCCGATGTTTATAAAATATTTTTTATATTTTACATTCTCAAATCATGCGACCTATTGATAACAAATCAACAATATCAAATTACGGATCAATATGTATAGGTTTCATTCATTTGGGTTTAGAAGGTAGAGTACACACATATGGGTAGATCACACGCAAAACATGACGAGAATACTTCAATAATTTGGTCAAGAGATAAGGTCAAAAATTTAAGATTAACTTTCTATAGGACTAATTAGATAGAAACCGATAGGAGTGACTAAAATATGGATTAATAATAATTTTCCGTAAGACAATTGCAAAACATAGTTTGGCTAACCTCGCCTATGTAAAGAGTGGTCAAGATATCACCTTCCTCAATTGCTATGTTACGTGAGAATAAGGTGATATCTAAGATTGAGGTATAATTCAAATCTATTAGATTCATACCATTTACAATTGGATGCCTTGAAAAAATTGACGTGTTGTTATTATTATTACAGGCAAGGGATACATTGACCACACTTCTCAAATGATTGGTGTTGCCTATCTTTGTCTAGAATGCAACGAGGAATTTGAGGAAACAAGGCACTACTAAGCGATTGTCCGGAGTATTTTGGATATAGTAACTTAGACCCGATGTAATACTCATGTTTTTTTTTTAGTCACAATCTATTTATTTAAGAAAAATGAACATTGCAAATACATAACATCAACAAAAATTAGACAGGTTGCATTTGACAATAATGGCTACTGATGGTCCGGAAACGGCAAAAGAAAGGAATTTGTTGTAGAATAATTGTTGGGATATCGACGGATTACTTGATCTGAATGAAAGAGGTATAACTATTTCGATTACGAAATCACATAAAGTTCACGATAGAAGATGACATCAAGTTTAAAGTTAGTAACAAACATAATATGGATAACTAAAATGTTAAAAATAAACAAGATATATAAACTTAGAAAAGTCAGGACTTGAAGAGGCCAATTTTGAAAACTACAGGTCTTAAAGCAACGATCCACAATACCATAATTTTTTTATAAATATTCAACGTAGAATATGTCAACTTTTGTAAAGGATCTATTGACAATCTATTAATTTAAAATAGGATCATGGAGTACAATATGTGTTCAAGGTTCTTTATGAGGTAATGTGTATGAGATTGTATTCCAAGTGAAGGTAGGAACATACTAAAGTGACAAAATGTCCAAGACTTTTGAAGTTACCAAAGCCTTCGTTAAGACGAATTGTTGGGCACAATACTTTGTTGAAGATTTAATGGCAGAGGTTCGCATATATACAATCCCTTCGAAAAGGTAATGGGTACACATTTTAAATAAAGTGTCATCTAATGGGTGTTGAAAAATTACAGGAAAATTATGTCACATTGGATAGTTTGTATCATTCGTTCGATGAAAAAAAATACTATTCTCTCGCCTATTTGGAGGATCGACAACATGACCATGATAGATGAGTCATTTGGAGCGAAATAGGAGCATGTGGAGACTTTTATGGATGATATTGATTAGTTGATTTTCGAGATGAGTAACTGCTTGACGACATATTTCAAAAAATATTTAAACTTCCATGTTCATGTAGAGCATTATCTCATTATAAGCAATGAACCTAAATAAAAAAGTGTCTGGAAGTTAAGATTATATTTTTTTTTCGTTTGAGCAAATCTGGTAAAATATTAAAGGAAAAAACAAAGTAAAAAAGAGAGGAAAATCCCAACTATTTTTATGACAAACACATATTAAATCATAAGGAGTTGATAAGTATTCGGGACACAAATTATACGATATATTAAAAATGAACCAACATCATGGCCTGTGCCGTTACGGCACGGGTTAAGGGCTAGTATATATACATGGAAAAGCAAACCCTAGTTGGGTCGCACATCTATGGTCCGTAGGCCCCTACAACACTCCCCTTGTCTTCATTCAACGAGAACTTCACATGCAAAGTGCTTCACATATAGTGATTCGAATGTAGTTCTTCAAATGCCGTTGTTTCCTTGATGACTTGTGCCAAAATCAATTGCCTCATTAAAACTTTGACAAGGAAAAAACCCAGTGGGACAAAACCTTGGTACATCTCTTCACATGTTGTCTCGTATTTTACATGTAATTCATCACATGCAATACGATATTCATAGATCGATGAGTCTAAGTTAATTGCCTCGTTAAAACTTCGCCAGGGAAACCCAAAGGCACAAAACATGAACTAAAGAAAAAGAGTACAATATTACGCAAACGTAGAACATAGTTAGACTCGAATATGTTGCCTCATTAAAATCTTGAAAAGGAAAACCCAGTGGGACAAAACCTTGACGAAGGTAAAAGAGTACAACGTGACAGATGCAAGTAAAGGTGATATGTTGCAGATGATCACTTTGCTCCGTTGAAGTTGACTAGTTGCTTCACAACTCCTAAGGTAGAAAATCCTCGTGGGAAATTACAATAGCCTTAGCTGGGAAATTACATTCCCGGTGTTTGTTGTTGTCTCATTAAAAACCTTGCCGAGTAACAAAACCATGTAGGACAAAGCAACCTCGGTGAAGGAAAATAGTTCAACACAGTATTAGATGCTCCCCCTGATGTTAGACAATTTTCATCAGTCTAATGCAGTCGAGAAAAAGTTTATCACACTTTACTTTAGTGACTTGAATGTTTATAAGACCTTGTTGTTGATTCTCCGAAGTTATGTTTGCTTAACAGACTATCGCGTTTCATTTCTTTGATTCGAGATATTTTCAGTAATATCAACGCGATCTTTACGTCTTAAACGTTCAACATACTTGATGCTCTTAGTGTTGTTGTCTCGCTAAAAACCTTGTCAAGTAACAAAACCCTTTGGGAAAAACTATTCTCGGTCGAAGAGAAAAAGAATACAACACGAGTTTCAATTTCGAAAAAAATATGTCGACATCATATCCTTGGATCCTTCCCCGATGTCGGCATCTCCCCGAATTACTTTGAGTTATTCCAAGCAGTTCATTTAGTCATGTACTTTTCAAAATCGAATACTAGGTAATGACTTAGAAAATAGTCTACCATATCTCTCCTTGATAACTTTCGTTTGAGAAGATATTATTATTCCTTCATAATCAACAACTTTTGGGTTGCACTTTCATTAGCATTCCTTTTTATGTCTTTGTAGGGATAAAACAAATTTATGTCAATGGTTACTTTTAAGTACATGATTACATTTACTATACCATTCCAATGACGTTGCGTTGCGTTGGCGCTGAGCTATATCTAGCTAACAAGTTCCTCGAGGATGCAAAATTTTATCGAGTACATTATTATACTAAGTACAATAATGTGTCTATTGTACTTAGATATGGGAATTTCATCTCCCAACACATCTTCGTCATTTTCCTTTAGACGAAATTGTCACTTACTTACATTTGAACCTCGACTAATCATGGGAATACTATTAGGATGCATGTCTTCGTTAAATTTCCTGACAATTTCAGACAAATGCAAACTGGTGGAATAATATACCACAAGCTCAGTATTCGGTCGAGCTTTCCCCAGATTTTTCATCTCAGATTCGGATTTCAAATAGCTTTTAAGGTCTCTTATTACATCAAGAGTACCCATCATGTCTGTACCATAGACATAGATAGCTACAATTCCAAATCAGGAACTTTCTTGTGAATACGCAAGGAAAAATAACTTACTTGTCTATCCCCTCCAAATCAAATAGTCACTTAGACGGGTATACCACATCCGTCTGATTGCTTCAATCTATAAGTGAGCGTCATATCTAACTGTAAACGCACTTTGTGGTTTAGAGTATGTAAACCACAAAGTTCTTTTGTAAATATCTGATATCTCTTGATTCTTTCAGAGATATGTAACAACCACATACATATGCTGCATTTCAAGTCCTTTTGAAATTACCAAGCTAACTAAGTAGCGGAACGCCATAACATTCATTATAAGATAACAATTCCAGGGATTTCTGAGAAACCCCGCGCCACAAGGCGAGTCTTGATACTTTGAGATTCCATTCTTCCCGTTGTGCTATTTGACAAATAATCATGTATGTACCATAGGCTTAACACTTGGTTGGTTATCACTACCACACCAAATACCCGTATATTTGCCAAAGAACTAAATTCTAGCTGGATTGTATAGGCCAGATATGCTCTTCGTTGACATTAAGCAACAAGGATATTGGTTCGATCTCATCTGCTCTATTTCCTTAAGCAAGTGTATATGAAATTAATCATCAATATGCTCACATAATCTTTTCATGGACTCGTGCGCATTCTCATAATCCACTGGGGATGATGTCATTGTTCTCTGGAATCATTAAACTTCGGAGCGTTATCTAGTTTGATTCATGGACATATGCAGAGACAATTTATGAGATGATTTCTGATGATATAAATAAGTTGTGCCTTACTCACCTACTTCCTTTCTAGGTGAGGGTTGATCGAGCCAAGTGGTCTCTCCAACTTCCTTTATAGAGTCACGGCCTCAACCACACTTCCACTAAGTGTAGTTGCAACACCTTAGTCTTCCCTTATGGAGGATTCATAACCTTGCGCAGGTAGGTTTGCAGCTAGTATGTGTGATCTCATCACTTTAGCGACATCAGTGTACATTCTAAAAATCGATTATTCTTTGTCACTTTACATTTACATTTGTGGAGTACATGAATCAATATGAGACATAGTAGGAACACATCACGACAATTCTCGCTGCGTTCCTTAGAAAATACTTTTTCTTATCTTCTTAGGCCAGCTAGTCCCATGTCCGTCTAGCTTCTTTTTGAGCATGTCAGCGATGTTTTTATTAGTAACTTCTACCTGACTATTACTCTCGTACTTGGTTATGTTATTTGTAGCGAGGTTTTCCGAGCGAGGCGGCTCGGGTGGATCTTCTAGCTCGTCCTCCATTCCTGGGATCTCTTCGATCTCGTTTGTATTGTCTAGAGGAAAGTCGGCCAAGAAATCCGCAATGACTTGGGTTTTTATGGCAGTTTGGGCTTGATATTTTACCCCAAACTGTTTGATTTGGGCTCCCCATTTGGAGATTCTTCCTGCTCTGTGGTTTAAAACAAATTCTATTGGAGCTTTTGTAATGACTGTCACAATGTGGGCATGAAAATACGTTCGCAACTTTTGTGTCGCGTAAATCAAGGATAACACAATTTTCTCAATTTTAAAGTAGTTCTTCTCTGCGGATGTCAGAGTCTTACTTATGAAGTAAATAGATTTTTCCACTTCTTTATCTATACGAGTTAGTACTGCACTGATCGAAGTATTAGTTCTTGATAGAGTAGATATAAAGGTTTCGCCTGGATCGGGCATGCGGAGGATTGGCAAAGTAAAGATGTTCTTTGATCTTTTGGAAAGCTTCTTCACACTCGGTGTTCCATGAGAATTTCTCTCCTTTTTCAGGGTGTTAAAGAAATCTTTACATTTGTCGGATGACCTAGCTATGAACCTTCCTGTACGCTAGCCAACCATTTAGTCTCCTCGTGACGTCTTTGATCAGGCAGTAGGGCATCTCGAGTATGGCTTGCACCTTAATTTGGATCGACTTCGATGCCTCGCTTGGTGACCAAGTATCCCTCCATGAGGTTACCCCAAAAGCACATTTTGTCGAGTTTATTTTCATATTAAACTTCCTCATTTGTTCGAAAATCTCTTTGAGATCGTTTGCGTGGTCTGATGGGTCAGATAACCGATTTTGTTTTACCACAAGTGTACGGTGTCGAAATTGTACACAGTAGCAAATGTGGTTCGTTCCCACGAGGAGTGTAAACTACTTCTAACTAATACAACTAACTTTCTAATCAAAATCAATTCAAGAGAGAGTTTTCTGAATCTTATACTAAGAAATAAACAAATAAATTGGATGCAAACGGAAGTATTGAAGTGACAAACAAGATGAGAAAAGGTTAAGGATCCGGGAATCCGTCATAGGCTAGGTTTACTCATGTTCTTTCACAAGAGTCTCTATAATCGACCAAGGACTGTTTGATCTCGACCTAAAAGTAGAATCCCTAATCACTATGTATACATGGCATACAAAGTAGAAGAGTATATATTCATAAATCTAATATCAATTAGGTCACACTGGGATTGTCTATAACTTCCCTATGTAGTTTAGTATACTTGGCATAAAACATGAAAATATTTATAAAACAACAACCAATATGTGAGATACTCAAACATAACAATAGCTTTTGATTAAAGAACTTCTTGTTCATGAACATAAATAATCTAGCATATGAGTTCATCCTTTCACCCTAACAATAGTTTAGCAAGTCATGGTTTTCTCAAAAACCATCAAAATTGATAAAGGAAATAACAAGCTAAGCATGGAGAAAGAAAACTTAAACCTATGGTGGGTTTGGATGTAGAATTTAAAAGGTGGGATTTATGGGTTCAGGAGATTTGGTGGAATTACGTTTCCCTCGGTACGTTTGGTTACCCAAATCTCTGGAATCACGTTTCCCATGGGAATTACTTTTCCAGCAAATCCTCCATATGGAGTCTCCCCCCATCCCCCTAAGATTTTTGGGAAACTTTACCAGGGATTTATGGACCGCTTTTTTAATTCTAAATACCATATATATACAATTTTAAGATTCTAAAATAATGCCAACCGCATATGGACTTTAAAACAAGATAATTTTATGAATGCTAGGATTTTTAACCAATAGTTTAAACACACGGAGGATTCACATGAATCCCGAATTTATAATCCAATGGGATTATAAATCGAAAATTGTGAAATTCTACGAACAAACCCACCACTAGTTTCTTCCATGTCTTCGGCGTCCCTCTTGAAAATGTGTTGCTGCCTATTTATAGGTACTGCCAGGAGACTCCCTGCTTGGCCCCAGCAACAAAAGCCCAATCCAACCCCCAGAAATCGACTCCGGTCCCTGCACATTTTTGTCCAATTGTAGAAAGCATCATTACTCGTGCTGATTCCCATCTCCATGTACTTGTAAGCATACTCCACCAATGAACTCTAGCTTTGCTGCCAATCGCTCACCACCAGCAGAAAAAATCCATCTTCAGTCTTTCTGCATTCAGTCAACACCCACATCTCAAGAACTAAGCTCCATACAGCCAGCACAATCTCCACCAATTGCAATATATCTCTCCATTCACAGCCGTATAACAATTGCAGCATCACTAACTCAGTCTTCCATGTATATCCATGACTCTTCTTCACCTACTCCCTCCGTTACTTTTTAATAGGCTGGTTTGGTTTTTTGACAAAATTAAGGAAACTTAGAAAACTAATCATTGAAAGTGGTCCCCGCTTATGACATTTCGATAAAAGAAGTGAATTGAAATGGTCTATGACATTCCCAACAAAAGTAAAGTGAAATGGGCCCCATGACACTTAAACGTGAAAAAAGTTAAGAGAAAAGTGTCTACAAAAACTAAAAGTAACGTTGACTTTCCCAATTAGGAAACCAGCCTATTTTTTTGTAACATTTATTTATAGAAACCAGCCTATTAAAAAGTAACGGAGGGAGTAATTGATTTATCGAATCACTGTCTCAAATTTCAGACCTAATTAGGACAATAAGAACCAAAACCCCATCTCTATTTTCGTCTACTATCTGTGTACAGTCACCAACAGTTAGAAGCAAAGCTTGCTTCCTTTTTTTTATTCTCGACTGAATTCTTCATAACTGGCGCTGTCAATTGAAGCTTAAGATTAGGTAAAAACCCATCGCAGACAATCAATCAGAAACTCTACTTATACCTAATTCCAAGCTTTCCAAGAACCCCCAGCAGATTCGTCGATTCAGCACCATCTTCATAACCAATTGAATCAACCATCATAAATAACCCACTACTACCATCACAATTGTTGCCATTCATCGATGTAGCTGTCAAACCATCACCACTTCCTGTACTACTCTGGCTATTTCTTCTTGATGCAAAATCCCATGTGAAACCCAATTTGAATCCGAGTTAAGAACTGCCCAAATTCCATACGTTATTGTAGACAAAACTATCGATTATCACCACCATTGAAATCAATCGATTGCTGAACTGCGAGCTGCTAATTAACTCAGTTTCATAACACATCCATAAATCCCCAAGCTCAGTTGCGTTGAAGCTCACTGCGAGCTGCTAATTTCACTTCTTGTTGCTGTGAGATTGAACACCATCAATCACTGAAGCTCAGTTCTTCCCTGATCTGTAGCTTCAGATTTTCTGTCCAAAACTGCCGCCACTGAGCCATCTCCATGTCCTGTTGCAGTGAACAACATCCATTTTTCCCTCTCTGTGTTGTCTGGGTCTCTATTATTGAAAATGATTGTAACAGCAGCTAGGAGAAATGAAATTTCTTTGCCAAGGAACAAAATATGCCTTGTACATTTTACAAAGAAATGTGGGAGGAGTTGCCACGTAGTCCACTTTCTTTGCCTTCATGTGTAGCTCACATGCTTGGTAGAAAACATTTCTTCATTCCACTGCCCACAGCTCTGGACGTGTATATTAGCCTACTGACCAACCCTGTTGTCAGTGAGCGGTCTCTAGAGCTGTAACTTGCAAATGGCAATTTAGCCTTTATTTTCTGGGTGAGCGGATTTTAGTTGTAATTGCTGTAAAATCTCTAAAGTAATATTATTAGCAAAATATCGAGATGTAGCTAGTATAAATGTGGGTATAAAAGTGTCGCATTTATGTGTTTATCATGGTCTAGTGGAAGCTTGCTCTTGACGAGCATGTCATCCACGTATACCTCTAGGGCTTTGTGTATCCAACTGTCAAACATTTTTTCTACCATTCTCGTGGTATGTCGCAAGCATTTTTTAGTCTTGCATCTTAGTATAACAAGATAGACCTCGGGGAATGAAGAAGGCAGTATGCTCTTGATCTTCCTCGGCGAGCGGAATCTGGTTATAACCAGAGTATCCGTCCATTAGGGATAGTAATCCATAGCCAGATGTTGCTTCTACAAGTTGATCAATATTTGGGAGTGGAAAGTTGTCCTTTGGACAAGCCTCATTAAGATCGCTAAAATCAATGCAGATTCGCACTCCTCCAATTTTCTTTGGTACTATCACCATGTTAGATATCCATACTGGATATTGTACTTCTCGGATGCCCCCTGATGCCTCAATCTTTTTTAATTCTTTTTGAATCGCTTCATAATACTCCAGTGACACCTTTCGCATCTTTTGCCTCATGGGCTTGTGCTTTGGATCAATTTTCAAGTAATGACAACAGACTTCTAGATCTATCCCAGGCATATCCTCCATGCGCCATGCAAAGACATCATAATATTCTTTTAGTACTCGTACTAATTTCTCTTCTTCCTTTTTGTCGAGGAGAGTTCTAATCTTAACCCTACCCGGATCTTCGGGTGTTATGATGTTTACTTCCTTTGTAGGTTTTGAGGCTGAGAAGTTTGACTTAAGATCTCCAACATCGGAGAGGTTCTGTAATTGCTATAAGGGCTCCATAGGTGAGTCCGAGGTTTGGACTTTGTCCGAGGCTGGTACATTGTCCCGAGCGCCTCGCTTCATTTGTTACTGCTATGTAAGCATCGATTTCAGCCTGGCTCTAAACATTCTTGGCCCTCTTCTTCTTTGGTTTTGGGGAATTTACCCTGTTCTCGCCATTCTCGTACATCCATGTTGTAACAGATGCCAAGCTTCGCCTAAGTCTCCCATGATCTCTGCTATCCCATCGGGTGTTGGAAACCTTAGTCTCTGGTGATAGGTCGAGGCGAATCCTTTGATCCCATGGACCCAGGATCGTCCGAAAATAGTTGTGTATGGTGAAAGTACGTCCACTACACAGAAAGTAGTTAAGGTGTGGATTTTTCCCATACGGATTTCTAATGTAACCTCGCCCCTTGGGCGTGTTGACGAGCCATTGAATCCAAAAATATTATAGGTAGATGGTCTTAGGCACTCGTCTCTGAGACCCATATGTTTGAATGTCTCGTAAAATAAGATTTCGACGAAACTTCCTCTATCTATTAGTATCTTAGGCATGGCCCATGGCAATACCTTAGGCTTTTCTTCCTCGCCCTCGTGTTCAGGGAGGGCGATAGTCATCGTAACCTCTAGTGTATCGTTGTGGTTTCGTCCTCCATCAGGTGCCTTAGAGGCTGAAAAACTGATAGGCATTTTCATCTACTCCTCCCCGGGGGGTTCATTTGCTACACTGAAGACTTCGTCACCTTCAAAGTTTCGCTTGTGGATTCGTCCTGTGATACTGAAAATGCGGGGGGTACAACAACCACACCCAGTATTTTGCTTAGCAATATGTATGGACTAACTCCAATATACTTTTAAAAGAATCAACTAGACAGTCAGACTCAATCTTAACAAAAGTATATCAAAGAGTTATATCTCACTTTATCGATTCAATACTAACTCAAGCAAATAGAAATCACGAGTCTAATTGAATACAAGAGAAATCACTTGAACAGTGCATTTCAAAGACCAATGTTCAAGGATCAATCAATTTCAATCAACAACCAAAGGTTGGATTTCCCAATTGATCGATTCAAACACACAACCTGTGAAATTTCAATTATATAGTAAAATATAATGCGGAAAAGAAATAACACATACACCAGAAGTTTTGTTAACGAGGAAACCGCAAATGCAGAAAAACCCCTGGACCTAGTCCAGATTGAACACACACTGTATTAAGCCGCTACAGACACTAGCCAACTATAAACTAACTTCGGTATGGACT
This sequence comes from Papaver armeniacum, assembly GCA_023531295.1. Lineage (NCBI taxonomy): Eukaryota > Viridiplantae > Streptophyta > Magnoliopsida > Ranunculales > Papaveraceae > Papaver > Papaver armeniacum. The sequence continues at coordinate 300,629 of JAJJWW010011127.1, forward strand.
GTAGTTAAACCCCAATCAATCTCACATTGATCCAAGGTACAGTTGCGCTCCATACGTCTCTCGATCCCATCAGATACTACGCACTTGATTCCCTTTAGCCGATCTCACCCACAACTAAGAGTTCCTACGACCCAAAGTCGAAGACTTTAATAAACAAATCGTATCACACGAGAAAAGTCTACGATAATAGATAAATCTGTCTCCCACATAAATACCTACGAGTTTTTGTTCCGTCTTTTGATAAATCAAGGTGAACATAAACCAATTGATAACCCAGACTTATTTTCCCAAAGAACAGCCTAGTATTATCAATCACCTCACAATAATCTTAATCGACGCGATGAAAGAAGTGTTTATGGGTGAAAACTATTTCTGCCGGTTTTGGTAATTTGGGATGTGTGGATGAGAAATGAATCTAAACCTTAAACAAATGCACTGCGCGGTGAGTGCTTGTAGATTCGAGAGATCAATCTGTGCAAGTCCGGCCTAAACCAAGAAATGGCCGTTCAGGACTTGTTTCGGTCACAAAGTGAAGGAGATGGGGTTGATCTTAGGAGGGAAGCGAAGAAGGTGTTGAGAATGTGAAGGTGTTGGCTATGTATGACTTGTATCGTAAAGGCAATGAACTGGCTTGCGGGGTGTAAGCTATCGGTTCCGGTGTTTGAACACTTTCCCCGTTGTCCTGGACTTGTTCCATTGTTTTTTGTTTGGAAAATAGGGAGGAGAACCTATTTATACAAGTCTTTTAGCCTAACCTTAGTATCTCGTGGGAAGTGGAGAAAGTGGAGTGATGGAGTAGTGGAGTCGTGTGTTAGTGTCACACCGACTCGTCTTGCCCACTTCTCCCATCATCACTAACCGTCCATGACTTCGACACGTTCTTGTGATGGCGCGACGCACGTTGTAAACCGCTGCACCAATACCCGGTATGTATCCCCCGATTTGTGACATGATTGATGTCTCGAGTGTGTGGATCGGGACCCACGAAAATAGCATGTAATGCTAAATTGAATAATCTGCGTTATTCGGGAGGTCGATACTTGTGAAGTATCGTGTGTATTTTATGCAGTCGCATCATGGTGTGGTAAAGTGACGGGTGGTGATCACCAAGACGCCTTTACTCGACCAATTAACCCCGACCGAGGTTGTATAACCAAGCGGTAAAGTTGGACGGATGAGATGATCTTTGAGACACTCATCTGCGACCGTTGATGGAATTAGGGTTTTCAAGAGGTGCGCGGGCATCACTCTTGCCTTGGGTCGAAACCAAGCATGGGAAGTATTTTGGAAATGACCGACCGGGCATGCGTGTATACAACGTGCCGGTGTACACATCCGTACCTCACTGTCCCATGAAGGTGCGATCTAGTCCACTCAATTTGACCGGTAAAGAGGAGTGGTTGAGATCGATATTGCAACAGAAATCTGATGCCCCAAAAGCCGCGCATCATGCCCACTTCGGGCGCGCGTTCCAAGATGACCAATCTTGGTCGGTCTTGGCCGATCGGTCTGGCGTGTAGGTGGTAGGCTGGTGTTCACGCCTATACCTGACTGTCCCATGAAAACGTGATCTGAGCCACTCAAATCGTCCGGCGAAGTTGAGCGGTCGAGATTAGTTTGCAATTTGGAAGTGTAACCACGCTAGTTTGGGCGGACGATTTGGGATAACCAGGCATGGTATTCCTTGGCCGACCGAGCGAGGAGATTGATGGGTCCACGGTGGTCATGTTGGTATGACCAGACCTGCTTAATCTAATCTTGGACCCTCCATTCGTGCCGAAGAATATGGATGCTCGTGATGCTCAAAACCCTAATTTTGGCTTTCACGGCCGTGTAACCATGCCTTATTCGGGCGCACGAATTGGGATGACCAACCATGGTTGGTCCTGACCAATTGGTCAGGTATGTAGGCGGGCCCACGGTGATTGTGTTGACATGCTCTGGGCCTTTTGAATCTACATATACACCCTCCATCTATACCTGCGAAGATGGATGGTTGAGACTGTTTTGTGACACATGTAATGTGCCGCAAATCCTAATTTAGGGTTTTCCGCTCATACCGCTCTCGTTTGGACGTTTTTTGGCAAGCTATGCCAATTCTGGAGGCCGACCATGCGGGGTCCGCGTTGGTTCGGCAGTGAATATTCCATACCGCTTGGGGTTATGGAATTGATCCGGGCCATCCAATCATCTTTGGTGAAGTTGGATGAACGAGATCATATCGCATCGATACGGACAGTCCGGATGCTCAATTGGGCTAGTATAACGCATCGAGAGTTGGTCAATCGGGCTAGTATAACACACCGAGAGTTGCAGCCTGTACGGGTATTTCGTACATGCTTTCATTATAATGCTTGGAGGTTGTGTTGCTCACGAGAGCAACACTCGGTCGTCATGCCGCACCGATAATGAGTACGGGAAATACAAAGGTCGCTTACGCATTAATTAATAATGCTATAAATTCACGTGGTATATGGGATTGTTGCTACATGCTCCAACCTGGATGAATTTCGTGTATTTAATTCACAGAATGGGATTGTTGCCATATGCTCCATTCTAGGTGAATTAGTAAAGTGAAGAAGTATTCAACACTTATTAATGGCTTTATCTTTTACAAGATGTTAGCGCATAATTTTCTGGTTTTTACAATTTTAACCTTAAATGAAAATCCACCATCAACAAGAAGATATTGTGGAATCACAAATGATAAGACGAAGATGCTTATGACTGCTTTTATATCTTGCCTATCAGGAGTATCAATCTCAAGCCAATCGTTACGATTGTACTCAATACGATAAAAACAACAAGATCAGATCACACAACTACAAGAAAGTAGTATCGGTCTGGCTTCACAATCCCAATGAAGTCTTCAAGTCGTAAACCTACAGGGTCTCGGTAGAAACCTAAGGTTAAAGGAGAATCGACTCTAGCTTATACAACTAGTATCACACAGGAGGTGTGGGGATTAGGTTTCCCAGTTGCTAGAGTTCTCCCTTATATAGTATTTCAAATCAGGGATTGCAATCAATTTTAGCTTAGTAACAAAGTATTCGATATTCAATATTCACCGTTAGATGAAAACCTGATTAGATTCAATCGAATATCTTTCAACCGTTGGATCGAAAACTTAGCTTTTTACACACAAATGAAATGCACGTTTTAGGTTTGTGTAACCGTACCCAAACATGTACATTTGTTGGTTCAATAATAGTTAACCAAATGGTTAGCCATATGAGCACTTTCATATCAACCATATTCTTCTTGACCATAACTAGTTCAAATGACTCAAATGAACTAGTTAGAGAGTTGTTCAATTGCTTAGATCTTATAGAAGTATACAAGACACAATCGAAGGAAAAATGATTTGATTCACTCGAATCGATTCATGAACTTTATAGCCACGGTTTGCAAACTTGCATTGCTTAGTTAATATATGTATAAGTTCACAAATGATCCTTTTTAGATATAACCAACCTAAGTACGCGGACTAGGTACGCGGACTTAAGTACCCGGAATAAGTTTGTAACAAGTTTACAAACTCCAGCAGATTTTCTCGGGAAGAGAACCTCCGACAATACGCGGACTGGGTTCGCGGACTCTTGTTCCGATTTCCTGAGCAGCAAAGTAAGCATACTTTGGTTCAAGGAATAAGGACTTATACATGTATGCGTTTCCACACAATGCATATATCCAATAATGGTTATATAATCTTAACTCTCATTTCAATCATTGAAACATTCTTAGAGGACGTTATATAGTTGTTATTTACAAACCATTTTTCGTCAAAGACATTTTCATAGTGATTGAAACATAACATGACTTTCGTCACTAGCTAAAGATGAACTTGGCCAAAGCGAAAGCTTACCAACACATATTTCGAGAAATAGATAAGCGAGATAAACTCGGCTCGAAATAGAAAATGTGTATAATCAAAGTCTATATAGAAAAACGACTTCTGTCTCAAGATAGGAGATAGAGTAGATAGACTTTTGAGTGATAGATCAGTTCAAGTCTCCACATAACTTTTAGTCGATGAAGTTCCACCAGTTCCTTGAGTAGTTCTTCATCTTGTATGATTTTCGCCATGGAGTTCTTGAGCTCAACTACACTTTCTATCCTAGTCCGAGACTTAGCTATAGTAGACTAGAAATCAAGACTTATAATTTTGATCACTAACATTGACAAACATGATTGAGATAGCAACGCATGCGAGTTCGACCGAGCAAAGTGCTCTAACTTGTTCGACATACGATACTATCTTCGAACGAGTTGAGTTTGAAGTCTCCTCGCTTGGGGTTTGTGGTTATGAGGTTCTCGACCGCGCAGTTGGTCTTAACCTCGTTGATGTGGTTTTACAAATGGTAAGAAAGGATTCTATACTCAGACCATTTTGAAGGTTTAGTTTAAGACAAATAAAAGAAAAACTAATAAATTTTGATTTCCGTTACCAAGGAGAGATGAATCTAGGGTTTTGGATTCCACTACTTCTGATGCTTGTAAAATTAACAATTTATTATCTCAAACAATTACTCATAAAATACTCAAAACCATATCGAACCCAATCTCAGGTTTTAGAAGATGAAACGTTTAAAATTAATTATGCGACTCTCGTCGTTACACAAAAACATAACCTCCTTCGCTTATAAAAGATCGGTAGAAACTACCCCAAACAATTAAAATGAAGCATTTATAGAAGAGAAATTATTAGTCATGAATAACACAAATAATTGAGTAATTATTGTCTAAGAAATAAAACATTAAATATTACCCATCAAAAATAGTTTCTTCCTCCACCCTAGCGGAGAAGTTACTCCATTATACAAAACAGAAATTAAAAGAAATAAAAACTCTCTTGTTCCGCTTAGACTCCGGACCCCCCTTTTTCTTGTATCCACAGCGTATTTATAGCTTTCAAAGGAATCCACATTCCTTTTCTATTCACCACTACCACATCATCACCGAATGACAATACGCCACATGTCAAGACAATGAAAAATCCTCCAATAAGAATGTTCCACGCGTCAAATAATATAATTCTCATGCATTTACAATTTTCCTTATTTGAGAATTATTTATTCTTTATTAACTCCAACCATAAAGAATAATATTCTTTCCATACTTTTTATATATTTAATTCCCATCAATTACTCCATGTAGATTTCTTACTTAATACTTTTATTTTCTTCATTAAAATAAATCTCCATATATTTTTTTAATATCTTGTAAATGATGTTGACATAATGGGCTCTACACTTTCCACACTCCCATATCCAAATAATTGGACAAATGAAATAATTCTCTATCTTCTTCCTTTTGGGCCTAGCCCATTAAATTATAAATCACTTCATCTCCTCCATTTTACGAGCGGAATTCCACATTTTAGTCCATTGAGATTTATTTCCCAAAAACACCTACAAATACACAAAATAGTAAAATAAGTACAAAAATGAGCACTAACAATATAGAAAATTGAGACAAAGTAGACACATAAATGCGTCTATCACTCGTCTTCTTTATTCTTTTCTCGTCTATGTTTGGGATAGACATCGGACTATCCTCCTGGTTTGGAACTTCTCTTCTTCCCTTAGGGAAGCGATCCATTGTTTCCTCTTTCGAGGTGTCAGGATATAGACTCGCTCGTCGTCTTGTAGGTTCTCGAAAGGGTTCTCCTCATCGGGGATCTCTTCTATGGTAGTTAGCGGAACTTTTTTCTTCGTTTTGCGTTTTAGCTTACGGTTTTTCCGTTTTAGCCTCCTGTTACGTCTTTATGAATTTTTCATTAACTCATCCTGCACCTTTTGTGCTTTCAGGATGGCTACGAAAGGCGCAGTGGTGTCACTAGAGTTAGAAGGATTATCCTTCTTTGCCCTATTTTTTACTGTTTGCCTTGGCAAAAGATTCAACCCTCCTGGTTGAGTTAGGTGGATATCGCCTTGTCCTTCGAAGGGGTTTCCCTCTTCGTCAAAGCTAGAGTTATCTGTTAACCCTTCCCGATATTATTTATCGGGTTGTCCCTGTCCTGGGAGTACACCGTTGTGCATAGTTTCGCCGAGCTCCATCTCGTTTAGTCCTTCAGGTTGGGCTCCACCAGTTTCACCTTGGCTCGTGCGAGCGGATCGTCTCGTCACCATCGCCTTACCAACGATATATGCAATAATGCTTAATTTATCTTTTCTTTCTAGAAAAGTGGGACCCTAAATTTGCAGGTCGTGTGCAATTACTAAGTCATAGTTCAAATTGGACAGTTTAGTATCGGAAGACTTTTCAGTAAATTTTGGAGACATGTGAAAATGTCAAAACATTCCCTACTTGTATAAAGTTTTAGTGATGGAAAAAGGTGCTTTGTTTTGCCTCTTTTTTCGAGAAAAATACCTCCTTCTACACGTCATACCTTTACTGGGGAAAAAAAAATCAAATTATGTACTCATCATCATCTTTAAACTTTTGATTTTGAACAAACTTTGAGTTTGATGAATGATTATGTACTCATCATCCCTTCCCCTTGACTTAGAGTTAGATTTCTAAGAAGAAGATTATGGATTATTTTGAGTTTCTTAAAAGATGAAGAACATCATAAATAACTTGTCTTTTCAACTTTCATAGGATGCTATCTTTCTCTTATGAAGTTTACTGACTTAAACTTCTTCCCAGTTCTTTCATAGAGGAGATCGTTTGAGTACTAAAGTGTTTAAAGCTCCATTTTCACTCAGATCTTCAAATCTCCTGAGCATCTTAAGAAAGGTACAAAAAATCTTAAAAGAACGAAAATCTTAAAGAAAATCAACAAAAAATATGTAGATTTGATGATTCTGAGGCTCTTCAGGACTTCACTGATCGTGTGGGTCGTGCTGCGTCCGAGATCTACTCATGAACTTTGACAGAATTCTACACAGTGGTGTGAAATCCACTTCTCTTAGAGAGATTATGAAAAACCTGTAGAGCTGTTACTAGGGAGGTAGATTAAATCTTCATACCTCCATGTTTCTAGCGCCAAAATGTAGTTGCATCTTTTCTGATGACTAAACCCAAGTATATCTAAAAGCTATAAAACTACTAACATTCAAGATTCAAATATAAAAAAGATGCAACGAACATGAAAAGTAAAGATTGACACAAGCATATAACGTGGTTCGGCCATGAAGACCTACGTCCACGGGAAAGAAGATGTTTTCTTTATTGATTAAGGTCTTACCCTTGAAAGAGTTACAAATATTACTTAGATTTCTCACTTTCTCTTTCTATAGATCTCCCTCAGGAATTCTCCGTAGAAAGACCATCCAAGATTACATGTCCATTTCCTTCTACATGGACTGGTATTTATAGGTGAATTAAACTCGTGAAGGCCTGGTCTCGCCGAGCTGGTGGAGCTATCGTACATCTTCTCATTACTTCGGACGAGCTCTATACTATCCCTCGTGATGGCCTGCTTGGTTCTCCTTCCGAGTCATCTCGCTCCGCACTTCATCGTGTTGCTCTTCCTTTGGGAACCTCGTGCTGCATCATCCTTGGGTTATAATATAGATCGCCCGAGCCTTCTGAAACGATGTGGATTCGCCCACGCCTCTTATGATCCTTCATTAAATGCAGTCCTTATTTTTAGACTTAACCGTCTGAGTCGATTAGAATACTCCTTACACGCGTCAGTCATGTAACGTTGTAGCAGGCGTCTCGATTCAGACGAAATCACTTTTTAGAGTATGATTCGATGCTTCTATGTCATCATCTTGTCATGAATCCATCCCTTGATATGTTGACACGTGACCATCGGGTAATTTACTCTCACACAAAGATTTTCCAATTAAGCACAAGTTCAAAAAGAACTCTCCCACATGAAATGTCATTCCTGAAAGAACAACAAGAGCGACCTTACTTTTATAAGAAAAGAAGGATTTCTTTGGATATAATCAAATCACATGAGAACATGAATTTGTATCCAAAAATCATAATTGAATTAGTCATAAAAATTATCAATTCAATTGGCCATGCTCAATATAAGAGAACTTACGGAGCAACACAGTATATGCACAAAAATGTGGATCAGGGAAAGACCAATATTGCAAAATAATCAAAGATTCATTCTATTTTTCATCACTATTTGCACAATGACATATAATAGACTTAATCTTTGTAACCAAAAGTTTATCCTTTCTTCCATCAAAATAATGACATAAAAGGCTTAACTTTTGTATTCAAAAGTTCATTATATCTTTTATCAATACATTCATATCGACATATAATAGAGATAACTTTTGAAAAAGTATGGGACAGTCAAGGTTCACGGACGTAAACAACATATCCCATAACAATTTGCAATATATGAAACCATAAAGATTAATACTGCAAAAATCATCTTCCAAATAACTTAGAATTTAAATAAATAAATCTAAAAACATTGAAGATGCAAATCGTTGGACATAGCTATGTGTACTCACAATAATGGCTATTCCAAACCCTATTTATCCTTCTTAAAAACACAAGAATAAAATTATCATAAGAAGTTTCCTAGACATAACAAAGACTTAGACATGATCATCAACCAAGGAACGGACAAATGCCAGTTCATCAGATGCTTTCTTTAGCTCATTTTTCAGAAAAGCCAGATTCTTCGATGCAATCTCAAGATGTTCACGAACGACCTCAAAATATTGAAGAGGATTTCCAACCAATCGAATGGACATCTGGATTGGAAGATCCTTTTCATGATCAATTGTTTTATAGCAGACAATGGAGATGGGTTCTTCATGAAGTTCAAAAGCATTGGCATCATCATTATTGTCCCTCGTCTTGCATCCTTCCATTGTGCACACCATTCCAAGAGAAGACTTAACGTTACCGAACCAATATATATCAAAAGGAATACTTTGATATATATTTATAACCTTTCGCACAAGAGAACCCTAGGGTTACTTGTAGACGTTTGATAACGGGTCGGGTGCACAGAGTTCATGGTTATGACCCAGGGATCAAAAGCCACGGAACTAAATGAGCCAAAATTTAGGAAAAAGTTCTGAAGTTATGACATAAACAATGGTTTAAGGTTGAACATCAACTGTCAAATAGGATTGCATCAGACGAACAATAAAACTTTCCGGAGCAAAGCTCAGGGAGGAAGATCAAAGTCAAAAGGAAAACAAAGTACAACATGGACCATTTGTCAAGAAGGGGGTATCTTCTTGATAGTTATGTGTATCTTCTCATTGGTCTCAAAGAGGATACACATACGAAAATAGTCAAATTGTATGGTGATGAACATGAAGTTCATTAGAGGAATTGACATATTCCTTTTTACTCCTTTGACTTATATCAGAATTCTTATGCACATCTTCAGAAGAATTATCAAGAGAAAGAACATGAGTTACCTGAATCAGCTGCTTTTCTCACCTTTTTGATCTTGCGCTTGAGACCGTTGATACTGGTCTTGAGTTCCGTAACACGATTATTGATGTGAATGTAGTCAAGAACACCTATTTGAGGAGCAAGATCATTATTGAGGGAAATAGAGAATTTTGAAGAATTTTTCTTTCTTCGATACCTTTTTCTTCTTACAAGTCTTTCAGAGTTATCGGTCATCAATATAACATTGTTCTTTTTATAGTTGTAAGCAGAAGAAATGTTATGTTCATAATCAGGAAATGGCTCATTACAGCACTTTTCGTGATTGTGGAATGAATTTCCAACTGAGCACTGAGGAACGGGTTTGATTACTTCTTTAAACATCCAAATGAGAATGTTGTGAAGTTTTTCATTCTGTAAACTAAGATGACATCTTCTTTCAATGTGACCTTTCTTTCCGCAATAATAGCAGTTGACATGAATGTTCTTATCCGTCCTTGTAGGCTGACGAATTTTATTTCCATATACATCTCCAGATGTAGATTGAAGAAGGTTATTTGCCTTAACAAAATTTATCTTACCAGTACTTGGAGCATCTATACCTTTATATCCCAGACCACATGTATCACGGTGTTCTTTACATGATCCAAGAATAGAAGACAGTTTTGTAGAGCTATAATTGATTTTTTTTTTTTCAAATTCTCTTCCAAAGATTTAACATTTTCAAGAGCAGCACTAGGATCAGTCTCCAATTGTTTCTCTCGGGAGAGAAAAACCTTTTCTCTGTTGTTCAAACAATTTTGTTGAGAGTCATATCTTGCTTCAGTTTCTGCAAGTCTTTCTTTCAACATGAAGAGATTTCGGCGAAGATCATCAATTAAGAATTCTTTGAACATATATCCTCTTCACGATCTTTAAGAGTAGCTTGTAACAAGCTATACCCACAACCATACCCCTTAAATAGTTTTCTCAATTTTATGTTTTCAATGCAGAGAGGAGTCAGAAATTAATCCAAGCAGGATGTTGACTTCTTTCTCTTTAGGAGACAATCAAAGAAAATTATGTACTGTGATACTTCATCTTCAACATCTTGTCCTTCTTCTGAATCACTTTCACCAGAGAGTTCATCTAACTGTTCATCAAGAAGAGCTTCCCAGTTAAGCATGGGTTTAGATGATGAAGGAGATGTGACAGAATTCTCAGGAGAATAAGGATTTTTAACCAAAAGTTCTTGAACTAGTGATGCGTGATTAGAGATATAACTTCTGTCCATATCAGATTGCTACAAACACATACTTATAAGGTCTTTAAAGTGTTTGCCTGCTCTGATACCAATTGAAAATGCGGGGGTACAACAACCACACCCAACAATTCGTTCGGCAATCTGGGAGGACTTACTCCAATATACTTTATATAGAATCAACTAGACAGTCAGACTCAATCTAGAGAAAAGTATATATAAGAGTTTATATCTCTAACTCTTAATTCAATCTGCAATGAGCAAATAGAAATTTGCGAGCTCGATTATAAGAGAAGTAACTTGAACGGGACCAAAGACCAATGTTCAAGGATCAATCAATTTCAATCAACAACCAAAGGTTGGATTTCCTAATTGATCGATACAACCAACCTGTGATATTTCAATTATATAACAAAACATAATGCGGAAAATAAATAACACAGACACCAGAATTTTGTTAACGAGGAAAACCGTAAATGTAGAAAAACCCCGGGACCTAGTCCAGCTTTGAACACCACACTGTATTAAGCTGCTACAGACACTAGCCTACTACCAATGAACTTCGGACTGGACTGTAGTTCACACTGATTCAAGGTACAGTTGCGTTCCTTACGTCTCTGATCCCATACTACGCACTTGAGTCCCTTAGCTGATCTCACCCACAACCAAGAGTTGCTACGACCCAAAGTCGAAAACTTGATAAACAAATCTGTCTCACATATAAAAGTCTATTGGAATAGATAAATCTGTCTCCCACGGAAATACCGATGATTTTTTGTTCCGTCTTTAGATAAATCAAGGTGAACATGCACCAATTGATAAACCGGTCTTATATTCCCGAAGAACAGCCTAGTATTATCAATCACCCCACAATAATCTTAATCGACTAGCGAAACAAGATATTGTGGAATCACAAACACTGAGACGAAGGTTTTTTTGATTACTTTTCTATCTTGCCTATCGGAGAAATTAATCTCGAGCCAATTTTACAATTGTACTCAACACGATAGAAACAACAAGATCAAATCATGCAACTACAGAGAAAATAGTTGGGTCTGGCTTTACAATCCCAATGAAGTCTTTAAGTCGTTAACCTACAGGGTCTCGAGAGAAACCTAAGGTTAAAGGAGAATCAACTCTAGTTATGCAACTAGTAACACATATGAGGTGCGGGGATTAGGCTTCCCAGTTGCTAGAGTTCTTCTTTATATAGTTTTCAAATCAGGGTTTGCAATCCAAGTTACCCTGGTAACAAAGCATTCAATATTCACCGTTAAATGAAAAACCTGATTCAACCAAGCTAATATCTTTCAACCGTTAGATCAAACTTAGCTTGTTACACACAAATGAAATGTACCCTCATTTAGGTTTATGTAACCGTACCTAAACATGCATGTTGGTTCACAAATAGTTAACCGAGGTTATCCATATGATTACTCTCATATCAACCTTATTCATCTTAACCATAACTAGTTCAAATGACTCAAATGAAACTAGTTAAAGAGTTGTTCAATTGTTATATTCTTATAGAATTATACAAGAACACAATTGAAGCAAAATCGGTTTGAATCACTTGAATCAATTCATGAACATTATATCCACGGTTTGCAAAGATTGCATTCCTTATTATATAAATGTTCATGTTCATTTACACAACCGATTTTATAACTTTAACCTTCAAGTATGCAAACGGTACGCATACTTGAAATACCCGGACCAAAATTGGGTTTCGCCAGTACGCAAACGGGTACGCGAACTTCCAATCCCAGCAGAAGTTTTCAGACATGAACCTCACGCCAGTACGCGAACGGGTACGTATACTTAGGTTCCCGGATTTCTCAAGCCAACATGTACGCATACTATGGTTCCCCGACATGGATTACATATGTGTAAGAGTACACAACATGTCATATCCAATAATGGTTACGTGTTCTAAACTCTTATTTCAATCATTGAAACTTTCTTAGAGGATGACAATAACCGTTTTCACACACTATTAGCATCAAAGCAATTTTCAAGTTATTGAAATAATCATAACGAAACATTCCAAGTCTACACCAAATGATTGTATCACACAAACCATATAAGATGTTACTCGGCAATTTTCACATGATCATCTTTTGACTTGCATCAAGAATATAAGACGAACTTGGTCGAAGCAAAAGCTTGCCACACATATTCTGAGAAATATGTAAGCGAGTTAAACTCAGCTCGAAATCTCAAATGTGTATAATATAAACTATATCGTAACACGACATATGTCTAGCTATAGGAGATAGAGTAGAAATAGACTTTCCAAGTGATAGATGAGTTCAAGTCTCCACATACCTTTTGTCGAAGAAGATTCACAAGCTCCCCTTAGTAGTTCTTCGTCTTCAAATGATAAACTCTGTGAAAACTAAGCTCAACTACACAATCTATGTCCTAGTCCGAGATATCTATAAATAGGCTAGAAATAAAGACTTATAGTTTTGATCACTAACATTGACAAACATGCTTGAGATAGCAACGCATGCGAGTTCGACCGAGCAGTGCTCTAACACATTCATGAACTTGTTTTATGAATCGAAAGGGAAATCGCTAGGCTTATTGGTATTGTTATTCATTGAATATCTTTGGATTACCAATATGTGTGAGTTAGTAGAACCGATCATAACTTGTTATATATCTTGGTATAAAACTAATCATAGTGTCTGACTTATAATTTGGTATGATTTTTTTTAGTGTAACCGATCCTAAGTAATCACCTGAGATGGTATGATCGATATCTGTAATTGGTGTGACCGATCCTAGTAATTGGTGTGACCGATCACAAAAGAGTTCCGTAATCAATCCTTGTAATTGGTGTAACCGGTCCTAGTAATTGGTGTAACCGATCCTGGTGATTGGTGTAACCGATCCTAGTGACTTGTATAACCAATCACAAGTAATACCATGAATATATGGTAACCAGTCCTGGTAATTTACGCAACCGATCCTGGTAACTGATGTAACCAGTCCTGGTAACTTGTGTGTTCGATCACAAGAAAACCATATTAAGATAGAACCGATCCTTGTGTTTGGTAAAATCGTGAACCCATGATTAGTGATTTGATATTTGATCAATCACATAGTTATCTTGGGATAAATATGAACCAATTATAAACTTGTTTGGAAGTGTGGTATAATCGATTCCAAGATTGTAAATATGAAAGAAGATTTACAAAGAAAATATGTCAACATACTTTGAACATGAACATTAACTCTTATCTTTTATTGTTCAAAGATATTCCTTAATAACGAAAGGAGATCCCCGTCCGAAATAAATTAAGAATCTTTTAAATAAGGTTGTTAGTTTCATATGCTTTAATTACCAGCAATTAAATGCACATCTCTAGAAAATAAAAATCGGTAATGTGCATTTACTAATTGGAGATTTTCTATTGAGAGATTTCAGAAATATTGGACAAAGCATTTCCAGAAATTATGAAAACCGATTTTGGGCATTTATTGCATATCTTAAGAGTAATTCGGTTTTGGAAATTCCTTGATATCCAAACATCCTTGGTCTATAAATACCAAAGTTTGCATTTCTACCAAACTATCCTAAGAGCCAGGCAAACTTTTTTTTTTTTTTTTGTTTCTGGTGGAGCCGTCTATTCAGAGAGAAAAGTACCCTAATTAAGCGAAATCTCTTACGATCGCTCGCTTAAAGACTTCTGCGGGATCAAGAAGCTCTACGAGTACCGTTGGTGGGAAGCTAGATAATTGCAGTTTATTTTAGTTTTCGATTGATTTGATTGACTAACGGTTGTTGAACTTTGATTGCACCTAGTTTGTTTATTCTTGAGAATCTTCTATTCTGATAAAAAATTCACTCAAACTAGATCGAAGTGTCGACGGGATCTTTAGAACTGTTTGTAGATCTAAAGACATCTTGTAATAATCCATTGTTAACAGACTCCGTTCTGTGCGTGATTGATCACAAGAGATTCAAGTGGTGTTGTGCAGGTGTTTTTTTGAAGATTAAAGAAGATTTGAAGAAAAATAAGATTTATTATTTGATTTCTATATCTTTGGGTGTGCACAAACCTTGATCGGCTGGGATCCAACTAGAATCAGATTTATTTGATTGATTAGTTGCGTGAGATCGGCATCACCTTATAGTTTCTTGTTGGAATCTTTATTGATTGATTTCAAATCTAAACTATGCTACTTCGGTAGTTGTTGGATAGATTGATCTAACTAGGCAAAGAAGTTTATTAGTTTAAACGAAAGAGCCTTTGCATATGAATTGAGATATCTTTATCTGAAAGAATCAAGAGAGTTGTTACCAAACAGATTTGTTGTTCCTTTACTGTTTGGAATACGATCCAAAGGAATTGTTCCAGTGCGTGCACTTATTGTATGTCGGAAGCACAAGGATACTGAAGAAACTAAGTGAACTAGGTTTAGTTGTTTGCTCTCAATTCTGAGAGTATTCAATCCCGGACTAGGTCCCGGGGTTTTTCTGAATTTTTGGTTTCCTCGTTAACAAAATCTTGATGTGTCATTCACTTTTCTTTTCCGCAATTATAATTGTTGTTATTATAATTTAAAGTAAGGGTTATTTAGTTTTTGGTATTTACATTTTGTCCAACATTAGTGTTTGGTCTAATATTTGTCCAACTTAGTGGTTGGTACTTGGAATTCACGTTGACTGTCTTTGACCGTTTTGACCGGACAATAATTAATTTTATGTTAGAAATTATTTTTGAATTTACAAATATACCCTAAAGTGGGCCTAGGATCCAACGATCTTGGTGAAACCTTTTAACATACGGTAAGAGATCATATATCCAACTCTTTATTCTTCCTCCGTGTCCAAGACTAGTTTTCTTCCACATCCACTACAGAGTTGCAAACTGGTGTAATCTTCTTCCTCCCTTTTACATGAAAACCATTTGCTCGGTGGATTTTTTTTTAAAGATTTTCTTCATAATATAAAATCTCAACAACAACAACACATTAATTTACTGAATCAAAACCCCAATTTCCGAATCCCCTTTGAAAACCCTAACTTACTGAATCCCCAATTGAAAACCCTAATTTCCAATATTTGAATCAAACAAAACCCTTATTTGTTGCACCAAATCAATACCCCAATTTTCTGAATCGAAACCCAATAACTGAATCAAAACCCTAATTTCATTAAATGGAAAACCCAATTGGATAATCAGATTGGATATGTTAATCATTTTAACAAAATGAATTGAAGAATCAGTTTGGTTTAAGCTCTGATTTAAATCCAGAAGATTGATGATGGTCTGCAGCAGAAATTTTAAGGGGATCTGATGGACCGTTGATGGGGTATATTGGTCTGTAAAGAGAAATCGAGGCTGAGATGAAAGAGGAGAGAAAGATGGATTAAGAATGGTTTTTTTTTAGTATCTGCGGAAGGAAATGTATCTAATGGGTTCGAGTTAGCAAAAGATGTTGATTGCTTCGGTTTTTTAGTCTCGATTTCTCTTTACAGGGTGTAGAAGATGTTGATTGTAGATGGAAGAAGTGAAAGAAGAAACTATATCAAAAACCTAATTTCACTAAATGGAAAACCCAACTTCGGTTGTTAATTTTTTTTGAACTGGTGCTGTTTGTTATGGTGGAGTGATGGCGATGCTAAGGAAGAAAATGACGACGCAGAATTGGAATATGAAGAGTTTTTTTTGTCTGATTGATATGCTTGTTTTTTTTTTAATGAGAGGTATAAATCACCGAACGGATTAAATTTCTTGCTCGTGTTCTTCAAAATTGTTCTCGTTGAAGTTCAATTACTTACTGACCAAAATGAGTTGTTTTATTGATTTTGAATTTGTGATATATAACTGCGCTGATTGATGAATGAATTGAAATGATATCTAATCAGTTTTCCAGAAGCTTTGGTGTTTTCCGATGAGTGAATTAAGCAATTTAGGTTCTTGCCGGGAAACGATGGCTGTGGTGGTGGTGTAAGTCTGTCGGAAATGGAAGCGAGAAGAAGGATGGGGAGTTAGGTTAGAATTTCTAAGCGTGTAAAAAATGTGAGCCTGCAATTGTAAGGTCAATTCAGTCCATTTGAAGGGTGTAATTGTAAATGCACAAATATTTAGATTATAAATTTAATTAAAATTACACTTAACTGAGTCAATGGAAGTCAACGTGAATTCCAGGTACCAAATCCTAAGTTGGAAAAATGTTAGACCAAATGCTAATGTTGGACAAAATGTAAGTATCAAACATCAATTATCCCTTAAAGTAAATTACACAAATGTTAACTTCATATTACTTGATAGTGATCCTATAGAGTTTGGTTAAGTCCGAACATATTATCAAGTAATCACACTTTGGTTTTTTTATTGTCTCGATCTAGTATCCACAGACGATCACAAAAAGTGTGAATACCGATTTGTAGTATTGTCTCTACCTTGTCCATAGACAATCACTTTCGGTAAGAGGACTTATAGGTGGATGCTTTAAAGATTGTGGTGTATTGGGGTACCCTCGTCTTTTCAATGAGTATAATAATATGATATGGAGAAGCTTCGGAATGTTGAATATTAGGGTCGGGCTTGCTTAGCGTGCAATTTCAAATCAACACAATGAAATTGTTATTTTTACAAATGTTTCGTGCATTGCATGTGCCTTCGTCCATCAAATATGTAAAAGAACGTATTATTTTTATATAATAAAAGAACATCTCATCAAAATCATAAGCATGCTTTGGGATGGGGCGAGGTGAAGCCGAGCCACGCCAAATCAAAAGACGCAAGCATGCATTCGTGACCGGGCGAGGCGAAACCGAACCACACCATATCATTAAAATTTTATACATCAGGACGGGGCGACGTAAAGCCGAGCCACACTAAATCAAAAATGCACCAAAAATATGGTGCGTAGCACGACCACAAAACCTAGTATATCTTATAACATGATGTAAGGCTGCACAAGAACCGACCCGAAACCGGTGTACCAGACTAGAACCGGAACCGGGGAAGGAAGTACAGGGAACGGGAATGGAAATGAGAACCGGCGTAGGGATGGGTACAGGGAACGGTTCTAGCCTATTCTCGTCCTGTAACGGACCAAAAATCCCGGTCTATCCAGTATCATTGATTTTTCAATTTCCTTTTAATCCTAGCCCTTGATACAAGGGTTATACACTTAACTTCACCTTCTCTCAAATCATTCACAGACATACACAAATTTCTCGTTCTTTCCTCTGCCTCATTTGTTCCTTCACTTCTTGCGATCTTCAACGACACCACCACCACTCTATCGCAGCCACCACCACCACCACCATTTACTTCAATTCTTCTTCTTCTTCGGTTACTACTTACTAACGCATCTCAATCTGATTTTTGGGCGGTAAGAAATTGAATATGTTGTAGCCTTTGGAGGAAGAAGATTAATTTGTTTAGGGTTCTTATTTTGCATGTTTGACTGAACAATAACAACATGTAATCAATTTTTTTTTTTTTTTTTTGATTTGGGTTTACTTCATTCTCATTTGATTTGGGTCTGCCACAAGAAGAGATGGTGCTGATGATTTTCATGGGATTGAGGGTTTTAATTGAATTCGAGGATGAACTGAGGTACAACCGTGGATGATTGAGAACGAATTGGTGTTAGGTTTGAATTTGAATTGAGAGAAGCAGATTCGCAGATATATATGAAGAACTGAAATCGAATGGGTTTGTGTTGGTGTTCTTGGAGATGGAAGAAACAAGGATGGTGATGATGATGATGTCAGTTGAGAAGATGAGAAAGGAGAATATGGATCTGTATCTAGGTCTGATGGGTCTCAGTAGCTCGTAAATACACCTCATGGGATTATGTTGTTGTTGCTGTGACAACGGGTCGGGTGAAGCAGAATAGATAAGAAGAGTTTATAGGTGGTGATTTTGAAGATGAATATGGTATGGTGGTGCTGCAATGTTACAGAGGAGACGGATCTGGCGACTGAAATTGAAGATAAAGATGGGATTGGTGTTACAGAGAAACATGAAAATAAAAGAGTTGTTAATTTTAGATGTATGCCTAGGTGAATGGATGTGTTAAATTACAGGGCTGAAGACAAAGAAATGGCCTGAAATTTTCTGTTCAGTTTATAGGTAAAAACTCGGTACCAAAGTGGAACTTGACTGGTCTTACAGGTACAAGTACAGGTCCAGGTCTAAGTCCAGGTCCAGGTCCAGGTACATGTACCGGTCTTCAAAATAAGGCACCGACCAACACCAGGTACATGGTCTGGTTCCATAAGAAAACCAGACCGGACCATGCGCAGCCTTATGTGTATACGATCCTATATCAATGTATACGATCCTGTATCAGTGAAATTGTGAAGATCGCCTAGTTCCGTCTCAAGTTAGGGTTTTTCATCTACATTTCTTTTTCTTCTTCTGTGTTTCGTATTCGTATTTTATCTAATAATAGTTTTTGCTGCCGTTTCTTTGGGTTTCTAATCTACTTCTCCCGAGGTTAAGGTTTTTCATCTCCATCTGTTTCTGTTTATTTTTGATTTGTGGTAATTATTGTTTGTTTAAGATCATGATTTCTGATTTTTTATCGTTTTGTATGATTCAGTATGAACACCATGCTTAGTAATTCTCTTACAGCGAGTTCGGTTCAAGTTATCAACTTGGATTACAGGGTAATCCATTTCCAGGAATTGGATTCCCAGAATCGGATTACTTTCCATCGCTCCATCTATGGAAAAGAATACGGCAAATTTGGGGGAATTGGATTCCAAGAGATTTTTGGTATTGTTCGGTTGGGGAATTGGGCCAATTCCCCCGGAATGGAATTCCTTAGCTCGCAATTCCCCCAACCGAACGGGCTGTTATTGTGAATAAGTTAGTCTGTTACTTATTTTTTTGAGCAATTGCTTGAATAGTATTTCCTGTTAGTTATGATCTGTGATTTTGGTCCTTTATGGACCACTCAAAATCATGAATTTATGTTCATGAATTACATGAAATTTGCTTACATGAATTACATGAAATAGTATTTCCTGTGAATTCTTTGATTGTTATGAATTAGTGAGTATTTTATTGGAATACATGAATTACCTAACAAAAGGGATAATGAGACTATAAGCAACCATCAATAAACTGTCCACTGAAACTGAACTTTTCTCCCCTAATATTTGTGCAAGTATTGAACTACATTTCTTTGCTTTGATGCTCATGCCTGTGTTTGGATTTTGGTTAGTCCTGTAAAATTCCTTTCTGAATTACAGCACTCAAGTTTCTTTAGTTTGTTCTTTCGACAGAAATGGAACTCCGTTCATGGAGTGGAACTGTCCCCAAAGATCGTTTAGATGTTTTACATCAACTGCAGCGTATTTTCCTGTAACTTTGGTGGAGTTTGGAAATTTGGAATTACTAATGGACAGTATGTGGATCGCCTCCTATTCAAATGCTGGGACCATAACATGATCGTTGAGATATTTTCCAATGCATTTTTTCATAATTTCCAGTCTAATATGTTCATGATGGAGTATGAACTTGCTGAAGGCCTATCACTGTCAAAAGCATTGGGAGAACTGCTGCGGCCACCCACTGCAGATATCCGTTTCTTGTTGATTGAGGGGAGTAACATGCTCTCTCTATTCAAGGAGGTAAGCATATTAAAGCTCTTAAATGATGCACTATCGTATTTAAAAGTTAATTTGTTTCATTGAAATTGTATGTCTTTTCTTTGCAGGTAGACGGTTTTCCAGCTGTTCGTAAGGATATTAAACTTCAGTACGGCGAGTTCATGCCCAGACCCTCTATGGCAGTTGCTGTAAGTAACGTATATGTGGCACCGAAAAACTTCACCATGTTGTATGACTTTCTTAATCAAGCTGAAGGAGATGAGATTGCAGAAATAGCTTTTGGGGAAAAAAATTGTCAAGTTTCTCTGGGATGCTTACAACTGCAAGCAGAGGGACCTTCATTTTGTGTTATAGGTAGTCTTATACTGGATATTGTAGTGAGAAACAGGCTTGTTTCACCACGACCAGTTTGGAATCTTAATATTTCACTTTTGAGGAGATTATACGAGGTGGTGCATCTCCCTACATCAAAGCCATTGATGTATTTTGGTAAGACCAGCATTTATTTTGTTTTATATTTAAGCTTTATTATTTTGATTTATCTATGATATATTCTTGTGGTTTTTTTATGTAGGTGATAGCCGAGTTGTTGCTGCGCTTAAGATGAATGGTGTTGTTGTTGCTAGAGCAATGTATTTGACTAGGGGGTTGCTTTATGAGGGGCGGAGGGGAGTTGAGGAGGGGAGTTAGTTGGAGAAGGTACTTCACTTTTTCGGTGTTTGGCATCAATTTGTTTTCCTTCAACTGCGTTTGGAACCTGTGAGAGTTCAGGGCGGAGGGGAGGTACTTCACTTTTTCAGTGTTTGGCATCAATTTGTTTTTTGGAGAAGGTACTTCACTTTTTCCGTGTCTGGCATCAATTTGTTTTTCCTTCCAGGGAAATGAAGTCATACCCCCGACTTCCCGGACTTTGAATTCCTCCTTTTATCTCCCGCCCATATGTAAAAGAAATTATGTGTTTTTCTCCTTTATCTATCTATAATAGTAGTGTGCCCGTTCTTCTCACAAGCTTAAGGGTGGTGCAGATTGCAGAAAATCAATTATGAATTAATTTTACTAGATTAGTTTTTTTTTTGTTTTAACCATACTTTAGATTTGGTGTGGGCGGGGCTTTGCCTCGCCCCACGATGCATTAAACAGGTGGAGAAAGGTAGGAAACACTTGATAGTATGTTATTCTTTAACCAAGTAGCTGCCCTTAACAAGGCTTTCGTTTCCGCGTGAAAAGCTGAAGTAGCCCACTCCGAACCCGTTGATATATGCATAAAAGTCTCATGATCCACTGAGTACAAAAGCATAACCCATAGAAGAGTCTTCTTTTCTAAAGGATGCATCAATAAAGATTATCCAATGTGTGTTTATGTCGGACTAGCTATTCCTAACTAAGGTTCCTTTATTTCGGGAAATTCCTTTTTGGATAAATTTAGTAGGAATAGAGTTCAGGTATCTATTAATCTGATCCATTAGGTTTACTGGGTCAGGATTGATCTTTTCGAAGACTACTGAGCATCTATGTTTCTAGATGAACCACATGATTTTCGTTATTTTTCCTGAAAGCTGAACAAAATCAGGATCCGATAACCAACCACCAATCCAATCATTAACCGAGCTTGTGCTACTTCTAGTATTGATGGTTTCTAAAGAAAAACCGAACCATATTGCTCTTGCAAAAGGACAAAATCTGAAAAGATGTTGTTCATTTTCCTGCTCCTGAGAATTGCACATCTGACAATGAGGGTCTATGGCTGGATTATGGGCTCCGAGCCTGGAAGAAGTGGGGAGAGCTTGTTCCGCTAATTTCCAAATAAATAATCTTATTCTTGGGATTACTTGCATTTTCCATATTTTTTTCCAAGAGAAACCTGTCGAATTATCATTTTCTTGATCTTGGTTAACGTAAAATTGTAGATGTTCTTTGCCATGAAATTTCATGGTCGATGATGCTTCCATCCGATTTTGTCTTGTTCTTCTCTCTTGGCGTTATTGCTTGAATTTTTGCTCGACATCCGGGTTGAAAGTATATGTTCGGTTTTTCTTGATCCCATGTATTTTCTTCGTTATCGCCTCCTGGACCAATTTTGGTGCTTAGGTTCTTGAATATTGGTCGGTTGGGTAATTATATCAGCATTAGGTATCCACTAGTCTTCCCAGATTTTTGTAGAAGCTCCGTTTTTTACTTGCCAAACGAAATTACCCTTTATTAGGTTTAGACCTTTTTGTATACTCGTCCAGATCTAGGAAAGATTAGAAGTTCTAGAGGAATTTAGAGGGTGGGAGTTAGGGAAATATTTAGCTTCTAGGATTTGGACCCAAAGTTGATCACGGTCTGTAATTAGCCTACCTGCGAGTTTTGTGAGGAGAGCTATATTGAAATGGTGTGGATTTTTAATTCCTAGCCCCCCCTGAGAAATAGGCTTGCACATATTGGTCCAAGCTCTAATGTATCCTCCTATATTATTGGACTTATCCTTATTCCACCAGAAGTCTCTTTGGATTCTATCCATTTGATCGAGAGTTTCTTTTGGTAATGCAAGGATTTGCATTTGGTATGTGGGGTAAGCTTGGAGAACCGATTTTATTAGCATTGTTTTACCTGCTTGAGAAAGAAGTTTAGATTTCCAGCCTTGAAGGGTAACATAGTACTTTTGGAGGAGAGGTTCGAAATTCTCTTTTTTGTTTTTATCAAATAAAAGAGGTGTCCCCAAATATCTATCATTTTTTGTCATCAACGGGACTTTAAGGATTTTAGCTATGATTTTCCCGTGTTTCGGATGAATGCGTTTACTGAAGTAGATCCCGGATTTTTGAAGATTAACACCATCTGCCCAGTAATTTCCCCGAACCTAGATAAAATATCTAGAAGATTTTTTACTTCCCCTAAATCGGATTTTGTGAATAGAAAACAATCATCGGCAAGGAAAAGGTGAGAAACGTTTGGGGCATGATTATTTATTTTAAAAACCGATTTTTTTTATCCGCTACCGCTTTTTCTAGGAGTCTAGAAAGAATTTCCGTGCAAATTAGGAAAAGGTATGGAGATAGCGGATCACCTTGTCTTAATCCCCTAGATGTGGAAAACTTCGGCCCTGGAGAACCATTCAGAAGGATGGAGAAGGAGGTGGTCGAAATACATTGCATGATAAGATCTACCCAAGAGTCGTTAAATCCAAATGCAATAAGAGTTGAGTTAATGAATTTCCACTCCACCCTATCAAAAGCTTTTGACAGATCTAACTTTAGCGCAAGATGACCTTTTCTAGCTTTAGAAATTTTCATAGAGTGGATGAGCTCATGGGCTATGATGATGTTATCAGTGATTTGTCTCCCAGGGATGAAAGCCGATTGATTAGGGGAAATTAACTCATTCAGGATGGGATTTAACCTATTTGCTAGAATCTTGGATATAATCTTATAGATTGTATTACTTAGGCTGATTGGTCGGAAATCAACTGGAGTTTGGGGGTGGCTATTTTGGGGATAAGGTTTATATAAGAATGGTTAAACTCTGGATCTAGTAATCCAGTTTTAAAGAAATCTTGAACAGTGAATATGATGTCTGGGCCCAAAATCTCCCAATTAGCTTTGAAGAAACCTGGTTGAAACCCATATGGACCAGGGGGTCCCCACTGATTCATGTTAGAAATAGTTTTCCAAATTTCTTCTTTAGATAGAATTTCGATTAGAGATAGATTTTTTATCTTCTAAAATACAAGGCTTAATAATATCTGAAAGGTCACCTCCAAGGTTATTATCTTGAGAATTGCCTATTTGAGAGAAGTGATTCACTATGAGGGCTGCACATGGGTTGGATTGGGTCGGTTTTTGCCTCACCCACCACCCAACCCACAGATAGTGGGTAACATAAGTTGTCACTCGCAAATGGGTCGTTTTCACCCGACCCATATTACGGCGGGTTGAACTGGGTGGGTGATGGGTTGACCCATATTACGGCGGGTTGAACCGGGTGGGTGGTGGGTTACCCACCGTAAAATACAATGAACATTACATTACAGTTACAAATTTAGGTCTTATTGTTAAACTTACATGTATACAAATAACTAAGACTCTTATAGATTGAGTAACTCTCTGTGAACTTTTTCTGCTCCTTTAATCTATTTAACTTTCAAAAAAAAAAAAAAAAAAACTCACAGATTGGATTTAATAGCTTTTATCAAAAAGCCGACCCCAAGTCAAGTGTAGATAATTAACATCATAAGAAGTTACTTAAAAGTGTAGACAATTAACATCATAAGCTGGCTCTTACAGCCAAAAAGGCATTTATAAGCATTATATATCATTACTTCATCGGCTGTGGTACATCTAGGATAGGTAATCTAAGTGTTAGAATTAACTTAGGAATATTTAGGCGGGTAGGTGGGTTGGGTTTGGTGAGGGAAGCTGTGACCCACAGACGACCCACCATACAATAGGTTCCTGTATCCTAGTATCTCAACACTCTTGAATGAGAGGTTTACAACCTTCATGCTTCATCCAGTCACCAAAATATTTAAAGGGAGTAGGTCCGTCATTCCAAGTATTATGAGTATTCAGACAAATAGGGACATGATCAAAAGTTATCTTACCTAAATGTCTTACATAAGAGTTAGCAAAAGATATATTCCACATGGCATTCACTGAGGCCCTGTCTAATCTTTCTTCTATGAAATCAATGCCGGATCTCCTATTGTTCCAAGTAAAAGTATAGCCTATAAATCCTAGGTCTGTCAAACCACAATTACTAATTAAGTTATTGAAAGTTCTAGCTTCTGATTCATTAAAAGGGAATTTGCTTTTTTCTTTCTTCGTTGTGAAGAACAACATTGCAATTGCCTAGTAAAATCCAAGGCATATCAATAGTATTTGTTAATTGTTGAACAATATTCCAAGACTCAACTTTTTCTCTTGTATAGGAACTCCCATAAAAACAAGTCAGACGCCACTTAGATCTATTATTACAAGCATGGATGTCCACATTTAGGTGATTATGGTTGTGATCAATAATATCTAATTTCATGTTATCTTTCCGGATCAGGCATAACCCGCCTGCAAAACCCCTAGGAGACACTAGCCAGTAATTGCTTACATTTAATCTCCTAAGAATCTTATGCATTGCCACATTTTGTTGTTTGGTTTCGGACAAAAACAAAATATCAGGATTATTTATGTTCAAAATATCTTTAACACTATCAATCTTAGCAGGTTTTCCCAACCCTTGGAAGTTCCAAGCGATAACACTAATGAACTGTCGAAAGTAGGAGACTATGGGATACTCTAGGGCAGGTAGCACAAGGCTACCATCAAGGCAAAAAGAACAATTCAATACCATTTTATTTTTTCAATTGGACATTAAAGATAAGTATGTCAAATTAATTTTGAAGTACCCCTTCATAGGGTTTATGCAAACAGTAGTTGTAGCCCACATTAACAATTTATAAACATACATTATTGAGCAGTTATGATTTATATCCTGAGTTCGCAATATGTTTGCATGCTTTCTAAAATGTCGTTCACTAATGTTGTGGGTCAAAAATTTATAGAACAAATATTTTTCAGAAGGTTCACTTACCTCTTCCAGCTACAGGGGATAAGAGATTAAAGTTGATGTAAATATCTCTGTTGCTTCCAATCTTTCTTCACTCTCAAAGTAGCAAGACAATCCTTTCAAAGACTTTCCTTGAAACCCTGGTTTTTGCAATATTTTCCTTTTCTTCCAGTTATAGTAGGTACTAGACTTCCGAATTGAAACTGGACTTCCATAAAAATTTGGAATACGGTAAGTTAAGTTTTACTCAGATCCTTTTTCACTTGGAGAAGCAGATCATATCAAATTTTTTGATATGATCGTTATTCACACGGTCAACCTTTCTGTAAACCTTTCGGTCCTCCCGATTTCGATCTATTGATTGAGTTTTTAGTTTTTAAACCAATTATATGTCGCCAAGTGGACTCATCGAAATGTTTGCTTCATAAAATCCAAGGATGCCAAGGATTCATCACAGTTATGTGTGGGAGCTTATTTTTCTAGGCTTTTAATTTTTTAGATGTTTAGGCCTTTGAGTCTTCAGATGTTTCGTATGTACATGGAACAATGAAATCTTGGTAATTAAGATCTCCAGTGCCAATAATAAACCACTAAAGCTTACTAATTCGCACCATCTTAATTATATTTTGTCACCGAAGGAAAGAGATGGCAGAAACTATAAGCTTAAATATTTAATTTGGCCAAAAACCATAAGCTTAAAATTTTAATTTGTGTTTGAGGAGAATTAGAGGTGAAACATGGAGAGATGAGAGGAAGAAGAAGAAGAATCTTATTAGGAAGATCAGTAGTTCTATTACATAGGTTACATTATATACATATAAATGGATAACCCATGGACCGCACATCCATGGGCCGTAGGCCCTGTAACACCCCCCCTTGTGCGGTTCAATGACAAAACTTTATACATAGTGCTTCACATATAGTGCTTTGAATGTATTTCTTCAAATGACGTCCTCTCCTTGATGGCTTGTTCCGAAATCAATCGCCCCATTTAAAACTTTGACAAGTAAAAACCCAGTGGGATAAAACCTTGGTACATCTCTTCACATGTAGTACTTCACATGTTGTCTCGTATTTTACATATAGTTCGTCACATGCAATAAGATCTTTAAAGATCGATGAGTCTAAGTTAATTGCCTCGTTAAAACAAAGAGTACAATATTGATTAAACTTAGAACATAGTTGGATGCTTATACGTTGCCTCATTAAAACCTTGACAAGGAAAACCCGGTGGGATAAAACCTTGACGAAGGGAAAAGAGTACAACGTGATGATGCAAGTAAAGGTGATCCGTTGCAGATGATCACTTTGCTTCGTTGAAGTTGACTAGTTGCTTCACAACTCCTAAGGAAGAATATCGTTGTAGGAAAAATAATAGTCTTACCTAGGAAATTACATTCCAGGTGTTTGTTTTTGTCTCATTAAAAACCTTGCCGAGTAACAAAACCCTGTGGGAAAAAGTAACCTCGGTGAAGGAAAATAGTTCAACACACCATTAGATGCTCCTCCTGATGTCGACAATTTTCATTAGTCTAATGCAGTCAAAAGGAGTTTATCACACTATACTTTGGTGACTTAAATGTTTATAAGACTATGTTGTTGATTCTGGAAGTTACATTGCTTAACGGACTATCACGTTTCATTTCTTTGATTCAGATGTTTTCAGCAATATCAACGCGATCTTTATGTCTGCAACGTTCAACATACTTGATATTTTTTAGTGTTGTCTCGCTAAAAACCTTGTCGAGAGATAAAACCCTTTGGGAAAAACTATTCTCGATCGAAGGTAAAAAGAGTACAACACAACTTCAATTTCGAAGTAAAATATGTCGACATCATATCCTTGGATCCTCCCCCTGATGTCGGCATCTCCCCGATTACTTTCAGAGTTGTTCCGACAGTTCCTTTAGTCATGTATTTTTCGAAACCGAATATTGGTAATGACTTAGAAAATAATCTACCATATCTCCCTCGATTACTTTCGTCGGAGAAGAGATTATTGTTCTGATGCGTGTCGTAGGTGCAATCAAATTAATCAATATTTCCACTCAATTAAAAATAATATAATGGAAGTCAAGTTCGTTCCCACGAGGAGCAAGAGATTCTAGTTGTAAAAATTGTCACGAAAAGGGGGGTGTAAAAAGCAAAAGAAAATAAACAAAGCAATTAAAAGATAAAGTTGAAAGCAATAAGAGAGACAAGATCAAGGAATCCTTCTTCGTTGCAAAACAATGATTAAAGTTATGTTCTTTTCTACTTGTTATTAGTCACAGATTATCACCAACCGTAAGATAGCAGAGGTCCGCTTAGCTAGCCCCAAAATCCCTTATTTCACCGAGTAACAGTCCGCTTAGTTATCGATTCTATCCAAAAGAACCACCCGAGGTTCGCTTACAAGATGTAATTCCTCGAATGCATTAAGATTTATGAATTTAGGTTTAGTACTAGTAGTTAAACTCGGTTCGCTTGGTCCACTTTCTAGCGTTGTTTTTACACACAATCGCTCCACGGAATCCCTCCGCAAGGTCTCGTGTTTTCTACTTGTGTAAAGTGTCGAGAACGATTACGTATTCCTAACTTATACTAGATATAGATCAATTAACAAATCAATTTAGCGTGCACTCCAAACAATCTATCAATCATGAATGAATGAATAAACATTCCTATTAGTAAAAACAAACGATAATCATGTGAAAAATCTCAAGATAGAATTGAAACAAAACTCAAATCATGTTAAGAACTAGGAATTCATCCTCAATCAAATAATAAAATTAGTTACTCATGTTTTTGAAATTCACACAAATAATAATTAAAAAGAAGAATTTTCAAAAGCTATCAAAAACACAAGTGATGTGTGTGTAGAGAGATGTGTGTAGAGATGTGGAAAACTTCTCTATTTATAGGCTTCAATATTCTCCAATTCTTCCAAGGATTAGAATCCTTTTCCTTTAGCAATTCAACTTCCAAATTCAAGTCTTTCTCAACTCTTCATCTTCTCTTTCCAAATTTGAGCCAAATTCTCCATCCAATTCGTGGTCCAAGTCTTCACACCCATGAGAGAAGTCCATAGAAAATTCTGGAATTTTTGCTCGCCGGAAAACTGGTATTATGACAGGAATCCGGCCGGAATAGTCGCCACCGGCCACCTGAAAATTTTCTCCGTCAGTGGAATATTCGACGGAATATTCCGTCAGTCCTCCGTTAGGACTAACGGTCAAGATAACGGTCTTTAACAGTCATTTGGTCAAGGATGGGAAGTCACGGCGAGTTAGCTTTCGATTCTCGGGGTCGAGTCGTCTTAATCGTCTCGAGTCATCGCTACTTGGATCGGTTCATCGGAATCGCTCGGATCGGTCATCACCGGTCGGCGAGTCAACTTCGCGGTATGAAAATTCGGCAGAGAGTTATGTTTGAATTCTTGTCAATTCCCGTGCCAAATTCGGCCGTTTCTGCGACAATCCTAGCACATACATCTAATAGAAGCACAACACCACCACTTTCTTCCCTTTGCAGTGTTTTCTCGTCTCAATCCTGGTTCCCACTGGCTACAATTCCACCACTTAATCCATCACGCATAGCACATAGCCTCAGCTTCTCATCCTTTTAAACAACCTCATACCCATCTCAGATTCTAAACCCAATTTCTGTCATATGTTACTTTGCCTCTTCAATCAACGCCACCAACCCATTCTTTGTAACAACAGCAGTACTTCTGCATCTTAGAACAACCAAACCCAGCTTCGTTTTGTTCTCGATTTCAATCAATTCTTCACATCTCTCTCGTAATCACTTAATTGATGGCAGCAACATCTCATCCAAGAACCGAACTCGAAATCCCAACAATAGATCTCAAAGCAACAAATACCATCAACTGATTTCTATCGGCAGTAACCCCAGGCTGTAATTCATCCTCTAATTCAATCAGTACCACCATATGCTTCACGGCAACAACAAGTCTTGTTCGAACCCTAGTTAATCACCATCATTAGCAGCTTCTCGATCTCCCCCAGCAGCTCAATTAACTTGTTCTCAATTCACGACCTATTTTTCTTTATTTGAGCTTCTGCTCATCTTTGTCAACACAGAACCACCACCTTTTCCTTTCCATCGAACAACCACAAATTCCTTGGTTTATTAATCTTCTACTGCAACTCAACTTTACTACCACAAACCCATCTGTGTTCTTCAATAAACCATCTTCCTCACAGCAGCAATCCATCATCCTCGATTCTGTTCACTCAATTTCACTCAGCGTCTCGATCTGGTCTCAAACTTCAATTCCTCCTGAGTCTCTGAGTTCGATCTCTGGCTCTCGTTGTTCATCTCTCTCGACTTCAGGTCTCTCGATTAGCAGCAATCCATCATCAATTTCGATCTGCTTCTTTCTCTCTCGGTTTCTCTGAATTTAGCCTCTCGATTTCAGGCAAAATGATTGAGAAATAAATCTTCTCAATTTAGGATAGGGTTATAAAATTAGGTTCGGACTCGGGCATGGATCCGGGTATGGGTGTGGGTCTATGGGTTTGGGTTTCAACATCCATGGACATAACCCATCCATTTTACTAATCGATAAAAGAAGACTACGTTTCGGATAAGGGCTACCAGGTTTGGCAGCCCCTTAACTTGAACTGTCCTTTCTTTAGTAATTTGAGTCACCTTTTAACCTTGACTGGGCTCCAGATAGTGTTCGCTGTGGAAATGACTTTTCCGGCCTTTTGGTTCAAATTGAGTGATTTCTTCTTCTTTTCTCCCGTGCGACTCCGGAGTACCTAATAACTCAAAAACACACGTAAAATACATAATTTACAAGAAAAATAGCAAAGAAAGCATAAACAATAGATAGTAAATAGGATGTATTTTACACCCTATCAAATTCCCCCACACTTAGACTTTGCTAGTTGATGAGGTGTCAATCTCTTACAAAAATAAATTTCTCTACTTCTCTTTAACTAGCAAGTAGTATAATGTAAGTAGGATCGTCCCAAGGGAGGTATGAAGTTCAAGTTGTTATGCAAATTCTCTTAGCAAAGATGATTTTTGTTGTAGAAATGCTTGAAAATTGTAAAATGTATTCAAATATGAGATGTAATTGATTAAAGGTTCATTCTAGACCACGGAATACAAACCAAATTGATAGATAGCTATATTCTTCACATTATCATGTTACTAACAACCCTGAGTTCACCATAGAACGAACAGCACAGTGACCTAATCTCCTTTATTTCAAAGACTCATTTTCAGTTACAACAAACATCAAGAGAATCCTATCTTCTTAATCGACTCGAGATGTATACATCACAAGTCAAAATCGAACCAATCCATCCTCCACTACAGCCTGAAGCAACAAAACAATGAAATTACCCTAACCTCGTAGATCGAAAGCCACAGCACCCATTTGATTCTTGAAACGAACCACAACACCACCACCGTCTTCTCTCAAATCGATTCGTCATCCAACCTTGTTCTAAATGAAGAATCTCCAATTCTTTATGAACTACTACATCAATATGAATTTATCACCCAAATTCAACCTAATTCCAACCCAAATCACCATCTAGCTCCATCGTTCTCCGTCTTCATCCCGCTTCAACCCACGTTATGCCAGCCTCCCTTCCTCACAATTTCTCTTCATCTTAATGGTTTCGGATGTGTAATAATGAGAAGAAATTCTTCTCCTCGAATTTGAGGCTTGTGTAGGAATTGAGAATGGATAAAACCACCCAAGTGATAAAGATAAGGGGTTACCCATAAATGGTTCTAGGCACCCATTCTTTAGATAAAAGCCACCATAGTGATACTTGGCTTGTCAGTTTCGCGGAACCGACTGCCTATTTACTTCCTTGTTGCGCATATTCTTGGCCGACTCCGAGTATCACCCGCATGTGAAATGACCAAATTCCGTTCCTTGCTCAAAATGAATGATTTCTTCTTCTTTTACTCCGCGCGACTCCAAAGCACCTAAAAACTCAAATTCACACATAAGATACATATTTTACAAGAAAACTTAGCGAAGAAAGCATAAACAATAGATAAATATCAAGGTGTTTTAGACACCTATCAAATTCCCCCACACTTAGACTTTGCTAGTCCTCGAGCAAATCAAACAAAATAATTATAAAACATACATACAACTCCGTCTCGTCGAGGCTACGGTTACTCTAAGCATGAATAACAGGCCTTTGAACCCCTAGGTGTCCCTAGTGGACGAGTTTTAGTCTCGTGAAGGTTTACAAGAGGTCTGCCTACAAAACCTATATTTCAAACTCCGTCTATTCGTGACAAATCAATGAACGAATCCAAAATGACTACGAGGAGGAGGTACCTTGCACAAATTCAGTTCATATATAAGTAAATAAAGCTCTAATTAGACAGTCGAACAAACCACAATACTCGGAAATTAACAAACCACAATCACAATGAAAAGATTAAGAAGATGGATATAGATGTAGATGTTGGCGAATGTTCACAAGTGATCGATGTTTCCCATATCTGTCTGAAGGTCACTGCTAAGATGAACCTATGCATCCTATTGGATTGAGCTACTGGTCAATTCTAATGTCAACTCACTGGCATATACAAGGGAACCAAAGTGGTCAACAAACTTATTTCTAAATCAACTCACTGGCATATACAAGGGAACCAGGTGTGACTTTATTCACCAAATATAATACTTTCTTTTCTTTTTTTTTTTTTTTTTTTTTTTTTTTTTTTTTTAGACGGCATGATTAGATCAAAACGGGATCCAAGCGCATGCTTCTTGTCGGCAAGTACGTGATAGTTGCCTTGGATCCCGCATTCCACGCTTGTTTAGGCGACGGAGACAGGGGACTACGTTTCACACATACTGCTATTCCCAAGTGTCATTCTTATTCCGTTTGGTCTAATTGGTCGGTCTCTTTTCTTTTTTCTTTTTTTTTTTTCTTTTTTCTAGCAACTCAATCACTCTAATCATCCTAGCAGCAATAACACGTCGATGTTTAGTGACCCACCAAAACACTTAGAGAACAATAGATAAATATGGAAAAATACAAAATAGAATGCGATATGGTGATATTCCGAGATATGGTAACGACTATCATGTTATTTGTGATTCCTGAGCTATGTTCGTCCTTGTTAATTAATGGGTTCCTCAACTCCTGCAATCAAAATGATTCCATCCACTAATGGTGTCATCCTAAAGGCACAAGTTTCTAGATTTTCGAGTTCAAAAGCACAAATTTTTTCTTGGTTTTTCTATTTTTCCGATTTTTTTCTTTTTTTTTATGGCAAAAAAACTACTAAACGCATAAAACAAACTATACAAAAATAAATTTATTTTTCCGGGGAGGCAGTGGCAAGTTTAGTTGTTATTTTTTATTCTTAGTTGTTACTTTTGCTTTTATTTTCAATTTCTATCTACTTATTCAACCTCTTAGAATCTGATTTTCAGGTACTATTTCTTTGGTGAATGCGTGGAGAGGGCAGACCAAGTCCAATTGGTATACGTCTTCGTTCAAGGCACTTTACTTAAGGATTTCATTCGAGCAGTCAACACTCCACTTCCTCAAAGTTCTACACCAAGTGAATTCTCGGACTCGGACGAAGAGGAAGACAACACAATGGGAGGTCGACCACCTGCTCCAAGAACACTCAAGGAGCTCACTTCTCCAAACCTAGATCAGCAGCCTTTATGTATTCAATTTGAATGGAAACATTGAGTTGAAACCACAATTGATTAACTTGTCGCCCAAATTTAGAGGTTTAGCGGGAGAAGATCCTAATCGTCACTTGCAACAATTCCATCATGTGGTGACTAGTATGAAGCAAGCAATCTGCAGATGCGGATATGGCTATGATGATGACTTTTCCTTTCTCTCTTTTAGATACTGCAGGAGAGTGGTTCTTTTGCTTACCCGCTGGAAGCATAACCACATGGAATGGGATAAAGAATAATGTCAATCTCGCAAAAATAAATTTCTCTACTTCTCTTTAACTAGCAAGTAGTATAATGTAAGTAGGATCGTCCCAAGGGAGGTATGAAGTTCAAGTTGTTATGCAAATACTCTTAGCAAAGATGATTTTGTAGTAGAAATGCTGAAAATTGTAAAATGTATTCAAATATGAGATGTAATTGATTAAAGGTTCATTCTAGACCACGGAATACAAACCAAATTGATAGATAGCTATGTTCTTCACATTATCATGTTACTAACAACCCTAGAATAATTAGTACGCTCAACTATTCCGTTACTATCTCCTAGCTCACCGGATACGGAAGCGCTCGACTACCGGTTCCTACTTGCCAAGTTTCCTAGAGGTACGCTTACTAGGTTTGACTTAAACAAGTGCTCTAAGTTCTGTGAGATAGGGTTGCTCCTAGTGATGAACTCAAAAGCATGAATCACCTACTAGTGTTAATTTCTACATATAGGTACTTAACAAAGTCCCATCATCAATACCTATATATTGCTACTTGTGTTTATCTTCTCTAGACAATTACGGGTCGAAGAAAATCTAAACTAGCAATAGGATTATGAATCAACTATTTAATTTCGAACTTAAACAATCAACAAATAATCCATAAACAATAATAGCATGGTAGAGATCAATCAATAACATAAATAAATGCAAGAGAACAAGTTATTTCATCAATTATAGATTCATATTTCGGGCTTCGAAATCGCCCTTAATCAAAGAGAGTTTTAGTTACTCATAAAATTGGAGTTCATCATCAAATAATAATGGAAATAAAGTAAAGAAGATGAAAATATTAAATGAAAGCAAACCCTAGCTCAGGCTCTCCGCAAAACTCCAAGAAGAATACGTCATAAAAAGAATAGAAATCTTTTCTTTTATAGCCTTCCCACTTTCCAAAATTAGGTCTTCAAAGTCCATCACCAAAAAGTCCACCAAGCCCATGAACCATGTGTGAGAAACCCATGTGAAAATATGTCCCAAAAATATGCTCGCTGAAAACGGGTGCACTTGGCCGGAAATTGGCCTAATCCGGTGCCGACAAGTAGCTGGTGGACGGGAAATATGTCTCGGTGGCTGGTCAATCATAACATCCAACCGTTAAATATCGACGGTCAATAACGGTCAACCAGCAACGAGTCGAAGCCGAGTTAGAATTGAGTTAGATCTCGAGTGGGTCAATTGCTTCGCCGTAGCCGCCGCAATCATTGCGATCACCATGATGGCCGAGTTGCACCATCATTGTGCTCCACGACTCCTTGTTCTTCCCAGCTCGCGACTGCAGTGCACCCTCTCTGACATGCCATCTCCTTCTTCTGCAGCTTCCGTAACAGCTGCAACTCTCACAACCCATCAGAACCATTCTCAACCACAAGACATAGTAGCAAACACCTATTCTTCTTACAGTTCTAGTTTAACCACCATTTCCACAGCCATACCCTTGAACAGCATCAGCTCTGCAACTGCAGCTGTACTTTTGCCTGCTAACTACCAGTTCACCACTTTGACTCGAGAAGAACTGAACTCTGTATCCACAGCAGCAACTCAAGTCTACTGCCAAGCTCCAATCACCAGCAGCCCTGCACATTCCATCATCGCATGAGCTCCAATGAGTCTTAACTAATTCCTTTATTCAAGCTTTCATCGACCATCAGTAACTCCAACGAAACCTCCATCTCGAACTGCTGATCACAGCTCGTTCCTCTTTCAATCTTCAGCCCAATAGTCTCGCTTTTTTCGAATCATTCTTCACGCCGGCCGCAACCTCGAACTCGATCTCCTTATAGCCAAACTCGTTAATCGAGTAGCACAATGGGTCACCACTGTCGAATTCTCTATCTTTGCCGTTCATGTTTCCCGAACTTACATCATCAATTTAGTTTACAAGCCGTGGCAGCAAGACATCTACCACCAACACAAGCACTCATCGCTTCTCATTCATCGCCTCGACCACACACGCACACCGCCCGCAAAACAATTAACACAAAGCTATTATACCCAAATGGTCGCGTTGCTCTTTCACCGCACATTAGCATTACTTCACTCCATCTTTAACAAGAACTCGATCACCAAAGACCACCGGCATTGCACTTAAGCCTTCATTAACTCGGACCATATTATCTCCACCAATTGCTCATACATCTAACACCACACACAGCATCAGTTCTAACAACTCCATCTTTGCCTCATCCATCACCAGCTGCAGTCAAACAACCAAGAATAACAAAGATACCACCACCGTTATACTCCCAGCCATCTAACCATACTC
Organism: Papaver armeniacum; assembly: GCA_023531295.1. Lineage (NCBI taxonomy): Eukaryota > Viridiplantae > Streptophyta > Magnoliopsida > Ranunculales > Papaveraceae > Papaver > Papaver armeniacum. The sequence goes on from JAJJWW010011127.1 coordinate 336,560, forward strand.
TTTAGCCAAACACACAAAGTGGTCACCAGCCCTTTAGTTCAGTCCATTCTTGGCTTCATTCAAGCCATCAGTATTCTTCACCGATTCAACACGGCCCATTACTTGTGGCTTATTCCCTGTAATCATCATCTCACACACTTCTTGGAAACAGCTGCAACAACACACATTGTAGGATCATAATATCGCAATGCATAGGGCTCGCGGGATCAATAAACGACGGTACCGCGAGGGAGTCGCAGGGAACTAAAATGAACGACGCAATGAGAAACGACACACAAAACAACTGAGAGACATGGAACCTGGCGAGGGTTAAGAAGTGTCGCGAGGTTGAATAAGTTGTACACTGGCGACACTTCGCGAGACATTCCCGAAAATAAAGGATAGCTTAGCTGTCATCCACTATGTATTACCCTATATAAAGGGTCGAGTGAGTCTGTTGTAGGGGGGGGATCTTTTTAGAATTGTTAGGCAAGTCATTAGGAGAGAGAAAGTTTAAGAGTGTTCTAACTTCTAAGTGTAATTCTACTTTCCTGTGTAACACTTGATGAAATTAATCAATAAACATTCTCAATTATACAACTTTCAATAGACTAATTAATCAAAATATAGTGAGGGGTGTAGTGTGGGAAAACCTGCTACTACATATGCGCTAGAAACAGGGACCTAATCTTGTTGGTTCAAGAAAGAAAATCGCAATTAAAGTTTGTTTAGATCAAGAGAATGAGAAAGGAAACTCTTAGATCGGATGAAGCAGGGAAAAAGATATGGCATGTGGCGCAGATACATGTGGAGTAATGATTAGTAAATTTCATGAAAATATCGAGGAAGAATACACAAACGGGATTTTGAAGGAAAGAAGGTTATAGACGAGAGAAATGATATCACCTTTGAAAGATTGGGAAAAACAAGAGATAACATTCACGCGGGGAGAGATATCCAAAGAAAATTTGGATCACCCATCTCCATTAGTGATCGCAATTAACGCGTATAAGGAGAAAGAAGAATCGGAGAACACAGCGAAAACATGGGTGGTAAATGGAGTTTTAATTGATACAGGAGTCCGGGTGAACATAATGTTCTATCACACTTACAAAAAGATGGGATATGAAGATGAGGATATGACTTTCGCGGCATACAATATTCAAGGCTTTGGTAAATCCATAACCAAAGTTAGAGGGGAGATAAAAATACGTATTCCATTAGGAAGAATCGAAACTCAGGTGACATTGAGTATAGTAGATATGGAATCACCGTATAACTTGTTACTAGGAAGACCATGGGTACATGCAATAAAAGCTGTGGCGTCAACGCTTCATCAATGTATCAAGTTTCCAACACCAACTGGAATAGGTGAGATCAAAGGGGATGCTGCTAAAGGAAGAATGTATTATCAAAATGAAGTAAAATGCTGCGAGGAACAAATAAGCAAACAAAAGAATATGTCTAAGCATCGCAAAAGGATGGCGAGGGAAGCTAGGAAAGAAGAAGAATTCAGAGTTTACATGATCAAAGCGAAGGAAGGAAAAGGCATACTTAGCGAGATCTCGGGAGAAGAAAATGATCCCGCGACGAATCGAAAGGACCAACTCCTATGGGAGAACCGAAGGCCAGTTACGTCGCGGCAGAGCAAACTAAAGAAGTGAATGTTGGAACTAAGGAAGAACCTAAGATGCTAAGGATTGGAACTAACATGGGAGCGGATGAAGAAGAAAGAACTGTTGGTCTGTTATGTAGATTATAAAGATATATTCGCATGGGATATGGATGAAATGCAGGTATAGATCCATCGGTAGCTTGTCACAAGTTGGAAATTGATAAAAATGTGAAGCCATTCAAACAAAGAATCGAAAGATAGCAACAAAGATATCACCCTCGAGATAGAAGAAGAGTTGCAGAAGATGTTGGACGCAGGAATCATTAGACAAGCAAAATATCCCGAATGGATAGCGAATATGGTTATAGTTCCAAAGAAGAACAAAGGAATAAGGATTTGCATTGATTTCACGATTTAAATAAAGCCTCGCTTCTAAAGACATTTTCCATTGCCAGATATTCCCCAAACTAGTCGAATCGGCGGCGGGGAATGAAAGGGTATCCTCATTTGGATGGATACAAAGGTTACAATCCAGATCCCACTCGCCGAAGAGGATCAAGAGCATACCGCTTTCTTCGCTCCAAGAGGATTATACCGCTATACTAAAATGCCGTTCGGTTCATGAAATGCTTTGGAGCGACGTATCAAAGGATGGTAGAAGAGGTATTCGCGGAATGGATACATAAAACACCGGAAGTCTATGTAGATGACATGCTAGTAAAAAGTAAGAAGGCGTAAGATCACGTGCGAGACTTGAAAGAAATTTTTGAGCAAATGAGGCGTTTCAACATCAAAGTCAACCCAGAAAAATGTACCTTTGGAGTTGCGTCAGGGAAGTTCTTGGGTTACATTGTGTCAAAGGAAGGAATACACGTTGACCCGGAGAAAATAAAAGCAGTTCGCGACATGCCGACTCCGGCGACAGTAAAAGATGTTCAAAAGCTAAATGGATTGTTAGCATCACTAGGAAGGTTCATCTCGCGATCGTCTGATAAATGTAAACATTTTTTCAAAGTGTTCTAAAAAGGATCAAATTGAATGGACGGACGAATGTGAAAAGGCTTTACAAGGAATTAAGGAACATTTAATGGATGTATCCATTATGCAGAAGGCAGAACCTGGGGAAGAGTTATTAATATATCTGGCGACTACTTCGCACGCCCTAAGTGCAGTTTTATTGAAAACGGACGCAGGAGTGGAAAAACCAATCTATTATATCAAAAGAAACTTTTAATGCCGCAAAGAAATTATTCAAAGATTGAAAAACTAATCCTAGCGTTAGTCTATGCGTCATTTAAACTTCGCATATATTTTCAGCACATATTTGTTAGGGTGGTAACAAAGGTACCAATTGAGCAAGAATGAAAAATTCAAAAAGATCAGGAAGAGTCGAAAAGATGGAATGCTCAAATAAGTCATTGCAAACTCAAATATGAAATATTATCTTCAACCAAGTCACAGTGTCGCCGCAGACTTTTCTCGCAGAATTTCCTTTGGAGGAAGATGAAGCAGTGGACGAAATGATGGATGTAGAGGAAGAACATGGAGATCCAAAAGATTTGTTAACCGAGCCAAACCGGTGGGAAATATTAGTGGATGGATCATCAAATGGAGAAGGTAAAGGAGTGGGAATTGTTATGATTTCGCCAGAAGGCAATAAGTTAGCTTTTGCTTTTAGATTGGAATTTGAGTCTACCAATAATGAAACGGAATTAAGCCATAATACACGCTTTTACGATTTGCAATAGAAATGAAATCGAGAGTGTGAGAATTACCAGCTGACTCGCAATTGGCAATTCGTCGATAAATGGAAAAAGTATGCCACAAATGATCCATCCCTACGTAAATACAGAAGCTTGTAGAAGTGTTGTCACCAGATAGAAAATAAAATGGAGGCACATATCAAGGAGAGATAATTGATCGCAGATGCTTTTGCCTTTATATCAAGTATGATGATAGACCCAATCGCGAGGAATATCAAAATACGAGTACGCATATGGGTGCCGTCAATTAATAAAGAAGAGGGACAAGAAGCGAGATATAATGATGGTGGTAGATGAGATGCAACGTCGCGAGGAAGATTGGAGGATAGAACTTCACACATATTTAATGAAAGGCGAGGTACCAAGGAATAGATTGAAGCACACAAATTAAAGAGCCGAGCAACAAATTATGAATTGCGAGATGGCGTGCTTTATCGGCGTTCCTTGATGGACCTTTGCTTCGATGTCTGACAAGGAAAGAAGGAGAAACCATATTGAAGATGCTGCATAGTGGAGATGCAGGAAATCATAGCGGTGGAAGATCTTTGGCATACAAGGCAAAGACGCAAGGATATTATTGGCCATATATGCATGAGGACGCGAGAACAATAGCCGACGACGCGAAGATTGTCAAAGACACGGAGGAAGATACATGCACCGGGAGCACCATTAAATTCTTCAAGAAGTGTGTGGCCTTTTGGAAAATGGGGTTTAGATATCGTGGGACCTTTTTACCAGAACAGGCGTAGAAGATATTTAATTGTCGCAACGGATTATTTCACAAAATGGTCAAGTGAAAGCGGTACAACACATTCGCGACAAAGATATTTTTACTTTCATATTCGAGAATATCATATGATTTGGGATCCCCGCACAGCTTGGTATCGATAATGGGAAACAATTCGAAGGACAAAACATAGAATTGTTACTTAATGCATTCAAAATAAAATGTGGGAAATCGACTCCACCGTATCCGCAAGCTAACTGGTCAAAGTGAGGCAACAAATAAGACAATTGCGATATATTGAAGAAGAAGTTAGAAGGACACAATAGAGGATGGTGCGAACAAGTACCCAAAGTGCAAGTATGGGCATACAATACAACAAGAAGAGAGGCTACTTTGGAATGTCACCTTTTGCTTAACATATGGAGTTGAAGTCGTGCTTCCAATGAGAAGTCGTGATCCCGACAACTAAGAAAGAAGTTTGGGAGAAAAATCTTAGTGCAGAAATATTCTAATCAAATTGGATGAATTGGAAGAGAAAAGGGAGAAGGCGTTTGACACATGGAGAATTACCAAGCAAAGATTGGCTAGAGAATATAACAAGCGCGTCAAAATACGTGAATTCCAACCAGAGACTTGTGTGCGAGAAACCCCGAGTATATCAACGTGAAAGTGGAGGCAAGTCGGCAGAAAATGGGATGGACCTTATATCGTCAAAGAGGTAGTTGGTACAGGGGCATATAGATTGATGGACCCTGAAGGAAGAGATGTGGGACAAAAATTGGATAGACCATGGAATAGGTTATATCTAAAGAAATATTACCCGTAATAATGAAAGATGAAAAAACAGAATCAAGATGAAGTACTTCTTCGCCATATATTTGCGACATTCAATAAGATGCAGAGAGAATCCGCGAAGAGATCGCAATAAGAATAACAAAAAAGTCATGAATGGCTTAACAAAACAACAAGAGATAAGGAATGATTAAATGAATGAATCGCGAGTATCTCATGACAAAATAGCAAATGATGAAGAATGATTGAATAAAAAGAATGAATGAATGGGACGAACCTTTATGGCGTACACCCTAGTTCGCGAATTATATTTTCAGAAGAGGCAAATGTAAGACCTAAAGTGCGTCATATAAGGGGTATCTCTTAACATGGCTCAGGTGGAAGGTTACACCGCTCCAAAACCCGGGTCATGCGATTTGGGGCCCATGAAAGCCTATCTCGGGGAGATACCTTGGATTCCCAACTATATATGTAGGTTATACCGGGGTTGGGCGACCGAGGGTCTCTTCCAAGGAGTCGGTGGATGCACAAGGCGCCGAGGTACACGGTTGAGCCAGCAGTGCCCGGGATGGATGAACCTACCCTGGCCATTCTTGGCAAGTCTTGGCATGTGCTGCACTCGCCCGAAGAAAACTCCACTTAGGGTGCAGCCTCGTAACCATAAACCATATAGGTATAAGGGATAAGAGGCTGCAAAAACAATCAGTTGTTGTTAAGACCGGATGGGAGGAGCTAGTCTTGTATGGCCGATGTTTCGCCTCCTTGAAGGGGCAACCGGGGAGATGATACGGGCGGTGCTCTCCATTAGGGGGAGTGCCAAAAAAGACGCAAATGTCATGAGGCTTTGTTTTCGCAAGGAGACTTAGGCTTGTCATATTTGTGCAATGATCCTGCAGAGGCAATAATACTAACGCGAGGGTAAGGCGAGATCAATGGGTCTTTATAAAAGTGTACGGACGTCCTCCGCGATTTGTCGCACGACGGCAATGTCATGGGACTTTATGTTCGCAAGGATATCTAGGCCTGTCATATTGTCGCAACTAAAACATCGGCAGAGGCAAAAATACTTGAAAAATGATAAGACAAGATCAATGGGTCTTTACATGCAAGTGTGTACGGACGTCCCGCGATTTTGTCGCCATAAAAGGTGGCGTGGGAAGACCTCTAATTAGGAGGTCTAACTGGAAGACCACACAAAATTGATAAGGCAGGTCAATGGGTCCTTGCTTGAAAATGTAAGGACGGCTCGCGACCTTGTCGCAATAAGAAGAGATAAAATAAAGACTATTGAAATGATAAGGCGAGAAAGGTAGGTTTCTCCTTTCATGGAGACACTGCGACCTCGTCGCAGAGATAAAATTCAACATAAAGCAATGAAGAGATTATACTATCACATGAACACAACGCAGAGATAGAGGAAAGATAAGAATAAAGAAATACCTCAACACTTTTTCAACGATCCAACCTTCGAAGATAAAGAATGAAGCAACAAGGGGTTACCAATGTTTACCAATGAACAACATTTTATGTTGTTTATTTCCTCGAGGCAATATTTCTTATATTTCAAGGATTAATACTTCATGGAAGAATAAAGCATAGCATAAGGCAAAGAACATGGAGCGAGAGTTTCGCATGATGAATTCGCAATACTTCATACTTTTATATATTTCAAGATTGAGTATTTCTTATACTTTTTAAGGATACTTCATATTTCGTACTTCAAAACGATGATACTTCTAATTATTTCTTAAAATCATTTCATGAAAATGTAAGCATATGAGATTATAGTCGTAATTAAGAAGAAGGAAATAAGAGCATTATTCAACAACGGATTTAATCTTTCAAAACAAAAAGTTGCAGCAAAGTTACAAAAGCAGTTAATTCTCTACATCAATGTTATCATCCTCGCGAGTAATCTTTCGGGTTCCATCTCCGTCAATAACTTTCTCACCTTCACCTTTCCCAGAGGGTGGAATATCATCGAGAATTTTTTCAAGAAGATTTTTATTAACAACTTCAACGTTGGCGACGCCTTCGCAGCCTTTCATAATCATAATCATCATCGGGGAATTGGGGGCTTCATCATCACTCACTTCCAAAGGATTGACACGAACAGATCAAGAGATCTAGACAAGAAAATATCATTCACTATGACCTCAGCCTTAAGATGAAATTGGCGAAGAAGCGCTTTTGCTGATTTTTACTATCTATGTCCTTACAAATCAGGACATATAGTTAAGTCTCCTCATGCGCACGATCGCGAGAACGAACAAGAGAAGTAGCGAGCGCCTTTTTCTCTCGCGGGGTTTAGAATTGGCGACTTGAGAGTAGAAATAATAGAATGGAGCTTTTCTTCTAATCGCATAACAATTGGACAAGTAAAGGTTAAAAGAGCTTCTTAAGGATAAGGAGATATACAAATGAATTAAGGTAGTCAAATAACATGACTACCTTCTTTTTGAGAAACAAGATGTTGAATAAAAGACGAACAACTATCTCCCAATCGGTCCATAGCATCATCAAATGTATCCCCAACTAAGCCTTTCAAAGCGAGATCGCAGTTTTTATCATTGGAGACAAGTATGGCATTCTCGGTCGCGAGGGAAGAATTAGATCTTTTTAACTCGTAACATTGATCTTTAAATTGGCTCACTTTTACACTCAATGTTATTCTACCCGAATAAGTTTATCTCTCGGAGGAAATTTCTTCAAGTTGGCTTCTCAAAGTATGATTAGCTTGTTTGTATTCTTCGCATAACTTTTGACAAGCATTATATCGCGCTGTGAGTAGCTCGCCATCTTATTCAACAGAGAACGTTTCTCTTGCGAAAGAGTTCGATTCTCATCTGATAAAGTTTCCAACTCCAAATTAGTCTTAGTCAAAGCATAAGAAAGGCGAGATAAGTCATTACTTAATGAGACTTGCTCTTGTGATAAATCAAAATTCTCTTTAGACAAATTATTTATTTGATCAGCTGCATAGGTATGAAGATTATCTAAGAGATTATACTGCTCCATCCAAGCATCTCTTTCAACTCGAACTTCTTCAGCGATGGACTCCGCTTGATATATCTCCATTATTCGTTTCTGGTTTAATACTTTTAAGACGAGCAAGGGTTCGAGTTGTGATCTTAAAAAAAAAAAAAAAAAAAAAAAAAAAAAAAAAAGAAAAGGGGGTTGTGAGAGCATACTTTTAATTCTTCATTCTTCTCAAGGTTATCACGATCCAAATGAGATGTTGTGAAATTTTTGATTTTCAAGATGTAGACTATTACATCTCACAGTCATAGCTTGAGATCATCCTTCAACTTGTTAACTTCTTGAACCAAAGATGCTTGCAAAACCCCCGTCAGACCAAGATGTTTACTCGTAATCTCGCAAATGTCGACTTAATAGGATCGATGGAAGTCTTCTTGGCATCGCTCACAAGATCGGAGAGGACTTTGAAAGCTACTTCTATCCCTTCTAAATTTTCTTTGGTAAGAGGGATTTGCTCGGATGAAGAAGCACATGGGCGTAAGAAGATGGAGACGAACCATCTTTTGTTGAGGGGACATCGCGAGAAAGGGGAATCTGGGAAGGATTGGAGAAATGCCAGGGGCATGAGTAGTAGGGCTGTTATGAGGAGCTTGATCTACGAAGAGTTGGACATAAGAATGCCTTCATTAGAAATGTTCTCGCAGGAGGAAGTTTTAACGTTGTCGTGCGAAGACTTCGCAATTGGAGAAGGGGGTCTGAAAGAAGGAAAGGAGACGCTAGGAGTGACCAGATTGGGTTGGCGAGGCCTCTTGGGAGTTCTATCAACAACCTCGTCATCCTGCGTATAACAAGTTAAATAAGAAAAACAGAGGCAACAATGTATTGTTAATAAAAACAAATGTTTCTTAGATACCTTGTCACCCGCAGACTTTCTTTTCGAGGCCATAGATTTTACTCGCGAGGAGGACTTTGGTGGCACAAGAGGCTCTTGTTGCGAAGTAGGTTTCGGTGGCGAACCCAAAGAAAGAAGAGGGTCCTTCACGGTAAACTTAGTTTCGGATTGGTTCTTCTTTGAACAACAATGGCAGAAAGAGAATTACAAAGTTAATCATACAGGTGTGATTTCAACAAGGAAAGCTAATTTGATCAACCACAAAATCAGCCAGATATGGCACAATTAACAAACCCTCGGACGCCATGAGAATAACAACTGTTAGGAATAGCAAAAATGGTGAAGAAGATGGTAAGAATAGATTTAACACTTGCGTAACGACAAAGAAGAAGAACACTTGGGTGACGATGAAGAAGATGAAAAGGAAAAGGAAAATTCTTCACAGTGGGATACTTCTATAAATAGACGAGAAAAATGTTATGATCGCTTAACATTAAATGCACCGATAAAAAGGTAGATATGGACACGTGTAAACGGTCACTACTAAACCCAAGGAAGACAGATTTAAAAGAACTTTAGAAGAATCCAAATATACAAAGATATTTCCTAACAGGCGAGAAGAGATTGCGAACTCGATTATTCTCAGTAACACATGAGGCAAGAAATGACACTTCAAATATAGGAGCTTCGGAACTTCGCAAAAGAATAGAGGCAAGTACGTACTTTTCAAGTACAGATTCTTCCGCTCATTCCTCATCAACAAAAACCAAAGATCACTACAACAATGATTTTTCCTTAAAGATCGCCTCTTCAAGCAATATTCAAGGAAAAAGAGGCAAGATGTAGGATCATAATATCGCAATGCATAGGGCTCATGGATCAATAAACGACTGCACCGCGAGGGAGTCGCAGGAACTAAAATGAACGACGCAATGAGAAACGACACAAAACAACCGAGAGACATGGAACCCGGCGAGGGTTAAGAAGTGTCGCGAGGTTGAATAAGTTGTACATCGGCGACACTTCGCGAGACATTCCCGAAAATAAAGGATAGCTTAGCTGTCATCCACTATGTATTACCCTATATAAAGGGTCGAGTGAGTCTGTTGTATGGGGGATCTTTTTAGAATTGTTAGGCAAGTCATTAGGAGAGAGAAAGTTTAAGAGTGTTCTAACTTCTAAGTGTAATTCTACTTTCCTGTGTAACACTTGATGAAATTAATCAATAAACATTCTCAATTATACAACTTTCAATAGACTAATTAATCAAAATATAGTGAGGGGGTGTAGTGTGGGAAAACCTGCTACTACACACATAGCTCTTCCTTGCTCCAGCCATCTATAACAGCTCTTAAAGCACAGCCACCTGCTAGCTCTCAACTGCAATATCACCTTCATCTCCTCCAAACAAAGTCACAAACCCACTGCATACAACCCATTCCGCAACTTCCCACCCGTTTCGTAATCACCAGCTCATTGAAATAGTTCAATTCCACACACCCATCATCAGTTACAACAACCCTAACTTGTGTTTCCTTCTTGACTTCAAATCGTAGCCAACCCCTCTCAATCTCCTCACACCCATGAAGAACAAAGAACAACAAAGAACCCTAATCTTCCGATTTCTTCTTGACTTCAAATTACCAACAACAACCATTGTTCTTCCCCTGTCAACTGATACGTAATCGAAATCCTCAAGAACACCATCAATCTCCTCGGATGTATCGCCTTCACGATCTTGCCGCCATGTCTCTAAGAAATAATGGTTTCAAAGTTGAGTGAAAGAAAGAAAAGCCAATGATTAGGAAATGAATTGGTTTTTAGGTTTCGTAGGAAAGGGAGTGGATATAGCCACTAAGGTGGAGTAGATAAGGGGTATCTAGGATGACTTAAGGCACCCATAGATAAGATAAAAGCCACCATAGTGATACTTGGCTTGTCAGTTTCGCGGAACCGACTGCCTATTTACTTCCTTGTTGCGCATATTCTTGGCCGACTCCGAGTATCATCCGCATGTGAAATGACCAAATTCCGTTCCTTGCGCAAAATGAATATTTTCTTCTTCTTTTTACTCCGCGCGACTCCAAAGCACCTAAAACTCAAATTCACACATAAGATACATATTTTACAAGAAAACTTAGCTAAGAAAGCATAAACAATAGATAAATATCAAGGTGTTTTAGACACCTATCAAATTCCCCACACTTAGACTTTGCTAGTCCTCGAGCAAATCAAACAAAATAATTATAAAACATACATACAACTCCGTCTCGTCGAGGCTACTGTTACTCTAAGCATGAATAATAAAGCCTTTGAACCCCTAGGTGTCCCTAGTGGACGAGTTTTAGTCTCGTGAAGGTTTACAAGAGGTCCGCCTGAAACCTATATTTCAAACTCCGTCTATTCGTGACAAATCAATGAACGAATCCAAAATGACTACAGGAGGAGGTACCTTGCACAAATTCAGTTCATATATAAGTAAATAAAGCTCTAATTAGACAAATAACAAACCACAATACTGAAATTAACAAACCACAATCACAATGAAAAGATTAAGAAGATGGATATAGATGTAGATGTTGGCGAATGTTCACAAGTGATCGATGTTTCCCATATCTGTCTCGAAGGTCACCGCTAAGATGAACCTATGCATCCTATTGGATTGAGCTACCGGGTCAATTCTAATGTCAACTCACTGGCATATACAAGGGAACCAGGAGTGACTTTATTCACCAAATATAATACTTTCTTTTCTTTTTCTTTCTTTTTTTTTTTTTTTTTTTTTTTTTTTTTTTTTTTTTAGACGGCATGATTAGATCAAACTGGATCCAAGCGCATGCTTCTTGTCAGCAAGTACGTGATAGTTGCCTTGGATCCTGCATTCCACGCTTGTTTAGGCGACGGAGACAGGGACTACGTTTCACACATACCGCTATTCCCAAGTGTCATTCTTATTCCGTTTGGTCTAATTGGTCGGTCTCTTTTTTTTTTTTTCTTTTTCTCTTTTTTTTTTTCTTTTTCTAGCAACTCAATCACTCTAATCATCCTAGTTAAATAATAACACGTCGATGTTTAGTGACCCACCAAAGCACTTAGAGAACAATAGATAAATATGGAAAAATACAAAATAGAATGCGATATGGTGATATTCCGAGATATGGTAACGACTATCATGTTATTTGTGATTCCTGAGCTATGTTCGTTCTTGTTAATTAATGGGTTCCTCAACTCCCCGCAATCAAAATGATTCCATCCACTAATGGTGTCATCCTAAAGGCACAAGTTTCTAGATTTTGAGTTCAAAAGCACAAATTTTTTTTTTTTTTTTTATTTTTCTGATTTTTTTTTTTTTTTTTATGGCAAAAAAAACTACTAAACGCATAAAACAAACTATACAAACATATAAATGCTCCCCCACACTTAAACTTTACATTGTCCTCAATGTAAAATCGAATCATCCAAAGAAGGTTCAAGGTGGGAAATTCCGCAAATGATATGCAAAAACAAGAAAATAAAGATAAAATGCTTAAAAATAAAAAGATAAAGGGAAAGATACAAAACCGGTGGGTTGCCTCCCACTTAGCGCTTGGTTTAACGTCGTCAGCCCGACGCGTCGGCTCCAATTACTCCTCCAGAGGGAGTGGGTCACTCAATGTGATCATATCCCGATTCTCCGTCACAAACCGCTCATAGTATGGTTTCAAGCGATGGCCGTTAACCTTGGAAATCAGCCCCGTTTTGGGACTAGTAATTTCAACTGCACCATGCGCAAACACATTAGTAACAACAAATGGTCCAACCCATCCGGACCTAAGTTTACCCGAAACAATTTAAGACGAGAATGGAATAAAAGTACTTTCTCATTCTACTTCAAAACTCTTTCTAGAAATCATTTTATCATGGAAAGCCTTGGTCTTTTCTTTATAAATGCGTGAACTTTCATATGCATCATTTCGTATCTCTTCTAACTCATTGAGTGAAGTTTCCTATGTTCACCAGCTGCATCTAATTCCATATTACATACCTTGATAGCCCAATAAGCTTTGTGTTCAAGTTCGACGGGAAGATGGCAAGGTTTACCATAGACAAGCCTAAAAGGAGACATACCGATGGGTGTCTTATAAGCTGTCCTATACGCCCACAAAGCGTCATTGAGTCTATAACTCCAATCTTTCCTTGTAACATTCACCGTCTTCTCTAAGATTGACTTAATCTCCCGGTTGGAAATTTCAGCTTGTCCACTCGTTTGTGGATGGTACGGTGTGCCAACTTTATGAGAAATGTTATACTTCTTTAGAAGAGCGTGAAAGGATCTCTGAAGTGCGAACCTCCATCACTAATCACCACTCGAGGTGTTCTAAACCTGCGGATCATTTGATCGGAGCAATGCTTCCACAAATAAGGTTCATCCCATATATATTGCTTAGCAATCTTCTTGAGCTTGTGTTTCTGAAACGTAGACATGGAACTAGGTACTTGTCCCGTCACCAAGAAGTTAACGATATCAGCGTACCATGGAGTTGTGCCACCAACTGCAAAGAGTTGCTCATCCGGAAGATATCATGCAAAGGGATCGCTTCTTCTGACACAACCAATCTGCTTAGATGATCCGCTATGCGTATTCTCACTACCCTTCTTGTCCTTGATTTGCAAGTTGAACTCTTGAAGAAGAAGAATCCACCTTATGAGCCTTGGCTTAGCATCCTTCTTCGTTAGCAAGTATCGAAGTGCAAAGCATGGTCGAGAAAACAACCACCTTTGTACCCACTAAATAAGATCTAAACTTCTCGAGTGCAAACACTATGGCCAAAAGCTCCTTTTCAGTAGTTGAGTAGTTGATTTGTGCTCCGTTGAGAGTTCTAGAAGCATAATAAATGGCATATGGAACTTTGCCATCTCGCTGTCCCAACACGGCTCCAACGGCATAATCACTTGCATCGCACATCAACTCGAATGGCTTGCTCCAGTCCGGTGGTTTGATGATTGGTGCGGTAGTCAACAACTCTTTCAAGGTGTCGAAAGCTTCCTTGCATTCCTTGTCACAATCAAAGGCCACATCTTTTTGCAAGAGTCTACACAGGGGCATTGCAATCTTGGAGAAATCCTTGATGAATCTCCTATAAAAACCTCGCATGACCAAGAAAAGAGCGAACCTCCCTCACATTTGTGGGGTATTGTAAGTTCGAATCAAATCTATCTTAGCCTTGTCAACTTCTAACCCCCTTAGAGGATACAACATGACCTAGCACAATCCCATGATTGACCATAAAGTGACATTTTTCCCAATTAAGCACAAGATTAGTTTCTACGCATCGTTTAAGAATAAGTGCAAGGTTATCTAAGCATTTGTCAAAAGAATCACCATACACGCGAAATCATCCATAAACACTTCTATGATGCTTTCCACATAATCTGAGAATATACTTACCATACAACGTTGAAAAGTGGCTGGTGCATTGCACAAGCCAAATGGCATACGTCTATACGCAAAAGTGCCAAAGGGCAAGTAAACGTTGTCTTTTCTTGATCTTCTCGGAGCTATCACAATCTGGTTATAACCTGAAAAACCGTCAAGAAAGCAATAATAAGAATGTCCAGCCAATCTTTCAAGCATTTGATCAATAAATGGTAAGGGAAAATGGTCCTTTCGAGTGGTAGAGTTGAGCTTTCGGTAATCAATGCACACTCTCCAACCGGTCTGGATTCTAGTTGGAACCAAGTCATTATCTTCGTTTTTCACCACCGTGATTCGGACTTCTTTGGAACGACTTGAATCGGGCTCACCCATTTGCTATCGGATATGGGATAGATCACCCCTACTTCCAACAATTTCAGATTTCCTTCTTGACTACTTCCATCATCGGAGGGTTCAAGCGACGTTGAGCTTCTCTTGTTGGTTTTGCCCCTCCTCAAGAAGTATTCGGTGCATACATGTGGAAGGACCGATCCCTTTGATATCGGCAATGGTCCACCCAATGGCAGACTTGTACTCTCTTAGCACTCGAACAAGCTTCTCCTCTTGCACCTTGGTAAGGTTGTTGGCAATGATCACGGTAACTCTTCCTTGTCACCTAAATACACGTATTTAAGGTGATCCCACAGAGGTTTCAACTCAAGAATAGGTGCCCGCACAATCGATGGTAAAAGTTTCTCATTAGTAAGCGGCAAAGAAACATAAGACGCATTATACTTTTGTGGAACTTCTTTTAATGAGTTAAGAGCTAAAACAGCCTCTTTAAGCTCATCACAAATAGTCAATTCACTTTCAAGGTCTTTATATTTCCCATAACCTAAACCTTCCACTATGGTGTTTTCTAAAGCATCTTCACCATTCAATTCAAAAATCGTTGAGCTAGAGAATCAATAATATCAATTGAAAAACAGAATGCACATCACTAGGATATCTCATAGCCTCAAAGATATTGAAACTTATGACTTCGTCATCAAATTCCATAGTTAAAGCGCCCTTGAAAACATCAATCTTTGTTCTAGCGGTTCTCATGAATGGTCTACCCAACAAGAAGGGAGTAGACGATGGTGAATCTTCATCCATCATGTCAAGAACATAGAAATCAGTGGAAATATGAGTTGATTGACCTGCACCAAAACATCTTCAATAACCCCTTCGGGTAAGAATTAGACCTATCGCCAAGTTGTATAACAATACCGGTATTCTTAAGAGGTCCAAGATTCAATGATTCATAAACGGAGGCAGGCATAACATTAATGGATGCTCCTAAATCTAACATAGCACGTTCAAACCTCGATTTTACCAATAGTACATGGTATGGTGAAACTACCGGGTCTTTCAACTTAGGTGGGAGTTTCTTTTGAAGATATGTCAAGCATTCTCCCTACACTCATTACCTCGTTTTAGGTTAATTTGTGCTTGTTAGTGCACAATTCCTTCAAGAACTTTGCCCAACGTGGAACTTGCCTTATCGCCTCAATGAGTGGAATGTTCACCTCAATCTTCTTAAAGATTTCCAAAAGCTCTTGGTACAATGTCTCCTTGTTCGACTTTGCAAACCTCCGCTAGAAAAGGCGGAGAAGTAACATAAGTAGAAACATGAGTTTTAGAGTTAGAATTTGTTACCGGGTCAGCCTTTTTAGGGACTGTTTCACCCTCTTCTTTTTCCAAGTCAGGTTCATGGGACACCGTGATGTTTCCGTTTCTCTACTTGCTTCCCACTTCGTAACTCAATAGCATTGGCATTCTCCTTGTGATTTATTGGTTGCGAAGGAAGTTTTCCCTCGCTTGTGCCTCCAATTTGCTCACGGCATTAGCTAATTGACCCATTTGTGTTCGGATGTCCTTCATCTCCATTCTCGACTTTTGCTTATCTTGCACCATTGTGTTGAGAATGAGATTCAACTTGTCATCTATACTCGTGCCTTGAGTTTCTTGTGGTGGTCTTTGCATGAATTGATATCCTCCTTGTTGATTGAAAGTAGGATTTTAAAGCAGCTTGCTTGTTGGCGTAGCTAAAATTAGGGTGATCACGCCAACCCGGATTGTATGTGCTGGAGTACGGATCATACCTCGGCCTTTGCTGATTTTGGTACATAGCACTTGCTTGCTCAACATCTTCGGTATATGATGATGGTATGACCATTTGCAGCCTATTTGAGTCATCATTCTCTCCATGTTGCCCATCCTTTGTTCCATGTGTGAAGAATTGCCAACTTCATTCACCTTCCTTATCGCGATTCATCTCGAGTGTAGAATTGTTGAGTGTTCGCAGCCATATTCTCCAACAAACTTGTAGCTTCCGTAATGGTCTTGTTGGTAAGTGCACCACCACTTGCGCATCGATCAAATTTCTATCATTAGAAAGCAGCCCTCGTAGAAATATTGAATCACAAGTTGATCGCTGATTTGGTGGTGTGGGCAACTAGCTAAAAGCTTCTTGTAGCGCTCCCAATACTCATGGAGAGTCTCTCCGATACTTGCCTAATACCACAAATCTCCTTGCGAATCACAATGCTTTTGATGCTGGAAAATACTTCTCAAGGAACAATTTCTTCATCCCATTCCATGTGGTTATGCTCCCACGGGGTAAGCAAAAGAACCACTCTCTGCAAAGATCTAAAAGAGAGAAAGGAAAAGTTGTCATCATAGCCATATCCGCATCTCAGCTTGCTTGCTTCATACTAGTCACCACATGATGGAATTGTTGCAAGTGACGATTAGGATCTTTCCCGCTAAACCTCTCGAATTTGGGCAGCAAGTTAATCAATTGTGGTTTCAACTCAATGGTTCCATTCACCTTGAATACATAAAGGTCAGCGATCTAGGTTTGGAGAAGTGATCCCTTGAGTGTTCTTGGAGCAGTGGTCGACCTCCCATTGTGTTGTCTTCCTCTTCGTCCGAGTCCGAGAATTCACTTGGTGTAGAACTTTGAGGAAGTGGAGTGTTGACTGCTCGAATGAAATCCTTAAGTAGAGTGCCCGAACGAAGACGTATACCAATTGGACTTGGTCTGCCCTCTCCACGCATTCACCAAAGAATTAGTACCTGAAAATCATCTTTGCTAAGAGTATTTGCATAACAACTTGAACTTCATACCTCCCTTGGGACGATCCTACTTACATTATACTACTTGCTAGTTAAAGAGAAGTAGAGAAATTTATTTTTGCGAGATTGACACCTCGTCAAAATTGGCGCCGCTGCAAGTTTAGATCAGAGAAGAATTTGAGGCTTGTGTAGGAATTGAGAATGGATAAAACCACCCAAGTGATAAAGATAAGGGGTTACCCATAAATGGTTCTAGGCACCCATTCTTTAGATAAAAGCCACCATAGTGATACTTGGCTTGTCGGGCCGCGGAACCGACCGCCTATTTACTTCCTTTGTTGCGCATATTCTTGGCCGACTCCAGTATCACCCGCATGTGAAATGACCAAATTCCGTTCCTTGCTCAAAATGAATGATTTCTTCTTCTTTACTCCGCGCGACTCCAAAGCACCTAAAAACTCAAATTCACACATAAGATACATATTTTACAAGAAAACTTAGCGAAGAAAGCATAAACAATAGATAAATATCAAGGTGTTTTAGACACCTATCACTAGTCCCCGAGCAAATCAAACTAAAAACTCACAACTTCAAAGCGTTCAAGCGTCCCAAGCATCCAAAGAGCTATGAGGACATAGAGTTTCTGCATGCTAGTAATAAGAAGTTAGAAATACTAAAGAACATATTCTCATTCTTAAATGTTGAGTGAGAAATAACCACACCATAATGAGAGAATGCGTGTTTGAGAAACGATCAATAAGCATTTCGCCTCGATCGCCTCACCAAAAAGGATTTTATGATAATTGCACTCAAAAAGACGACTTTTTATGGTTCTCACATGTGCAGTAGGAATGAAGAGAAAATTCCGCGACACGTTGAATGGTGGGAAGGACAACTTCCAAATATTTTAAAACCCACATCTTTTAATATTTTGAAAAACCATTTTTTCGACGATCTCTACGAAAGGAAATCAACCATTATTATCGAGGATGAGATTACTTACTCACCTTCACATCCGATCGCCAATTATGATAACACCACTCTCACGGCATCCAATAGAAACGTCTTCCGCTCCTCGTCTTGATCTTCATGGTCTTCGTCTTCGACTTTTGATGATAAACCCTCGAATTTCGTAAATCCTTAACAATTTGTAACCTTTACCTTAATAATTCTTGTCGCTTGAAACTTCCTTATAAATTTTCCTTTCCCACGGCTTAATAACAAAACAAAAATTTCTCTTGTTTTTTTTTTCTTTTCTTCTTTTTTTTATGAATTTTCAATTTTTTTTTTTTTTTTTTAACAAGAGAAATAAAATACAAAAATAAACCATGGCCGTGGGAGAAGTATTTTACCGCTTGATTCTTCACAACTTGTATCGTCTTGAAATCATAAACTTCAAAAATTCTCACCTTTTAATTTTCTTCGCTTTCATGAATAAGTCTTCATACTTGGATATAAAATTACCTCATTGTATTGTAAGTCCTCAATATATATGTAAAATCCGCTCATTTGTATGTTGCTTTACTTATATTTGAAATTTGCTCTTTTTCTCATTCCGTTGCTTGTAAAACTTGAACTTTTCCAACTTTCCTTGTAGATTTTGATGTCGCTCCTTGTTGATGATGAATGTGTTTCTATGGATCCGTTGTTGTTGCTAGAGAGAATGGTGCTAACTGCAAATCTAACTACAAGAAGGAGGCTTTCATCTATAGACGTCACCCTTATGATTGACAAAATTAGCACTCAAGAGATCAAAGAGTAGTGCTTCTATTGGTGGGAGGTTGGGTAGCTCACCATTCTACCCGGAATTAACGTACGGTGACACACACTCAAAAGAAGCTCTTTAGTAGATGGAAAATTTCTGGCTCGGTGCCTCACATGATATGAATACGGGTAGTCTCCACTAATGATTGATCAGCAACTCTAATAATGCACTTCTCCCGCACCAAATTTGCATCACCGGCATGATTAAATCCATTATTTAACACTCAAACAAACAAGAAATCCGAATGTAGTTCTCTAACACTTCCAAGTTCAATTATGTCGGTCAAAATCTCTATGTAAACATACATAGAAGTATGCTAGTGACTCTAAAATCTTTAAAAGTTGGAGTTTTAGGTAAAACTTTTTTTTTTTTTTTTTTAAACTTTTAAATTTTTTTGTAATTTTTGTTTTAAAAACATGCTTAACCACTCCCCCACACTTAAACCTTACATTGTCCTCAATGTAATTGAATCCTCCTAGTAAAGTCAAGGTGGGAGATTTTAACATGATAAGGAACAAGAAAAAGAAATAACAAAAAGCAAAAAGATAAGAAATACAAAACCTATGGGTTGCCTCCCATTAAGCGCTTGTTTTAAAGTCGATGGCCCGACTTAGCTTTTGCAAGATTCATTAGCCCGGATCAATCTCTTTCACAGGAAAACATGATTTCACATCACTAGGGTATCGCGTTGTCTCAAAGATATTGAAGTGGATGAGTGTACCATCAAACTCCATAGTCAAGGTGCCATTTTGGACATCAATCTTTGTTCCGGCGGTGCTTAAGAATGGTCTACCCAATAGCAAAGGTGTAGACTTGGAAGAATTCTCATCATTCATGTCTAAGACATAGAAATCGGCCGGAAATACAAGCTCATTAACCTGCACCAAAACATTCTCAACAATCCCTTTCGGGTAAACATTAGATCGGTTAGCAAGTTCAAGAACTACCCGGTCTCTTTAAGAGGACCAAGATTCAAAGAATCATAAATCGAGGAAGGCATAACATTAACCGATGCTCCCAAATTTAGCAAAGCTCGAGTAAACCTTGTTTTACCAATTGTGCAAGGTATATTGAAACTACCGGGGTCCTTTAATTTTGGTGGGAGTTTCTTGAGAATAAACGCGAAGCATTCTCCCCACACTCATGACTTCATTCCCTTTCAACCTTTTCTTCTTCATGCACAACTCCTTTAAGAACTTTGCACAACGAGGAATTTGACGAATAGCTTCTATGAGTGGAATATTGACTTGTACTTTCTTAAAGATCTCCCAAATATCCATGTATTCCAAGTCTTTCTTTGATTTAGGAAATCGGCTAGGGAAGGGGGTGGAGTTGTGAAAGTAGGAACCGTCTCCTCGGGTTGGTTGGTTGGAGATGTTTTCTCCTTTGGTGCGGTTTCAGTTTCCTCTTTCTCATCATACACCTTATCTTGTTGATTTGGTTGCTCCACTTGTTTCCACTCCTCAAAGTAATCGCATTAACACTCTCTCTTGTATTAACAAATGGTTGTGAAGGAAGTTTTGTGGACGCTTGCGCTTTCAATAAGTTCACATCGGTCGCTAATTTCCCCACTTGAATTTGTAAATCCTTGATTGCCGAATCGGTCTTTTTGTTGATTTTGTTGAAACAATGACGTAATACTTTGCATCATGACATTAAGCTTATCATCTATCGAAGATCCTTGTTCCTTCACTTGAGGTTGGAATTGTTGTTGAGGTTGAAAACGTGATTGTTGGAATCCACCTTTTTGCTCATACGGATTGGGAACCGCCGCTGCTTATTTGCATAGCTAAAGTTAGGATGATCCTTCCACCCGGATTGTAAGTATTCGAGTATGGATCGTACCTTGGCCTTTGATTTGGATATAAAGCATTCACTTGTTCGGTCTCATTATCCGAATAATCACCGCGCCATCCTTT
Source organism: Papaver armeniacum (assembly GCA_023531295.1). NCBI lineage: Eukaryota > Viridiplantae > Streptophyta > Magnoliopsida > Ranunculales > Papaveraceae > Papaver > Papaver armeniacum. The sequence goes on from JAJJWW010011127.1 coordinate 357,509, forward strand.
GAATCATTATCTCCATGTTACTCATTCTTTGATCAAGATGTGATGATGAATCACTAACTTCATGCACTCGCCTAACCATGGGTTCATCTCTTGTGTAGAATTGTTGCGAAGTTCGCCGCCATGCTTTCAATCAACTCGGTGGCTTGGGTAACCGTCTTGTTCATTAGTGCACCACCACCCGCAAGCGCCAAGAAGAGACCTATCACTTGGGTGAAGAGCTTCATAGAAGTATTGGAGTATCATAACGTCACTAAATTGATGGTGTGGACAGCTTGCCACCAACCTCTTGTATCGCTCCCAACATTCATACAATGATTCTCCCACTTGTTGTTTCAATCCACAAATCTCCTTGCGAATTTGAGTAGCTTTGGATGCGGGAAAATATCTCTCGAGGAAAAGTTTCTTCATCCCATTCCATGTTGTGATACTTCCTAAGGCAAATAATATAACCATTCCTTAGCATTGCCCGCCAAAGAAAACGGGAAAGCTTTCAACATTGCTCCATCCACATTAGTCTCCGGTGGAAGCATAGCCATAACTATGGTATAGAAGTCCATAAGATGTTTGTTTGGGTCCTCATTCACCATGCCATGGAACTTTGGTAACTCTCTAATCAACCCCGGCTTGATCTCGAAGGTTGAGTTAGTTTGGATATACCATTGTTGTGTATCAAGCTTGTGAGAAGCTAGGTCCTTGAGTGTACGTTCAGCCATTGTTTCTTCCTCTTTGTCCGAATCACTTGATGAAGAAGGAGGAAGTGGAGTGTTAACCGCTCGAATGAAATCCCTTAGTTGAGTGCCTGGGATCGAAGACGTATTGGACTCGGTACCGCCCTTCTTAAGCATTCACCAAAGGTATAACACCAAACAAGATTCTCAAAAAAACTAAGTTAGATACGGTAAAGAATCTAACAAAGCAAGAATAAAGCAAAAAGAAAAATAAAACAACTAAAAAATCGCTTGTTGCTCCCTAAGAATGCGCGCCAAAATTTGATGCGTGTCGTAGGTGCAATCAAATTAATCAATATTTCCACTCAATTAAAAATAATATAATGGAAGTCAAGTTCGTTCCCACGAGGAGCAAGAGATTCTAGTTGTAAAAATTGTCACTAAAGGGGGGTGAAAAAAGCAAAAGAAAATAAACAAAGCAATTAAAAGATAAAGTTGAAAGCAATAAGAGAGACAAGATCAAGGAATCCTTCATTGTTGCAAAACAATGATTAAAGTTATGTTCTTTTCTACTTGTTATTAGTCACAGATTATCACCAACCGTAGGATAGCAGGGTCCGCTTAGCTAGCCCCAAAATCCCTTATTTCACCGAGTAACAGTCCGCTTAGTTATCGATTCTATCCAAAAGAACCACCCCGAGGTTTGCTTACAAGATGTAATTCCCCGAATGCATTAAGATTTATGAATTTAGGTTTAGTACTAGTAGTTAAACTCGGTTCGCTTGGTCCACTTTCTAGCGTTGTTTTTACACACAATCGCTCCACGGAATCCCTCCGCAAGGTCTCGTGTTTTCTACTTGTGTAAAGTGTCGAGAACGATTACGTATTCCTAACTTATACTAGATATAGATCAATTAACAAATCAATTTAGCGTGCACTCCAAACAATCTATCAATCAATCATGAATGAATAAACATTCCTATTAGCAAAAACAAACGATAATCATGTGAAAAATCTCAAGATAGAATTGAAACAAAACTCAAATCATGTTAAGAACTAGGAATTCATCCTCAATCAAATAATAAAATTAGTTACTCATGTTTTTGAAATTCACACAAATAATAATTAAAAGGAGAATTTTCAAGAGTTCACACAAATAATTAAAAAGAAGAATTTTCAAAAGCTATCAAAAACACAAGTGATGTGTGTGTAGAGAGATGTGTGTAGAGATGTGGAAAACTTCTCTATTTATAGGCTTCAATATTCTCCAAATCTTCCAAGGAATAGAATCCTTTTTCTTTTGCAATTCAATTTCCAAATCCAAGCTTTTCTCATCTCTTCCATCTTCTCTTTCCAAATTTGAGCCCAATTCTCCATCCAATTCCTAGTCCAAGTCTTAACACCCATGAGAGAAGTCCATAGAAAATTCCGAATTTTTGCTCACGGAAAATCGGTATTATGGTTTTAATCCTAGGAATAGTCAAATCACACCACCAAAATTTTCTCTGTCAGGTGGAATATTCGACGGAATATTCCGTCCAGTCCTCCGTTAGGACTAATACCAAGATAACGGTCTTTAACGATCCAGGTGGGTCAAGGATGGGAAGTCACCAGGCGAGTTAGCTTTCGATTCCGGGCCGAGTCGTCTTAATCGTCCGAGTCATCCTGCCGGATCGGTTCATCGAATCGCTCGGATCGGTTATCACCGGTGCGAGTCAACTCGCTAGGTATGAAAATTCGGCAGAGTTCTCGTTTGAATTCTTGTCAATTCCTGTGCCAAATTCAGCCGTTTCTGCGACAATCCTAGCACATACATCTAATAAGCACAACACCACCACTTTCTTCCCTTTGCAAAGTGTTTTCTGTCTCAATCCTGGTTCCCACTGGCTACAATTCCACCACTTAATCCATCACGCACAGCACACAGCCTCAGCTTCTCATCCTTTTAAACAACCTCATACCCATCTCAGATTCTAAACCCAATTTCTGTCCTGTGTTACTTTGCCTCTTCAATCAACGCCACCAACCCATTCTTTGTAACAACAGCAGTACTTCTGCATCTCAGAACAACCAAACCCAGCTTCGTTTTGTTCTCGATTTCAATCAATTCTTCACATCTCTCTCGTAATCACTTAATTGATGGCAGCAACATCTCATCCAAGAACCGAACTCGAAATCCCAACAATAGATCTCAAAGCAACAAATACCATCAACTGATTTCTATCGGCAGTAACCCCAGGCTGTAATTCATCCTCTAATTCAATCAGTACCACCATATGCTTCACGGCAACATCAAGTCTTGTTCGAACCCTAGTTAATCACCATCATTAGCAGCTTCTCGATCTCCCCCAGCAGCTCAATTAACCTGTTCTCAATTCACGACCTATTTTTCTTTATTTGAGCTTCTGCTCATCTTTGTCAACACAGAACCACCACCTTTTCCTTTCCATCGAACAACCACAAATTCCTTGGTTTATCAATCTTCTACTGCAACTCAACTTTACTACCACAAACCCATCTGTGTTCTTCAATAAACCATCTTCCTCACAGCAGCAATCCATCATCCTCGATTCTTTTCTCTCAATTTCACTCAGCGTCTCGATCTGGTCTCAAACTTCAATTCCTCCTGAGTCTCTGAGTTCGATCTCTGGCTCTCGTTGTTCATCTCTCTCGAATTTAGGTCTCTCGATTAGCAGCAATCCATCATCAATTTCGATCTGCTTCTTTCTCTCTCGGTTTCTCTGAATTTAGCCTCTCGATTTCAGGCAAAATGATTGAGAAATAAATCTTCTCAATTTAGGATAGGGTTATAAAATTAGGTTCGGACTCGGGCATGGATCCGGGTATGGGTGTGGGTCTATGGGTTTGGGTTTCAACATCCATGGACATAACCCATCCATTTTACCAACTGATAACAAGACTACGTTTCGGATAAGGGCTACCCCCTTTGGTAGCCCCTTAACTTGAACCGTCCTTTCTTTAGTAATTTGAGTCACCTTTTAACCTTGACTGGGCTCAGATAGTGTTTCGTGAAATGACTTTTTCGGCCTTTTGGTTCAAATTGAGTGATTTCTTCTTCTTTTCTCCCGTGCGACTCCGGAGTACCTAATAACTCAAAAACACACGTAAAATACATAATTTACAAGAAAAATAGCAAAGAAAGCATAAACAATAGATAGTAAATAGGATGTATTTTACACCCTATCATGTTCCTTCATAATCAACAACTTTTGGATTGCACTTTCATTAGCATTCCTTTTAATGTCTTTGTAGGGATAAAACAAATTTATGTGAATGGTTACTTTTAAGTACATGATTACATTCACTATACCATTCCAATGACGTTGCGTTGACGCGGAGCTATATCTAGCTAACAAGTTCCCTGAGGATGTAAAATTTAATCGAGTACATTATTATACTAAGTACGACAATGCGTCTATGGTACTTAGATATGGGAATTTCATCTCCCAACACATCTTTGTCATCTTCCTTTGGACGAAATGGTTACTTACTTACATTTGAACCTCGACTAATCATGGGAGTACTATCTGGATGCATGTCTTTGTTAAATTTCCTGACAACTTTAGACATATGCAAACTGGTGGAATAATATACCACAAGCTCAGTATTCGATCGAGCTTTCCCTAGATTTTTCATCTCAAATTCGGATTTTAAATAGCTTTTAAGGTCTCTTATTACATCAAGAGTACACATCATGTCTGTACCATCAACATAAATAGCTACAATTCCAAATCAAGAACTTTCTTATGAATACGCAAGAAAAAATAACTTACATGTCTATCCCATCCAAATCAAATAACCACTTAGATGGGTATACCACATCCGCCTGATTGCTTGAATCTATAAGTGAGCGTTCTATCTAACTGTAAACACACTCTTTGGTTTAGAGTCATTTAATTTGGGCAACAAAAGTCTATCAAGTACTTTTGTAAAGATCTTCTATCTCTTGATTCTTTTAGAGATACGTAACAACCACATACATTTGCCGCATTTCAAGTCCTTTTGAAATTACCAAGCTAACTAAGTAGCGGAACTCTATAATGTTCATTACAAGAGAACAATTTCAGGGCTCTATGAGAAACCTCGCGCCACAAGGCGGGTCTTTGTACTTTAAGACTATTTTCTTCTCATTATGCTTTATGACAAATTAATTATGTATGTCCAATAGGCTTTACACTTGGTTGGTTAGCACTACCACACCAAATACCCGTATATTTGCCAAAGAACTAAGTTCTACCTGGATTGTGTAGGCCAAATATGCTATTTATTTGAAATTAATCAAAATAAAGCATGGTTCGATCTCATTGTGCTCTACTTCTGCACCAACTATTTATGGATTATATCATCATTGTGCACGCATCATCCTTCCATTGACTCATGTGCATTCTCATAATCCGTCGGGATTTCCTAGAATCATTTAAAACTTCGGAGCGTCCTCCAGTATTGATTCATGGACATAGTCAGAGACAATTAAATGAGATGATTTCATTAATGATACACTTTAGGTTGTGCCTTACTCATCTACTTCCTTTATAGGTGAGCATTGATCGAACCTGGCGGTCTCTCCACCTTCCTTTATGGATCCACAGCCTCAACTACACTTCCACCAAGTGTTGTTGCAACACCTTAATCTATGGTATACCCCATACTGAGGATTTCTAACCTTGCAGGAATATTTGCAGCTGGTATGTGTGATCTTGTCACTTTAGCGACATCAGTGTACATTCTGAAAATCGATTATTCTTTGTCACTTCACATTTACATTTGTGGAGTACAAGAATCAATATGAGACACAGTGGGAACACACCATGACAATTCTTGTCGTTCCCTTAGAAAATACTTTTTCTTATCTCCCCCCACGACGGGAAGATTGTCTTATTAAAATGACAACCGACAAATCTAGCGGTAAGAGATCTCCTGCCAAAGGTTTTAAAATGCGGATAATTGTTGGGAACTCATATCCAACATAACTATACTTAATAGTTTTGAAGACCCATCATAGTACTATGTGGAGTCGTAATGGCACATATATAGTGCAACCAAAAATACGTAAGAACACGAATGTCAGTCTTAAATCCAGTTACCAACTGGTACGCATAAAAAGTTTGACTAATATTGGGTTCTAAAACGAATTAACTAAAGATGCGTTAATATTGCACATTCCCCAAGCAGTTAAAGGTAGGTTTGTACGCATAACCATGCCTTAGGCACCATCTATAACCTTTGATGATAGCCTTTGCGAGACCTTGGGGTATAAGATACTCTGCATTGATCCTATTAAACATGCAATAACCATCAAGTCCTTTTGGTGTACACTTACTAGCATTTACATGGGGTGGTGAGCCCTTATATGTAAAATATGTGCTAGTAGTTTTCCAAACACAAATTTCTTGGGAACTACATTTAGTCCAAAATGTCAAAACATTCACCAGATCCATAAGTCACTTTAATGGTCCGCATTCTGCATGAATATTTTTCTAAATTTCACCTTGTTTTCTTTGTAATATGGATTGTTTACCATTTGCATCTTAGGATGGTCTCAATCCTGTTTTATTGAAGACTTTGTGAAATGAGTGATATGCTTTCTTACTTAAAAGCCTAATGGGAAGGGGGGTTGTGCATCTAGTAATTTAGAAAACACTTATTGAGAGATATCAGTCACTTTGCATTCTTTCAATCTTTTTCCCATTTCCGTTCACTCAAATAAAGTGATATTTGTATGAGTTCTTTCAAAAAAATCATCATGTCACAACCAAAGTTTCTTTAAGGTTATGCCCAAAGCCTGTATGAGTCAGTTTCCAACATTTCATCATCGGAGTCAATATGGATTCAATAATCCAAATATTATAGTGAATTAGATTGCACTAGATTGACTCATTAGTTTCTCTAAAATATATTTCCTTCCAAATATATTAGAGACTATAAAAGATGCAATCAATTACTCATCATTGTGATGTTCCACATGATATCCATTTGCACGGGTTACTTGGGAATTTTACAAGGTGTGATTATCTCTCGGTACATCAAGATATTTTGCGACGTCTTTGTTCTATCTTGAAAACAAATTTTGAGCAGTATTGTGCTCGATGATCCGATCCTCGTAGTCACATTATAAGGAAATAGTTCAACAACTAGTTTAAATTCCTTAGTGGAATAAAACCAACTATCAGGTAGACATTTGGGTCTTGAGAGTTTTAATAAGTGGTGTGACCTTATTACGTAACAAAAGTAGGATTTAACTCAAGCACTTTAGAGTGAATATATATTACGTTTCACCCAATACATATCAAGTGCTTTAGAGAATTTATGTCTCGTGTTTTCATTCCATAAGTGCATACATTGGATCTAGTTCAACTGAATAAGTTAGTCAATTGGCCAGGTAAAGTTCTTGTTGCCATTAAAGTTGATGTGAAAATTGGTTGCTACTATGTTACACACAGTGCATTGTATATACCAACACCTATAACCAGGTGCATTTCCAACTCTTGCATTTATGATGGAAGCTAGAAATACATTTTAGCTTCATCCCATGATATATATGTCCCTTTTCTCATGCTTTATATGAGTCATTACGTCTAACCCTTATTACTTCGGGGTTCTTTCCATTTTCAATTTTGCTACATTTAGCTTAATTTGAGAAGTTTCTTTATCTCAGTAGGCCAAGAGAATCTCACTACACATTTCAACCAATTACTTTAGGTTGAATAAATTACTAAAGATAGTTCTCTTGTTGTCATACTTCAACATATACTGGTTCGTTAGTATCATAGATGAAGTAGAGAAATGAAAATTTTCTGACTTATATGATCTTTTTTGAGTTCTTCCACAAAAAATTGGAAAACATATGATTTTATTTGAACATATCATTTGAAACTACTGACAGATTAATAGTCGAGCAAGTGGACTACATTCCACGAAACATTCAAATTTTGGGAAAAAAATATCAAGTACGCAATAATGGTGTTCAAGTACTTTTAAACCCCAAACGAATACACTATAATCAAGTTGGTACAACCAATTGAACAATAGACCACATGCAACTATAGCCAATATACTCAATAGAACAAAATAACAAGACCAAAATTCTTAATGGCCAAGATCAACAGTCATAATCTAAATTGACCATTTATTTGATAAGGATTTATCTTAAGACATGGAAAAATATAACTAGGCATGTTCTAAGAACAAAAAAATAAACCCAACAAATATCCAACCTTAAAACCCACAAATAGTTACATACCTTATGCCAAGCTTTGGTTCCATCTATACATACGCATAATTGGTGCCTGCTCAGACATGCACGGACAACCACCAGAACGGAACATGATAAGGCTGGGCTGGACCGGACTGGGTTAGAACGGACAGATTGGTCGAAAAAGTTCAGAATCGGACAGATTGGTCGAAAAAGTTCAGAATCGGACAGATGGGTCGAAATAGTCCAAAACCGGACAGATGAGTCTAAATAGTTCATAATCGGACATATGTGTCAAAAAACATTCAAAATCGGACAGATGTGTTTCCTTCTCCACTTTTCCAAGAGAATACCGAACGGACGAACCTTCCGTTCTTTCCCAGTAGGATTACCTCCAGACATACAAACATATAATATAAACATATAAATATAATTGCCAATCTATTATGGGAGTTGCATAGATAAGGATTAAATCAATTTGATTATGCTAAAATACCACAATCAAAAACAGGGAGCACCAAAAACATAAAAAAAAAAAGATAAACAGATGGGAGAAAGTAAATCGAACTTATCTGATTTTATTCTATGTAGAAAAAAAAATAATCAATCGATTCCATCTAGCTCCGTGTTAGAGCATCGTGCATGATAACGTGTTTGAGGAGAATTAGAGGTGAAACATGGAGAGATGAGAGGAAGAAGAAGAAGAATCTTATTAGGAAGATCAGTAGTTCTATTACATAGGTTACATTATATACATATAAATGGATAACCCATGAACCACATATCCATGGGTCGTAGGCCCTGTAACAATTTGGTAAATATAGTTAAGTGTTATTTGTGAATATTGTTTAATTTGCATAGACTTTTTCGGTCATCTTCAGACCCAAAATGATATATTAGGTAAATTAAAACTATAAGGGTAGTTCTTATGAAGTTGGCAAATTTGATTTGTCAATTTTGTTCCCCTATGGAGTTGATTTGCCAATTTTGTTCCCAGTATGGGATGATCAATTTTTTTTTTATTTTTTTTTGTTTTATGCTAGAAAAGATAAATATATTAAGCTGAAATGAATGAAGCACATAGTTTAGAAGATGAAATAAGGTGGTGAGCTTCCCCATTCATTTGTTATAGCACTATTCATATTATATTTGGTTGCTTTGTCTACGGAACCATTACACTCTCTACTAACATAAAAAAGATTGTAGAGTGAAAAAAAGTTCATAAGAAATAAGAAATCATCTAAAATAAAGGAACTAGACCAACTAATCTAGTTAGAACTTTTATTTAAGTAAGAGATAACAATTTTGGCATCTCCTTTTATAGAAATCTTTGAGAAGTTCAACGTCTTGAGCCATTTGATGACTTCCGAATCGCCAAGCTTTGAGCCTTCCTCTGCATCACTTGCTAGACCGAAGAATGGTTTTGCAACCCTTTTAGTTACCCTCTGTATTTTTTTAAGATTATGCCAATACCAGATATGTGCGTGTTTAAATCAAATGAGTGATAAGCACGTCAGTGCAACATTTTTACTCCCATATTTACACTAGTTAGGACTCGTATTTTGCTAATGAAATTGTTTTAAGACATTTGCAAGAATTACAAGTGAAACCCGATCACCGGGAGGATAAACGGCTAAATGTAAAGCTAAATGGAGTCTGCGACAACAATCACCAAAATTAGTTATGGCACCAGAAGGAGACAGCTTAGTTGATGTGGGCTGCCAAGTCACCACTCAAGTTACTAAAAGCAGAAAAACAAACATATTTCGCTTCATAAAAGGTCATTTTTTTGTTTTTAGAAGTCGGTCTGAAATTTTACGCCCATAACTTTTAGAAGTCAAAAAATTATTAGTTTTTTCTTTTTTTGGACATTTTTTTGGACATTAATAAGGGTGAAATTTAGAAAAGAAAAATGAGAAACAGTTACAAGGAGTTGGCACAAGTCCAAAACTTATCCCATATTGCAGAGAACCATCTCTAATGACAATCTATAATTGCGTCCCAATTAGTTACAAAATGCCTTAAAGTATAACAACTGAATCAGGGACGGATCCAGGATTTCTTTTGGGGTAGGGCTGGATTATCACTAATTCAGAAGGCGGTCGGAGGCCGCGGCAATTTTTTTGCAAATCTGATAGCTAGTATGCAGTTTACATCCACAAATGAAATACTAAGTAGATATATAGATATTAAAAATTAAAATGATCAAAATCATTAACAAGAAGTGATCACGGATTGAAAAGTATATTTTACGGAAGGGAAATGAGAGATAATTATATTGAGAGAAAGCTATTCTTTTTACCCATAGATTAAATTTATATCAAATGGGCTAAATATTATCTTATCAGTGGGCTAAAAATACATCTAAAGAGTTAAAATACCTTACACTAATGGGCTAAAACAGAATTTTCAACAAATTTCAGTACAAATTTTTTCTTGGGCCAGATTTAGGGACGGGCTATAGCCCAGGTTAGCCCATTGCTAGGCCCGTCCCTGAACTGAATCATTTCGGAATTGATCCCCAATCGAAGAAAAATCTTTTCACTTCATTGATGATTGTAGAACCATTCATATGTCTTCTCGTAGCCATAACTCTTTGGTTTATCTCTTTCCGAATTGCCCAACAAATTGCGTATGCTAGGATCGTCGAAATCTTTTACTTATTCTTCTTACCTTTGTTTTCAGTCCAACATGTCAGTTGCTCTTTCACTATATGCTTGTGTGATCATCGTATATTGTATTTAGACTAGGGCTTAACCCGTGCCGTTACGACACAGTCAAGGATATGTATTTCAAATGTATTCATCGATTCATACATGTCATAATTTTCTGAGAAGAATCGAACCAATCGATCCAAGTCTAAATATTTTGAGGAGTTGGTTAACAAACATGTACCTATCCTCAAATCTTCTAATATTGTATTTGTCAGTCATACAACCTTTTGGGACAAATATAGTTAATCGTTGGAGCAAATTCTATGGGACTTTGCAATGTAAAATTTTAGCCAAATATTTAAATTTATGATCAACAAGAATGCTTATGGTTGTGATTTTTTTCCGGATTCACTCTTACATCAGTAATAGCTTCATAGACTTGAATAACCAACACCAGGTTTTCAAGCGCTTCTTCTTTTGAGCCTTACATCAAAGGCATTTTCAGTGTCTAATTTACACAACACACCTAGACAATTGTGTTTGAGCCCTGCATCAATCAGTACACCTCTAATCAAAATCCCATCTTGAATTTATTTTCCTTTCATAAAAGCTCCTTGATGTTCTCAGATCAGTTTGGGTACGACCCTCTTGAATCTTTCAGCCATTGCTTTAGCGAGAATTTTATAAGTGCTGCATACTAAACTGATGGAACGAAAATGCTACGGTCCGTCGCTTTCTTCTTTCTTTGGCACTAAAGTGTTAAATGAGCAATTGAATCTCCAGTTGACTTTTTCTTGAGTGTAAAATTCATTTATCACTGTCATGAAATCAGACTTGATAACTGGCTAAGCTATTTTATAGAATTCTACATTTAACCCATTAGGGCCTGGTGACTTATTGTTACCAATTTTTTTAATAATACACCAAATTTCCTCCTCATCAAAAGGTCTTTCCATCAAAACACTTTCTTCATCTGAAATTGAAGGAGATCAAATTTGTTTAGTTGAGGTCTCCAAACATGTTGTTTCTTGAATAATTTAGATTAATGTTACACAAACTCCTCATTGATTTCATCCTGATTGAAGTTGTCAGCCCCATTGATTTTGAATGTGTGAACTGAGTTTCTTCCTCTCCTTCCATTTGCATATTGGTGGAGATAATTTGTATTAGAATTACAATCCTTTAACTGATTTGTTTGGCTCTATAGAGCCATTTCTTGTGTTAATTCGTTTGAATTTGCTTGAGTTCCATCTTGAGTTGCACCCTCTCAATAAACCTCAGTACTCAGCATGCGTTGTTCTTCACTGATATTTTTGGCATTTATTTCCTTTTTCTTAGCTGCCACATGCCTATATTACTCTCTGATCCATCTTGTAATGAATTGTTTTAAATTATGTAGTTTCTTGGCCCATGTGACGCTAGGAAATCCAAAATATTGCACTCCAGCCCACTATATTTTCGAATTATCCAAAAATAATGAATTTGTTAGAGCATTTGCTCGGTTAAACCTACAAGTTTTGCTATCTCAAGCTTGTTGTCAATATTAGGTGATCAAAACTATATCTTGGTTTCTAGTCTACTAAGTCAAGTTTCGGATAGGTTAGAATTGTATTTGTGTATCAGAGATCACCCTTGAAGGCTGAAGATCGACGAAGACATTTTGGAGAAATTCTGTATCAGGTATGTGAAGACTGGACCATTCTATTTTAATCAGTATACCATCATTTTATCTATTGAGACTATGTCGTGTGACTTATAGTAGATTTACAAATAAGATGTTTCGAGTCAAGCTTGTCTTGTAAAAAATCTCGAAATATGATTTAGTGATTGGATGTTCAAAAGTCCTGAACAGTATTAGTTCTATGAATTAATTTGTGGATCAATTGAAAATTTCCCATGCAAATGATTATATCACTTGGGAATGTTTCAATCATCAAAAGAAAGATATATGAACTTACATAATTTCTACTCAGGGTAGGTTGGCGAACTCAGTTTGGAAACCATAGATATCTGAGATTCAGAAATATAGGAAGGTGCTACGACCCAAAGTCGAAGACTTGATAAAAAAATCTGTCTCACACAGAAAAGTCTATGGATTGAATAAATCTGTCTCCCACAGAAATACCCAAGAGTTTTTGTTCCGTCTTTTGATAAATCAAGGTGAACATGAACCAATTGATAAACCTGTCTTATATTCCCGAAGAACAGCCTAGTATTATCAATCACCTCACAATAATCTTAATCGACTAGTAAAACAAGATATTGTGGAATCACAAACGATGAGACGAAGATGTTTGTGATTACTTTTATCTTGCATATCGGAGAAATTAATCTCGAGTCAATTATTTCAATTGTACTCAATACGATAGAATTGGGCAAGATCAGAACACGCAACTACAAAGAAAATAGTTGGGTCTGGCTTCACAATCCCAATGAAGTCTTTGAATTCGTTAACCTATAGGGTCTCGAAGAAACCTAAGGTTAAAGGAGAATCGACTCTAGTTATGCAACTAGTACACACAGGAGGTGTGGGGATTAGGTTTCCCAGTTGCTAGAGTTCTCCTTTATATAGTTTTCAAATAAGGGTTTGCAATCCAAGTTACCTTGGTAACAAAACATTCAATATTCACCGTTAGATAAAAAACCTGATTCAACCAAGCTAATATATTTCAACCGTTAGATCGAACTTAGATTGTTACACGCAAATGAAATGTACCCTCATTTAGGTTTATGTAACTGTACCTAAACGTGTACACCATGTTGGTTCACAAATACTTAACCGAGGTTAGCCATATGATTACTCTCATATCAACCTTATTCATCTTAACTATAACTAGTTCAAATGACTCAAATGAAACTAGTTAAAGAGTTGTTAAATTGCTATATTCTCATAGAATTATACAAGAACACAATTGAAGCATAATTGGTTTGATTCACTCGAATCAATCATGAACATTATAGCCATGGTTTGCAAAGATTGCATTCCTTATTATATAAATGTTCATGTTCATGTTCATGTTCATAACCGATTTTAGAACTTTAACCTTCAAGTATGCAAACGTGTACGCATACTTGAAATACCCAGACCAAGATTGAGTTACGCTAGTACACAAACGGGTATGCGAACTTCAAATCCCAGCAGAAATTCTAGGACATGAACCTGTACGCCAGTACACAAATGGGTACGCATACTTAGGTTCCCGGATTTCTCAAACCAACAGGTACACAACCGGGTGCGCATACTATGGTTCCCGGACATGGATTACATATGTGCAAGGGTGCAAAACATGACATATACAATAATGGTTAAGTGTTCTAAACTCTTTTTTCAATCATTGAAACTTTCTTAGAGGATGACAATAGCCGTTTTCACACACTATTAGCATCAAAGCAATTTTCAAGTTATTGAAATAATCATTACGAAACATTCTAAGGCAACACCAAATGATTGTGTCACACAAACCATGTAAGATGTTACTCATCAATTTTCACATGATATAAGATGAACTTGGTCGAAGCAAAAGCTTGCCAACACATATTTCAAGAAATATGTAAGCGAGATAAACTAAGCTCGAAATATCAAATTTGTATATAGAAAACTATATCGTGATGCGACTTATGTCTCAATATAGGAGATAGAGTAGAAATAGATTTTCCAAGTGATAGATGAGTTTAAGTCTCCACATACCTTTTGTCGATAAAGTTCCACAAGCTCCCCTCAGTAGTTCTTCGTCTTCAAATGATTAACGCTGTGAAAACTAAGCTCAACTACACAATCTATGTCCTAGTCCGAGACATCTATAAATGGGCTAGAAATCAAGACTTATATTTTTCATCACTAACATTGACAAACATGCTTGAGATATCAACGCATGCGAGTTCGACCAAGCAGTGCTCCAACAGTTATCCCCAAGAATCTCGGTATTTTTACTCAACAGTTTTGGATTGATATTAAAAGGCTTCCACCAGAATTCCTAAATATTGACGTGGAAAATCATATTGCAAGTGTAGTAGGAAAACAAGAATTTCCACAACCATGTCTATCAACTTAAACTGGGAAAACAAGAATTCTACATGAGTTCCAAGAAAACAAAACCTACTGAATAAATGAAAAACATTGTGACCGCTTTCCCAAATTTCCGATCAAGCAAAATTAATAATGTATGGATTCAAAACCTGTTTCATGTAGATTAGTTATTGGCTAATTTCATTGTGTTTATTCTAAACGAAAGTCTTCAAGATATATTACTCTCCAACAACACTTAACAATAATTTTAGCAAACTGAATTGACCACCAATACTGAAATCAGGCAATAGGAAAAAAGCTGATTAAAAAATAGCATCACATTCTAATAATTCACTTCCCGTAATAACGGAACCCATCCTGCAGTTAGCTTATTCTCCAAAAGCTGTTGAATATCATCAAAACTGTAAACTCACTAGTTTTCGCCCCTCCAGGAATGAAGGTTTCCCAAATTAAGCATGTTTTCCACTTGAGCATGCAGTTGATAATCCGTTTAACCGATACCATTAGCATGGAATTCATTCATTCTAGTTCCCTAAATATCAGGATGGGAGCAGGAGCCTTTTATGACCTTGAGATGCTTCGTTTGCAAATTATATATTACAAGAGTCTTCGCATCAAACAATACAATAGGAGACCTGATCATTAGAGAAACTCAGTATATGTGTAGGAGGGAGCCCCAAAGAGCAAGAGCAGAAGGAAGCTGGTAGTAAACCATTATGATCCTTAATTTGAACATCCAACGTCTCTTCTTTGACCCACACTTGCTTCACCATGTCCTTCAATATATATATAAGCAACAACCGTGAAGATTTCTTCATTTTACTTGAGAAGATGTTTTCATTTTACTTGGCAAAAATGAAAATATAAGCAACAACTGTGCAGCGATAAACAATGAATAAGTCCTATGGTGTGCTAATCTAGCAGCTAGATTAGCAGTCCACATCATCCAGGACAACCTGCTAAGTCCTATGGTGTGCTAATCTAGCAGCTATATTAGCAGTCCACGTCAGTTAGGACAACCTCCTAAGTCCTATGGAAGTGCTAATCTAACATGCTAGTCGCAGAATCAAACAGTGCCCAGCGCTATTTGGTTTAGCGCAACCAATCTCAGCAGTCAGATCAAAAATAAATCTAGATGTGCTAAACCATTCAACGAAAAGGTGATTTTTATGGCACTAAACCATTCAACGCAACTATCTCGCTGCTAGCTCAAGTGCGAGCAAATGCTAGGAGAGAAAACTAGTGTTACAAATAGACAACACTTTTTTTTAACTGCAACACTTTTTGGCTCATGTAACAGCTCAATCTAGCCTATAGGACTTAGTTTAAAAAAAGACTTTGGAAGAAACTCTTTTGTGTTATAAACTAGAAGTTTCTTTTTAACCATTTTCCTTTATAGATTTTTTATCTTCATTCTAATGGATTTCGAATCTCATTTTATGCATGAACTTCTTAATTTTTGCGATGAGTTCTATTGGATCTTTGTGCGTGCTTATGCATTTTTCTCATGACAGATTGTCAATTTTGGTTGTATTGCCTTCCACATTTCTACTACATCCTGTAGTTTTGCAAAGTAAACAGGTTTCAGCGTTGAGTATATCTCAGTATGAGATTCATTGTTATCTCCCTGTACAAGTGTTTGTATCCATGAGTAAGCGATCCCTTATTCCGCTTATTCCGATTCAACATCCGATCCAAATTCAAAAACCTAATTTTCCACTCAATACCACCCGTGATTATTGGAGTCATAATTTTTTTGTGGATCACATGCAGCGATATCTAACAAAAAATATTCCAATCTTTTCCTTGATTATTCTTTATTGTTATTCAGGAAAAAAATATATACGAATTATCTTCCCTAGTTTCATTCCTAAATAAAAAGAAGAGATAACCATTGTAATCTTTATAGAACAAAAGAAACCTCAAACCCTAGGCAAAACTCTTCATCTGGTGAAATAATGGATTCCGGTAACAACACCAATCTCTCTAATATCACTGAAAGGGTGAGGGTTGCCACAATCCAAAAGGGTAGGGGAGTTATTGGTTTTTCGAGGAACTCAAATGAAGTTGCAGATGCTTGGTCAAATAGCTTGATCGGAAAACTAATGACTACCAATGATGAAATTAAAACATCGAAAATTAAGGATAAGTTGAACCTTCTTTGGAAAAATTATAGGAAAAGGGAGGTAAGAGTGTGGGAAAGTAACTTTTTGTATTCAAGTTCAGTTCCCAGAAAGATATAAAATACGTTTTTAAAAAATATTCTTGGAATGTTCAAAGAAGTTTACTAACTCTTTAAGAATACTCCACAGGGAAAGCTTACAAGGATTACATTTTTACAAAACAAGCTTGGAATGTTCAGTTTAAGGGGATACTGCTAGAACACCATCATGAGGCAGTAGCGAATGAAGATATTAAAGACTTGGGAAGCAAGATATTCACTGATCCTATAAGTTGCGGTCCACAATATGGAAAATGATCACTGCTCGTATTGAAATGGATCTTTAAACTCCTTTAATGATAGAAGAATAGTGGAATACAAATTCGGGTGAACCAGTATGGATCAGATACCATTGGGTTAAGCATCCTCATAGCCTCTGCAACCAATGCTATATAGTTGATCATGATGATGAACTTTGTGAAGAAAGAACGGAAATATTATGTAAGAGAGCAATGACTCTTGAGGAATATGAAGAATATTATAATTCTAAGAACAAGGTTGCTGAAAAAGGTGTTGAAGAAGAAGAAGTAGATCAAGATAGTGACTACATTCACATAGTGAAAGATATTGAGTTATTGAGTTATAAAGAAAAAGCTGAAAAGACGAGGGTGCCCAAATACACCACAATCTTTCAAATATCAACCTATAAGTCCGATATCAAGTGTGATTGTCTATGGACAAAGTCGAGACAATGCAACAACTGTGGTATACACTTTGTGTGATCGTTTATGGATACGAGATTGAGACAATACAACAACAAAGTGTTCACTTGATAATAGGTACAGTATAAAACTGAAACACTATAGGATCAATATCAAGTGACAAGGAATTAACGTACAAGTGTATTTACTTTAAATTATAATAACCAAATTATAATTATGGAAAATAAAGTAAACGACACAACAAGATTTTGTTAACGAGGAAACCTCAAATACAGAAAAATCCGGGACCTAGTCCAGTTTTGAATACTCTCATAACTAAGCCACTATACAAAATATAATACCAAAAGCGTATAGTTGAGACCAAGTAGACTACCCCTATCTACTTAGTTTCCTCAGTATCCCAGCGCTTTCGACTCCTAGAGTGACGCACGTGAATCACCAATCCTTTTGATCGTATTCCAAAAAGTAAAGGATAAAGCGTTTTGGTAACCACTCTATTCAATCTTTGGTAATAAGATATTATGAGTCATTTACAAAGGCTCTTTCATTTAATCTAATAAACTCCTTTGTCTGGTTAGATCAATCCAAATTTTGATTACCGAAATAACCAATTTATAGATTTGCAATTAATCAATATAGAACTCAAAGAGTAACTATAAAGTGATGTTGATCTTACACAACTAGACAATCAAGTCTATCAAAGAGAATGGTTCTAAAGATCCCGTCGATACTTTGATCTAGTTTGAGTAAGCCTTATATCAGAAGAGAAGGTTCTCAAAAATAAACAAACTAGGTGCAATCAAAGTTTCAACAACCGTTAGTCAATCAAATCAATAATCGAAAACTAAAATAACAATGAAATTATATAGTTTCTCACCAACGGTACTTGTAGAGATTCTTGATCCCACATGAGTCTTTAAACGAGCGGTCTAAGAGATTTCGCCTAATTAGGGTACTTTCTTCTTCAGATAGACGGCTCCACCAGAAACAACACGAATGAAGTTTGCCTGGCTCTTAGGATAGTTTGCAAGAAATGAAAACTCAAGTATTTATAGACCAAGGTTGTTTGGACAACAAGGAAATTCCAAAACCGAAAATATTTTCAAGATATTCATTAAAATACCTAATTTCGGTTTTCCTATTTCCAATTAATTACCAAACCATATTTCTGAAAACTCCGTTAGAAAACTTAACACATTAAATAATAATATTTTTCATAGGATATGCTTTAATTGCTGGTAATTAAAACATATATTATGAAAATCATAATTTAATGCTTTTCAATATTTCGGTTTGGGATCACCTTGAGTATCAAGGAATATCTTTGAACAATTAATGATAAGAGTTATGTACATGTTCAAATAATGTCGACATCTAGAAGTTTCTCAGCAAACCCTAATTCCAAGCTTTACACAAAACATGAAGAGATATGTAAATATTGGAAATTTAGTTTTGCTCCTTGGGAACCATGACTCACAATGTAAGTTGTGGCCGGTTATACCGTGCTTCCCAAACTAGGTTGTGACCGGTTACACTGTGCTTCCCAGAGATAGCTTGTGATCGGTTACACCTTACTTCTCAAGTTATCTTGTGATTGGTTACACCTTGGTTCCCAAAGTAGCTTGTGACCGATTACAACTAACTTCCTAAATTAGCTTGTGATTGGTTACACCTTGCTTCCAATAGTAGCTTGTGACCTGTTACACCATGCCTCACAAATTAGCTTGTGACATATTACAACTAACTTCCCAATGTAGCTTGTGATCGGTTACTGATACATGTGTATCTTCCTCTCTCCGGGAACTAGTGATCCTCAAGACGGATTGAGAATAAAATTATAATTTGGGAAGGAATACTGATTTTTAGGCAGCATTCTTAGATAAGGAAATATTTCCTAGACAAGGTAATATTCCTAGATAAGGAAATATACCTAAAGAGGAATTATTCCTAGATAAGGAAATATTTCCTAGACAAGGTAATATACCTAGATAAGGAAATATACCTAGAAAAGGAATTATTCCTAGATAAGGAGATAGATTCCTAGCTAGAAGGTTTTGGAAACCGTTGAATCTATAATAGAGATGGTTAAATCATAGCTAAGACACCTAGAGTGTGGTTTGTGATACAAACACACTTAGATCTAGAGTGTGGTCTGTGATATAGACACACCTAGACTAGAGAGAGAAGCTCGTGATGCAATTAATTATTGTAAAAGCAAGCTTAGCAAACAATTTAAGGTTGATCCACTGGTTAGAGAGATTGTGAGCGTAACAAAGAGAGAATTGTAATAGTTTTCTTGTTCACAATCTACGTAAGATCTTTTTATTCGAATCTGGTTTCTAGTGTGTTCTGTTTTCTAGTTTTCGTTTATTATTATTGTGAATTACGCCTCTATAATAATAGTCAATAAGGTACATAGATCACACGTATCAAGTTGGTATCTGAGCAAGGTTTGTTACCTTTAGGTAAGATTCCAGTGGTTTATGGTCTTCACTAGATTTCTCTACAAAAAGCTTGGTGAGGTACTCGAGAAGCAAGAAGACGTTTAAAGAACAAGGGAACCAAAGATGGGAAAGTCATTTGATGATCATAAGCAAAGTGAACCATAAACTACGGGTTAAAAGGATGCTACACAACAAATAGACATGAAGTTGGTTCAAACTACCCTCAAAAAATTGACTGAATGTATTCGATCTCATACACCCAAGTCGAAGACGAAAGAAAGACTATGTTTTCATTTGGTGTTTTTGAAGAAAAGAACGAGCAAGAACAAGAACAAGAACCACTCGAACAAGATTGCGTTATGGGGCAAAGAGTGACTAAGACAAGATGAGGAGATATGGACGCTTTTAAAATTAGACGTCAAGGTCAAGTTTGCTGGTGAAGGGTACTCTTGAGTTCCCTAGCCTCCAAATATAACTTTCACAGGAGTTCAAGTTCTTTGAGAGGGGGGATGATACATGTGTATCTTCCTCTCTCCGGGAACTAGTAATCCTCAAGACGGATTGAGAATAAAATTGTAATTTGGGAAGGAATACTGATTTTTAGATAAGGAAATATTTCCTAGACAAAGTAATATTCCTAGATAAAGAAATATACCTAGAAAATGAATTATTCCTAGATAAGGATATACTAATCTAGAGAGAAGTTTGTAAGGCAATTAATTATTCTAAAAGCAAGCTTAGCAAACAGTTTAAGGTTGATCCACTGTTTAGAGAGATTGTGAGCGTAACAAAGAGAGAATTATAATAGTTTTCTTGTTCATAATCTAGAGAAGATATTTTTCTTCGAATTCGGTTTCTAGTATGTTCTGTTTTCTAGTTTTCGTATATTATTGTTATGAGTTCTGAACTAGTGATCCTCAAGACGAATTGAGAATAAAATTGTAATTTGGGAAGGAATACTGATTTTTAGGCAGTATTTTTAGATAAGGAAATATTTCCTAGACAAAGTAATATTCCTAGATAAGGAAATATACCTAGAAAATGAATTATTCCTAGATAAGGATATCAAGAATACAAAACAAAGCTAGGCTAAGTTTGCCTGTCTGAGTGGTGGTCAGGATTTGTCCGTGGGAAAGATAAATCAAGGGATGTGGTTCTCCTGACCACCCCCTACAACTCGCACACGTGGCATTAATTCCAATATTATGAATGAAAAATGAATACTCAAGTCAAGATATGGAAT
Organism: Papaver armeniacum; assembly: GCA_023531295.1. Classification (NCBI taxonomy): domain Eukaryota; kingdom Viridiplantae; phylum Streptophyta; class Magnoliopsida; order Ranunculales; family Papaveraceae; genus Papaver; species Papaver armeniacum. The sequence continues at coordinate 378,641 of JAJJWW010011127.1, forward strand.
TTCAAAAATTATAACGGGAAGGTTCGAACTCATGACCTATTGTGTCATAAGAGTGGCCTCTAACCAGTGTTCCACCTTGGTTGGAATTGATAGAAAAGATAAATCAACAATGGTGGTTTGTTCAACTTAAATACCATAATTGCTTTATTAATTAGTGTTTCACTAATTGCACATAATAAATAATCTATTCATTATAAAGTGTTTTATTAATTAGTGTTTCACTAATTGCTCATAATAAATGACTAATCATATTTTAATTATAAATGTTTTCTTAATTAATTATAATATTTATTTCTATTAATAAGTTATTTTGATAATTAGAATCAATAGAAATTTTCTGCGACAATGAGTAGTAGAAGAGGTGGAGGCCGAAAGATTAGTGGTGGTTAAGGGCGGAGCCAAGCACAATTATATTTATTTTTGTTCTTTTATCATAAAATAGGATACAAAGTCCATTTTTCACATGTATCCAACTTGCCAAGAATTTTTTCTCCCTCTCTCCTCAAAATCCTGGCTCCGCCCCTGGTTTGTGGTGGAAGAAGTAGTGACAGGTGAATCTTTGGTGAGTAGTGATGGACAATATTAATTTTATGTTGTCGTTACAACATCGATAACATCGTAGTGTGGAAGATGTGGTTGATTGTTTTTAACACTTTTGATAAAGGAAGGTACCATATATTTTAGGGATGATATCATACAAGACAATATTTTCATGATCGTAGTTGGATCACCCAAATGGTACCCCCGTTATCTTTGGTACTATATCGTATAAATCATGATTTTTTAATGTTAAAATAAAATTGATTGCAATACAAAAAAAGCATATATACACGGAAAAAATAATAATGAAACTACCTCATACATGGCATTTGTGATTGAAAATTAGAATTTCGTCCAACAACCTACATGGGATGGGCGGCAGTGATGGTGGCAGTGGTGGAGTCAAAAATTGACATTGAGGAGGCCTATTTTTTTTTAAAAAGAAACATGTAAACTTTGGTGGACTAAACCATAAATATATATGGACAAAGTACTATTTATAAAATAAACTAAAAAATTTATGTAGTTATTAAAAATTTAAGGGGTTAGAGCCATGTTAGTTAACCCTTGGCTCCGCCACTAGGTGGTGGTGGATAAAAAAAAGTGGATTCATATGGTTTTATGGTGGTGACGGGTATTGGTGAACAAAAACATATTATGCAAATTTCGTAACGCCAAAAAATGTGTAACGTTATATTATAAAGTATAAAACGTGGTTGATCATTCTAATGTTAAAATAAACTCGATAAAACACATGTCCATTTTAAAAAATTGGTGCAATCAATTGCCATGTTATGTAATAACTAAACGAACGACACGAATCAAGATCAGAACATATGAAATTATTTATTATCGATTTGTTTATGTAAAGAGTGGTCAGGATTTGTCCTTGGCAAAGATAAATGATTAATTAAATTTCTATTATAAATGTCCCTTTAATAATCTAACATAAATACATAATTTTACTAAAAACTATATTAATTCTAATGGTGGTAGTGGAAGTAGGGTTAGTATAAGCGGTGGCGGGTGTTTGTGAATGGTGGAGGCGGTAACATTAATATTGGTGGAAGAAATAGTGGCGGTGGATGGTTTTTATGGTGGTGCGGGTGTTGGTAATAGTAGTGTATAATAATAGTTTTTGCTTTTTAGTGAGTTTTATTGTATTGTGAAAGATGTAATTGGTTGTTTTTAGCACGATTGATAAGGACAAAACCAAATATTTCGAGGATGATGCCGGAACGTATAAGACAATATGATCATGACTGTTCGATCACCCGTATTATATAAAGGAAATTGGTATACCCGCGTAAGAGAACATTTGCCCTCTCAAGTACTATTACATTCTTTTTCCTGAAAGACCATCAATGTCGAGTTGTTTCGCGACAACTACCTACAAAGACAACAACTTTCACTCAATTCCCGATATAAAACCTTATTGACCGGGAAAATGTATTTGCAATCTAAAAAATTTGTTTGAAAATTATGTTTGTTCATCAAAATCATCATAAAAAACTCTAAATCATAAATCTAAATTTCGCCTCCGATGTTTATAGAATATTTTTTATTTTACATTCTCAAATCATGCGACCTCTTGATGACAAATCAACAATATCAAATTACGGATCAATATGTATAGGTTTCATTCATTTGGGTTAGAAGGTAGAGTAGACACAGATGGGTAGATCACACATAAGAACATGACCGAGAATACTTCAATAATTTGGTCAAGAGATAGGTCAAAAATTTAAGATTAACTTTCTATAGGACTAATTAGATCGGCTTCGATAGGAGCTGACTAAAATATGGATTAATAATAATTTTCACGTAAGACAATTGAAAAACATAGTTTGGCTAACTCTGCCTATGTAACGAGTGGTCAAGATTTGTCCTTCCTCAATTGCTATGTTATGTGAGAAGAAGGTGATATCTAAGATTGAGGTATAATTCGGACCGTTAGATTCATACCATTTACAATTGGATGCCTTGAAAAAATTGACGTGTTGTTATTATTATTACAGGCAAGGGATACATTGACCACACTTGCGCAAATAGCTCACTTCGCAAATGATTGGTGTTGCCTATAATGTCTAGAATGCAACGAGGAATTTGAGGAAACAAGGCACCAGAAGCAGTGTCCGAAGTATTTTGGATATAGTAACTTAGACCCGATGTAATACTTATGTTCTTTTTTTTTTTTTAGTTTATCCACAATCTATTTATTTAAGAAAAATGAACATTGCAAATACATAACATCAACAAAAATTAGACAGATTGCGTTTGACAATAATGGCTATTGATGGTCCGGAAACAGCAAAAGAAAGGAATTGTTGTAGAAGAATTGTTGGGATATACAACGGATTACTTGATACGAATGAAAGAGGTATAACTATTTCGATTCTGAAATCACATAAAGTTCACAATAGAAGATGACATCAAGTTTAAAGTTAGTAACAAACATAATATGGATAACTAAAATGTTAAAAACAAACAAGATATATAAACTTAGAAAGCCGTGGGACTTGAAGAGGCCAATTTTGAAAACTACAGTCTTAGAAAGCAACGATCCACAATACCATTTTTTTTTTTATGAATATTCAACGTAGAATATGTCAACTTTTGGTAAAAGATCTATTGACAATCTATTAATTTGAAATAGGATCATGGAGTACAATATGTGTTCAAGGTTCTTTATGAGGTAATGTGTCGCCAGATTGTATTCCAAGTGAATGTAGGAACATACGGAAGTGACAAAATGTCCAAGACTTTTGAAGTTACCAAAGCCTTCGTTAAGACGAATTGTTGGGCACAATACTTTGTTGAAGATTTAATGGCAGAGGTTCGCATATATACAATCCCTTCGAAAAGGTAATGGGTACACATTTTAAACATTCTCATCTGATGGGTGTTGAAAAATTACAGGAAAATCATGTCATATTGGATAGTTTGTATCATTCGTTCGATGCAAAAAAAATACTATTCTCTGTCTATTTGGAGGATCGACAACATGACCATGATAGATGAGTCAGCTGGAGCGAAATAGGAGCATGTGGAGACTTTTATGGACGATATTGATTAGTTGATTTCACGGAGATGAGCGCTGCTGACGACATATTTCCAAAAAAATATTTAAACTTCCATGTTCATGTAGAGCATTATCTCATTATAAGCAATGAACCTAAATAAAAAAGTGTCTGGAAGTTAAGATTATATTTCTTTCGTTTGACCAAATCTCCGGCGGTAAAATATTAAAGGAAAAAATAAAGTAAAAAAGAATGGAAAATCCCAACTATTTTTATGACAAACACATATTAAATCATAAGGAGTTGATAAGTATTCGGGATACAAATTATACGATATATTAAAAATTAAACAACATCATGGCCCGTGCCGTTACGGCACGGGTTAAGGGCTAGTACTAATCTAAAGAGAAGTTTGTGAGGCAATTAATTATTCTAAAAGCAAGCTTAGCAAACAGTTTAAGGTTGATCCACTGTTTAGAGAGGTTATGAGCGTAACAAAGAGAGAATTATAATAGTTTTCTTTTTCATAATCTAGAGAAGATATTTTTATTCGAATCTAGTTTCTAGTGTGTTATGTTTTCTAGTTTTCGTATATTATTGTTCTGAATTCTGTCTCTATAATAATAGTCACCAAGGTACAAAGATCAATATGTATCAGTTACACCATGCCTCACAGAGTAGCTTGTGACTGACTACAACATACTACATAGTATAGGGTATGACCGGTTATACCTCAATTCTCAACATAAGTTAAGATAGGTCTAACTTTTCATCTTGCATTGGTCATCCAAAAGATATTCAATAAAGAACCGGTTTAATCATGATTTTCCTTTCAATTATGAAACAAGTTCTTACATATGCTTCCTTAAACTACTGTAATAATACATAGTTTTCTAGGATGAAATCACACCTATATCTTACACATATAATCAAGTAGCTAAATACAAAGATTATGTTGATGTCGTATTTATGAAGTTCCAAAAGATAAGCGTTTATACTTCGTAATTCAATAAATTCCTTGACACTTTGATCATAATGATATGACCAAGTCTACCAACAAGGGCTAGAACTTAATCCCACTAAATTAAAAAGCCACACAAATCATAAGGGAAACACAATATCAGATCGAATAATTAGGTTAATAAAAACTGAAACTAACATCTCATAATCCGAAAGCAAATAACATAAATATAATCATCCACACAGGCTATGCAATCGGAACTATCAAATAATGAAACAAATATTATAAAATAAAATTGTATTCATTCATAATTGATAGCTTTATTCGAATAGACCTTGTACAATATATCAAAATAATTCAACAATTTTTTTTTCTTTTTTTTTTGAGTTTGATATATAAGTTGATTTTCATTATTATGAAAAACATTTACAAAGCTTTGGGCGGCAACCTAGCAACAAGCTGAGCACCAACACCCTTTTGAATAGCAATACCTAGCCTATGAAAAATGAAACTACCAAAACCACTACTTGCGTCATTGTTCACTAAACAATTCTTCAGACGCTTGAAAAAACATAAAGTATCCTCTCCAAGTTCCCCTAAAGTAGAAAAAGCTAGAACACCCAGACCATATCCATGAGAGACACACTTGTCCATGTATTTAGTGCGTTTACGTGAAACAACACTAGAGATAGCTTTTCCTGGAACGAAAGAGCGAATACCATCACCTGTAAAAGGAGAGACACATGTAACATCCATGCATACATCTTGACCATTTTCCCAGTTAAGGACGAGAATATCAGAATGCCTTAAGCCTTTGTCATCATCAGACAGAAACCCAAGAGAGACTTCCTTACGGGCAGGTACACTAGCTTTGTAGCAAATGTCAGCAACAATGTCACGTACAAAGTCATGACGGAACTTAATCCCAACATCTTTAGCACAATGGAGCGCGTGATCCCCAAAGATATCCATAGATTTGTTGCAACTTGAGCATAAACCATTCTCAACAAATTGAATAGTCTATTCATAAATAAGAACTTTGAACTCTCCTAGAGTTTGTCAATTTGCTTTGGATCCAGATCAGAAGATCTCAAAGGATTCAAGTCATCTCAATGATAATTAATCTTGATTCAATACTCATAAGATTGTTGTTGACTTCCTTGACTTCCTTTCGCAAATCTCTTTCCATGTATGTACCTCACATAAAATTAGATCTAATTTTAATGACATATTTTAGAGAAGTAATCATTAACGGATGAAAGCTCTCCACTAGAAACATCTTGATTAAGCTCTGGAGTAGAGTCTGAATCACCATCTCATGATTCGAGATAAAGTTTCTTATTAGGAAATAAGATAGTCCAACTTTTTCAACTTTGTGAGAGTTGCAACTAGAGGTAGACATTTCATCAGATCTCTATGAAATGAAATGTTAATTTCATTCTCCTATAAATAATAGGAGTTTTTCTCACAATCTTTGAGAATATTATTCCATTTAATCAACCGAAAATTTATTCAAAAATATTTACAAACACATCCTTATTGTTTATTGGAAATAAATAATAAGGATTCATGTTCATAATAGCTTGGTTAAGTTATCAATTTTCGGTTGTTGAATTTTCTCCCTCTGAAAAATTCAACATTTTTACAAATTTGAGAATTTTTTATTTTTGAACCGTTAAGTTCTTTTCTCAGATTTGATGCATGCTCTTAATATCCAAAAGTCATATCCCTTAATTGACTTACTGGATTAATTTTTTATTGGGAATTTGATCTTGCCATTTTAGACTGACAATGTTTGTCTCTGTGTGAATTGCTAGGACATTGTTTCTGATAATGTCCCCATTGTTTGTATCGGAGACAAGGTCCAAATGTATTCCGATTACAACTCTTATGTTTGATAGATTTATCCAACCTTTTCTTTTGGTCCCATTTTTGGTTTAGACACACCGTGAGTTGATTCACAAGAGTATACACGTATATTCCTCAATTTAGAATTTTTTATTCTTAACTTTCTGATCTCATCATGACAGCAATTGATGTCTTTGATAAGTTTAGATATTTTTTCTTTTTCATAACACAGTGCGAGTGCGTTTTTCACAAGACGTTTGTTAAGCTTTTCTTTGTCACTCAAATAACTTAACCTGATTTGATCAAGAGATGATTTTATTCCTTTGATTTCAAATTCCACAGTCTGAATTCTTTTCTCTTGACAAAGAAAATCTTGTTGAAAAACCTTATAGATGAACTCTTCTTGTATATCTAAATTCGAAAGTATATCAGAATTCTAAATTTATGTAATAGTTGCAACATAATTTGTCTTATAGTCTTGATTGTCCTCATCAGGGGAGTAATCAAGAGTTGCAGCATATGCATTTATTTTCTATCGAATATCCTTTGTATGCTTCAAAAAAATAAATACATATATCCCTTGTAGGACAGTCTGGAGAGATATGACCAAAGCCTTAGCATTTGTAGCATTGAGGAATATTATCATCATCATCCCATGTATCTTTTTTCTAAGGAGCAGAAGTATGACTTCTACTTGATACATAATGATTTCTCTTACGATGTCTCAATAATTTCTTGAATTGTCGAGTAATAACTTTGGAGTTTGCCGGACAAGAAGTCGACGGTCTTGCAATGACTTTGAAAGCCGTGATTGTGTCCTTTTTCCTTGTAGACAAAAAATACTGATAAAAAATCTTTAGCTTCCCTACAAGAGTAATTCTTGATAAACAGGAAAGATCAGTAGCTTCGATGGTAGCATGTTTGTTAGACTCATGTCTAGATGGTAATCTGAGAATCTTGTTTATTGTATAATCAGCTAAGCGTTTAAACACATTTTCTGATCCGTTTATTTCTGACGATTATATCCATCAATGACTAATAACCAAGTATTAAAATCGCGCGATTGAAGAAAAAAATTCATAGAAGAATTCTACCACAGATAGTTAATTACGTCAAATCCTGGCGGTACGTTAACAAAAATCGATTTATGTGTATTCAAATTCATTCTTATAGGTTGAATCACACCAAACACAAATTGTTAGATCTTTTCGTGTTTGCCTTCTCTGATACCAATTGAAAAAACGAGGGTACCCAAATACACCACAATCTTTCGAATATCAACCTATAAGTCCGATACCAAGTGTGATCGTCTATGAACAAAGTCGAGACAATACAACAACTGTGGTATACACTTTCTGAGATCGTCTATGGATACGAGAACGAGACAATACAACAACAAAGTTTTCACTTGATAATAGGTACGGGATAAAACCGAAACATTATAGGATCAATATCAAGTGACAAGGAATCAAAGTAGTACATTAACTAATAATATTTTCCAGAGGATATGCTTTAATTGCTGGTAATTGTAACATACATTATGAAAATCATAATTAATTACTTTTAAATATTTCGGTTTGGGATCACCTTGAGTATCAAGGAACATCTTTGAACAATTAATCATAAGAGTTATGTACATGTTCAAATGATGTCGACATCTAGAAGTTTCTCAACAAACCCTAGTTCCAAGCTTCACACAAAACATGAAGAGATATGTGAATATTGGAAACTCGGTTTTGCTCCTTGGGATCGGTTCTACCATGACTCACTATGTAAGTTGTGACCGGTTATACTGTGCTTCCCATACTAGGTTGTGACTGGTTACACCATGCTTCCCAGAGGTATCTTGTGATCGGTTACACCTTACTTCCTAAGTTATCTTGTGATCTGTTACACCTTGGTTTCCAAAGTATCTGGTGACCGATTACAACTAACTTCCCAAATTAGCTTGTGATCGGTTACAACTTGCTTCCAAAAATAGCCAGTGACCGATTACAACTAACTTCCAAATGTAGCTTGTGAGCGGTTACACCATGCTTCACAAAGAATCTTGTGACCGATTACAACTAACTTCCCAATGTAGCTTGTGACCTACTACAACATGCTACACAGTATAGGCTATGACCGGTTATACCTCAATTATCAATATAAGTTAAGATAGGTTCTACCTTGTCATCTTGCATTGGTCATCCAAAATATATTCATTAAAGAACCGGACCAATCATGATTTCCCTTTCGATTATGATACAAGTTCATACATATACTTCCTTAAACTTACGTAATAATACATAGTTTTCTAGGATAAAATCACACATATATCTTACACATAATCAAGTAACTAAATACAAGGATTATGTTAATGTCGTATTTATGAAGTTCCAAAAGATAAGCGTTTATACTTTGTGATTCTCTAATGACATCTAATCAAGTCTAGTTTGAAAGTATCTGTATGTTTGTCGTTTGTATTACCTTGTTTCCTTTATGAGTAAAAATGTCCAGCATTCATGATCAGTTCATCTGAAGTTGAATCAGTTCCGTTGGAGGGTTCTTCAGACATATACTTTCTGTTCATATATAAGACTATGTAAATACAATGCAGATAACCCAATCAAGCTTCCAAAATTCCCACAACTGTCTCTATCTGCTTAAGTCGGGAAAACAAGAATTCTACATGAGTTCCAAGAAAACAAAACCTATTGAATAAATGAAAAACAACGTGATCGCATTTTTAAATTCCTAATCAATCAAAATCAATAATGTATTAAATACATGTTTCATGTTTCATGTAGATTTTTTTTTTGATAAAGAAAATGGCAAATTTGATTAAAATTTAGACGTCACCAAAGTGGTGACAATATCTATAATACAAAACAGAATGGGTTTTTGAGCTTGGATGGATGGATAACATTTTGAGAGGAAAACATGTGATCCGACCATCCCAGTCTCATCCTAGCCAAAGACATCTAGCGGCCGTGATGTTTGTAACCTCCTTCCATTATGAACCTAAATTTATTGACATTTAATTAATTGATCACCCCATAACTCAAAAGATTAATTGAAATATTAAATATATTAAATTCTAAAGAGGTTAATGGTTTAAAGTATACAAATTTCCTAGACTAACACAATATATTAGTTGGATTTAGTGGTGGCAAGGTGAATATGATGAGAAGTGATATACATATTTATACCATTACATTTGGTGATGTATATGGCTAATTTTAATAGGTCACATGGACATTATTTTGTCTCGAAACAAAATAGAGAACTCTCTCGAAATTGAACGATTAAAAGGTTGGAAATTCTTTTACATTAGCCATAAACAGTGTCGTTACGACACGGGTTATTTCTTAAAAAATAGCAGTTGAATAAACACTACATTTTAGAACTGCATGGGTGTTCTTATTGATTTAGCGATAAAGCACCATAATCAGATGCATTGAAAAACAAAATTGGTATGGCTGAACTAACATAAGTTCACAGCACCATAAGATTCACGAACACGATTCATCAAAATTTAAGTCGTCATTATTAATATTATGACCAATAATTATTCAGTTTCATTATGTGCCGTTACGGCATAGGTTATTTCTAGTAAAGAGACAATAATACAAAAAATTGGTAACTGCTGCTATTACCAACAACAACTTCCCAGTTATTAATAAGAGTACTAAGAGAATAACCATCAAACAGCTTAGTCGGAGAAGCCCAATTATACATAGTGCATGTAATAACCCCGATATTCGGCAGTGGTTGGCCGAATGAAATATAAGTAATGGTTTGTCCTTTCCTAACACCGAGGCATTTTCAGCACAATTGGCTCCAAAGTTGGCAAAAAACTCTGTTGATAAGCGTGTAATGACCCGTCCCTCCACCTATACTGTCCCCGCTTAGCCATTGCGGTTACCCGGCAGTGTGGGATTTTTCAACGGGCATCTCTGCGGTGATCCAACAGCAACTTCCCGGGAGGTCACCCATCCCTGGATTACTTCCGCCCGAGCACGCTTAACTGCATAGTTTCCTGCCAACTCTGAAGCCAATTGTGCTGAAAAGGCCTCGATATAATGTAGACATTACTTGTCTCCTGTGAGAGTAGTATTGTTGATGGTGGATTTTCATTTAAGGTTAAAATTGTAAAAAACCAGAAAATTATGCGCTAACATCTTGTAAAAGATAAAGCCATTAATAAGTGTTGAATACTTCATCACTTTACTAATTCACCTAGAATGGAGCATGTGGCAACAATCCCATTCGTGAATTAAATACATAAAATTCATCCAGGTTGGAGCATGTAGCAACAATCCCATATACCACCGTGAATTTATAGCATTATTAATTAATACGTGAGCAGCCTTGTATTTCCTGTACCCATTATCAGTGCGGCATGACGACTGAGTGTTGCTCTCCACACAGCAACACGAACCTCCAAGCATTATAATGAAAGCATGTACGAAATACCCGCAGACAGGCGCAACTCTCGGTGTGTTAAACTAGCCCGATTGAGCAACTCTCGGTGTGTTATACTAGCCCGATTGAGCATCGGACTATCTCAGATCGAGTATGGATATGATCTCGTTCATCCAACTTCACCAAAGCATGATTGGATGGCGGATCAATTCCATAACCCCCAAGCAGGTATAGAATATTCACCTGCCGAATCAACGCGGACCCGCATGGTCGGCCTCCCCAAAAGATTGGCATAGCTTGCCAAAACGTCCAAACCAGAGCGGTATGAACGGAAAACCCTAAATTAGGGTTTGAGGCATATTACATGTGTCGCAAAAGCGGTCTCAACCATCCATCTTCGCAGGTATAGATGGAGGGTGTAGATGTAGATTCAAAGGGCCCAGAGCATGTCAACACAATCACCGAGCGCCCGCCTACATACGACCGATCGGTCAGGACCAACCATGGTTGGTCATCCCAAGTCGTGCGCCCGAACAGAGCATGACGCACGGCCGTGAAACTCAAAATTAGGGTTTTAAACATCACGAGCGTCCATTTTCTCCGGCACGAATGAAAGGTTCGAGATTAGATTAAGCAGTCCGGCCATACCAAGATGACCACCGTGGGCCGTCTATCCCCTCACCCGATCGGCCAAAGCATATCATGCCGGCTATCCCAAAACGCGCGTCCAAACTAGCGTGGTCACACTTCCCAAGCGCAGGCCCGATCTCGACCACTCAACTTCACCGGATGATTTGAGTGGCTTAGATCACGTTTTCATGGGACAATCAGTATAGGCGTGAACACCGACCTACCACCTACACTCCCCAAACCGATCGTCCAAGACCGACCAAAAATTCGTTGTCTTGGGACGCGCGCCTGAAGATGGCATGATGTGCGGCTCTTGCGGCACTAGTTTTCTGTCACAAATTGATCTCGACCACTCAAATTCACCGGACGAATTGAGTGGCCCAGATCATACTTTCGTGAGGTAATGGGGTATAGGCGCCTACACCGTCATGCCGTCTACACGCATGTACGATCGGCCTGGCCAAAATCGTATCCCAAGCTTGGATTCGACCAGTGAAGAGGGATGCTTGCGCACCTCCTCTAAAACCCTAATTTCATCAACGGTCGTGAGATGAGTGTCTCAAAGATCATCTCGTCCGTCCAACTTCACCGGCTTGGTTATACAACCACGGTCGAGTTAATTGGTCAAGAAGGCGTCTTGGTGATCACCACCCGTCACTTTACCACACCATGATGCGATACTGCATAAAATACACACGATACTTCACAAGTATCGACCTCTGAATAACGGCAGTTATTCAATTTAGCATTACATGCTACTTTACGTGGGTTCCACGATCCACACACTCGAGACATCAATCATGTCACAAACCGGGGATACATCTCGGGGTATTGGTCTCGGCGGTTTACATGTGTAGCACGCAATGCGCCATCACAAGAACGTGTCAGGAAGTCATGGACGGTTAGTGATGATGGGAGAAGTGGGCAAGACTGGTCGTGTGACACTAACACACGACTCCACTACTCCATCACTCAACTTTCTCCACTTCCCACGAGATACGAAGGTTAGGCTAAAAGACTTGTATAAATAGGTTCTCCTCCCTATTTTCCAAACAGGAGAAAACAAGGAAACAAGTCCAGACAACAGAGGCAAGTGTTGATACAATCGTATTCAAACACCGGAACTGATAGCTTACACCCAGCAAGCCAGTTCATCTTTCTGATACAAGTCATTCATAGCCAACACCTTCACATTCTCAACACCTTCTTCGCTTCCCTCCCTAAGATCAACCCCATCTCCTTCACTTTGTGACCGAAACAAGTCTGGAACGGCCATTTCTTGGTTTAGGCCGGACTTGCATAGATTGATCTCTTGAATCTACAAGCACTCACCGCGCAGTGTATTTGTTTAAGGTTTATACTCATTTCTCATCCACACACCCCAAATTACCAAAACCGGTAGAAATAGTTTTCACCCATAAACAAGTATCTGGCATAATCGCCCAGCATACTTCCCTACCCAAGCACAAACGAACTACCTCTAGTTGTATCCCAACTAACACCGATATTGTTCCCACTTACCCACTGCGGTTATTATCCAGCAGTGTAGGATTTTTAACGACACTAATGCGGTTATCCAGCAACAGCTTCCCAAGAGGCCACTCATCCTCGAATCACTCCTGCCCGAGCACGCTTAACTGAAGAGTTTTATGCCAAATCTGGAGCCAATTGTGCTGAAGAGGCCTCGGTGTTATGAAAGGACAAACCATTACCTATATTCCATTCGACCAACCACTGTCGAATATTGGGGTATCACAAAGCGTGCTCGAGGTGGGGTAATCCAGGGATGAGTGACCTCCCAGGAATTTTTCGCTGGATTACCGCAGCGATGCTCGTTGAAAACCCCACACTGCTGGATAACCGCAGTGGCTAAGTGGAGACAGTATCGGTGGAGGAATGAGTCATTATATATGGTAACAGAGCCGATGATGAGTCACCTGCCGAGGGTGGGAAGGCACGCTGGAAGGGGTTGTTCCAGGTGCTTCTCATGATGGGAAAGGAACGTCGTAGATCTGGTCTTGTACATATTCCGGAGCCGAGGTCGGCTCCAATTTAAGGTGGTGGTATTTTAATACCCCGATATTCTGCAGTGGTTGGCCGAATGAAATATAAGTAATGGTTTGTCCTTTCCTAACACCGAGGCCTTTTAAGCACAATTGGCTCCAGAGTTGGCAAAAAACTCTGCAGTTAAGCGTCCTCGGGCGGGAGTAATCCAGGGATGGGTGACCTCCCGAGAAGTTTTCTACCGGATTACCGCAAAAGGTAACATACCCAAAATTTTCTTAACCATAACTCTACTTTTCTTATTCGGTCATTCTCAAAGAATGTCCCTAACAGAATCCGCAAAAGCCCAGATGTTGATGGTGGTTTTTATCTTAGGGTTAAAATCGTAAAACTATGCACCTGGCATGACGTCACCATGACCTCTAGCGCATTTATTGACCATTAACACATTTATTGAATCAACCAGCATGCTTACGTAAGAATTACCAGGGTACCTTTTTTCTTTTTATGTATCATGTTCCACGGCAGAACCCTTAACATTGATTGACATCACCTGTACAAAACCCTAAAATTCTCATGCTACCGCGCCAAGGCATGCCAGCCATGCCAGCCGCACCTCCGTGCCCAAGAAGACCACCGCCGCGCCAAGGCATGCCAGCCGCACCTCCGTGCCCAGCAGCACCACCGCGCCAAGGCATGCCAGCCATGCCAGCCGCACCTCCGTGCCCAGCAGCACCACCGCGCCAAGGCATGCCAGCCATGCCAGCCGCACAATGTGCCAAACGGCATGCCTAGCCATTGGCCCCACATACCAAACCAAGCCGCACCTTGCCTTAGCCCTAGCCATGCTAGCCGCACCATGTGCCAAACGGCATGCCTAGCCATTGGCCCCACATACCAAGCCAAGTCGCACCTTGCCTTGGCCCTAGCCATGTTAGCCTCACCATGTGCCAAACGGCATGCCTAGCCATTGGCCCTACATACCAAGCCAAGCCGCACCTTGCCTTAGCCCTATCCATGCTAGCCGCACCATGTGCCAAACGGTATGCCTATCCATTGGCCCCACATACCAAGCCAAGCCGCACCTTGCCTTGTCCCTAGCCATGCTAGCCTCACCGTGTGCCAAACGGCATGCCTAGCCACTGGCCCCACATACCAAGCCAAGCCGCACCTTGCCTTAGCCCTAGCCATGCCCACGGCATGCCAACTTAGCCGCGCCACCACGCTGGCCTTCCCTATGCGGCCACTAAAACGAAGGCGTGCAACAATCAACAGCCACCCTTCCACCTTAGATGCAAATCTTAGCCGTCCAAGGTCGCCATCCAACGCATGGTAACATTTTGCCCAATGCCAAAACCCTAATTTTGGCCGCGCCTAAACTATGCCTCCTCGGGCCCGCAATATCTCTCCTGAATTCTTCCTGAGTTTTACTGTCGGGATGTTTTCACCTCCCGAACGAGTTCAAAACCTAAATATCCCCTTGTAAGGAGATAAGAAATTCTTTTCCGGTCGATTTGAGGGGCGGACCGTCAAAATCCGAGTCCGTTCGAGAATTCTACAACGATTCTAGTAAAGGACGCTAATTAGGGTTTCTAAAACGAAGGCGCGCGGCCATCAACGGTCCCCTTCAATCCCAGGATCAAATCCTAGCCATCCAAGGTTACCAGACAACGCATGGTAACCTTTGGCCCGAAATCCTAAGTTTGGCCATGCCCAAACCGCGCCAAGGCATGCCATGCCCACGTCATGACAACCTAGCCGCGCCACCTTCCTGGCCTTCCCTATGCGGATACTAAAACGAAGGCGTGCGACAATCAACGGTCCACCTTCAATCCCAGGATCAAATCCTAGCCATCCAAGGTTACCAGACAACGCATGGTAACCTTTGGCCCGAAATCCTAAGTTTGACCACGCCCAAACAGCACCACGGCATGCCAACCTAGCCGCGCCACCTTACTGGCCTTCCCTATGCAGATACTAAAACTAAGGCGTGCGACAATCAACGGTCCCCCTTCAATCCCGTGGATCAAATCCTAGTCGTCCAAGGTTACCAGACAACGCATGGTAACCTTTGGCCCGAAATCCTAAGTTTGCCCACGCCCAAACCGCGCCAAAGCATGCCATGCCCACGGCATGACAACCTAGCCGCGCCACCTTACTGGCCTTCCCTATGCGGCTACTAAAACGAAGGCGTGCGATAATCAACGGTCCCCCCTTCAATCTCATGATCAAATCCTAGTCGTCCAAGGTTACCAGACAACGCATGGTAACCTTTGACCCAAAGTCTAGTTTGGCCACGCCCAAACCACGCCAATGGCATGCCAACCTTCCCGTGCCTTCATACCATCCTTCCCTATGCAACCAACGGAAGCGTGCGACAATCAACGGACACCTCTTCTTTTAAGATGCAAAATCTCGACCGTCGAAGGTCACCAAGCCATCAAGTCTCTCAAGCTCGACTTTTCAGACGAACAACAACATGCTACATGTTTTCCACAAAAACATTCGAGACATCAACACATATCACAAACTGGGGGATCCACTTTGGGTATTGGTTTGGCGGTTTACAACGTGCGGCGTACACTACGCCCATCATAAGGAAGTGTCATAAGGATGAGGCGGTTAGTAAATACAGGGAATAATGGTGAAACGCTCTTTTTTATGGAACATCAATTCCATGCGTTAACGATTACCACCTCCTCCCATTTACTCACCCATTATTCAATTCCTTAATGAGACCAGAGTACGTTTCACTCCGACTTGTATAAATAGGTCTTACATATTTCCACCGAACAACAAGTTCGGTCAGGAGCATACACCACTTGTATAAATAGGTCTTACCTATTCTCTCGAATCTAAAGTACTCCCTTGCAGTACATTGTTTAGGGTTTAAATTCGTTTCTCACACACACACCGAAATTACCGAAATCAGCAGAAACCATTTTAACCCACAAACACCAGTTTATACCAAAGCTAGTGAAAAAAATAATTCCACAGCCTAGCAGTCTCTGTGCAATGCAAGAACATATGCATATTAGTTTCTTGCTCTATATTGTAAAATAAGCAAATACTAGAATTGGTTCTACCAGCCTTTTCCAAAAAGTCAAGAGTGGGAGCACCATTAAAACACAAAATCCAAACTAAAAAAGAAGCTTTTCGCGGGACTTTGTTGTTCCATAATTGCTTATGAGGGAAAGAAATAAGGCCATCCACATCTAAAGAAGTATAACAATTAGCCACAGTAAACTCACCTCCTGTAGCATCCCAGATTCTCACATCATCTGCATCTGAATCTCCCAAGATGGTAGTAGGATCACCAAGAAGCGGAATCAGTCTAACAGCATCACCCAATTCTTGCTCTTTTAAATGCCTTGCAAAACCAAAATCCCAAGCAGATGAGACTGAAATAACCTCTTTGATTGAAGCATCTTTTTTCCTTGACTGTTTGTATAGCCTCTTAAAAGAAATCTGTAAAGGTTGATCACCAATCCATTTGTCCTTCCAAAACAGCACCCTATTACCGCTTTGAATATGAAATTTAGAGTTCTGAACCATATGATCTTTAGCTTTTAGGATCCCCAGCCATAAGCTATGACCTACAGATTTAGCATGAGAGTTAGGAAGAAATGCTTCATAATTACCTTCAAATTTTTCATGGACTATTTTTCTCCATAATACCTTCTTCTCCTCCCATACCTCCATAACCACTTACAGTGTAATGATTTGTTAACTAGCTTAAGCTTTTTAATCCCAATGCCTCATCTCTTCTTGGGAATAACAACTTTTGTCCAGGCAACTCAACTTTTCTTCCTTCCATTACTATTAGAACCCTAGAGAAAAACTCTCACGATCTTTTCAATTTTCTTCATAACAGAAACTGGCATCTGAAATATTGATAAATAATATATTGGCAAGCTGGCCAACACACTGTTAATCATTAACAATCTCTGTCCTTTGGACAATTATTTTCTTTTCCAGGTAGACAACCTAGCTTGAATTTTCTGGATTATGTCATCCCAAATATGTTTATTCTTGGATTTGCTGCCCAAGGGATTCCTAGGTAGTTAATTGGGAATTGAGTAAGTCCACAACCAAAAGCTTCAGCACATAAAACACCATTATGATTGCTTCCAATACCCACAATTGTACTCTTCCTAAAATTTACTTTTAAACCAGCTATGAGTTCAAAAGCTAATAAAACATTTTTTTAAATTGTTTACATGTTCCACAGAGTCATCTAAGAAAATAATGAGATCATCAAGAACCGTAAATGATGTATTATAGTCCCAAGTAGGAGCTACTTTGAATCCGAGAAATCAAGCCATTTGCAGCAGCCTTCTTTAACAGGAGAGAAAGAACTTCTGCAATAATAATGAAAAGAAAAGGTGAGATTAGGTCACCCTGTCGAATACCTTTCTAAGACTTGAACATATTGGTTGCCTTCCCATTAATTAAGATAGAAAATCTTGCATAGGAGATACGCCACTTAATCCATCTTCTCCAAACATGGCCAAAACCAAACTTTTCTAAGGCCAAGTCAAGACAGCCCCAATTTATATTATCAAATGCTTTCTCAAAGTCTACCTTACAAACGAGTCCAGGTTTGTCTTCTCTTTTCCTTGAATTAATGAGCTCAACAGCAATCAAAATACCATCATTAATCTGCCTATCATGAACAAAAGCACCCTAATAATCTGAAATAATAGAAGAAAACAATTTTGAACCTCTCATCTAGTAGTTTTGAAATAATCTTATAAACACCCCCTATTAAGCTAATTGGCCTGAAATTATGAAGAGAAACTGCTCCACTGCATTTAGGTATCAACTTCAGGTTAGTGCAATTAAGCCTCCAATCAAGAGAGTAAGAACTTTCAAATTCTTTAACCAAAAGCATGAGATCAGATTTTATAATTTCCCGAGTACATTTAAAGAATTCCATAGTGAATCCATCAAGGCCTGGAACCTTATTTCTACCAAACTGCCAAATAACATTCTTTACCTCTTCTTCTGTAAAAGGTCTTTCAAGAGAGATGTTTCATGTAGATTAGTGATTGGCTAATTGCATTTTGTTCATTCTAAACGAAAATCTTCAAGACATATACTCTCCAATAACACTTATAATAGATTTAGCAAACTGAGCATCAATACTGAAAAGTCAGGCAAATACAAGCAAACAAGATAACGAAACGTTACAATACAACCGAAAGTACAATAATGAGATTAAGCAAGCGATGGTGTTCCAGGAAGAGATAGTGTAGAATAGGAGTGGTCTAAAGAGTCTTCCCCGTGAACTTATTTATTTCATGGCTCCAGCAGAAAAACCTTACAACCTGAAATTTGGTTGCTGAAACCCAAATCTTGATCTTGAAATATCAAATTCCCCGAAACCTATCTGGTGTGCACCAATAACAATAGATGACGTAGGCTTTGAACCTCCATCAACAAATGCGACACACTTGACATCATCTTTAACCTGTACAAGATCCCACCAGACGACCCTCCACTGACTACGAGGAAAGTTGAAAGCAACACTTGGTGGCACGACGGGTAATCCACTTTCAAACTCGGGAGGTATCGTGGATGACTTATAACAGGCAGTAAAAGGCGCAACAGAAGCAGCCATAGCAATATTCTTGCTCTTAGCCCATTCGGTATGAACCTTGATAAAAGCCTTGTAGATTGACGTCTCCAGAGTAGTATATGGAGCTAGAATGTTGATTTCTGTTCCTCCGAATCCGGTTTCCTGGTTGATGGAAAACAACTTTTCATCTATTGGTACTGCTTTACCATATACCTGGATTGATTTCAGATCAACGTAATATCCAGCGGTCCTTACCGGGTTAATCAAGAGTGGCGTGTATTCTAAAACTCTATCTTTAATACCCCCTGAAGAGAAGTCAGAATGAATGTAAGGTCCACCCCCGAAATAAATCATACCGCTAGAGTTGTATAATTCCAGCGCAAATATACGAGAGAATTTAAACTGAACTGCAAATTGGTTAACTAGAGAAATAACAGATGTGCGCCCAATACTAGCCACTCCAGTAGAACCCTTGGCAAGTCCACTGAAGATATTACTAGTAGTTGCACAACCGAATCTGAACCGGCTAGGGGATACAGGCGGTATCCCGTCGCTGTCAGGGTTAGGTACAACCGTCACAAGATCTGAAATGAGCTCACTGTTACCGGCATCTCGAGTTACTGGGTTAACTGTGACCATGTTACATGCACTATTGTTATCACCACATGTAGTGGTGATCGGTCTGCTCCCTAGAAGGCACTGAGGTGTCCTGCAGTCAACTAGTTGATATGACGATGAAGCTTTATTGCAACGAAGCCAGGTTACTACCCCGCCCATGTCGAGGACTAGATTTGCAACTGTTCTAGGAGTTCCTTGGTTGAGTTTAATCATGTATTGGAGGGTAGATGCATCTCTCTCAAGATCAAAGACGATACTGGCAGGTTGAGTAGCAGAAGATGGTAACTCTATCTGAGCATTGGAGAATGAAAGAAACGCGAACAGAAGAAGACATTGAATGATAGGAGAAGAAGCCATGGGAATTGAAAGGAGATGATTAATTTCTGTGTGGTTGTGATGATGGAATACTATCTGGGAATGGGTTGGGTTAACTTATAGACAGTAAGTCAAGACAAGTCTAAACAAATTGGATTACTATATGCAAATAGTACGAAAATTACAGTCAAGATGGTCTAAACATTCAATTAGTTTATGCAAACAGTACGAGAATTACATGTGCGGAATAGCGGTTGATGCAAAAATTGGAATAGTGGTTGATGCAAAACAATTTAGTACTCTGAATTCCGACACTTTGCTCAACTTGTATTACGCCTACTCTTGAATAATCTGTAAAGACGAGCCAGTGGTAGTATTATATTCTCTCCGGCGGGTCATTATTAGCAAATAATATATGAATCTGCTTTTGATCGATGCAAACGACAAGATTACGCTTAGGCTAAAACAAGATAATGATTATTTTCATGCCCAATAATTATTCCAAAATTATCACAATCCGATGTAGTTATGTAAAGGGTGTAAATACCCTAGTAAAAGCGAGAGAAAAAAACTGTGTAGGGTGTAAAAATACATATTTCCAAACTAAATGTCGGAAACTCACGAAGTTTGTATATATTCAGAGAGCCCTCCAAAAATATCCACCGAAATTCTTAAATTCTTAATATTCAAAAAAGCAAAAACAAACATCCTTTAGAATCAGTAAACCAGGGATGCAGTTTTTTGGGTAAGGTACCAAAGGGCATCAGACCTCTGCATTAACACTCTTCCAAAGTGACTCCAGGAATGCTATTTAGGATTAAAGAATATCATCAACCCAGTAAGTAAAAACTTCTTATACTCATTTTAAAGCATTTTTACAATACAAATTTAAGATGTCAATAAGAATAAGCAAAGATTCAAGTTTTAAACTACTGTGAACTTCAACATGGAGCATCTGAAAATATGTACCCATGAATGCTGATAATACTAGAATGGAAATGAAATCAGTCTTAAACTTAAAATTTAAGTTCGAGAGCAACTCATTAAATATGACTAATTCATCTATAACGAATGTCAGACTTTAAAGGTGGGCTATCACAAACAAATTAGATACGTGATCCATTTTTCTTCAGTTTTGGATTGTAACAGTTACGAGTGCACTATAAGAAACTATTAACTACACAAACACACGCAGCAACACCAACTATAGATAATGATCATACCAACAAGTTAATCACTCATAGAGTCATATGTATTTGATTCTAATAAACAGAAGCAGGAAAGACAAGAACGAAAAGCTGCCTAATATTTCCTCAATATATTTTTAGCTTAGAAAAAGCTATACCTCTTTGTCTAACAATAATTGGATAAGTTAATTGTACGGAGATGGAAACTGCAATCCCCCTCAAGCAAAAATAACATATAGACGGTACCAAAATAGTGAATGACTGGAAACCAGACATGAGAAGGGAGATCTAAACTCGAAAAGAATAATATGAAAGAGATTTGATGATACCATACTAAGGAGATTGTGACAGTGCCGATGATAATCCATTATACCAAACCAAAACAAACTATTCAAACTAGTTTTTGTTGTTCCGGAAACTCTCTTTCATCGAAGCAACTTTCTTCTTGCACTGAACCACAGTCTTACCTGGAACTGCCGCCGAGATACGTTGCCAACGCTGATTCGTTTCTTTAGGGAACGTTTTCAGAGCCTGAACCAAAGCCCTTTCCTGAACAGCAGACCATGCTTGTTCATTTACTCCCGAAGAGACCCCATTTGAATGAATTTCACTCTCAGGACTTTGCTGGCCTCCATTACTAACACTTGAAGACTTTTCAGGACTAACACTTTTGTGACCATTAGCTTCTGGACCATTAGTAGGACTACTCACTATCCCTTCAGATTCTTGCCTGGTGGTCAGTGGGGATGCAATTGATGGAGACGCCTTTCTCTTCTCTAGGAATGAATCGAAGGCTTTTGCTGAATCGGGTTTTTGGAGAAGTACCGTCTTTGTTGCCTTGAGAATCTCGTCTACAGATCGCCCTGTACCAATGTACTCTGAGATAACCTCCCATCTTCTAGAAGTTCCTTTAGGGAACTTTTGAATTCCTTTTCTTAAGAGTTCAACCTCTTCTTTGCTCCAAGGTTTATCTTTCTTTTCATAGCTTTGTAATGGATTCTCCACCTTGACTTGCACACTTGAACCATTTGGAAGCTGGTTCTTCATCTCTACTTTCTTAATATCAGTCTCGTGATAACCATTTGGTTGCTGGTTCTTCATCTCTACTTTCTTAATATCAATGCACTCCTCATCAGTCCTTCCAAGGGCATCTTTAAGAAGACGGGCACGGGCACACGCTCCTGATTTTTCTTCAAGCTCACTGCAAAGACTCTTTAGCTGATCAATATCAAATGACATGCATAGACTCTCAACATCATCTTCAGTGACCTTATAAGAACGTTCGGAAACCACTAACGCTGAAACAGTACGTAAACGTGCACGCTCTTTGCGCAGGAGCTTCTTTTCTTTCTCTTTTATCTTCTTCTGATTTGAAGCAGCCAGAGCAGCTTGCCTATCTTCTTCCTCTTTCCGGAGTCTCTCTTCTTCAGCTGCCCTAGCTGCTTCTTCCTCCTGCAACTTCTTCGCCAAGTACTTGGCTTCCTTCTTTTTCTGTTTCTCTGCTTTTTCTTCTTCCTTTCTCCGTGCAATTCTTGGATCCTTCTTGTAGGCATTGTCCACAAGAGACCGTACACGTGCATGTTCTTCCTTCCTTGCTTTCTCTCTAAGTTTTGAGTTTTGTCTCTCCATCCATCTCTTATCATCACGAGTCTCGGCTTCCTCAAGATCATACTCATCTGAATGGGGGAACTCCCTCCAGCTCTTAAAGCTGTACCAGAAATCATAGAAACTGTCCACTTCTTTCAGGGGACTGTTCTCTTCACCTAAGGATGGGACTGGTTGGATAACTGACCACCGGCCATTACGCAGAAAAGCTGGACCAAATACCTTAAAGAAGTTCTGAGGAGAACAGTCAGCTGGGACTTCATCATCAAATTCATCGGTGGAGTCATAAACCCTTCTCTTGACTGGATCCATCAAGACTTCATAAGCTACCTGGATGGCCTTGAAATGGTTTTCTATATCATCTTTCTTTGCTTCCTTTGCAGCTTCAGTTAGCTCCCCAAGTAGAAGGGAAGCTTGCTTGTCAGGATGATGCTTCAATGCAGTCTCTCTGTAACTCTTTTTTATCTGGTCTTCAGTAGCTAGAAACCGTAGATGCCCCAAACCCAACAAAGCATAGTGGTCTTGCTGATCCTTTCCGCTGCCAGATTTCTTTTTCCCTTTGCTGCTATATGACTCTGAAGATGCGAAATAAGACTCGCTTTGATCACTGGACACATTCTGATCATCTGCTTGTACTTCTTTTTCCTCCTTGCCAAAACCACAGAGCAGAAGCGCTGCTGAATGGAATGAATGCCCAGCTGGTTCACGATTTAACGCTTTTGCAGGAAAAGCATTCGATGAAACATATATTGGTTGTCCATCAATGAGTTCATTTGAGTAACAAATAAGACGAAGCTTCGGTTGGGTGACCATTGTATTTGCAGTAGAGTCCACTAACCCAACAAAACCCCGCCAACTTCACAATGCCTTCTCAAAACTCAACCCCAGAACCGGAAAGTTCTAGTCCAATCTTTTATACAAAAACTTCCCACAAGCTCCCAACTGCGTTTATAAGAAAAGTCATCAGTTTTATACTCCAACTAAAAGTGTTATCATAAAAACATATCTAGCTAGAAGAAAAGCGAGCGTCATTGATAACGCCAGTATACATTCATATGCTTAACAAAGAAATTTCACTGAAATGATACCAATATTAATATTACTGGTAAATAATGGAAACTCCCGGTTAACAGCTCCAAGTTCTTGGACTTGCTAAGTGAAACCAATTAGGTGTCACTCCTTTGAATTAATTTTTATAGAATTGCCAAGTATATAGCATGCAAAATCTTTCGCGTAAAATCATAAGAAAACTATAAAAGAAAATCATAAGCGCATTTACAGGAACAAC
Source organism: Papaver armeniacum (assembly GCA_023531295.1). Classification (NCBI taxonomy): domain Eukaryota; kingdom Viridiplantae; phylum Streptophyta; class Magnoliopsida; order Ranunculales; family Papaveraceae; genus Papaver; species Papaver armeniacum. Next base: position 402,645 of record JAJJWW010011127.1, read on the forward strand.
AATTTTCTCTACACACTAGCGGAAGCAAGATATCTCAACTCTTTAGAACAACAAAACCTAAATCTCACAGCACACAACAAAACCTAAATCCCACAGCACAATTAAAGAAGAAAGATAATCCTCAAGCCCCTGATCTGAAGAAGCAAGGAAGTTGATACAGGACATAGCTGAATAAGAAAAGTAATGACCTTTAAGCAACATAAAAACTAGCGGTAGAAAATAACAAGAAACAAGTCAGATTTTACCCTAAAGTTATATTGATCTAAATCACTAAGTGGAGCATGCTTCTGGTTTCCAAGATTAACACTAAAACCCCAAATCTCTACCACAAAACAACAAATCACAATACATGAAATCAAACAGGAGTCTCTAATTGGTCCCTCTGCTAAGTTCAGTAAATTAATACCTTTTCATAGACAACCAAATCACCAAAAGTACAAGATTGAACCAAAAAAAAAAAAAATTAGTATCCGAATCTAAGAAATACCACTTCCAAAGAAAGTCTTTGTTCCTAAGATTTTCAAAGACTGGATAATACAATCAAGAGATATAGTGCGGCATAGAAAAAACAACTCAAAAGAGAGATTGAGAAGTAAAGCTGATAAGAACAAACCCTAAAAAACTCGGCCGCTGCTGATGCTTCTGCTACTTGCTCTTGGACTGCCTCTTCCTATTATTAGCTAGGAGAAACCCTTAAACCCTGAAAACTGCAAAATTGTTTGTAAATCTCGAATGTGTCTTCTCTCTCTCTGCTCTCAACTCGAGTAGTATTTTGTTACTACTGGTTGGGTCGTTATACGAGAGAGAGAAACAACACCAACTCTTCTTCCTTCTTCTGTGGGTGTGTTTTCCCCTTCTGGGTTTATAACCTACTTGTGACTCATTCCTGCCTAAATGACAGTTTTACCCCTAATAGCTACCATGTATTACAAAATTAACGTGTGACTCTAAACCCTATATGCGGCGCTATGCCTTGGTAATTTGTTTCTCGCCTTCGATCCCTAAACCCTAAAACAAAATTCATCAATGTCTCTAATACTCCCGGAGTAATCATTGGAACGGACAAACTGCCGGAGTGAGCTCGTTACGATGACTACCAAGTACCAACTGTCAAGACTTAACACCAAGGGCTAGGAGGACTTGACAGTAGAGGAATCGGTTGTATGACTCGGACGGTTCGGGTCGAAACCAGCGGTTCCGGGTCAAATCGCTTGGTCGTACGAGCCAACAAACCAATTTGGAACCGTACTAATAAAGAAATGGTCTAAAACCCGACACGAAGCCTCAAACGTTAAACCCTATAAAAATTCCTTGCTGCTGATCTCACACTCCTTCATCCTCCTCCATTTAACCTCCAATCGAACCCTAATCTAAAGGTATTTTAATCTCTCTTCCTCTATATTCAGTCCATTGCTAAATATCTATTTTTTTTGTAAAAATTTTCTGAAAAATGGTTTCATGTATATACACACTCTAATTAGTCTAACATTTATGATGAGTGATTTCAGAATGTAAGTAAGTTTGATCATCAACACAACTTTGCTCATCAAATTCCAAAACAGTGATTTCAGAGTGTACTGTTCTGAGTTAGGTTATTGTGATTTTTGGTTACAAATTCCACCAGCTCCTTGTTATTTTTTTTTTTGATATTTTGAGTATCAGGGTTTAAAATGAGTTTAGGATTTCTATATGTGTAGACTGTAGTAGTAGAATTTGATATTGAATGTTTTACTTCAGGTGGATTTTTCTCTACTTCAAATTTTTCTGTTCTTATGATGTACTATGTTTATGTCTACGGTAGTGGAGCGAAATGGGTACTGGGGTTAGATCTCCTTTCTTCGATTAATCGTGTTAATGCAGCTTGACACATAATTGGCTTACCATTTCGGATCAGAATTAGCAATGGTGATCACGAAATTGCATGTTTCGTTCCCTTTAGGAGATAGGGTACTTTTAAATCTTAATCCTCTAGCTTTGCAATTAGTTATAGACTCCATATTGAGGGTTGCTGTTCTGTGGATCATGATCTACTTCTGGAGCTGACAAGTTAAAGCAAGAATGTTACTTTGTCACGAACAATTGTTGTCAAATTCACATAACTACCATCATCCACTGTGAATTGTATAACAGTAGGGGCTGCTTAAATGTTAGCTCTGGTTTCATCTGATGAATGGTGGATGTATATTGCGTCAATCTGGCATTTACACTCATCTGATACGGTGGATGTATATTGCATCAATCTGGCATTTACACTTTCTATATAATCCCAGCATCGTTGATTTAGAAATCAACAGAATCATCTCATAGCATCATATTCAATACAGAATGTGATTTGTTTTTTCGGCCAAATAAATAGATATCTCCTATAAGCTAGCACTATAGGGTGTTGACACTTAACACACTGGCCTTTGTAAAAATGGATATGCAAATTTGAGGGAAAACCCGAGAAATCCATTTAGAAACAAGTAGGGAGAGTTTGGAATTGAACTGTATCTTGCGTAAGTGAATCTCGTTTTGTAGGTCTTCGTTAACAGAGATGATCTTTCGGGCGAAGTAGATATTGAAATGCTAAAGAAAGGGATTGACTGCTTTTAAAAAAATCTTAATTAATAAATTAATCAAATATTTATACAATGAAATTTACATAATTAGCTTTTGTTTTTGAATGACACCGTTGTAGTCTGTTTATCTGTATCTAATCAATGAAGAGTTATTGCAGGTGCAGGTAAGTGTTGCTACTTCAGTGAGTATCTACAGACAGACACAATCTTCAGCTACACCCTTAATATTCAACAAATTTCTGAGAGAAGGAGAGAGACAGAGGTGAAGAGATGTTTCGGAGCAAATTGACCTGTCTTCTTCGGAGAAATAAAACCGTTAACCCATTCTCATATGTTGGAACCTCCTCTTCTACGTCTAGGGTGTCAAATGAACCTTTTCGTCTCTCTCACATCTTATTATTCTCATCTAAAACCTCTTGTACATCTTTCACCAGAAATGCCGCTTTCTATGGCTTCAGATCTCTTCACAAGGTTTGAGTTATTTCTCTGCACGGACGCACATTTTGATTTTGCTATATTTGCAAGTGATGTGAATTATTCTTTTTTATGGTGCTTAGGGTCTGGGTTTTAATTTAGTATCTGGATACTACTCTAACGATTGCCACTCACACATTGGACTATTTAAGCTCCACTAATGGAGGTTAATGGACTTCAATATGCAAACACTAGAAAAGCTACATTATAAAAAACCCAGGCATTTTTCTTGTTCCCTGGAGTTCAATATTGTGGCTTAGGCATAGCCTTGGCCATATATCATTTCTGATGCTCAATGCGGTCAGTGGTTAGTCGAGTACAACCAAACACTAAACTGGACCAACTTCATATCACCTAGGCCTAAATTATCAAAAAACTCAGTACTCAATGCAAACTATCCTACAGATTTTTATTGGGATACCTATCTTTTCTTCAAAAGTGGTTTGTTTTTGTTCGATGCGCAAAGATTGCGTTGGTCATTGTGAAATCACAGTTGACATGTACTAAGTTTCTTTTTCTTTCTATTTTTTGTAATTTTGTTGTTTGGCTGCAATCATGTTGGGTATTTGTAGATGGTTTGTTTTCACAACAATTAAATTGAGTCTGTCGTTTTATTGTTTACCTTATATTCTTAAGGAAATGCTAGCAAAATACTCGTTAAGAGAGTAGAACGGTGCACTCCTCCTGATCCTGTTCGTTTAACATAGCACCCAAAATTCCTGTTTAACCTTGCTTAGGTTTAGGTATCTAGGATGAGGAGTTGCAACCTATTCTGTCTTAAAATAGTAGCTTGCTGGCACTCATATTTTTATACTGATTTTATACTGAAATTTGAAAGATATTAATGTGCTTTCAGGGATTTTCTTTTCCATCTTCCAGGAGAATGTGCACAGCTGCTTCTATCTCTCCTTCAGCTAAGGAAGGAGTAAAGTTTCTAGTAACTGCAGGACCTCATGCTCAGAAAGTGGTTGGGATTTGGCTTTTTGGCTCTGCTGCTTGGGTGTTTAGTATGGTGATACTTGGTGGGGTTACACGACTGACCCGCTCTGGTTTATCTATGACTGACTGGAAATTCACTGGTGGTCTCCCTCCTATATCTGATGAAGAATGGCTGGTTGAATTTGAAAAATATAAGCAGTCCCCTGAATATAAGCGGTTAGTCTTGCCATTGTATTTTTTTTTCTTCATTTTTTTTCAATCTAGCATTGGAAATGAAACTTTTGTTTCCTGTAAGTTGCAGCTGATACGTTTATGCTTATTTCCCCTCCAAAGAAATCCGTATTTTTGTTTGTTTTAACTCTCGAGTATTCATTTGTATGTAGAGTATCTCTTGTCAAAAGGAGCTTTATATTTAATAAAAATAAACTAGAATACATATGGTAACCCATAACTGAGTTGTATAATTTAAGGAACTAAGAGATTTACTATCTTCTTATTTGACAATCTGCAGAGTAAACAAAGGGATGAATGTTGAAGATTTTAAATTTATATATTGGATGGAATACGCCCATCGTATGTGGGGAAGGGGTTTGGGTATCATGTTTGCTCTCCCATTTTCTTATTTTGTTCGTAAAGGATACATGACCGTCCAACTTGGTGTGAGACTCTCAGCACTATTTGCACTTGGCGCGGGGCAGGGATTAATTGGCTGGTGGATGGTTAAAAGTGGTTTAGAGGTAAGAAGCATCATCCAAAGCAGAGTTTAAGTGACTTAGTGTCTTTTATTTTAAATCTGCTTTTTTTTTCTTTCTGTTGCACCGATAAGTTGGCACCACCTTTTTTGTTGTAGCTAATCAGTGTTCTGGCGTTGACTGTTAATTTGTGGAAGTAACGAATTCTACCTGTTTATTATGTAGGAACCAACTTCTGAATATGTGCAGCCAAGAGTAAGCCCTTACCGCCTTGCAGCTCATCTTACATCAGCATTTGGTATTTATTGTGGCCTTCTCTGGACTGCTCTATCAGTTGTCATGCCTGAACCACCTAGTGATACTGTAGCTTGGGTTCGTGGGGCTGCTAAAATTAGAAGACTTGCCATCCCTGTAAGCTTTGTTGTTGGAATTACTGCGATATCAGGAGCCTTTGTTGCAGGGAATGATGCGGTACAAAGAAATCTCTGCTTATGTTCTGTTTTCATCCTTTATAACTGTTTGATGGATAACTCCGGCAGTGCTTGCACAAAATATGCCAGCTTAATGAACTTTGTTTTTCTATGTCAAGCTTCTTCTTTCCAGCTGAGACTTGCTCAATGTTTGCTTGTTTAATACAGGTCAACTCATGCTTGATTGTTGTTTGGCAGGGTCATGCTTTTAACACTTTCCCCAAGATGGGTGATACATGGATTCCAGAGGATATCTTGAGTATGGAACCAATAATGCGCAACTTTTTTGAGAACACTGCTACTGTGCAGGTAGCTCTTCCTTTGCCTCAGTCATGAAATATGTTACTTGTATTACATTGTCATTTCTGTTGTCTGTTTGTGCTTCATCTGTGCATATCATTTCTTAGCTGATTACATTGAGTCAGGCCTATCTGGTTGCATAATTTCTCTAAAAACAGTACAGCATTTTTACTAGTCCTAAGTTTGCTTTTTGTTTTCCAATACATTCGTTGTATCTTGACATTTTACAGTTTGATCATCGTGTTCTTGCAACTGCAACGTTGCTATCAATTGGTGGCTTATGGTGGGCTACACGAAAACTGGACATACATCCTGCTATACGCTCATTAGTTGGGAGCACGGTGGGTATGGCAGCTCTTCAGGTAACTATCTATCTCTATTTGATCTTGTATAGTTTGTTTTCTGGTTTCTTTTTATCCTCTGAATGACATTATTAGCGAACGTTATAGCTTTGATAATTTCTATATCAGAAGAACTAAAATAGCCTTGATGATTTCGGAAATTGGCCAATTTTGGCTGTTATAATATTCTATTGAGGTAATTGCTGCAGGTCACTTTGGGAATATCAACACTTCTATCATATGTTCCAGTCTCACTTGGCACTGCCCATCAAGCTGGAGCATTGACTCTGTTAACACTTATGATATTGTTGAGCCATACAGTTAGAAAGCCATCTCCAATCCTTCTAAAATCTATAAGTTCTTCAGTTGCAAGGACAGCTAATGCTATTAGGTCATAGTTTCTGTTTCCTGTGAAATTATTCATAATTTTGTTATAGCAGTTTGGAATGTGATCTAGCTTCATAAGTTTCAATTTCTCAGTAATCAACCCACTGATTGTATATTAAACGAGAGAATAGTTTTTTTACCCCTCGCCTTGGGTTTCATATATGTAATAAGGGATTTTTGTCCCAATTGATTAAATTTTTTTCCGGTAGGATCCAGGCTACCAATACAACACCAAAACGAACCAAGAAAATTTTTCAGAGTTTCTGATATAACCAACACATGGCATTTAAGTGATTCACTCACGTTAGTTTTATCTGTAAAGTTAATGCCAAGTCTCATTTTCATTATCAGAAACAGATGCAAATTTCACATATAAGATTGTAAAATTTAATGCAAAGATTTTGTAAAGTTAATGCGGAGAATCTATAAGGTTAGTAGACTAGAGTCCTCCTTGAAACTTCACCTAACATTGAAATCGAACTATTAAATTTCTCATGTTAGTTACACCACCTAAAACATTAAACCCAAAACCACTAGACAATCAAGAATTTGAGTACGGAAGAAATTAAACACCAGAAGTAGTCCAAAACAGAAATCACAACGGTAGAATCAAAGGGCATCACATAGAAATCTCAACGAAAGACCCAATTTTCAGAACACCAATTCAATCAAACCCAGATTTCAAAATTCAGTGTCAACAAAAACCAAGAATCATGGCTGAAAGTAAACCATTGATACCATCACCACCACCTCATGTACTTATCTTCCCCTTTCCTATACAAGGCCATATCAATTCTATGCTCAAATTAGCCGAGCTTCTCTGCATATCCGGAATCAACGTGACCTTTGTCAACACACAACAGAATCACTCACGTCTACTCAGTCTTGGCAATGTTCAATCCCGTTTCAGCCAATTTCCGGGCTTCTGTTTTGAAACAGTGCCGGACGGTCTTTCTGACGATCAACATCACTCTTCTGGATTCACTAGTCATCAAGACTTCGTTAAGGATGGGATTCATCGGATGCACAACGTTACCAGACCGGCTTTCCGAGAATTACTAATTGCAGATAGATTTAAGCTTGACGCACGGGGTTCAGTTTCTTGTATCATAACAGATGGTATGTCGAGTTTCGCCATTGATGTTGCTCAGGAGCTGGAAATTCCGTCCATTTCTTTCCGCACCGTCAGTGCTTGTTGTATCTGGATTTATCTATGCTTCCCTAAACTTGTAGAAAATGGTGACATGCCATTCAAAGGTATGTACATTTAGTTTCCATTGTTTTGTTGTTTGTAACATTGTTCACAACTGTCGCATATTTTTGTTTGAAAATTTGTTCACAATTGTCGCATATCTATCATTTGTTATCGGTTGCAGAAGAAGATATGGATCGTTTGGTAAGGAGTGTCCCGGAGATGGAAAGCTTTCTCAGGTGTAGAGATTTACCAAGTTTCTTTAGACCTACAGAAGCCAACCATCCTGGTCTAGATTTTATCAATAAAGAAACATCCCATTCAATGAGAGCTACAGCTCACATAGTTAACACATTCGAAGATATCGAAGCTCCAATTCTCGCGCACATGAGATCTTACTGGCCAAATCTATACGCAATTGGTCCTCTTAATGCACTGTTGAATGCCCTGAGAAGTAGCGGTACTACTAAAGTTTCTTCTTCATTACATGTATCCTCAAATGCTAGTTTGTACGCGGAAGACAGAAGTTGCATGACTTGGCTAGATAAACAGCCAGAGAAATCAGTGGTTTATGTTAGCTTCGGTAGCATTGCGATGGTGACCCCGGAGCAGTGGGTGGAGATTTGGTATGGACTAGTCAATAGCAGTCATAGATTTCTGTGGGTTAGACGTCCTGATTGGATTCTTGCCAAAGATGGCCAGGAAAGTCAGATACAGGCGGAGCTGGTTGAGGCAACAAAAGAGAGAGGTTACATGGTGAATTGGGCACCGCAAGAGGAGGTGTTGAATCATCCAGCTGTTTGTGGGTTTTTTACTCACAGCGGATGGAATTCAACTCTGGAAAGCATGGTTGCTGGTGTACCCATGGTTTGCTGGCCACATTTGGGGGATCAACAGGTAAACAGTAGGTATGTCAGCGAGGTGTGGAAAATTGGAATGGACATGAAAGATAATTGTAACAGACTAACAGTGGAGAAGCTGATTAGGGAAATGATGGGTACTAAGAGAGAAGAGTTGATGAAATCAGCGGTGAAGGTTGCGGAGATGGCACGAAAGAGTGTTAGTCATGATGGATCATCTTACCGCAACTATGAGGCTTTGCTTGAATTCATAAGGAAGACGCGTTAAGACTTAAGGTGAATGATTTGTTATGCAAGATCAATTACTGGCGTCCAATAAACGGTATCGGTATCAATATAATAAGCTAGTGTGGTTGATAATTTCTGGTCATGGTGCATTACTGCTGGTACGATAGTTTCTGGTTCTGGTTAAATTGGCTGCTGCCTTGTGCGCATGTTCTTCTGTTTATTTGGTTTGAGTCAGTGTGGGGAGTGTTTTTCCCTCCACACCAGGGTGCATTAGGTTGTGCTTCCTTATGATATTCTATTTAGAAGGAGAAAGGAACTCCATTTCAAGGAGTTATACTCTAGATAGCTCTAGAGAATTATAAAGTCAGTGTTGTAATCTTAGCATGTTTTTCTTTTCTGGTGACTGAAATGAACTCATCCGATTTATCTCGTCCGTATTTCAATCCGATTTATCTCAATCTCAGACTATGATATAGCTGGCATTCGACCTACAAGTTTCTTAATGATTTTGCCAACTTTGCTTAAAGCCCCAACACCAATGTGTAGTTCACTCCATTTAGGGTCTTTGGAGCCAGATTTTTAGTAGCCCATAATTTTTTCCAAGGATTATGGCTCATCTGCATTGGCTGATAAATAGCTTTTGAAAGGATTGCGTGGGTTCAATTCCTACTTGAGGAGAGTTCAATTTAGGGAGAGTGGCCGAGCGGTCAAAAGCGACAGACTGTAAATCTGTTGGAGCTTTTGAAAGGATTGGGTTGTGAATTCGCCGTGGTTAGTGAGAGAACAAACAAGATGCCATATTGATTGGCGTATTGCAAGGCGAAGTGCAACAGTAAAGTTAGAAGACCTACCTACTAACACATCTCATATGAACAACCCAGAACCACGATTCTTTAAAAGGGTGGATTCTACATTCGTGAACTATTTCCAAGGTTCTTTGAAGCTAGAACTTCACGCCTTTTTCCGGAGCTGGATGGATAATACAGTACATTCATCCCAGTACAAGATTTCTCTCTTGCAGGAACACTCAATAAACAGCTGATAAATTTAGGAAAAAATGAACAATGAAAACATAGTAAATTAGCATTTAGCAATGATAATTGACATTGGTTAAGAATTGTACTAGACCCAAATTGATGAAAATGTAATTCAAATACTGCCATACGCACCATTGCTCACATTCTGCTAAACAAATGGATATGAAAAATGAAATACATTATGCTTGCAAACCAAATTTCTAGTCAAATGAATGATTCACATAAAAGGTCTAGTAATCAAAAAAAAAAAAAATCTACAGAAAAAGCAAAAGGTACTCATAATGCTGTAAATTGGGATTGAATAGTGAAAAGCAGCACATCCACACCAGGGATTGAGCTTTCTTCCTGCACATTACATTCACCTCACGAGCAATGAGAAGAGGGTTCATGGACCACAAACACATTCACCTCTGATCCTAGGGTTTAACAATCACTTGAACTGCCAAGAGATTGCAGCAACAGGTCTAGCATATGCATATCAAGCAGAAGATCAGGTTAAGCAATGAAGATCAGGTTGCAATGATTATACGTATGATTTAGGGTTTTAATCCAATGAATATTAGGAATTCAATCCAATTGGAAATGGGGAGTTAATTCAATCGAAATTAGGGGTTTCAAGAAAATTTAAAAAAAAAAACAAAATAGAGATAACACTGAGAATAAAGTTTTCCATTAGATGAATCAAATCAGAACACAGAGAGTTCCAACAACATCCCAAAATAAAAAGACAGATCCATAAACCTCCAACACATTTACACAGGAATTAGAGATTATCAAGCTCGTTCACCTCTGATTCTCCTGGCAAGTTGAATATCTTTAGGCATAATAGTAACCCTTTTAGCATGAATAGCACATAAATTAGTATCTTCAAACAAACCAACAAGATAAGCTTCAGCCGCTTCTTGTAGTGCTGCAACTGCTGAACTCTGAAACCTCAAATCAGTTTTGAAATCTTGAGCGATTTCACGAACCAATCTCTGAAATGGGAGTTTGCGAATCAACAGTTCAGTACTCTTCTGGTATTTCCTGATCTCACGAAGAGCGACGGTTCCTGGCCTGAATCTGTGAGGTTTCTTCACTCCTCCGGTTGCTGGTGCTGATTTCCGAGCTGCTTTTGTTGCTAATTGCTTCCTTGGGGCTTTTCCTCCTGTTGATTTCCTAGCAGTTTGCTTAGTACGAGCCATTGATAAAGATGAAAGTTGAACAGATCTGATAATAAATTGTGGTTCGAGAGAGAAATGTAAAGATAGATTTGTGAGGAGGAAGGATTTGGGAACGGGAATTTATAGAGGAGAACAACAATTGGGCGAGATTGTGAGTTTTTATCAACGGTTGATAATAAATAGAAAGGCTTCATACGGATTGTGGTTTTTAGTTATTTGCTGTTTTTATTGGTTTGATTATCAACGGTTGATAATGAATTGAAAGGTTTCATACGGATTATGGTTTTTAGTTGTTTGCTGTGTGTATTGGTTTGGTTTGATTATCAACGGTTGATAATGAATTGAGAGGTTTGATACGGATTATGGTTTTTAGTTGTTTGCTGTGTTTATTGGTTTAAAAGGTGTCATAAGAATTGAGTTTTGTTATCAGCGGCTGATATCAGTTTATAAGGTTTCATACGGATTCTGGATTTGGGTGAACATTTTTTTTTTAGGAGTTCAAAAGCGAAAGGTTTTACCTATTTCTCATCCCATTTTCCCTAAATCCCATCCCCATTAAAATATTAATTTTTTTATAACCTTTTTTAAATTGGGTAAACAAAACCTATTCTATTATTTCCCTTGGTTAACCTTAATCATCACCATCATCGTCGCAAAAATAGATTAGGGTTGGAAATAATTTCCAAAAACACCACCTTAATCAGGTTTGAGATGGGATCGCAAAACTTACTCCCTTTCTCGTATATATGATATGATAGTGTGTTCAACTAAAAAAAAATCCTTGTTAGATTTGGTGAGTAGTATACAATGGAACCCCCATTGAAACTGTCAATAACATTGAAATTTTTATGTGTCCTCGGTGTATAAACTTTAGTTCATTCACGCTTTGTTCTATGTATCGATACAAAAATGAAGGGCCAATAAAGAATGAAAAGATTAAATACCAATTTTCCAATCAACTATACTTCTCGTTCCTCTCATTTTGGGTACAAACCATTACTTGATCATGTCTAAACAGTACAAGGTGTAGCGATACTGTTAGTGATATATAAGTGGTGCGGTGGTGGTGCATGAGTTACACAGGCTAGTAGAGGTAGATTATTAGATTTAGGGTTGGACGGGAAGAAGGAGACAATTATTGATGAAGATCAATAAAGGTTTCCATAGAGTAAATTATAAGAAGGAGAGTTTTGTTCACCTATGTTAGACAGAGTTATATAAAAATTGATATATGTGATATGGATGGGATTTAGGGAAAGTGGGGATAGGAATTAGGTAAAACCAAGTGAAAATTTCAAAGTGATTTTTTTGAGAATTTGCAGTGGCGGGAAATTTTAACCCAAATTTTTGAATTTAGTTGGGGTGTACTTCAGAAACAGAAAGTTAAAAAAAAAATGGCAGTAACATTCCAATTTTGCAGGAAAGTGAATGGGAATGAGACGGGGTTGTCTAAAACTGTTTCTTAATGGATATATGCACATTATTTTTCGTACGACCGAATTCCAAATTACTCTTTTGATTAGAGAACCGATCAAAAATTGATATTTCCCCGAATCATGTTCTAAAAAATGTTATGATCTAACTACTATCAAACACAGAAGTTGAAAGATAAATTTTAAATCTCACGGTAAAAGCCTTCTAGTTCAGATAACTAGCCGATTTTGGAACAAACTTCTACTTGGCTTTCATTCATTAATCTTAGACGAAAAACATCATAGTTCTTACATATTTAAGGCAAGTAAACCCCATCTCGATAAGAGGCTCTCCTTGCTCGAACACATATCCACATCCAACTGACTTAATTGAATTTATTAACTACCACTCCTTAATTAATAATGGCTACCACATAGCTTATTTAGAAGATAAAGTCACCTACTACTAATAGCACCCCCTTTTACATTGTCTTCAAGGATTGAATTTTGGAAAATGTGCAAAGACATTAATAACATCCTCCCAAGTAGCATATTTCGTTGTGGAGTTAGTCCACTGGATAAGCAGTTGATCTATTGTTCTCTCGTATCTAGTAATGCTTCTAGTGTCAAGAATAGCAGCTGGATAGAGGACAATTGAGGAGGAGAAATTTGATCATGGCCAATTTTCTTCTTCAGTTGTGAGACATGAAAAAATGGATGTATTTTGGAGCTGAGAGGTAGTTGGAGCTTGTAAGCCACTGAGCCTATCTTTTGGAGGATCTGAAAAGGGTCATAGTACTTTGTAGAGAGCTTCAAAATCCTTATGAAAGTAATTGAAGATTGTCTGTAAGGTTGAATCTTCAGGTGCACAACATCACCAACCTCAAAAGTTCAGTTAACTCTCTTCCTATCGGCATAAAGTTTCACCCTTTCTTGGGCTTTATGAAGAGTGTCCTTCAAAATATTCAGAGTTGCAAATCCCTTTGTTATAAATAGTCTTCAACAACTAAAACAAAAGCAATGGTTGTGGAAGGAAAAACAAGATGAGGAGGTTTATATATAGCCATATAATTTTTTGAATTGACTCATCTTAAGGCTAGCATGAAAGATAGTGTTATACCACCATTTTGCCAATGGTAACCTTTGAACCAATTCTTAGGTCTATGACCAGTTATACATCTGAGGTAGTTCTCTTCGCAAGCATTGACTCCCTATGTCTGTCCATCTGATTGAGGATGATATGTTGTGCTAAGGTTTAAGGTGGTGATCAAGGCTTTGAAGAGATCTTTCCAAAACAAACAAATGAAGACTTTGTCTCTATTAGATACAATGGAAGTGGGAAGGCTTTTGAATACCTGTTTAACGAATTATTTGGCAGTGATGGCAGTGTATGGATTAACATGAGCAATGAAATGAGCATACTTAGTCAGTCTGTCAATAAGCACCAAAATCACAGTTTTCCTTTCAAATGAAATCCATGGAAATGTGTTGCCATGCTTGCTCAGGAATTTAAAGAGGTTGTAGTAACCCAGCAGGATGTGCATGTTATCCTTTGTTCCTTTGACATATATCAGAAGAAGAAACAAAAGGTAAAATATTCATTTTCATGTTGGGCCAAAAGAAATAAGTTTTTGCTCTAACATAAATACCTTGAATGCCAGGGTGGCCTCATACTGCTGAAGAGTGGACAGAAGCCAGAATGGTTTTTCTTGTATCAGTACCACTGCCAACATATAACCTATTCATGTATCTCAGGATGTCATCAGAGTAATAAAACATTCTAGAGAGGTTGGGTTGATCAGGAGTTGAGGAAGAAACAGTTGTACCTTTGGATCTGTCCCAAAGCTAGAGATAATGTCTTTAGCGCAAAGTGGTGTGGAGGTAGCTAATAAATTAGATTCAACTTGTAAGTGGGATCTTCTAGATAAATCATCAATAACTTTGTTTTATGTTTCTTTTTTGTACTTGATTTCATAGTCAAAACCCAATAATTTGATCAGCCTGTTAGAGCACTGCTCGGCCGAACTCGCAAGCTTTGCTATCTCAAGCTTGTTTGTCAAGTTTAGTTGCCAAAACTATAAATCTTGATTTCCAGTCTACCTATAGCTAAGTCTAGGATTAGGATAGAAAGTGTAGTTGAGCTTTAGACTTCACGGCGTTCATCGATTGAAGACTAAGAACTACTAAGGGGAGCTTGTGGAACTTTATCAACAAAAGGTATGTGGAGACTTGAACTCATTTATCACTCAAAAGTCTATCTACTCTAACTCCTAGTTGAGACAAAAGTCGTATAGCTGTGTAGACTTCGATTATACACATTTGATATTTTGAGCTGAGTTTAACTCGCTTACATATTTCTTGAAATATGTGTTGGTAAGCTTTCACTTTAACCAAGTTCATCTTATATTCTTGAAGAAAGTCAAAAGATGATCATGTGAAAATCGCCAGGTAACATCTTACATGATTTGTGTGAGGCAAACATTTGATGTAGACTCGGAATGTTTCGTATTGATCATTCGATCACTTGAAAATTGCCTTAAAGCTAATAGTTTGAGCGAGACAACTATTCTCCTTTATAAGAATGTTTCAATGATTTAAATGAGAGTTTAGAACGAATTAACCATGATTGGATATAGCACAGTATGCGTACTTGTATGCTAAATGTTGCAAGTTATTCCAATCTGGGAACCATGGTATGCATACCCGTATGCGTATTGGTTGGTTAATGAAAGTCTGAGAACTTAATATGCGTACCCGTTCGCGTACTGGCGTAAGTTCAAGTTCCGGAATTCAACTGAGTTTGTTGGTATGCGTACATGTTCACGTACTGGCGAACCCAAACTTAGTCCGGCCACTTAGGTATGTGTACCCGTTTGCATACTTGAGTAGGTTATGTTCTAAAATCGGTTTGTTCATGAACTAATACATCTATATAATAAGGAATGCAATCTTTTGCAAACCATGGCTATAATGTTCATGAAGTGATTCGAGTGAATCAGAATCGATTTTGCTTCAACTGTGTCTTGTATACTTCTATGAGAATATAAACAATTGAACAACTCTAGAACTAGTTTCATTTGAGTCATTTGAACTATTTATGGTTAAGATGAATAAGGTTGATATGAAGTGTTCATATGGCTAATTTCGGTTAACTATTGTTGAGCCAACAAGGTGTACACGTTTAGGTACGGTTACCCATATCTAAATGAAGTCACTTTTCATTTGTGTGTAACAAGCTAAGTTCGATCTAACGGTTGAAATATATTAGCTTGAGTCTAATCAGGTTTTCATCTAACGGTGAATATTGAATGCTTTGTTACTAAGCTATATTAGCTTTGATTGTAAGCAAACCCTGATTTGAAAGACTATATAAGGGAGAACTCTAGCAACTGGAAAACCTAATCCCGACACTTTCCTGTGTCCTAGTTGTGACTAGATTCGACTCTCCTTTAACCTAGGTTTTTCCAAAATCATTATAGGTTAACAACTGGAAAGACTTTATTTAGGATTCATGAAGCCAGATCCAACTATTTTCTCTGTAGTTGATCTTACTTGTTCTATCGTATTGAGTACTATCTTCTCTAAGATTTTCTCGAGATTTATCTCTGATAGGTAAGATATAAAAAATAATCACAAAGCTCTTCGTCTCATTCTTTGTGATTCCACAATAACTTCTTCTACTAACATATAGTTAAGTTATTGTGAGGTGATTGATATTTCTAGGCTACTCTTCGGGAGTATAAGATCGGATTATCAATTGGTTCCTGTTCACATTGATTTATAAAAACACGGAACAAAACTTCATAGGTACTTCTGTGGGAGACAGATTTATCTATCAGAATAGACTTATCTGTGGGAGATAGATATGTTTATAAGTCTTAGACTTTGGGTCATAACAACTCTTAGTTGTGGGTGACATCAGCTAAGGGAATCAAGTGCGCAGAATCCGGCGTGGTTCTAGAGGCGTAAGGAACGCGACTGTACCTTAATCTGTGTGAGACTTGGTTAGGGTTCAACTACATTCCAGTCCGAAGTTAACTTGTAGTTGGCTAGTGTCTGTAGCGGCTTTATACAGTGTGGTGTTCAAAGCTGGACTAGGTTCCGGGGTTTTTCTGCATTTGCGGTTTCCTCGTTAACAAAATTTCTGGTGTATGTATTATTTCTTTTTCGCATTATATTTTTATATAATTGAAATATCACAAGTTATGCGTAGTTCAACCAATTGGTAAAACCTTACTTTGGTTGTTGGATATAAATTGATTGACACTTGGGCACTGGTCTTTTGTACCATCCAAGTTATTTCTCACATACCTAAGTAGTGAAACAAGATCAAATACAATTGTCGCAACTGGAATCCAGTGAAATGCATTTTTCTTGAGGAGCTCAGCCAGTGGTCTGCTGATAATTCCATAATTTTTAACAAACTTTATATAATATCCAGGCAAGCCCAGAAAACCTCTTAACTCTTTTACGATAGTTAAAGTAGGCCAAGTAGTCATACTTGCAACCTTAGATGGATCAGGGGAGTGGTGTTACCAAGGAACACCACTCATGACTAAAGGAGAACATATCAACTTTGTTTCGATGATTTCACATAGTCTAAACTTAGTGTATTCATCGAGGAGTTTATAAAGAAACAAGATAACTCCTACAAAATTCCACAGCCGCACTCCCCACAAAGATTTGGCAATTAAGCACAAGTTCAATTAAGAACTCTCCCCCATAAAATGTCATTCCCGAAAGAACAACAAGAGCGACCTTACTTTTACAAGAAAAGAAGGATTTCTTTGGACATTAACAAATACATGAAACATGAATTGGTATCAAGAAAACTCAATTAAATTAACCACAAGAGAACCCATGATTAATTTAATCAGAAATGCTCAACATAAGAGAACTTACGAATCCGCACGACACTTACACATAGAAGTGTATCAGGGAAAGATAAATACTGCGGAATATTAAAATATTCAATTTATTTTCATAAATATTTGCATGATGATACTATAGATTTAATCTTTGTTATCAAAAGTTCATTCTATTTTCCATCAATATTTGCATAATGACATATAATAGACTTAACTTTTGACATATATGGGACAATCATAGTTCACGGACGCAAACACATATATCCCATAACATTATTTGCAATATATAAAACCAATAAAGATTAATACTGCAAAATCATCTTCCAAATAAACTTTAGAATTTAAATAAATAAATCTAAAAATATTGCAAGATGAAAATCATTGGCAATAGCTATGTGTACTCACAATAATTGTTATTCCAAACCCTAGTTATCCTTCTTAAAACACAAGAATAAATCCTATAAGAAGTTTCCTAGATATAACAAAACAATTCTAAAAACAAAAACCGATCACAGGTGTTTATGGGTGAAAATCGTTTCTGCCGATTTCAGTAAATTCATTGGGTGAGTGAGAAACTGGTTTAAACCCTAAACAAATGTCTTGCACGTGAGCACTTTGTAGATTCGAGAGATCAATCTGCACAAGTCCGGCCTAAACCAAGAAATGGCCGTTCCGGACTTGCTTCGGTCACAAAGTGAAGGAGAAGGGTTGATTTGGGGAGGGAAGCAAAGAAAGGTGTTGAGACCGAGAATAGTTACGGGGAGAGTAGTGTCTCGACTTGTATCGAAAGTGAAAGCTTAGGAAGCTTGCAAGAGATGAAAGCTTTTGGAGAGCTTGCAAAGTTGTCTTTTACGAGAGTGTAGTATTTTTCTCTGACCGAGACACGTTATGCGGTGGAAATAGGTAAGACCTATTTATACAAGTCGAGATTGAAACGTACCACGGTCTCACGAAGGAAGAGAGTAAAGGGTGAAATAATGGGAGGAGGTGGTAACCGCATGGTGTTAATGGGTGAAAACGTTTTCACCATTATTTCCTCATTTATTTGACCGCTTTATTCCTTTTCACGCTTTCTTAATGTGAGCGTAGTGTACGCTGCAAGTTTGTGACCGCAAAACCAAAACCCTGGAAAGCATCCCCCAGTTTGTGTTGATATCTCGTTGGTTGCACCTTAAGTGCAAGTGGCGCTGCTAGTGGCGCGTGTGGCATGTGCCATTGGCATGTACGGAATGCCTTGGTGGTAGGTTGTATGTTGAGTGTAAGTGGCAATGCCAGAGCTGCTAGTGGCGTGTGCGGCATGTGCCAATGGCATGTGCAGAATGCCTTGGTGGTAGGTTGCACGGTTTGTAAGTTAGGCTACCAGCGTGTGTGTTTGGCATGTGCGGAATGCCTTGGTGGTAGGTTGCACGGTTTGCAAGTTAGGCTACCAGCGTGTGTGTTTGGCATGTGCCAATGGCATGCGTGGCCATTAGGGCCGTGGCCTTGGTAGTAAAAGCTACCAGCGAGCATGTTGGCATGTGCCAATGGCATGCGTGGCCATTAGGGCCGTGGCCTTGGTAGGAAAAGCTACCAGCGAGCATGTTGGCATGTGCCAATGGCATGCGTGGCCATTAGGGCCGTGGCCTTGGTAGGAAAAGCTACGGCGAGCATGTTGGCATGTGCCAATGGCATGCGTGGCCATTAGGGCCGTGGCCTTGGTAGGAAAAGCTACCGGCCGAGCATGTTGGCATGTGCCAATGGCATGCGTGGCCATTAGGCCGTGGCCTTGGTAGGAAAAGCTACAATGCGAGCATGTTGGCATGTGCCAATGGCATGCATGGCCATTAGGGCCGTGGCCTTGGTAGGAAAAGCTACCGGCGAGCATGTTGGCATGTGCCAATGGCATGCGTGGCCGACTTGGCTTAGGTTGCATGGTTTGCAAGCCTAGGGCGCTATATTTGGCATGTGCCAATGGCATAGCGGCTTGGAAATATGGCTTGTGGTGCGTGTTGGCATGTGTCAATGGCACGTACGGCCATGTTGACCTAGTTGCACGTTTTGCAAGCCTAGGGCGCTATATTTGGCATGCGCCAATGGCATAGCGTCTTGGAAATATGGCTTGTGGTACGCGTTGGCATGTGCCAATGGCACGTACGGCCATGTTGACCTAGTTGCACGTTTTGCAAGCCTAGGGCGCTATATTTGGCATGTGCCAATGGCATAGCGGCTTAGTTTGGCATGGTTGCCAATGAGTGTGATATGTAGTTTGGTTTTGGCGTTGCTACCATGGTGCGCAGTGTGCGGCTTGGTTTTGGCGTTGTTGCAGTGGTGCGCAGTGTGCGGCTTGGTTTGGCATGGTTGCCGTGGTGCGCAGTGTGCGGCTTGGTTTGGCATGGTTGCCGTGGTGCGCAGTGTGCGGCTTGGTTTGTCATGGTTGCCGTGGTGCGCAGTGTGCGGCTTGGTTTGGCATTGTTGCCGTGGTGCGCAGTGTGCGGCTTGGTTTGGCATGGTTGCCGTGGTGCGCAGTGTGTGGCTTGGTTTGGCATTGTTGCCATGGTGCGTAGTGTGCGGCTTGGTTTGTCATGGTTGCCGTGGTGCGCAGTGTGCGACTTGGTTTGGCATTGTTGCCATGGTGCGCAGTGTGCGGCTTGGTTTGGCATTGTTGCCGTGGTGCGCAGTGTGCGGCTTGGTTTGGCATGGTTGCCGTGGTGCGCAGTGTGAGGCTTACTTTTGGAATTAGGGTTCTGTGTCGAAAACCCTAATCCGGTATTTTGAAAAAATACCCCTATTAATTATTTACACCTGAGTTAAATGCTCTTAGTTAATGTGTTGCGGGTAGCACTAGGTCATGGGGTTTTACGATTTTACCCCTTGTTTAAAAACCACCATCAACAACAGGCTAAATCAAAGTTCACGTTCGGAAGCTTCACGGGTTTCAAGACCCTTAAGCTTGTGATTGACAACATCTACCGCTTCTTTGGAGATGGTATTCTCAATGAGAAGATCCTTAACATGTGTCTTCATGAGAGCAAGGTCAGAATTAACCTTTTTCAACTCAGTTCCTAACACATCAAGACCATTCATGGTATCAACAAGCTGCAATTTTGCTTCCTCAAAGTTTCTAATAAAATCAAGAACCACTTCAGCAGAAAGCTCTTCATCATCCTCAATGTCTGAATAATTATCAGGTGATTGAGAAGAGAGATCATCAACTTCTACAAGAGTTCTTTTCTTCTTCCCTTTGGACTCGAAACCAAAACCCTTATCAAGAAAACCTTTTGCAAAATCACAAGAGCCATACGGTGACGCCATTGTTGACAAGAAAATAACATGGAGTACGTGTACTCACCTTAAAAGGTTTGGTATTTAATTGGTTTTTCAGGAAGAAAGATTTTAGAGTTTCTAAAGACAGTTTTTGAAAAGTAACACGGGTACCCGTACGAAAGCAGCCTTGACCCATAAACAAAAGACACTATGACATCTGAAAAAGACAGATCAAGAAAATTATCTTGCAAAGCAAAATATTGCTAAGTGAATATTTTCACAATTCTTAGCTTAATAAATTTTATATTCTCCCAAGAGGAAAATTTAGAGCATAAGAGTAGCATTTTTAGACCAAGAACAACAAAAAAATAACATAATTTTTTGAAATTAAAGAATTTATGCAACAATGCCTGTGGACAAAAGTTTGGCTAGCGACCGATAAGAGAGTAGCACAAACAAAATAGAGAATATATCTTTTGCATACACACCTGTTTAGAACACTCTTACTCAACAAGATTTTTCATGAGTAAGATTTCAATTCTTGTGATTAATTAGCACAAGTATGAGCCCTAAGCTCATTAAATTAATGGTGTTCACGGTTGAGTCTCTTTTTCCTTCCAATTCTAGGAGAGAATCCTTTTTGATGTGAAAATTTATCATAAAACTTGTTGTCATCAAAACACGAGACTATGTTGGAGTTCTTACCCGAAGAGGTTTATCTGGAGGCATTTATCAGCCTGTTGATAAGATCATCGTATCCCTCAATTATTAGATTAAGGTTGACCTTCATATCTCCATTGCAGTTTCCACCTTTTGGATACTTTCTCACTTCTTGAACATTATTCTCCGTTTTAGTTTCAGAAGGACTTTGATGAATTCTATTTGGCCGATATGTGTTAAAATCACTATTCATCGTTCGAACGAAGGAAGAGTAATTTGAGCTGACATTCCTGGAAGAGTTCACAGGGTAAGTACTAAAACCAATTGGTTTAGACATTCGAATGTCAGTTACACCTTTGAGTATTAAATCTAAGGTGTGTTGAAGACGACTAAAGAAATAGTCATTCTTCCTCACATTGCATCTTCTTTGAAGGTGTCATTTTGAATTACAAAAGAATAATCTCAGACCACGAGAGTGATTAGAGTGAGTAGGATTAACAGGATCGTTGGGAGACTCCTTTCTTCCGAGAGATGTGATCAATTCTTGATGAGTGGAAGCCACATGCACATCTTTAGAAATCGGAAGAGAGGGTATTTTAACTTTTGGAACTGTTTTTGTCAGAGGATCATGATTATGCATGGTCACGGTTTCTAACTTCACAGTTGGTTAAAAAGTGAATGGTATAGAGGTCTCCCTGAACATCCTTTACCCTGAAAAGAGAGTTTACTTAATAGATGTTCAATTTCCAAAGCATCCTCCTTGAGTTTGGCCTCGAGTACGGTTCGAGATGAACATATATCAACATTTTCCTCATGAAGAGCTTTTATTTGGAAATCACGATCATTTACTATACCAATGATCTTATTGACTTTGTGTTTCAACCAGATGATTTTAGCATCCTGGAATCTAACACGATTCATAATCAATGCGCTTCCTTTGGCTGTTTCCCTCTCAACTTCAGAGTCAGACTTGTCATTAAGAGAATTAGGGTAACACTTGTCAATACTTGTATGTTTCATGGGAACATGAGGTTCATCTATTTGAGAGATAGACAAGCCTTTCTCTTTAGTAGATTTCATAAAAACATAACTTTTGTCTCTCGTGATGCGTTTGTCAGAGATAGCACAACTGTTCATAGAGTCAGGTCGCTACAAGCACAGACTTATAAGGTCTTAAACGTGTTTTCTTGCTCTGATACCAATTGAAAAAGCGGGGGTCTAACAACCACACCCAATATTTCATTTAGGCAGTCTGTATGGACAAACTCCAATATAATTCCAAGAGAATCAACTAGATAGTCAGACTCAATCAACGAAATATATCAAAGAGTTGTATCTTTTCTCAATGTAATCAGCAAATCAAACAAATAGAATCCAGTGAGCCTGATTATTATGAGAAACAACTTGAACAGTACCAAAGACCAATGTTCAAGTGTCAATCAACTTATATCAACAACCAAAGGTTGGATTATCTAATTGATTGAACTACGCACAACTTGTGATAATTCAATTATATAAACAAATATAATGCGGAAAAAAAATAACACAGACACCAGAAGTTTTGTTACCGAGGAAACCGCAAATGCAGAAAAACCCTGGGACCTAGTCCAGATTTGAACACCACACTATATTAAGCCGCTACAGACACTAGCCTACTGCAAGTTAACTTCAGTCTGGAATGTAGTTGAGCCCTAACCAATCTCACACTGATCAAGGTACAGTCGCGTTCCTTACGCCTCTGAATCCCAGCAGGAATATACGCACTTGATTCCCTTAGCTGATCTCACCCACTTACTACGACCCAAAGTCGAAAACTTGATAAATAAATCTGTATCACACAGAAAAGTCTATTGAATAGATAAATATGTCTCCCGCAGAAATACCTATGAGTTTTGTTTCGTCTTTTGATAAATCAAGGTGAACAAGTACTAATTGATACACCGGACTTATATTCCCGAAGAACAGCCTAGTAATATCAATCACCTCACAATAATCTTAATCGTATGGTAGTTGTTGAGGGGTGATTTCAGTTTTGGTTCTACCCGTGCTAGTCACACCAAATGACCTCAATTTGCTAGGAATGGTAAGAGAGAGAGAGAGTTGCCTTTCCATTGTGCCTTATCCTTCCTTATATAAACTTTCCCAAAAGCCCTTCCTTTTATGACATCATGACACATGTCCTAAACCTCCTTGATTACCACTAATGCCACTCTTTCTCTATAACGACCTTTTCTCCCGCGTTAATTCCTCATTTCTCCCTTTTACCCCATGGGTATCTTTCTCATTGGACTTGGGCTTAGTCCCCAAGTCCCCATGTCTCCTATTGGGACTACCTCTCCTCTAGGGGCACCCAGGACCGGTTAAGGGATAATATTTTTTATGTATCAACATTAGTCCCCTGACTATTGGGTTAATTGTAAAATAACCCAATAGTCATAGGATTCTTTCTAGAGCTTATTTTCTCTCTTGTTTTGGAACAAAGGGTGCGGTTTCTCTACCCTCTTATTGACTCCACGATCTCGAGCGGTGTTTGACCTTCCTCATCGTGTAGGTCTTTCCCACTTCTCCCTTTTTTAGTTTTCGCCGGTTATCCTCCCCACTTCGAATCGCCACGTTCGAACTTCGAGACCTTTATATATATAGGTCCATTGATCTGTTTTCCCATTATCTTTTCCCTTTTACAGCTTCTCTTCCCTCAATTCTTAACACCCATACACGCGCCATGTCTAGCAGTTCTACCAGTAGCAGTTCATCTGAGGAATCTGACGAGTCTGAGGAAGTGATGAGCGCGGTTTCTGAAGAGATCGAGTGTGCATATTAGGACGAGATCCTCCTACCTCCTCCGGCGGATGGTCGATCCTACTCAATTGCGGAGTTTACCAGCGGATCTGATCTAAAATGCGCGCTGAGGCTGAGGGGACTCCATGGAGGTAAGTGTGTCATCCCTCTTTATGATGCCCTCGTTCCTCGTCTTTTAAATCCTCCTGTGTTACCTTATACACCCGCCCCCGGGTGGCTTATGCAACCCGATTCGGAGATCATGGATGCTTTCGCGTTTAAGACGGTACCGTGAATGGCTATTCACCGCGGAGACTACGATCTCCCTGCCATTGATATTCGTTACAAATCAAAAACCCATCCGATATGTCCGCACTGGACATCCTATATACGTTCCAATCCCAGTCAAGCGGCCATTCTTCGTGAAGCGGGTATTGACGAAGCTATAAATTCATCTCTCAAGCGGGAAGTGAAGAAATGTAGGCGCGACATAACACGGCTCTTTTGTCGCCGGGCTCCTCCTGTTCATACTACAATGTGGGGGGAGGCAACCATAGTTCTGGAGGATGTAGTCTCCCTTACAAGGTTACCCATCCATGGTAGTCATTCGTATGACGAGGCGGCTATTTACGGAGCGATGACTGATGAGGACAAAGTGTTGTGGACTTATTTGTTGAATTGCAAGGATGCCTCTCGGAGTGAGTTAGTGAGGAAGGACCAGACGCCAGCAAAACAGGGCGAGGAAAAGAAGATTGCTGACGCGGGCAAGAAAAAGATACCATCGTCTGCCACAAAGGGGAATGATAAATGGGTTGATAAGAAGAAGCCTCCTTCGGCGCGTCCAACGTGTGAGCGATTGCTTGCCAGTTCTATATGTGCTCACGAAGCGATTCATGGCTCATAAACTCCTCCAGCAAAGGCCGATCCTAAGTGGGTTACCAAGACCAACCGACGCGCTTCCTTTGCTCTGGATTAAGTATTGGGTTCCGCGGTTAGTAGACGGAAAATTTCTTCCCCCCAAACGAAAAGTGAAGAACTCTCGTGCGGAGTTGTCGGCTTACATTCTGTTTTGGCTTTGTCATGATGTGTTGAGTATAGTCCCCAAGATACCATTAACAGTGAACTCGTGCTAATGGCGGTGTTGTTATCTCGCGGTGTTTCTTTCCCGCTTGCGCCGATGTTTTTAGGCGGCTTGTATTGCCATCTAGATTTGTTCTGTCACGACCTTCAGACGGTGGGTTCATCCCATAAGATCGAGACTTACATCCCGGCTTCTTTTATGAAAGTGTGTTCTTGGGAGCATGTTTCCCCATACGCGCCTGATCCTAATGAACTAGCGATTCACCGCGAAGAAGATGTTGAACAAGATGATGGCTCGGTTAAGAAGGTTCCAGTTGTTTATGGATACCCGCGATTGGCTCTTTGGAATCTCAAGGGGAAAGTACCCAAGGGCGATGTTTCTCAATACATGGATGGGGCCAAGGATTTTGTGTCGTTTCCTTATCAGGACGGTCGATCGGGTCCATCGCATTATGATTTTACCGCGCCTTTTGACACAAAGTTGGACTCGACAAAGCTATTGGCGTAGGCAGATTTTGATTCGGTAATGACAGTGTTGCCTGGTTATCTTCCTGGTTTCCACGCTGGTAAGTTTATTGCCACATCCCGACCGTGCAGCTCGGCAAGTTGGGTTTGGCCAAGGAATTCCCCATAGATTTCCTCCTTGGGGGAGCTCTAATATTGGGGACGTCATCGCCAGTTTTGATCGTTTTGTCTTCAAGGGTCCGGTACATCTGTGTGATCGAGGGATCGACTTTTCGTTCAAGCAGCCTATTCCCGAGCGCCCTTTGGCAGTTACTGAGGGAGCCCATGATTACCATAATTTTATACGTCGTCGAGCTTTGAATTTCCTTTTGTGCGAATACCCCTCCCCCCGTGACTTATCCTATTAAGACCTTCGAGTGCTTCATGCGTCTGGCCGGATCAAACTTGGTGATACCATAGCTGCTGCGCATCGTCTCGTTCCAGCTACCAAAGGTCTCCCTTTAGAGCCCTTGGTGACTTCTTGGGCGCCCCTGAAGGTTATGAGCCCATAATTCCGAAGAAAGGGTCGAAGTCGTTTTATGATCGTAAGCCCCCGCGGATAGAGGTGACCAGGCCATCTGTTAATCCCCTGGAAGCGCAGGTACTTGTTGTCTCTTCTCCATTTTGATTTTCATTCGTCCATCATTTATCATCATCATTTTTTTTTTTTTGATAAAACGAGTGGCGGGGATTATGTTCTTAAGAAGCTCCTATTTCCAATCCCGTGGGGTGGAAGGCCCCTTCTTACGTAATGGAGGAGTACATGAACATGCCCGAGAGCGATTGGACTGAGAAGAGCCTTGCCAAGAAGGCTAGGCGAGAAGCAGCTAAATTGTCTATTCCGCGCTCTTCTTCTTCTGCTAACATCTCGTCTCTATACCCTCAACAGACTCGGCGAAGGAGCGCGTCACAACCTCCTAGGAGTGCTAGTGGTATCCCGACTCCCTCTTTCGTAGACCGGGTAAGGAATCTTGGAGTTAATCTCTCTGAGGGGACCGGTTGGGTATCCCCATGCCTTCACATATCATCAGTTCACCCTCTTCGGGTCGAGACGGTTCGTGCCAGAGGTGAAGCTCCAGTATCTCCTAGTGCCGTTTTGCAATCAATGAGTCCATCTGGTTCTAGCTGGTCAGTTTTTGGTGGGTTATCATCCCACGTGGCACCACCGGTTGGTGGTCTTGAAGGTAACTTACACAACTCCATATTTAATACGTGTCTTTGTTTTTCTTGTTCTTCTATCTTCTCTCCTCTTTCCTCCCTTTTAATTTTTTTTTATAAATCTGAGCATTGCTTTGCGATGTCACTCATTCCTCATTTTTCAGCTCCTGCTAGTAACTCTAGGTAATCCTATGATTCTTCCACGTCTCGTCACAAAGCTACTGATCCTCCACTCAACTCAGTCATTTCTAAGGTTAGTTTCTTGTTTTTGTATATATTTCTTATCTTTGCGCTGTGTTCTTGTATATTTGTTAATACTCGCATTTGGCACTAGGATATGGGTAACAACGTAAGGATACCGCCAGACCCGAAGGTTCCAACACAAATGGTGTGCTGCGCGTAGTCCTTGGCGGTGATGGGTCTACTAAGCGTACCCGGACAGATGGTGGTGGTTCTTCTTCAATTACTCCTTCAGAGAAGCGAACGGATAGTCCTAAAATGACGGTGGTCCCAAATGCTCCAACAGCCTCTGAGGATATGGAGCTTCGTTTCCCTATAGTAGCGAGTGCTGCTGAGGCTGGAGTAGACCCTTCTACCCATACGCTAGTCCATGGCTTTTGGGTACCAACCGTCTTCGCCGCCACTTACAAGGATATTGTAAAGCGGGGCGGTAGTCATATGGTGAGAGCGGATCTTCTGAACATCCGGACTTTGTGTTATATGACTAAAAACCTCCTAGAGGTCTCCGACCAACTTACGCGGGTAGGGGATGATCCTGTTGACGTGGCGGTGATGCGTGGCTGGGATACTACCATCCGATCAACGATCAACATTAAGTTTCCAGTGGTGTAGCTAGAGGAGCTATTGGTGAAGGTGAAGAATCATAATGATCCATGTGTCCAGCTTGCGGGTCAGACTTCTAAGCTAGAGGAGGAGTTAGAGAAGCATTCTGAGAAGACTGCCAGTAGGTTGAGGGCGCTGAATCAACTGGTTGCAGATGCTGGGGTAGCTAGCGACGAGGTGATACGAGCCGAGACCGCGGAGAAGACGGTTCACGCGGAGCTTGAAAAGAAGCGGCAGGAGTTGTCCCAGATTCAGTTGGCTTAATATGCTGCTTCCCCATTTTCCTTCTTATCTTTGATTGTGCTGAGTCCTTCATGTCTCTAGGATAATTGTTGTTTGTTGTTGGTTGGTTCCCTTCCCTTTCGGTTCTTTGCTTTATTATTATGTTTCTTTTGGATTACCGTGGGATATTAATATGGTGCATGGCGAATATTAGTTTATTATTGATGTTACCTAAACTTTGTTGGTTCTTAATTTTTATGCGGAAACGCGCTTACGCACACTTCTCTTCCCTTTTTTTTGTTTTGTTTTTTAGAAGAATAGAGTTGAGTGAGTCATTGGTTGAGTGTGCCAACTTGCCTTCTCTTTTCGGATGATTGGATGGTAAGCGGAGCGCTTTAGTAGAAGGGTGCAGTGGGTTGGGTAAGCGTTGATAGAACGCGCCTACTCCCCCTTTCTTTCCAACGTGTGAGGGGTTGGGCTGGCGTTGATAGAACGCGCCTACTCCCCCCTTTTTTTTATCAGAAGGTTGCGGTGGGTTGGGCGGACGTTGATGGAACGCGCCTACTCCCCTTTCTTTTTATCAGAAGGTTGCGGTGGGTTTGGTGGACATTGATAGAACGCGTCTACATCCCCTTTCTTTTCAACGTGTGATTAGAAGGGTTGGGTTGGGCGGGAGTTGATAGAACACGCCTACTCCCCCTTTCTTTTTATCAGAAGATTGCGGTGGGTTGGGTGGGCGTAGATAGAACGCGCCTACTCCTCCCCCCCACCCATTTTTTATCAAAAGGTTTGGGTTGGGTTGGGCGGGCGTTGATAGAACGCGCCTACTCCCCCCTTTCTTTTTATCAGAAGGTTGTGGTGGGTTGGGCGGGCATTGATAGATTGCGCCTACTCCTCTTTTTTTTTTTTTTTTTTTTTAATCAGAAGGATACGGTGGGTTGGGTGGGCGCTTTACATAGCGCGCCTTCTCCCCCTTCCCTTTTCCCTTTTTCTTTTTCTTTTTCTTTTTTCTTTTCTCTTTCTTTTTTAGATGAAGGCGCTGGTTAAACACGCCAACCCATTTTACTCTTCGAATGACCACGGGGAAATCGTAGGTTAGACGCGCCTACTCCCTCCTTGGTAGGTTATCCCATTGGGCGCCTTTGGCGTTTCCGTATCTTTTGGTATATGTCGGCCAATCGGGCGCCTTTGGCATTCCCGTAGCCTTTTGTAGATTTGTCAGCCGACCGGGCGCCTTTGGCATTCCCGTATCCTTTTGTAGATTTGTCAGCCGACCGGGCACCTTTGGCATTCCCGTAGCCTTTTGTAGATTTTTCAGCCGACCGAGCGCCTTTGGCATTCCCGTAGCCTTTTGTAAATTTGTCAGTCGACCGGGCGCCTTTGGCATTCCCATAGCCTTTTGTACATTTGTCAGCCGACCGGGCGCCTTTGGCATTCCCCGTAGCCTTTTGTAGATTTGTCAGCCGACCGGGCGCCTTTGGCATTCCCGTAGCCTTTTGTAGATTTGTCAGCCGACCGGGCGCCTTTGGCATTTCTGTGACCTTTTCTCATCATATTTCCCACGAATTCCAAAAAGAGAAATTATTCTTACCATAAAAAGGAGGAATGTTTACAATTTTTAGTTTCATCTTTCATACTCTTCCCCTCCCCCCCTTTTTTTAGCTTAGTGGCGAGGAAAGGGGTCGTGCTCAATAGCATGCTTAGTTGCCTCGAGCTCCCCAGAGGCGCGCTTTCGTTCGAATATACTCCTTATGGCGAAACATTCTTCCGTCGGGTGTCCCAACCTCCGATGATAGTGGTAATACTTGGACGCGTTCTTATCCATCTTGCTGACGTCTAGCATTGTCGGGAGCAGCTGGATTTCCTTTCCCATAACCCACTGGTTTAGTAGTTCGATCACGCGCTCCCTACTGCAAGGCAGAGGGGGTGGTGGGTTTGAGTCTCGCTTAGTCCATCCATTTCTCCCTTGGCTTCCATCGGCGGTTTGGAACTGATCCCTTCTCTCCTTACTGGTGTTGGACCTTATATTGCGTGGTGCCTCAAATGCGGTGTTGACTGTGTAATGCCAAGAAGGGTATGTGGGTACTTCTTCTATGCAGTCGGCGATCCTTTCGGCTGCTTCTTCTAGCTCGACAAAAGTTTGGAACCTGAAATTGATTAAGATTCCCTTAAAAGCTGGGATCATTCCACGCACACATATCTCAACAAGTGCTCCTTCGTTGATGTATTCATGACAGTCTAGTGCCAGGCGCCGGAACCACAAGATGATGTATCTTCCTATTTCCTCTCCTATCCGGTATCCGCTCCTGCTCAAGTCTATTGCCGTGATTTTCCTCTTGGCCGAATAGAATTTCCCAAGAAAAAGCGTAGACATGGTTGGCCAAGAATCCACACTTTCCGCTTTTAAGTTGTCATACCAGGTGTTAGCTATGCCTCTGAGTGACTTGGGAAATTCCCTTAGACACAACTTTCTATCGGAGACTTTGTTATTCACTGCTGATAGGAATCGGCTGAGATGTTCCCGCGTTCCCTTGTCTATCGTATGTCTTGAATTTCGGAGAAGTGTAGTCCTCGGGATATTGATATTCTCGGATACTTGCTGGGTATGGACTGCTTATGAGGCAGTGATTGTCTTGTTTTATCACATGGTAATTTTGCTCAAAGTACTTTGCCATTTCTTCCTGCGACGTCGACGTCGATGTTGTCTTGTCATTTTTATGTCCTTCGCCCTTTTTTGTTTCTTCAGGAGCGCTTTGGCCAGTTATTACTGTTTGTTCTATCCAGCTTTCTAGCTCCTGCCTTCTTTGTGAGCGCTCATAGAGCTTTGTTGTCTCACACAGAAAAGTCTATTGAATAGATAAATCTGTCTCCCACAGAAATACCTAAGGGTTTTGTTCCGTCTTTTGATAAATCGAGGTGAACATGAACCAATTGATACACCAGACTTATATTCCCGAATAACAGCCTAGTAATATCAATCACCTTACAATAATCTTAATCGTATGGTAGCGAAACAAGATATTGTGGAATCAAAAACTATGAGACGAAGATGTTTGTGACTACATTTTATCTTGCCTATCGGAGATTAAATCTCGAGTTAATCTTAAAGAAGATAGTACTCAATCACGATAGAAAAAAGCAAGATCAGATCACGCAACTACAGAAAATAGTTGGGTCAAAGCCACAATCCCAATGAAGTCTTTCTACTGTTAACCTACAGTGGTTTTGGAAAAACCTAAGGTTAAAGGAGAGCCGACTCTACTCGCAACTAGTATCACACAGGAGGTGTGGAGATTAGGTTTCCCAATTGATAGAGTTCTCCCTTATATAGTCTTCAAATCAGGGTTTGTAATCAATGTTACCTTAGTAACAAAGCATTCAATATTCACCGTTAGATGAAAACCTAATTAGACTCAAGCTAATATATTTCAACCGTTAGATCGATCTTAGCTTGTTACACACAAATGAAAAGTGACTTCATTTAGATATGGATAACCGTACCTAAACGTGTGCACCTTGTTGGCTCAACAATAGTTAACCGAAGTTGGCCATATGAACACTTTCATATCAACATTATTCATTTTAACCATAACTAGTTCGAATGACTCAAATGAAACTAGTTCTAGAGTTGTTCAATTGTTTATATTCTCATAGAAGTATACAAGACACAATTAGAGCAAAATCGATTTTGATTCAGCCGAATCAATTCATGAACATTATAGTCACGGTTTGCAAAAGATTGCATTCCTTAATTTATAAATGTATTAGTTCATGAACAAACCGATTTTAGAACATAACCTACTCAAGTATGCAAACATGTACGCATACTTAAGTGGCCGGACTAAGTTTGGGTTTGCCAGTACGCGAACGGGTACGCATACCACCAAACTTAGTTGAACTCAGAACTTGGACTTACGCCAGTACGTAAACGGGTGTGCATACTTAGTTCTCGGACATTCAATCACCAATCAGTACGCTACATGTACGCATACCATGGTTCCCGGACTTGGAATAACTTGCAACAGTTAGCATACAAGTACGCATACTGTGCTATATCCAATCATCGTTAATTTGTTCTAAACTCCCATTTCAATCATTGAAACATTCTTTGAAGACGGGAATAGTTGTGTCACATAAACTATTAGATTCGAAGTTATTTTCAAGTGATCGAATGATCAATACGAAACATTCCGAGTCTACATCAAATGACTGTCTCACACAAATCATGTAAGATGTTACCAGGCGATTTTCACCTGATCATATTTTGACTTTCGTCAATAATACATAAGATGAACTTGGTTAAAGCTAAAGCTTATCAACACATATTTCGAGAAATATGTAAGCGAGTTAAACACAGCTCGAAATATCAAATGTGTATAATCGAAGTTTATATAGCTATACGACTTTTGTCTCAAATAGGAGATAGAGTAGATAGACTTTTGCGTGATAGATGAGTTCAAGTCTCCACATACCTTTTGTAGGTGAAGTTCCACAAGCTCAGTAGTTCTTCTTCTTCAATCGATGAATGTCGTGAAGTCTAAGCTCAACTACACTTTCTATCCTAATCCGAGACTTAGCTATAAGTAGACTAGAAATCAAGACTTATAGTTTTGGCAACTAAACTTGACAAACAAGCTTGAGATAGCAACGCTTGCGAGTTCGACCGAGCAGTGCTCTTACAAACGCATTCTCACATCTTAGCTCAAAAAATTTTATATTCTCAAGAGAAAAATTTAGAGCATAAAAGTAGCATCAGAATAAACTTTCATAAAAAAAAATCAACAAAAACAAAACTAAACAAAAATACTTATGCACAAATGTCTGCAAATGACAATCCAACTAAGAACGATAAGAAAGTAGCTAGAAAACTAGAGAACATTTGCCATCAAGTATAACTGATCAAATCTCACTCAGCCATGATTTTTTAGTGAGTGAGGTTTCAACCTTGTGATTAACTAGCACAAGTATGAGCTTTGTGCTCATCAAATGAATGTTGTTCATAGTTAAACCTCTTTTTCCTAATCTTTTGAGGAAAAACTTTTTGTTGTGAAAAGTTATCATAATACTTACTATCATCAAAATACGACGCATAGTATGGATTCTTACCTGAAGGGTTTTGACCAGAGAAATTTAACAACCTGTTTATGAGCTCTTTGTATCCTTCAATTATCAAATTTAGGTTGTCTTTTACACCTCCATCTTTGCTTCCTTCTTCTGGTACCTTATTCACATCAAGAACAAAAACATCTCCCTTTTTAACCGAAGAAGATCCTTTTTGAGATTTTCTTGGACGATTTGTGTTAAGTTTACTGTTACAAGCTTGAATATCGAGGAACAAATCAAACTGACTTTCCTAGAAGGATTCATAGGGTGAGTACTAAAACCAATTGGTTTAGACATACGAATGTCAGTTACACCTTTGAGAATTAAGTTTAAGGTATGTTGAAGTCGAACAATAGAATTGTCATTCAACCTATATTTGTTTTTTCGTTCAACATGTCCTTTCGGATCACAAAAGAGACACACTTTCTAATCACCTGGGTGATTTGAGTGAACAGACTTAACAACATCGTTAGGAGATTTCTTCCTTCCGAGCGACGTGAAGTTTCCTTGATTAGAGGAAGATACCAACACATCTTTTCCAAGAGGAAGGGTTTACAGTCTAGCTTCTGAAGCTGTTTTCATTAGAGAAACATGATTTTAATTAGTCACGTTTTCTAATATCACAGCATAGTCAGAAGTATTTGGTATGTCAGACTCCCCAAAATGACTTTTATCTTGAATAAAGAGTTTACTCAATAGTCGTTCAATTTTATGGGCATCTTCCTTGAGTTTAGCCTCGAGTAAGGTTCGGGAAGAAAAAATTGCAGCATTATCCTCACAAAGAACCCATAGTTGGGAATCACGATCTTTTACCATACCAACCATAGTATTGACCTTGTGTTTCAGCCTATTGATATCAACTGCCTGGATTCTAACAAGTTTTAGAATCGTTGTACTCTCTCGGGCTGCTTCCCTTTCTACTTCAGAATCAGACTCATCAGTAAGAAAATCACGGTAACACATATCAACACTTGTGTGTTTCATTGGAACAAAATGTTCATCTATATGTGAGATAGACAAGTCTTTCTCTTTAATAGATTTCATAGAAACAAAACTTTTTGTCTCTGGTGTTGCGTTTGTCAGAGATAACACTACTTTCCATAGAGTCAGATTGCTACAAACACAGACTTAAGAGATCTTAAACGTGTTTGCATGCTCTTATACCAATTGAAAAATCGGGCGTCTAACAACCACACCCAATATTCCGCTTAGGAAATCTGTATGGACTAACTCCAATATATTTCCAAGAGAATCAAATAGACAGTCAGACTCAATCAAGGAAAATACATCCAAGAGTTATATCTCTGTTTCTTAATGTAATAAGCAAATCAAACAGATAGAAATCCGCGAGCCTGATTATTATGAGAAATAACTTGAACGGTACCAAAGACCAATGTTCAAGTGTCAATCAATTTATATAAACTACCAAAGGTTGGATTATCTAATTGATTGAACTACGCACAACATGTGATATTTCAGTTATATAGAAAATATAATGCGAAAAAGAAATAACACAGACACTAGAATTTTGTTAACAAGGAAACCGAAAATGCAAAAACCCGGGACCTAGTCTATATTTGAGTACCACATTTGTATTAATCCGCTACGTGACTCTAGCCTACTACAAGTTAACTTCGGATTGGAATGTAGTTGAGCCCTAAACCAGTCCTCACACTAATTAAGGTACGCCCGCGTTCCTTACGTCTCGAATCCTAGCGGGACTCTACGCACTTGATTCCCTTAGCCGATCTCACCCATAACTAAGAGTTTCTACGACCCAAAGTCGAAGACTTGATAAACAAATCATCTCACACAGAAAAGTCTATTGAAATAGATAAATCTGTCTCCCACAGAAATACCTACGAGTTTTGTTTTATCTTTTGATAAATCAAGGTGCACGGGAACCAATTGATATACCAGACTTATATTCCCAAAGAACAACTTAGAAATATTAATCACCTCACAATAATCTTAATCGTATGGAAGCGAAACAAGATATTGTGGAATCACAAACGATGAGACAAAGATGTATGTGACTTATTTTTATCTTACCTATCGGAGATAAATCCCTAGCAAATCTTAGAGAAGATAGTACACAATCACGATAGTATAAAGTAAGATTAGAACACGCAATTACAGATAAAATAGTTGGGCCTGGCTTCACAATCCCAATGAAGTCTTTAAGTCGTTAACCTATAATGGTTATAGAAAAACCTAGGTTAAAGGAGAATCGACTCTAGTCGCAACTAGTATGACACATAAGGTGTGGGGATTAGGTTTCCCAGTTGCTAGAGTTCTCCCTTGTATAGTCTTCAAATCAAAGTTTGCAATCAATGTTACCTTGGTAACAAAGTATTCAATATTCACTGTTAGATGAAAACCCGATTAGATTCAAGCTAGTATCTTTCAACCGTTAGATCGAACTAAGCTTGTTACATACAAATGAAACGTGACTTCATTTAGATATGGGTAACCGTTTAAACGTGTACACTTTGTTGTCTCAACAATAGTTAACAGAAGTTAGACATATGAACACTTTCATATCAACCTTGTGCATCTTAATCACAACTAGTTCAAATGACTCAAATGAAACTACTTATAGAGTTTTTCAATTGTTTATATTCTCATAGAAGTATACAAGACACAATTGAAGAAAAATCGATTTTGATTCACTCGAATCAATTCATGAACATTATAGCCACAGTTTGCAAAAGATTGCATTCCTTATTTTATAAATGTATTTGTTCATGAACAAACCGATTTTAGAACTTAACCCACTCAGGTATGCAAACTTGTACGCATACCTAGAGTTCCCGGACATGGTCTGTTCGCCAGTATGCAAATTGTACGCATACTGTCATGCACGGCCAAGATCATTTGAAATCAGTACACATACGGGTATGCATACTAAGTTCCCAGACTTCAACTGTTAAACCAGTAAGCATACGGGTATGCATACAAAGTTCCCTGACTTGGAATATATCTACAACAGTTAGCATACAATTACGCATACTGTGTTATATCCAATCAATGGTTAATTGTTCTAAACTCCCATTTCAATCATTGAAACATTCTTAGAAGATGGGAATAGATGTCTCACACAAACTATTAGCTTCAAAGCAATTTTCAAGTGATCACTGATCAATACGAAACATTCCGAGTGTACATCAAATGACTGTCTCACACAAATCATGTAAGATGTTACCGGGCAATTTTCACATGATCATCTTTTGACTTTCGTCAAGAATAAAAGATGAACTTGGTTAAAGCGAAATCTTACCCACACATATTTCGAGAAATATGTAAGCGAGTTAAACTCAGCTCGAAATATCAAATGTGTATAAATTAAAGTCTATATAGCTATACGACTTTTGTCTCAATAGGAGATAAAATGGTATTAGACTTCTAAGTGATAGATGAGTTCAAGTCTCCACATACCTTTTGTTGATGAAGTTCCACAAGCTCCCCTTAGTAGTTCTTCGTCTTCAATCGATGAACGCCGTTAAGTTTAAATCTCAACTACACATTCTATCCTAATCCGAGACATGGCTATAAGTAGACTAGAAATCAAGACTTATAGTTTTGGCAACTAAACTTGACAAACAATCTTGAGATAGAAACGCTTGCGAGTTTGACCGAGTAAAGTGCTCTAACATCTTATGTTGTATTTTAAAAAATAGAATTTGTTTACTTCTCAAGTTACCTTGAATTCTAAGCTAACCCCGTGTACATGGGGCAAAACGAGTTGCTGGTTTTTAAGGAATTGAGGAGACAACCGTGCGGAGGAAACTCCTCGAACCAAACGAACTGTCTAACCTCATACAGATGCACTGCAAAAAAGGGAGTGCTTTGAATTCGAGAGATCAATATGTAGGACTCCGGCCTAAACCAAGACAATGGCCGTTCCAGAGTCAATTCGGTCACAAGATAGGATGGGTCGATCTGTAGGAGGGAAGCTGAGAAATGTGTGATATCAATGGTGATCGAAGATTATAGGTGTCTTTTGTATTCTGCGTGAAGAAATAAGATAAGTTCTGATGGATTGAATTTTGCTCTGTTGAGAGTAATTGCTCAGACGTCGAGTTCTTAATCTCTTGTTGTATGTTTGACGAAAGATTGTTCTTTTTCGATCATGATTCAGAGACTTATTTATATTGCAAGAATTGTAAACACCTTGATCCCATGAAGTGTGACAGTTGCTGGAGTCAAAGAGTGGAGAAGTGGGAATCGTGTTAAGACCAGATGCTCATCGTGCGGAGACTTGGATGATTTTCCACCCACTACTTTGTTAACTCCTCCAACTGCTTGCACGACTTGCTCACATTCTTATCGTGTGTATGAACACACGTGCCGTAGACCGCCATTGATATCCCCCCATGTTACACGATTGATGTCTCGTGATTGTGGAGTCTGCGAGGTAGACGTGTATTTAGTTAGTCAGTTGCTGACTTTATGAGACGATGAGTCTTTGTAATGCTGAGTCGAACGTGATTTACAAATATTCTGAGACTCATGAATTGAACATGCGTGTCTGTTGAGACAGAGATATAATTCTCGAATAAATGTTGACAGTTAGGATGAGCAAATATTTCCCATTTTATGAATTGTTGAACATTGATAGTTGAACCAATATTCCTTAGTCTGAGCAAATATTGCTCGTTTGATGAATTATTAATTTAAAATACTGGCAACTGAACCGAGTATAATAATTAAAGTGTCGATTACGGGATCAACATAAAATTATTAGTGCTTGAACCTGGAATTATAAACCTTGGATTCGAAACCCTAATTTCGATCAATTGCTGATCAATTGATGATTTATTGAAAATCAACCACGGAGTGAAGGAGGAACCGACTACATGGGACGATGAGTCGACCATGTAGCGCCCAGATGCTCGAGTGAGCAAATATCAAAGTCTCTTGAAGACCAGTTGGTGAAAGGATGATTAAATGCTGGTTTAATCAATTATTAAAATGATGCTCGTCTGGGCCTTAGCTGATAAAACGTAATTATGAAAAGATGAGAGACCGACCAAGGGGTCATGAAATCGGCCCTGGTTGGTCATGGGACCAACTGACGATCGTTTTATGAAATTCCAAATTGTTTTGAATAGTTTGAACCTAATATGAACAAATTAGGTCAAATTATGAAAATATGTGTGACCGCCTCTTGCAAGCCAAAGAGACAACCTTGGTCGGTCAAGGTAATATGCTCACGTCACCAAAGGGTTAGTGTCTCAGTCCTTAGAATTTTGATATTTTCTGATGCGCGTTTGAGCAACATTTTGAGAAAATATGAAGAAATCAAGGTTTTGCTCAAACTGAGGAAACTTCATAGGATGAAGGAAATAATAATAATAAAATAAGGAATCATGAAGTGTGAGACCAGCTATGGCTAAGGCATGGCCGGCCGGCCAATAAACCCGATCTCATGGCACTTTTTCCTAATTTTATATTATTTTCATGATTTTAAGGAAATATCATGAAATCAAGGAGTTTGTTGAAACTAAGGAGTTTCCTTGAAGTGAAGGAGTTTCCATGAGATGAAGGAAACATTAATAATAATAAAATAAGGGGCGTGTGGGACCAGCCACGACTAGGGCATGGTCGGCCGGCTAGGCCCGGTCCCGTGAGTCTTCCCTAATTTTATATTATTTTTATGATTTGAAGGAAATATCATGAAATCAAGGAATTTCATGGGATGAAAGAAATAATAATAAAATAATAATGGATCATGAGGTGTGAGACCAGCCACAACTAGGGCATAGCCGGCCGACTAGTAGACCCGGTCCCATGACACCTTTCCTAATTTTATATTATTTCCTTGATGTGAAGGAAATCACCATGAAACTGAGGAGTTTCCTTAAAACGAAGGAGTTTTGTTCAAATAAAGGAATTTTCATGAGATCAAGGAAAATAATAAAATATGATAAAATAAAGAACTAGGAGTGGGACTGGCCACGACATGACCGGCAGGCCGGTGGGCCCAGTCCCCTAGCACCTTAGCTAATTATTATTTTATTATTATTTTCTCCCTATTTTGCATAGGTTCATCGTTCCTTCATATTTTAGAATGCTCGTTCATGCATTCAGGCGCTCGTTAGTGCATTATTGCTGAATACACTTACACCATTTTGGTCGGGGCTTACTCGATAGCGGCTCAGATGCCCGTACGTTGTCACTAACTCATGGAATTCTGCTGGGAAGAACCACAAATTGAAGTAATAGAATATTATGAAGAACGTAGAATATTTCCGAATATTCGTTAATGAATTTAAGGATTAGAAATAATTAATTGATGGCTCTATACTAGCAAGCATGCCGTCTAGGAGCATTAATTATTAGAGGATTGAGTGATATGAGCTAGTTGAAGCGCCGTATTTATTATGTATAGTATAGTCGGGAAAACACGTTGTTGCATCCTCAAGACGTTATCGCTCTATACTAGCGGGCAAGATGTATAGAATCCGTCCAATCATAATGATTCTATACACATGTCTTTTATATAGTTAGGGAAAACATTGTTACATCCTGCAGACGTTATTGCTCTATACTAGTAGGCAAGCCGTGTCTAGGAGCCGTCCAATCGTTCGATTCTATATAAAAGTAATTACCGAAATTGCTCGTATTCATGAGATATGTCGTTGCCTCGTTGAGAGACTCGCATATTCACGTATGCTACGAGAGACAATATACTCGGTCCGAGATTCTTGTGGCATGAGCTTTCATGCTTCAATGAGAGACATTAGCCTCAATACTCATCTGATTGCTAGATCAGGAACATGTACAATTATGGTTTTACGATTTTAGCCTTTGTCGAAAATCCACCATCTACACCCCGGGCCTTGAAACACTATAAATAGAGATGCTATTTCAACTAGGAAAAGCAATCCCTGACACTTTATGTGTTATTTGATTCTAGTCGTCCTTCATTTACCTAGGTTTCCTCTGAGAACCATAATTAGGTCTACGACTAAAAGACTTGCTTTGGGGATTCGTGAAGCCAGGTCCGACTATCTTTACCTTGATAGTTTGTGAATCATGACCTTGCTTTTCTGTTATCGAGGTTTTTGTAATCTCTTTCAGGCAAGATAAATAGAAATCATAGAGTTCTCTTCGTCTCAGACTTTGTGATTCCTCAAGATAGATATATGAAAACTGATCTTAGTTAATCTTTTGAAGATTTTTTTTGAGAGGTGGTTAAGAATCTAGGCTTCTCTTAGGTAGTCGTAAGATTCGGATTTGTGAGGTTTACTATCTTTGTCTATTGCAAACATATTTTCACACCTTGATCTTTGATCTGAATGGAAATCAAATAGGTTTATCTGTTAGAGGCGGATTGGCATCAAAAGTATTCATTGAGGGTAAATCAACTCTTAGGCTGTAAAGGACGCTAGCTAAGGGAATCAAGAGACGTAAGGAGCGCGATTGTAACTGAATCGCTTAG
The DNA here is from genome assembly GCA_023531295.1 of Papaver armeniacum. Taxonomy (NCBI): domain Eukaryota; kingdom Viridiplantae; phylum Streptophyta; class Magnoliopsida; order Ranunculales; family Papaveraceae; genus Papaver; species Papaver armeniacum. The sequence goes on from JAJJWW010011127.1 coordinate 442,607, forward strand.
AGGGTGGATTCGGTCTCAACTACATTCCAGTCTGAAGTCTGATAGTGGGAAAGTGTCCGTAGAAGCTTAATACAGTATGGTGTTCAAATCTGGACGAGGTCCTGGGGTTTTTTATGCTATTACGGTTTACTTGTTAACAAAATTTCCGGTGTCTTGTGTTTTTCCTTTTCCGCATTATATTGTTACACAGGTTTGTACGTATTCAATTTAAGTAGATACGTTCGTTCAATTGTAATCGATTACGAGATTTGTTTCTTGTAGAATTCGTATCTTGAAAGATAGATAACAATTTTAATCACTTGGAAAAATTCCGATTGGATTTTATGGATTGATCTTTGATATTGATTTTTGAGATCGTCCAAGTACTCTGCTTAGCAATCAGGTTCACGGACCTTGTGTCTATACACATACTGATTGAGTAGAGGCTGAGATATAAACTCTATATAGATATTGTCAAGGATCATTCAGTTGGTCTACATGCTATTGTATTAAGTTTTTTCTATACAGGTTGGCAAATGAAAAAGTTGGGTGGTTTTGGTATCCCTGCGTTTTCAAATGCCTATGACCAAATTTCACGCGGTGACGCTGCAAATACTTGTTGAGCTTATTTTCCTTTTTACTACCTCCCGTACAACTCTGCAGGGGCGGAACTAGGGTAGGGCATGCGTAACCCTGGCTCCAGCTTCCCCAAAAACCCAAATACATTTTTTTCACTACCCATTTTCAGTTGTACCTTAAAACATGTGCAAATTTTAGGTTTAAGTCCGGACAGGGAAGGGAAATGCTCACCTCAAGCTCAACATACAAAGAACGACCACTGGCTTCGTTTGGTGTTCTCCTCGAGACGACTTTTTTGATCCACCCATAATTATGGGCATTATGGCTAGCCATAATCCACAAAATGTTCTGCATAGGTGTTTTCCCGTTGCACCTAAATAATTAAAACTCTTTTAAATAAAAATTTGAAATAATTATTCAAATTAATAAGTAAAAAGGTCATCATACATATGCCATTCAACTAATTATTTCAACATCGCTCCTTTCACCTCATCTGGTTTTCGGTGGTTGAACCAAATCTATGATATGAATCAAGATTTTATAAAACTTAATTGATGCTTTTGCTCAAATGTAGGTGCACCGGTTGAAAAATATTTCCAAACCCCCTACTCAGCCTTGTTTTTTTGGTTAAAGAAAACTCCCAATGAGAATTTACTAATGAAAGAAAGGAAAAACAAAAATAGGAGGGGAGAAAAAGCCAGAACCTTCTAAGAAAGAAGCAAAAAATAAAAATAAAAGAGCGGTATAGCGAAAAATTATATCAACAAGCTCATAAAAAGCGTTTCAACCTGTTTATGGGTAAAAATCGTTTCTGCCGATTTTGGTAAGTTCGGTAGGTGAGTGAGAAACTGGTTCAAACCCTAAACAAATGTCTTTGCACGTGAGCACTTTATAGATTCGAGAGATCAACTGCACAAGTCCGGCCTAAACCAAGAAATGGCCGTTCCAGACTTGCTTGGTCCACAAAGTGGAGGAGAAGGGTTGATTTGGGGAGGGAAGCAAAGAAAGGTGTTGAGACCAGAATAGTTCTGGGAGAGTAGTATCTCGACTTGTATCAGAAAGTAAAAGCTTGGGAAGCTTGCAAGAGATGAAAGCTTTTGGAAGAGCTTGCAAAGTTGCCTTTCTAAGAGTGTAGTATATTTCTCCTGACCGAGACTTGTTGTCTGGTAGAAATAGGTAAGACCTATTTATACAAGTCGAGATTGAAACGTACCCTGGCCTCATGAAGGAAGAGAGTAAAGGGTGAAATAATGAGAGGAGGTGGTAACCGCAAGGTGTTTAAGGGTGAAAACGTTTTCACCATTATTTCCTCATTTATTTGACCGCTTTATTCCTTTTCACGCTTTCTTAATGTGAGCGTAGTGTACGCCGCAAGTGTGACCGCCAAACCAAAACCCCGGGAAAGCATCCCCTAGTTTGTGTTGATATCTCGAGTGTTGGTTGCACCTTGAGTGCAAGTGGCGCCGCTAGTGGCGCGTGTGGCATGTGCCATTGGCATGTGCGGAATGCCCTTGTTGCGGGTTGTACTTGAGCGCAAGTGGCAATGCCGTAGCCGCTAGTGGAGTGCGTGGCATGTGCCAATGGCATGTGCGGAATGCCTTGGTGGTAGGTTGTACGTTGAGTGTAAGTGGCAATGCCAGAGCCGCTAGTGGCGTGTGTGGCATGTGCGGAATGCCTTGGTGGTAGGTTGCACGGTTTTGCAAGTTAGGCTACCAGCGTGTGTTTTGGCATGTGCCAATGGCGCGCACGGTCGAATTGGCCTAGGTTGCACGGTTTGCAAGTTAGGCTACCGGGCAGCGCATTAGGGCCACGACTAGGTGATGAAGGCTACCAACGAGCGTGTTGGCATGTGCCAATGGCATGCGTGGCCGTTAGGGCCGTGGCCTTGGTAGGAAAAGCTACCCGAGCATGTTGGCATGTGCCAATGGCATGCGTGGCGTTAGGGCCGTGGCCTTGGTAGGAAAAGCTACCGCGAGCATGTTGGCATGTGCCAATGGCATGCGTGGCCGTTAGGGCCGTGGCTTTGGTAGGAAAAGCTACCAAAGAAGCATGTTGGCATGTGCCAATGGCATGCGTGGTCGTTAGGGCCGTGGCCTTGGTAGGAAAAGCTACCGACGAGCATGTTGGCATGTGCCAATGGCATGCGTGGCCGTTAGGGCGATGGCCTTGGTAGGAAAAGCTACCAAATGAGCATGTTGGCATGTGCCAATGGCATGCGTGGTCGTTAGGGCCTTGGCCTTGGTAGGAAAAGCTACCACGAGCATGTTGGCATGTGCCAATGGCATGCGTGGCCGTTAGGGCCTTGGCCTTGGTAGGAAAAGCTACCGGCGAGCACGTTGGCATGTGCCAATGGCATGCGTGGCCATTAGGGCCGTGGCCTTGGTAGGAAAAGCTACCAGCGAGCATGTTGGCATGTGCCAATGGCATGCGTGGCCGACTTGACCTAGTTGCACGTTTTTGTAAGCCTAGGACGCTATATTTGGCATGTCCCAATGGCATAGCGGCTTGGAAATATGGCTTGTGGTACGTGTTGGCATGTGCCAATGGCACGTACGGCCATGTTGACCTAGTTGCACGTTTTGCAAGCCTAGGGCGCTATATTTGGCATGTGCCAATGGCATAGCGGCTTGGAAATATGGCTTGTGGTACGTGTTGGCATGTGCCAATGGCACATACGGCCATGTTGACCTAGTTGCACGTTTTGCAAGCCTAGGGCGCTATATTTGGCATGTGTCAATGGTATAGCGGCTTGGTTTGGCATGGTTGCCAATGAGTGCGATATGTAGTTTGGTTTTGGCGTCACTCCATGGTGCGCAGTGTGCGGCTTGGTTTTGGCGTCGTTGCCACGGTGCGCAATGTGCGGCTTGGTTTGGCATCGTTGCCATGGTGCGCAGTGTGCGGCTTGGTTTTGGCGTCGTTGCCATGGTGCGCAATATGCGGCTTGGTTTGGCGTCGTTGCCATGGTGCGCAGTGTGCGGCTTGGTTTGGCATTGTTGCCTTGGTGCGCAGTGTGCGGCTTGGTTTTGGCGTCGTTGCCATGGTGCGCAATATGCGGCTTGGTTTGGCATCGTTGCCATGGTGCGCAGGTGTGCGGCTTGGTTTGGCATTGTTGCCATGGTGCGCGAAGATGCGGCTTGGTTTGGCATTGTTGCCATGGTGCTGTGATGTACGGCTTGGTTTGGCATTGTTGCCATGGTGCGCAGGTGTGCGGCTTGGTTTGGCATTGTCGCCATGGTGCGCAGTGTGCGGCTTGGTTTTGGAATTAGGGTTCTGTGTCGAAAACCCTAATATGGTATTTTGAAAAATACCCCTATTAATTATTTACACTTGAGTTAAATGCTCTTAGTTAATGTGTTCATGGGTAACGCTAGGTCATGGGGTTTTACGATTTTACCCCTTGTTTAAAAACCACCATCAACATTAAGTCCCCTGCTTAGCTCGGAACAAGAGCTTTGTTGCGAGGTAAGCATAAGATGGTGACAAACTATCAGCAACAAATCGTAAAGAGAATTGAGGAGGTTTGTCTGACCTTTTTATATATAGGATTTGGAATCCTTGCCTCTGGCAGTTTTGCACAAATCGGGAGGCTGGCGCAATTGGGAAGTCAGCATCGTTGAGAGACAGGAAGCTGGGAGGCATTAAGAAGTTGACGCGAGTTAGGAAACTGGGCGTGCAGCTGGTGGGACCGGTGCAAGGTAGGGAAGCTGTGCGTGCTTGCCGGGCGTGACTTGGGTGTTCATTGGGAAGTTGACGCGAGTTAGAAACCGGGCGTGCTAGGCGGGTGGGACCGGCGCAAGGTAGGGAAGCCGTGCGTGCTTACGGGGCGTGACTTGGGTGTTCATTGGGAAGTTGACGCGAGTTAGGAAACTGGGCGTGCTAGCTGGTGGGACCGGCGCAAGGTAGGGAAGCCGTGCGTGCTTGCTGGCGTGACTTGGGCGGTCATTGGGAAGTTGGCGAGTTGGGAAACTGAGCGTGCTAGATGTTGGGACCGGTGTAAGGTAGGGAAGCCGTGCGTGCTTGCTGGCGTGACTTGGGCGGTCATTGGGAAGTTGGCGCAATTGGTGGGACCGGTGCAACTTGGGCGACGTTGGGAAGTTGGGCATGAGTTGGGAAACTGAGCGTGCTAGCTGGCGGGACCGGCGCAAGGTGGGGAAGCCGGGATTGCGCTAGCTGGCGAGACCGGTGTAAACAAGGAGGGAGTAGGTGTTTCTACATATAGCAAAGTTTCCTTGTTTTGCCTTCCTTCACGCGCGCTTTGATCGGGGCATTGTCCATGCTAAAACTGGAAGCGTTATGTCCCTCATTGCTTCCTTTCCTTTTTAAGGTTCTCGTATTCATACCCAACGTAATTGCATCATCTCCTCGTTTGAGAAAGGGTTCTTCTTGTTGAGTTTCTCTCTTTGTCATGTCGCACAGAGACGAACCATTTTCTAACCAACTAGGTTCTCCGAGGTGAAGGCGCGAGGTCCGACTCGGCAGAGCATCCCAACAAAGGTTATTCGGGTTAAGAAAATCATACCCGGTATGTTTTCTTCTTCTTTGGTGGACCGACGTACGCTTTACCGCTTGTTTGATGAATGGAAAATTTTCCTTTTGTGCAGAGATATCCCGTTGGAGCATGCGTTAGTGTTATCGACGAGGATGACCTAGTCGTTCCCCTCCCTTCAAATCCAACCTTGTTGACTGCTGCAGACTTGGAGAACGCTGATTTAGGGCTCTCTTGTCATGAATACCCCTATGCAGGTTCGTTGTTTGGGACTCGTATGAGGTGTCTCTCCTCCAATTATCGGAATATTAGCGGTTTCCTGGTGCGTAAAGAATTCGTGGTCCTTTATACGAGGATATGGAAGACATGCGGCCATATCGCTACCAGGAGCGCAGTGAAGTGATGTTCGTCCGCCTTGGTTTCCTAGTGAACTATCTTTTGCCAATGATTGTTGAGATGGAGAATACGTCCATCCGTGCCGCGCAGAGTTAGCCATTCAAATGTGGGAGAACATGGTGTCCACCTCGTAAATTCTTGGAGTTTAATATCAATTTGGTTGTGGCATCGTCTCAATATTGTGAAAGTCGACGGATCCGGTATTCTTGCTTTGGTGTGATTCCCGCCACGTAAACCATCCGGAAGAGGAGAAATCTTTGGCCTTGGAGTCTCAGAGGATTGAAGATTTAACTCGAGACTTGAAGAGTAGGAATTTTTGATGTAGCATGTTGCAGGGAAGTGATTAGGCGTAGTATTCCTTAAGCCACTTTCCGTTGATGACTGTCTCTAGCTTTCCCCATCTTCTTTGATAATCTTGTAGTAACCACTGTCATACGCTTTAGTGATTACGTACGGCCCTTCCCATTTGGGAGAAAACTTCGGTGCCGATGCATCTTGCTGGCTGTGACACCGGGATGCTCGAAATTACATGATGACATATTCTCGGATGGTGGGGTTCGGGATCCTCCGCGGCCTCGTAAAGTGTTCAAGGCGTCTTTAGACGAGAGAGGTGATGATATTCTTGCGCCGCACCCTTGAAGAGTAGAGGACCTTGTTGTGGGTAAGGATTTTTGGTAGACTCGTGTCTTTGAGCTTTGACAAATGAAGGGATCCCATGTATATCTTCCGTCCTCAAGTATGGTTTACGTGTTTCCATCTTTGTAGTAATTCGCCGCGGTGAAGCTCTCGGGCCGGTATCAACGAATGAGGGGCAACAGGTTCTTGGTAGGAGATGTAATCGGGAGAAACTACATTGTCGTGGTAACAAAGTAGGTTGACTCGATATTCTATGGGCTTCCGTGGAAGTAAAAGGATTGGCCGGATGCGTAAGCGAGCAAACCGTCCATGATCACGAAGTTTTTTGCGAGATGGATTAAAAGGTGTCCATGACTACGAAGATTGGCTGGCTGTGACTATGTTCCTTGATATGAGGAGTGTGGCAAACGACCCTTTGCGTGAAGGAGTGGCATTGAAGTGAACGTTGAAGCAAAGCCGCTGCTGAAGAATGTTGATGTATAGCTACTTCTGGAGAGAACGCTGATGCAGAGCTACTTCTGGAGAGAACGTTGAAATGACATCTTGCAACTCTCAGAGCCTTGACGGTTACCATTTTGAAGTCGGAGGTCTGCGTCACGTTCGTCAAACTCGACATCCCTCAAGAGAACAGAGGTTAGGAGTCCCTGATTACATCTATCGATCGTGCTTTCTAGGTGAGGTTGGGGTTTGGGAGCGCTTTCCTCGGGCCGGGAAACGCCGCTTCCCGATGCGGTGCGGTTGAGGGGTGCAAATATTTCTTGACGCTACGCCTTGGGAAATATAGAATCTCACATAACTTGTTTCATCATAGATTGTACGACTTTGTGGTCGAAGTTTCCATTGTGCGGAAGAAGTGTCTCCGTGAACTCAGGAGAGTTGTTGATTTCCCTTGCTTTCGATTTTGGAGAAGTCTTTCCTGATCTTCCCGTGTGACGAAATTGGATTGCTTATCCCCTTCACTTGGGCGTTCAAGAGCAACGCGAGCCTCTTCATATATAAACGCACGTCCTGCTGAAGTATCTTTTGTCTTTTCATCAAATCAATAAAGTGCTAAAAGGAGGTCGGCTTCTTCCGGATCTTCCAAAGATCTTGCCCCGATGGTGGAGTAGCGTGTCCGGGTGACGGTTGGAGCTTCCATGCTTGAAGAACCGTTGGGGTGGCTAAGTGGCTCTGGGTCCCGTGATCGTAAGTGTATCGTGCAGAGATGACACGGTTTTGATCACGAAGTCCGGAGCCATGGCGCTGTTTCAAGGGCGAGGATGGTGCCGGGAAGGGCGCAAGATGTTAACGCCGGGAAGGATGCAACCGTTATCACAAAGTGTGGCACAACGGCCGGCATGCGCGTGCGACATGTGTGCCCGGCATGTGCGTCGGTAAGCGCGTCCGGCAAGCGCGTCGCAAGCGTTTCGGCATGCGCGTATGGCAAGCGCATCGTGTAAGCGTATCCGGGGAACGCATCCGGTAGGCGCTCGGATCATCTTGGAATGGGCGCGACTTGGGCGTGGACGCTGGCTTGGATTTCGGTATGGTGTGGACCATTGGCTTCTTCCCATACGTAGCTCAAACAGGAAACCCTTTCCTTATTCAAATTCCAAAAGGTGTTATGCTTATGAAATGGGTTGGCTCCCCTTTTTACCTCGTAGCTTTGTTATCACGTCATGGTGTTAGCGATAGCGTGGTAGTGATAAAGTGGGCAAGCATATTCCAGCTATATATACTCCAGCGTTTCTCTTTCAATTTGTTTTATTATTTTCTTGTGCTGGTGTAAACCGTAGCCATAGGTATACCTTTCATAAACTTGTGGAAATACTTCATCATAAATAATTCTTCAAATGTCACTGTAGTAACGTTCGATTTCTCAGAAGAGTCATGGGAAGTCCCCAATCTCCCGAATCGTTGCTGAGTTGTCGGATAACTGTGCCGTTAATCTCTGGGCGGATCATTTTGCTTCTAGCCTGTGAGAAGTCCCCGATCGCCCCTTGTCATGTCATGACTTATAATCGAGCTGTCGAGTAACTGAGTCGGAGTGGATTGCCTTCCTCTACCATCTTGACGCCTGGGTCGAAGAATGAGATCGTTGGTTGAAAGTTGACATTGTAACCGAAAGATCGAACCTCCCGCTGTGGTCGCCAATTGTTTATGGGTAAAAATCGTTTCTGCCGATTTTGGTAAGTTCGGTAGGTGAGTGAGAAACTGGTTCAAACCCTAAACAAATGTGCTGCACGTGAGCACTTTATAGATTCGAGAGATCAATCTGTACAAGTCCGGCCTAAACCAAGAAATGGCCGTTCCAGACTTGCTTGGGTCACAAAGTGGAGGAGAAGGGTTGATTTGGGGAGGGAAGCAAAGAAAGGTGTTGAGACCAGAATAGTTCTGGGAGAGTAGTATCTCGATTTGTATCAGAAAGTAAAAGCTTGGGAAGCTTGCAAGAGATGAAAGCTTTTGGAAGAGCTTGCAAAGTTGCCTTTCTAAGAGTGTAGTATATTTCTCCTGACCGAGACTTGTTGTCTGGTGGAAATAGGTAAGACCTATTTATACAAGTCGAGATTGAAACGTACCTCGGCCTCATGAAGGAAGAGAGTAAAGGGTGAAATAATGAGAGGAGGTGGTAACCGCAAGGTGTTTATGGGTGAAAACGTTTTCACCATTATTTCCTCATTTATTTGACCGCTTTATTCCTTTTCACGCTTTCTTAATGTGAGCGTAGTGTACGCTGCAAGTCATGACCGCCAAACCAAAACCCCGGGAAAGCATCCCCAGTTTGTGTTGATATCTCGAGTGTTGGTTGCACCTTGAGTGCAAGTGGCATTTGCTAGTGGCGCGTGTGGCATGTGCGGAATGCCCTTATTGCGGGTTGTACTTCGAGCGCAAGTGGCAATGCCAGAGCTGCTAGTGGCATGCGTGGCATGTGCGGAATGCCTTGGTGGTAGGTTGTACGTTGAGTGTAAGTGGCAATGCCAGAGCTGCTAGTGGCGTGTGTGGCATGTGCCAATGGCATGTGCGGAATGCCTTGGTGGTAGGTTGCACGGTTTGCAAGTTAGGCTACCAGCGTGTGTTTTGGCATGTGCCAGTGGCGCGTTTAGTTGGTCGAATTGGCCTAGGTTGCACGGTTTGCAAGTTAGGCTACCAGCGCGCATTAGGGCCACGGCTAGGTGATGAAGGCTACATGTTGGCGCCGCAGCGTGTTGGCATGTGCCAATGGCATGCGTGGCCGTTAGGGCCGTGGCCTTGGTAGGAAAAGCTACTGTGAGCATGTTGGCATGTGCCAATGGCATGCGTGGCCGTTAGGGCCGTGGCCTTGTTGGAAAAGCTACCAGCGGGCATGTTGGCATGTGCCAATGGCATGCGTGGCCGTTAGGGCCGTGGCCTTGGTAAGAAAAGCTACCAGCCGAGCATGTTGGCATGTGCAATTGGCATGCGTGGCCGTTAGGCCGTGGTTTTAGTAAGAAAAAGCTACCAGCGAGCATGTTGGCATGTGCCAATGGCATGCGTGGCCGTTAGGGCCGTGGCCTTAGTAGGAAAAGCTAGAAAAGCTATGAGCATGTTGGCATGTGCCAATGGCATGCGTGGCCGTTGGAAAAGCTACCCAGAAGCATGTGGCCTTGGTAGGAAAAGCTACCCGGCGAGCATGTTGGCATGTGCCAATGGCATGCGTGGTCGTTAGGGCCGTGGCCTTGGTAGGAAAAGCTACCGGAGCATGTTGGCATGTGCCAATGGCATGCGTGGCCGTTAGGCCGTGGCCTTGGTAGGAAAAGCTACCAGCGAGCATGTTGGCATGTGCCAATGGCATGCGTGGCCGACTTGACCTAGTTGCACGTTTTTGCAAGCCTAGGGCGCTATATTTGGCATGTCCCAATGGCATAGCGGCTTGGAAATATGGCTTGTGGTACGTGTTGGCATGTGCCAATGGCACGTACGGCCATGTTGACCTAGTTGCACATTTTGCAAGCCTAGGGCGCTATATTTGGCATGTGCCAATGGCATAGCGGCTTGGAAATATGGCTTGTGGTACGTGTTGGCATGTGCCAATGGCATATACGGCCATGTTGACCTAGTTGCACGTTTTGCAAGCCTAGGGCGCTATATTTGGCATGTGTCAATGGTATAGCGGCTTGGTTTGGCATGGTTGCCAATGAGTGCGATATGTAGTTTGGTTTTGGCGTATTGCCATGGTGCGCGAGTGTGCGGCTTGGTTTTTGGCGTCGTTGCCACGGTGCGCGGTGTGCGGCTTGGTTTGGCATCGTTGCCATGGTGCGCAGTGTGCGGCTTGGTTTTGGCATCATTGCCATGGTGCGCAGTATGCGGCTTGGTTTGGCGTCGTTGCCATGGTGCGCAGTGTGCGGCTTGGTTTGGCATTGTTGCCTTGTTTTACGTTGCATGGTGTGCGGCTTGGTTTTGGCGTCGTTGCCATGGTGCGCAGTATGCGGCTTGGTTTGGCATCGTTGCCATGGTGCACAGTGTGCGGCTTGGTTTGGCATCGTTGCCATGGTGCGCAGTGTGCGGCTTGGTTTGGCATTGTTGCCATGGTGCGCAGTGTGCGGCTTGGTTTGGCATTGTCGCCATGGTGCGCAGTGTGCGGCTTGGTTTTGGAATTAGGGTTCTGTGTCGAAAACCCTAATAGGGTATTTTGAAAAAATACCCCTATTAATTATTTACACTGAGTTAAATGCTCTTAGTTAATGTGTTGCGGGTAACACTAGGTCATGGGGTTTTACGATTTTACCCCTTGTTTAAAAACCACCATCAACACAACCAGAAATTATTTTTAGGAGCTTTCAAGTAAATTTTCTATTTTGGTTTCTTCGTATGCAAAACAAGTAGAAAATTATCCGATAGAGAAGAAGGATTATCGGCTGCTACAATGTTCTCTAGTAATGACGATGATGAAAATATTGGATAGTCGTCACATTCAGTATCATCAATATACAAGGTTAACATATTAAATCTATTATTTTTAGCATTAAAAACTATGTTTAACTTCTGATGAGAGAACCATTCTCCGTCTCTTGCTATTTGTGAATCTCGTCTTCCTCCTCAAACAAATCTGACCAGCGAGTTTGTTGCAAAGATCCACGAGTAATAGTATTAACAACATTACTACCAGAACTAGTAGTAATAGGAGATCTTTCATTAGAAACCTTTGTTGCTAATTCTTGAATGTCTTAATTAGCTGCTTGAAGCGTTATTTTCTCAAAAAATGCAAGTTGATCGTTTTTGACATTAAGCGCACCCATTCTAACTGTAGTTTCACTTCTAGGAGAATCTATCTCAACATAAGCATCACCTATTACTTCTTTGTAACCACCTGTTCCATATTTTTATCTGTATCATCATTCATAACCTCATCATTTGTTGAATTAGTTGTAGAAACATTCAATATAATATCGCCTGGTTTAGCGGAACCTCGCTCCACGTTACTATTATATCACTGCTCAGTCGAACTCACAAGTTTTTCTATCTCAATCTTGTTGTCAATGTTAGATGCACAAAACTATATCTTGATTTCTATTCTATTAAAGTCAAATCTCGGATTAGGATTACAATATGGTAATTGAGTATCAGACATCACCGAATAACCCTCGGAGATTGAAGGCTGAAGATCAAACAAAGACATTAATTTGGATAACTTCATTGACAAAGAGGTATGTGACTGAACCAGGAGGAAACACATTTTTGTAGAGAGAGACTTTATTTTCTTTATCATCTTCTTCCCCAAAAACTAGATCTAGAGCTCAACCAAAAACCCATTAATGGAATGTAATACTAATGTAACCTCAACAATCATAGTGAAGAACCATGGATGTAGATCACATTGATCGAACCATGTAAAAAATCCTTGTGTCCATTTATAATTTTAGCACTCTTATCATCATTTTTATGTTTAGATCTAGAAATTATCATCATAGTCTAGTTAGCATCTTATCAAAGGGGTGTGGTAGTGGGATTTTCTACTACTACAACTTTAGTTACTTCTGGTTAGTTTTCTGCCATTCTGATTGGGATAAGAGCTGAGCTTCTATGAACCCATGGATCTGAGAAGATATTGATGTTTTCTCCATCTCTGACTAGCCACATACAACCTTTTTTCAAAACATCTCTGCTATCCATCATTGTGGCCCAAGTAGTAGAGCAATTTGTGGTCTTTTTAACCTCCAAAACATTTTGCCCCTTAGATACTTCGCGTGAAGAATTCTTGCCCATAAACTGTTTTGTTCCCGCAAAAATCTCCAAGTTAACTTCGTAACCAATGCTTGATTAAGATCGCACAGTGATCTGATTCCTAAACCTCCCTTCTCCTTTGGCAGATTAAACCATTCCCACTTTAGAAAATGCATCTTTTTCTTGTCTCTACTGTGACCCCACTAAAAATCTCTTATTATCCGAGTAAGTTTATGTAAAACTGTTTTCGGTATAAGAGAGCAGGCCATGTAATAAACTGGAATTAATGACATAGTTCTTCCAGCATGAGACAACGAGTTCCTTCTCCACCCTGTGAGATTTTCTTCGAACTTCTCAATGAGAAAATTGAAGTTTGAAATCCTGAAACCTTGTTTTAATATTTTCACCCCAAAATACTTATCCTCTTTGCTCATCCTTGTAACTCCTAAGGTTTCTAGAATCTCATCTTCATAAGATTCAGGAACACTCTTGCTGAAATAAATAGCGGATTTTGAGTAGTTCACCAACTGCCCATATATCTTGTAGTATTCTTGGAGAATGGCAGAGATAGAGTTGATTGTGCTGGTGTCTGTGTTGCCGAAAATCATGATGTCATCTGCAAACATAATGTGAAAGACACTAGGTGCCCATCTGTTAACTTTATAACCACTGTATCTTCCTTCAGCTTCCATTCTGTTTATGATTCCACTTAGGTTGTGAGCACAAATAATGAATAAATAAGGTGATAGCGGGCATCCTTGTCGGATTCCTCTTTCACTTTCAAAAAAACCTTCAGGTTGACCATTTATCAGGATAGAAAAAGATGGAGTTTTTACACAGTTCATTATAAGTTCATGTGCTCTATCAGTAATGCCAAAATTCTGTAAAGCCTGACTGAGAAAGTCCCATTCAATTCTGTCATACGCCTTGCTCATATCTAATTTAAGTGCGAAAGCTCCTTCAGAAGTGCTAGAGGTATGCATGGAATGAAATATTTTTTTTGCAACAACTATATTGTCAAGAATCTGTCTGCCAGGAACGAATGCAAATTGTTTTTTTTTTTCAATGAGACTGTCTAAGAAAGGGCTCAGTCTATTGGTTATGATTTTCGTGACAATTTTGTATAGTACATTGCAAAGGGAAATTGGCTTATAATCAACTGCAGTGCAGGCATTCTTTTTCTTGGGTATTAAGGCTAGATAAGTATGGTTCAGACCTGGTGGAAGAGAAGAATATCTGAAGTAGTCTTGGATGAGCTGCACAACTTCTGGACCAACAATCTCCCAGCATTTTTTGTAGCTGGATATCCATTTGGACCCGGTGATTTTAAAGAGCCCATCTTTTTGATAACATCAAAAACTTCTTCAGCACTAGGAATTGAGCTTAATCTCCTGCAATCATCTTGAGAGATCTTATTGGAAGAATTAAGCACAATAGAGTCAGCATACACATTAGCATCTTTGGTAAACATGGATTAAAAGTGAGAGATGAGGTTTTCCTTTATTTGCTCATGATCTGATATCCAATCGCCTTTCTGATTTTTTAGTGCGAAAATTTTATTTTTACTTCTTCGATGAATAACAAATATATGAAATACCTGAGTATTTTTATCAATGGATGGAATCCATTTAGACATATTTCTTTGTTGCCAGAACATCCTATCTCTTTTCTCCAAGGTAGCTATGTTGTTGCAAATTTCTTTCTCCTCTTCTCTTGTGTCTGTCATATGAGCTCTAGCCTGCAGGTCAAAAAGCTTTTGTTTCTCGTTTTCAATATCTCTTCTTGTGTCTCCAATGGTTTTTTTTACTCCACTTTTTTAAGATTTCACTTACCTCTTGCAGTCTTGTAGTAGTGCTTCGTTCAATGTTGTCCCATCTTGTCTTCAGTGTTTCTTTGAATTCTGGATGATCGGTCCAATAAAATTCAAACTTATAGTTGGGAACTCTCTTTGGTGGTTTCCTCATTGTGTTGAGAATGATAGGGGGCATGATCACTCTCAATTCTTGGGAGATGAAGAACAGCTTCATCCGGAAACAGTAATCTCCAATCAGTGTTACAAAGGGCTCTATCCAATCTCTCAAAAATTGGAGATGTTTGAACTGCATTGTTTGACCAAGTAAAGGCTAGTTCGGCAAAACTCAGATCTAGAATATCCCTTTCTCTGATCATGTTTCTGAATTCATTACAACTGATATCAGTTTCTGCTGATCCACCACTTTTTTTTTTATAAGAGTGCATTAAACGTTGAAATCTCCTATTAAGCACCATGGATTATCTATAGAAGCAATGATGGAACTTGTCTGTCTCCAGAAACCATTCTTATATGGATGTGCAGGTGGGCCATAGATGCAAAGGAGATCCCAACTTGGTGTACTTAGATGAGCTTCAATTGTACAGTGAATCAGATTCTGATTTTGTGAGTGTATTTACATGTTCACATTATCTTGCCAGAGTAAAGCAAGGCCTCCATTCCTTCCATTAGCTGCTACAAAAATGTAATGTCTATAGCTGAGAGATTCAAGGACTTTTCTGCTGTTGTTCTCATTTAATCTTGTCTCAGAGAGAAAAAATATAGAAGGATTACAACTGCGCAGGAATGATTTTAATGTTTAAATTGTCATATCATTCCCTAATCCACGACAGTTCCAAGATTGTATTAACATTGATCTTGCGACTTTTCACGGCAAGTCGCCACAACCTCTTTGTTGATCATGAAATGTTGCTTCAACGGTGGATCACAGTCCATTGGTTCAGCATTTCTTTTACTCCCAATATGTTCTATACTTTCCTGAGTTGAAGATTCTTGATATCCTCTTGCAAATCACTTCCATTGTCTTGTCATCTTAACTTGTTCAGTGGTTGGGTGGGGAAGGTTTGTGGTGGTTGAGGTGGTCTGAGTGGATTTGGGTGATGAGGTGCTGGATTCAGGGTTGTTATGATGTGTTATAATGGGTTTGAGATGTTCAGGATAATTTATTTTTAGTGGAGGTTTTGGGTGTATCATCTGTATTGGATTTGTGCTTGGGGAGATGGCCGGATGCACTTGGGTTTTTGGAACACTTGTTTGAACCATGTTGTTGGATTTGGGTGATTTTGGGTTCTTTTTTCGGGTTGAGGTATCAGACTTTTTCTGGTGGGTTGCTTGGGTGTGAAGGAATGATGTTGACTCATTGACATGCATGGGTGGGATATTTTCTTTGAATACAGGATTATTTTGTGCATGCATAATTTCCTTATTTGTAGAGATTATAGCAGATTTGTCTTTGAAATGATTTGAGTTTTCCAGCTGTTGAGTCAAGGGAGTTTTGGGAGGTAGTTATTTTTGGTAACTGAGTGTTGACTAGCATTAGGTCTTGCCTGAAGATTTGTCGGAATATCTGGTATAGGAGGATTGGGAAGATTTTCTGTTTCTGGGCAATTTTCTGGTATGTGTTTAGGGTTTTGATGTTGATGATAAAGCTTGGGTTTGAAGTTTGCATTAATTTCCTTTGTAAGACGAGCAAATTTTGCATCATGCATCTTTTCCATGAAGGTTTCTGGAGAGAAGAAACCCATTTTTTCACATTCCTTGGACAACTCTGGACATAGCTTCATTATGTGCCCAAATTTCCCACAAAAGAATCATACCTTTGGCAGACGTTCATATCTTAGTTTCACTGTGCATTTCTTCTTTGATGGAAGTATGAATGTTAATTCCTGTCTGATTGACTGTGTAACATCCATTTCTACTCTGACTCTTGCAAAACTGCCCCACTTTGTTTGTTCAGATGCTTGTATTGGATATCGAGTACCAATTTTCGAGGCTATGAATTCTACCATTTTGATTTTCTGATTGCTCATCGACAGGCCATGTATTTGAACTGTGAAATCTGCATATTGGAATTGATCATATTCATGTGAAAGCTTTTCAGGATCACATATTTCTAAAAGGAGTAAATCTTCATTCAATCCCCATGGAGATCTCAGAATGACATTGTTATAATCACAACCCAGTTCAAACTTAACTTTGTATATTGCTTGACCAAAACTAGAGATCTCGATGCTTCCTGATGGTCTCCACGATCTTTGGAGCATGTTGTATAACATATTAAGACCATATTCTCTTCTTGTGATGGTAGTAATGATCAAGGTGTATTTGTGCTCTTCACAAGCCTCGGCTACATCTTCAGGAACCTCGAATATCATCTTTTAATAATGAAGCCATCTTTGTAGTGATGTCTTCATAGCCTTCATCAACTCCAGAGGTTGATTCAGCCATCCCTTTTTGGTTAGGGCACACCTGATAATGGAGTAAAAAGAAACTAGACTAAAACTCAGCTCTTGTTTAGACTTGCTTTGGAGAAAAGGAGAAATCAAGAAAACGTTGATAAACTCGAGTTAACCTGCAAAACCACAAATCAAGCAACAAGAACACGTTAATTAGAAAAGGAAAAAAATCGTCCTATTGACGAGAGAAAATCATCCAAAGATGAGAAAGAGATCTCCAAACTTTAGGAGAGAGAAAATCGTCTTATTGACAAGAGTGTTCCCAGTTATATTAGAAAATTATTTCTGTATTTCTCATTTGTTACAACTATAATAAGTGAATCTATATTTTACCAAACACAATTTGATCATTTATTTAAGGCAGAGACTAAATGTAACCCACCATTGGGTTAAATACAATCCAGACTAAATACAACCCTCATAAATACGTGATAAGCTAAATACAACCAACTTACTTTCAACAATTTTTTTAAATGCAACCCGAACCTTGTTGACCGATTAGGTTAATATCTTTTCCGATATTTATTTCTTAATATACCTTTAAATCTAATATTTCTTAATACACCTTTAAATCTAATCTCCTAACTTCTTAAATCTAATCTCCTAACTCATATCTAATATATCTTAATCTCATGACCGGCAGTGAGAAAAAATCACCCACTGGATGGAGATGTATAGTCACCTGGCTTAAAGAAATTAATTTGAAAGATGCTTATGCCTAAACCGTTCCCAAAATCCTTTTATGTTCTCCCCTAAAAATATAAAAAAAAGAAAATGAAACTACCAAAATCCTTCTTCCGATCACCGAATTCAACAAATTATGATCATAGAGAATTGTATTTGTTGTTATCATTCTTTCTTTTGTTTTTTTGCTTGTTGTAGTCAGTCACTGAAAAATTATATGGAGATGAACAAACACATTTGCTTTGTCAATATCATATCAAAAAGGAGTTCTAAATTGTGATGAATTTATTACTTTACTCATCTTAGTATGGCTAACATATCATCAATGCGAATTTGATAGGATGACCAAGAAGCAATTAAGGTTTGGCCTAGATTTTTTTAAGTTTGATCACTCATGGAATAAGTGTTATGGTCAGGGTGAGTCAGTGGAGAAGAAGATAAAGATTAATACTATATTATGGTTAATAAAACCGGTTAGTTATTTTTGGTTGGTTATTTTTAGGTTATAAATAGGATTTGAATTGACTTTTGGGGTTGTATTTAGTTGTTTTTAATCAAAGTGAGGGTTGTATTTAGTCATTGCCTTATTTAATCAGCTTTAGCTTTTAGAATATAGTTTACTAAACACGTAACTGCTTTTTTTACAAAGCACAGCAGAAAAATGCTTTTATAGAAATCGCAACATTACCAAACTAGCTTGGCACTCCAGAAGTGATTTATGCAGAAAAATTTCCCAAATTTCCCCCTTCCGGCCAACACCGCCTTTGCTATTGAAGGCAAAAGTGCGACAACCACAACAGTACACACTATTATATTCATGTATAAATAAATTGTTTAAATTTGTTCAGATTTACGTCCTTCAGTATTTGTTTTTTTGAAACTTGTGTAATAGCCTCTTAATTAGATTCATGCTTTGAGCTTGGACCAAATCTGAGCAACAATTCTTTTTTCTTTCAAAGTTTTTGGTAGTAGGTAATGAAGAAGATGTTATTACATCGTTTATGGTGTCTTTTGCACATATTTCTTCGCCGTTTTGGGGCGATTTTTCTTCGTCGTTGTGGGACGAGTTATTCAAATTTTAATGGCTGGTTCGTGGCTTGCTTATCTCGATTCAAAAACATCAACGGTTCATCACTACATCGCTTTCAATCAACATCCGTGTTTGTGTGGATCGACAAATTCATGAGCAAATTACTCCTTTGTTTTAGGAGCATCTCTTATCGAAGAAGACTACAATCTGATTAAATGGTCGAAAATCATTTCCGGATATACCATCATCTCTCCCTTATACATAAAAAGAAATTGGATATCTTTGCAATTTATTGCTCTTTCTCTTCGCGATGTACTTGTAATTGATGTCCTTATTTGTATTAGGGTCTTAATTATCTTGTATTTTGATGTTTTTGTTATTTTTGTTAGCGAACATGTAATCACTGTTTTGATTTGAATGAATTGAAATATGTTGATTGTCCAAAAAAAGAAAAAAAAAACCCTTCGGATTCAAACCTACTGATTTGATGCAATTTCATATATATTTAATAAATTCTATATTATAAAATCGTGGAAGCCAGTACCCCTCTGCCATGTAATAATCTTACAGTATTGTATCTAGCGGGTACAAGTGGTATTTCAGTTGCCACTTATTGACATCTTTGACTTGATCGATATCTAGTGGCAGTATTTGAATTGTTTTGCTGGTGGATGGATATATATATATATATGCTTACATTAACTCTTAATCAAGGTTCCTTGACAAACCATTAACGAGACACTTTTCCAACCCTGATGAGTGCAACGTAAGCAATCGTTCTGAAAACCACAAGCATTGCAGTTAGAGAGAGATATGAGATGGCTTCACCTCCAAGTCCAATCTTTTCTATAGTAGGATCACTTCCGATTCTGCAAGTGATATTAGGTCCACATGCATACATCTCGTCGCTTTCATACTGGGAGCTTAACAGGAGTTTGTAGCTATGGTACGTGACAGATACATACTTGAGCCATGCTATGAAACTTGGGACGTTTCGGACGTAATAGCCGCCAACTAGAAAGAATGCATTCACTATGACTGCTGCCAATGTTGTTGCAGACCTAAAATTCATGACTACCGCACCAATTGCGAGCCCTACTCCATGTGAAACTAAAACTGTATAAAGAACGACAGTTAGTGTTCTGAAAAAATGAAAAGCCGTTGGTTTTAAGCCTGCCATCCAATAAGTTATGATGATAAACCCAAAAGGCAGAGCAAGTTCCATTGGTAGGTCGCCAGCTGATCTTGCCATGAAATAGGATGAGAGCCTGTACATGCCTGATGATCGCTCCTTGGTAAGCATCAACTTTTCTTGTGGGAAAGTAAATAAAGCTTGGAAAAGTGGTATTAATCCCCACATCATGGAGTAAAAGAATAGTAGCCCAATCTGTCACACACGTAAATGTAATAAGTCGACATGTTACTTTGATCAAGTATGCATTGGTCGTCATGAAAATTCTAACATTTTAGCATAACATTCTAGATCAAAACAGTGTGAATCTAACATTTTAGCCTTATAAGTCATATGGTATAATTAAACTACTATAAACCAATGGCCGTCATCAGATAAATAAATAAATAAAACAAATTGTGTAAATCATGTCGAATAGGACACCCCATGCACTAAAAATGCTTCCTAACATGTTTAATCAGCCAGTTGAATAGAATTTCTGTTACTGAGAAGACAGCCTTAGAGCATCCACAATCACGACCATATCCGGGGACTATACCCAAATTTGGTCGTGAATTGGAATGTAGTGGACGAGACTAAACCTAAATATAGTCCGTTTTTCTAGGGTTTGGGACTACATTTGGCAGCCGACACAGACTATAATCAAATTTGGTGGGGCGAAGGTATAGCATTCTTTTAGAATCAGGCGAAGGTATAGCATCCGTTTGGAATCAGGCGAAGGTATAGAATTCGTTTGGCATCAGGCGTTAGTATAATGTTCGTCTAAAGAAAATGAGACGGATCCTAAATCTACGCCTAACCTCCAAACGTTGATATAAAGATCGCCTATTATCAGACGCAGATTATACCTCCGCCAGACTAAATTTTAGTCTTCTCCCCGTTGCGCTACAACTCCAAAAATGCCAAATTTCCTTAGTATTTGGTCTGATTTTTGGTATTTAATCGAGTCGATGGTTGTGGATACTTAGTAATCATAAACTTAGGTCAACTCTGAAGGCCGGCGAAACACAATGCCACCCGCCCACGAAGTACCATTCCATTTTCATGACAATAGCACCCGAGAATAAAAAACATCCCAACAACACGAGAAGTTTAAAAACATGACATGTTGGGGTTTTTCATCGCCCTCAACAATTTTTTTAAAAATGATCAGGAAAAAAAGAAGAAGCCTGACAGACATAATTATTGGTACAGCATTACTAATTGTACTACTTGAAGAAGAAGCAATCAGATTTCCGGAATCTTAGCCAACTATTGCGGAGGGTTCACAAACAAAAATGGTCTTTGCAAGAGAGAATCTTTTTATGAAGAAAGAAGCAAATTTGTCCATAATTAGAATGCATACGCGTACCTGGTCTTGTAAATCGGCAGTAGACGATTTCCACCAAAGAAGCCCGCAGAGAAGTGACATGACCAAAATTTGAGCGATTTTTATGAATGAAAATGATTCATTCTTTCTTTGTTTAAGATCCCTTCTCAACAGTATCCAGAATTGTTGACCCCAACTAGTACTCCATCTGCCAAAATCTTTATCATCTTTAGGATGATCATGATCTTTATAATCTAATAAGTGACCTTCCATTTCCTGACTAATATCCCTCTTAACCTTATCATCAAGATTTATCTTGTAAGCAGAGATTAGTTGTTGTTTTACTTCCTTTCTTTTATCCATGTCCATTTCATCCATATGAACACCTAAAACACACATACAAATATTCACATATGAACATTGGTTGATCAAGATAAAATCTTATGGAGAATGTAATTACGTACCATTGGCAAGATCCAAAAGGAAATCTGCCGGGTTCATAGTAACCGATGGAGAGTATCCGATGCCAGCGAAGTAGTCCATAGTTTCTTCTCCCTTTCCGAAATACAAAGGGTTACCCTCTGACAGGACTAAGATCTTATTAAACATGTAATAAAGTCTACTAGAAGGTTGATGAATTGACATCAAAACTGTTCGTCCACCTCTGGCTAGCTCCCATAACAAAGTCACGACTTGCTGAGCCGATGTTGAATCCAAACCAGATGTAGGTTCGTCGAGAAACAATAAACTTGGGTTGATAAGGATTTCTTGCCCAATGCTAACCCTCTTAC
The DNA here is from genome assembly GCA_023531295.1 of Papaver armeniacum. Taxonomy (NCBI): domain Eukaryota; kingdom Viridiplantae; phylum Streptophyta; class Magnoliopsida; order Ranunculales; family Papaveraceae; genus Papaver; species Papaver armeniacum. Next base: position 464,114 of record JAJJWW010011127.1, read on the forward strand.
GTTCTCCCCCGGAAACACCTCTCAGAAATGGTCCTCCCATTATGGTGTTCTTACACTTTGTCAGACCTAGTTGATTTATTACCTCTTCAGCATGCTTAATCTTCTCTTCTTTGGAAAGGGTATTTGGTAATCTCAGAAGAGCTGTGAATACAAGTGTTTCTGTTACTGTGAGGTGAACATGAAATTTGTCATCTTGAGTAACGAAACCGGTGTTTCGATTCATTGAGTTGGTGAAGGATTTTCCATTATATGTAATGTTTCCGGTTAGACGTCCGCCAAGACGACCTCCTAAAGCCGATAACAGTGTTGTTTTGCCGCTACCTGATGGACCTAACAACGCCAGCATCTCACCAGGCTGCACTGAACCTGTTATTCCCTTCAAGATTGTTTTTTCTACTGGCCCTTTCCCTCCTGCTCCATTCTTGAGTTTGATATCGTAACAAACATCTTGAAACTGCATCGAATCATTAGTATTGCTATTAGCAAAATAAGAAAGTTAGTCTTCCGAAACAGATATTATTAATCGGCGTTAAATCGTATCACTTACCTTCAATGCTACCGGTCGATTAGATTTCTTGATGATGTCCATAGCTGCAGAATTACTCTCAAGTTTAGAAGACTGAGTTTGGTCGTCTCCATTAATCATCCTTTCTTTTCTTTTCTTTCAGTTCTTCCCGAAAATGAATCTAAAAATGCATGTTTGTTTAATAAACTTTGGTGATGCATATAAAGTCAATGATAATTTTTATAATTAGCAATTTACATTTTTTCGAAGTTATTTATAACTTAGAAAAAAAATCAATTATAAAAAAAATCAACATATTTACAGAATAATAATTATTACATACAAAGCTCTAGGTTGGCAACCTGGCGACAAGCTGGGCTCCAACTCCTCTTTGAATAGCAACACCTAATCTATAAAAAATGAACTTACCTACTCCACTACTAGCGTCATTGCTAAAGAGACAATTCTTCAGACGCTTGAAAAAAGCTAAAGTATCCTCACCAAGTTCGCCGAAGGTAGTAAAAGCGTAACACCCAATCCATATCCATGTGCAAAGACACTTGTCCGAGTATTTGGTATGTTTACGTGAAACAGCACCAGAGATAGCCTTACCAGGGACAAAGGAGCGGACACCATCACCAGCGAAAGGAGAGACACCTGTAACATCCATACAAACATCTTTCCCATTCTCCCAGTTGAAAACGAGGATATCAGCGGGCTTAAGATCTTTGCCATCATCTGATCGAAGACCGAGAGGAACCTCCTTGCGCGTAGGCACATTGGCTTTGTAACAAATATCGAAGACAACATCACGAACAACGTCATGACGAAACTTATAACCTATGTCCTTGGCACAGTGAAGCGCATGATCTCCAAAAATGTCCATAGATTTGTTGCAACTTGGGCATAAACTATTATCAGCAAACAGAGGAATACCAAGGCGATAACAAAGCACAGCTCTAAATTGTCGAGGTCCAAGGCATTGATTAAGCCCACTAATGGGTACTGCCAACAGATAATCTTGGGCATGTTTAACAGGGTTGCATTGCCATAATACGGAATCTCTTGCAGACATTAGAAATTGGTCTGGGACAGATGTTTGTATAAGTAACGACAAAAAAAAAAGTTATTTATAACGACAGATGTTTTTGCTTAAAAAAGAAAAGATGTTAATTGATAAGAAAATTATACTTATATTATCGGCAAATAAGTAACATTTTTCTATTTGGTATATCGTAGTATGTCGTTGGAGCTTAGCTTGTTAGGCTTCCAACTAGTTTCATGTAATAATATTTAAATAATATAAATTATAATTGTTTTGGTATATAAAAAAAAAATTACTACTTAATTTAGGTTTTTGTTATAGGGAAAGCCCACTTGTTTATGGGGAAAGCCCACTTGTTTATGGGGAAAGCTAAAAATGTTTGGCCGTGATATATTTTTTCAATGACTTGGATTCATTTAAGGGGAGGAGTGAAAAAATGTCTTTCCCCTAAAAAAATACAAACATTTACCATTTTGTCTTCCACTTAATTGGGCTAGCGAGAGAAGGAAATTTTAGGTTATCGTAAACAAAGAATAGTAGAAAAAAAGAAGATAAACGAACAAAAATCCGGTGCCGTACAATCAAGATGAATGCTAACCACTACAAGCAGAAAGAAGCATCTTGTCGACCAATCAAGTAAATAGCTTTTAACCTACTAAGTTAATCAAGATATACTAGATATGGAAAATTGTATTGAGCGAAAACCATGTTAGATATAACCAAATCCAAAAGAATGCAATACAAAATTGAAAAATTGTAAAGCCAATGTCTGTAAATTTTTCTCCCTATACACATCTCAATATCATTAGCTTTCCCCTTAAATTGCTTTCTCCTTAAACAAATCAGCTTTCCCTATAACAAAAATCTTAATTTAAGAGACCTATCAACTTTTTATTTTCTTTTTAAAAAAAAAATGGTTATATTAAAAAGAAAAACCGCACAAAATAACTACAATTCAGGGGAGCAAAAAAGAGCCTTAAACATGTAAGTCTGTCTCTCACATAAAAAGACTTGACTGATAGCCATATCCTTGAATACATCTTTATAAAAAAAAACACAACATCAAAGTCTGCTTTACAAGTAAACATAATTCATCAATATCTTTCGGTCTACCACCACCAAAAGCCTTGTTGTTTCTTTCTTTCCACAAGTGCCAAACCACTGCATAATTGACCTTCCACCAACCTCTCTACTCCTTCCAGTCAATGCATTATTACTCCATGCTTCAAACTACTTCTGCATTGTGTCACACATAACTCACTGAATTTTGAAAGCCTTAAGAAAATAAGACCAGACTTCAAAAGAATATTGGCAAGTAACCAACATATGATCAGCAGTTTCTTGTTCTCTCTTGCAAAACAGACAAGGAGCACTCTGTACTTCAATTCCTCTATGCATAAGCATACTCAAAGTGGGAAGCGAGTTGTGATAATGAGCCCATAACATAAAACTTACCTTAGATGGTATGCTTTTCCTCCATACATGCTTAGAAAACTCATCTTTCTCCTCTCATTGGATCTGCATTTCATAACAGTTTTTAACCGTGCATCCCCCTCTGATTTCCATGTTATCCTCCTCCTCTGACTGCCCATGCACATGACCCAATTCATTACAAAGCTATCACATTCAAGTTGTTCATTACTTGACAGATTTTTTCTAGTATCACAACTTAGCCTGCCCTCCACAATCATGTCAGATATAGAAGCTTGCTTCCTTATCTAAGCTTTATAGATCGCTGGAAATCTATTTTTCAAAAGAGACCTATCAACTTAAGGGACATCTAAATGAGGATATTGCAAACAAATTTTGGAAAGTTATTCACACTTTTGCGTTTCGGCTTTCCTCTTGCTTCCTTCAACAACATTCATGGAAGGTTGGAGATTGTACTGCTCGTTGATCAGGCGCCTGGCACTGCCTCGAGCTTCTCGCGGTTCCTCGACGTTTGTAGCTTTTGTTCTTTCCAGTAAGGCTCTGCAGACCGGGATCATTCCGTTGACGCACAAGTCCACCAGTTATTGTTCAGTGACATTTGGGTTATGCCAATCCAGAGCCTGGATTCTGAACCTTTTTACGTAGTCGTTCGGATGTTCATTGTTCTTCTGAGACATTCTCCGTAAATTAGAGAGAGTAATCTGCTCTGAGACAAAGAAGTATTTCCGAGAAAGCGTTAACCATTTCTCCCCAGCCAGTGATGCTCCCTGGTGCGATGTTGTTGTACCAAGTATATACTCGGCCTGTCAGAGACTTTGAGAATTCCTTCAAACGGACGACATGATTGTGTTCAATGGTCTCCTAATGCTTCCAGGAATCGAGAAACATGTTCTCGGGCCTTCCCCGTTCCATTGTAAAGTGTGAACGTTAGAGAAGTATAACCTTTTGGGAGAGGGATTGTGACGGACCAGAGAATCTAGACTTCCAATGAATCGGGTTTCGGCCCACTTGGCAAACTCCGACTCTCCGATACGCCCCTCGAGAAATCGAACCTGCAAATTACCCAAACTGCTTTATAAGCCAGTACACTTAGCATTTATTCTCCAATTATGAGAGACGACCAGTTGTCAAAATTAATAGACTTATATGGCCAGTTGCCATTTCTACAAGTTCCATGGCCAGTTGCCACTTCTAAGATTTCCATGGCCAGTTGCCATTTATACTATTTCCATGGCCAGTTGCCACTTCCAAGATTTCCATGGCCAGTTGCCATTCCTACTATTTCCATGGCCAGTTGCCACTTCCGAGATTTCCATGGCCAGTTGCCACTTCTCAGGTTTACATGGCCAGTTGCCATTTCTACTACTTCCATGGCCAGTTGCCACTTCCAATATTTCCATGGCCAGTTGCCACTTCTAAGATTTCCGTAGCCGCCCAAGACCAAAATGTATAGAGGGATTGCTACCCAAGCTTGATATTTCACTAAGGAAATCTGGCCTCAAGTCAGAGAGCAATGCAATAACCGGCGATAATAAAACCAATTAAAATGCACATGAAGGATGCCAGAAACAGACTTGAACAAAGGTCTTATCATCCACCAAATAACACAAGTAACAATAACAATTACTAACCAACACGGGGGGTTCCGGGAAAAGAGACTAGAAGAGCAAATATGCGAACCATGTAGTGTTCTGGGTACTTACTAACCAACACGGGGGTTCCGGAACAGGGATAAAGCTACCGCCAGTGTATGAAAAATCAGAAACTCCACATGGGGAAGTGAACGATGCATATTTAACATTTATACATTTTTTTCAATACCCATTAAGCAACATGTCCCTTTTCATTTTCAGTGAAGTAAAAGCAGTGATATCAAAAGCAAACAGGACTACATTATAACCTTGAGTACATATGGGCCCTACAAAAAAATAGCAAAACAATATGTGCAGTGCACCATCATAGTTAAATTAAAATGAGAAATACTAAAAAGCAACCATCCGACAAATGTTAAACAAGTTAAAAGCATTTCAAACTCATAAACATTCAAGGCTCCAATCTGTAGTTTAAAATTTACATCTAGACCCAGTGGAGTTAGTCATTTGAACCATCGAATCATAACCATGACGATACCATTTCTTAAAATGCAAACCAAATTACAAACAAATATTAGTATAGGCATTAACCCGATATTAAATTCAAACTTAAATGTCCTTAATATCCTATTTTCATGCACAAGTCAGGTACTATGGTTTATAAAAGCCACAGGACCAACCCCATATTATCATTCCAGTTATTTTTATTTCGGTAGGCATAACTTACATACCATGTTCTGTTTTGCTTGGTATAATTTATTTCAATCACCAACCATAATTAATAATTATTGAATCTATAAAAGGATTTCATTAAACAGTAGTAAGATTTCGACCCAAACAACATTCATCTAAGTCAAAATCCAGAAAAGGTAAAACTACCGGCAAGTGGCTGAATACCATACATGACAGTACTTCTTAAAACAGGTGCAAGTAACAATCTACACATCAGATTGGAACATTTAATATCTGTTCGGAATCGTCATTCAGAGATCTTAAGTTGCTCAAGAGAGACCTTAAGCTAGTTCTATTTTTAAGAGGGTCGAAACTGCTGCCGAAAGGGGTCCGACAGACAACAAGTACTCCAGTTTTCCAGCTTTTCAGATTCGAGGGCCTATATTGTAAAATTTCTATAGACTTCGGTACCTGGCGGAATTCAGCAAATGATATCTTACTGGAAAGGTGAGACAATCCTCTACAACTTTCATGTTTTGTGTTACACCCAATTCAATCGTTTTCATACCTAAAAACAGCTCTAGAGTTGCTGCAATATGACCACTACTGTATTTTTCAGATTTCTCACTCAAATATCCTTCCATTCAACTCCAAATGGAACAAATTTGATACCCCTAGAAAGATGTGAGACTCATCTACAAGTCTTGAGTTTTAACCTAAAACCATATCACAATCTAAGATGCTCGAAATCAAATTCAAAATACTGGCAGTAAACACTACAATATGCTTCGAAAATAGTTACAGTAATTCCTTTAGACATTATACCAAACATGTAAGGCTCATAATTTCAATGAATAGTTCTGAAATTTCAAAAGAATGTAAAAAACAAATTTGTCTTAATCTTGAAAGGATTGCCATCATTAGGGACAACTTTAATCAAACTATATTTGCAATTTCAAGCATACCCATCCTAGCATTTAACATGAAATAGATAGTATAAACCCATTTGGGAAAAGCATAATTCTAAAATTAGATACACTAGCATAAAAAAATCATACAATTAAGCTTGAAATTCCTGAATTTGATATAATAAGAAGCTATCTCATTCTTTGATATCACCAGAATTTGGACCTTAATCAAACTCTATGAAAACCTAGAAGTTATGTGAACCCTTACTTATCTATGTACAATTTCTCTATGTACAATAATTTCAATTCAAAAAGAAACTCTAGCAAGTTACTAATCAAACATGCATTAAGTGTGATAAGACATACCCATTCATTTATAAAAATCACTTCTCCAGTTGAGTAAAGGGAATGATTTCTTCAAGCAGCTTCAATTTGAAAAGCAACAAGAGAATTTCTCGATCTCGTCCAGGGAAACTAACTATTCAAATCAACATTGGAAGCTCCATGTAACTGTAGGTCTATGAAGCTCAATCATGCAAGAAAAAAATTCATTTTTGTTCCTCAAGTTTCAGTCGCAGGGAGAGGGGAAGAGAGAAGAGAGGAAGAAGAAATCTGAGCTCTCCCCATTCTCTTTTAGTTCCTCAAGTTTTATTTTAAGTTTCCAAATGTGACACGTGCACCTCATGCATACATGAGGCTCATTAAGGCACCCATGATCCATACTTAGACAGACTCACTATTTAAAAGTTAGTATTCACCATTAAGGCAGCCTAAATTGTTAAAGGCACCCAAACATTAGATTTTCATTTTCTTATTTTTAACACACCGAAAGTAGAATTTGATTTCTCACCATTATGGGTTTAGTTAAACCCGAGAAAATGGTTCGCATCTTATTCTAGATCCTCCGTGTAGTACAGGATATGGAGGTTGATGACGGTGGACAGATGGTGTCTTGTCTTTTCCTCGAGCCTCTATAAAGCGTTCCAGATCTTCACGAGTGATGAAACCTGCACACTCCTTTTCTGGTGGGTTATTTATAGCTTTGCAGACTTCATCATCATCCACCGCATGAATTGGAGAGATTTCGGGGTCAGCAGATGTTTCTTTGGATTTCCTTTCTCCTCTCCGACCGACGGGGCTAAGCTTGTTCGGGCGATAATTTGTCTGTGAGATCCTTGAGATGAGCGCATAGTTCCTTTTGTGTTGTTGTCATGTCTATTTGATTCTTGGCAAGAATTTCGAATCTTCATAAAATCGGTTATGGTAGGCGGGTTTTCTCTGATTTCCTCGGGAGACCTACCCGAAGAGAGGATGGTTGCCGATGTTGGTTTGAGGAGGAGTGGTGTTACCAGCACCGTTGTTGGAAGCAGGAGTAGTTTCTGGGGTACCACCGTTGTTGCTAGTGTTGGCGTTGTTTGTGTTAGGATTTGTAACTAACCCTGACCTAAGATCAACCATTTTGTGAAAGTTTGAGATTGCAACCGAGAGATTAATCTCCCACTGTGGTCTCCAATTTGTTGATGGGGAAAAACGATTTTCTGGTTTTTTAGGGAATGGAGAGACGACCGTGCGGACGAAGGCTCCTCAACCGAACAAACTGCCTAACCTCAAACAGATGCACTGCACGGGAGTGCTTTGAGTTCGAGAGATCAATATGTAGGACTCCGTCTTAAACCAAGACAATGGTCGTTCTAGAGTCAATTCGGTCACAAAGAGGGAAGAGGGTTGATCTGTAGGAGGGAAGCTGAGAAGTGTGTGAGATCAAAGATGATCAAGGATTGAGAATGTGTTTAAGGTTTCTGCAAGTTTTCTGTATACTACTGAGTTCGAATAAGTTCTGGTTGATTGATTGAATTCTTGAGAGTGATTGCTCGGATCGAGAAATCTTATGTTGTATAATCGTGGATTTGAGAGACTTATTTATATTGTCAGAACAGTAGACACATTGATCTCCAAGAAAAGTGTGACGGTTGCTCGAGTGAAAGAGTTGGAATGTGGAAATTGTGGTCTAACCAGTTCCAGGTCGTGTGGAGACTTGGTTGATTGTCCACCCACTACTTTGCTAACTCCCTCAACTGCTTGCACGACTTACTCACATTTCTCATCGTGGATAAACACACGTGTTGTAGGCCGCCAGACCAAAACCCTAATTATTATCCCCCATGTGACGTGATTTATGTCTCACGAACGTGGAGTCTGCAAAGTAGACGTATATTTGATTAGTCAGTCGTTGACTTGATTAGACGATGAGTCTAAGTATTATTCAGTCGAGCATGATTGATGAATGCTCTAGGATTCATGAATTGAACATGTCTGCTGGGATGTGTAGTTCTCGAATGAATGATGTCGACATTGCTCGTCTGATCAAATATTGTCCGTATGATGAATTGTGGAATATTGATAGTTGAATCAATATTTGAGCATTTGAGCAAATATTGCTCATTCGATAAATTACTGAATATTGATAGTTGAATCAATATTCGAGTGTCTGAGCGATTGCTCGGTGAATTATTGAATATTGATAGTTGAATCAATATTCGAGCATCTGAGCAAGTATTGCTCATTCGATAAATTACTGAATATTGATTGATAGTCGAATCAATATTCGAACATCTGAGCAAGTACTGCTCATTTGATGAATTATTGGCAACGCGGCCAAATAAAATATTAATTAAAATATTGGTAGCTGGACCGAACATTATATAATTAATCCAGATGTTGATTGCTGGATCAACATAAAATTATTAGTGTTTGAACTTGCTCAGAATTATGACTTGCAGAGCATTCGTTCGAAACCCTAATTTTGATCAATTGCTGATCAATATGATGATTTACTGAAAATAAGTCACTGAGTGACGGAGTGACATGCTACATGGGATGATGGTCAACCATGTAGCGCCTAAATGCTCGAGCGATCATACACCAAAGTCCTTTGTTGACCAGTTGGTGAAAGGATGATCAAATGCTGGTTTAATCATTTAATAAAATAGTGCTCGTGTGAGCGTGAGGTAGTAAAACCTAGTTATGGAGAGATGAGGGACCGACCAAGGGGTCATGGGACCAACCCTTGGTGGTCGTGGGACCAGCCGATGGTCGATTGAGCAAGTCCCAAATTAGTTGGAGAGCGTTTGGACCCAATATGAACAGTTGAGAGATAATTAGGTCAAAATTATGAAAGAACGTGGGACCGGCTCCTTGCAAGCCTAAGGGCCGACCTTGGTGGGTCAAGGTGGCATGCCCGTGTCACCATACTGCCTGTGTCTCAGTCCTGAGAGTTTTGGTATTTTCTGGTGCGCGTTTGAGCAATATTTTGGATTTTCAGAAGAGTTTGATCTTGACTGAAACTCTCAATTTTTATCGAATGAACTTTTCTCATACGACCGATATTTTGAGAATATTAAATAATAATATTTTAATTTTTGACGTGAGAAGCCTAGTCGGTCATGTGACCATTTGACTTTTTGGTTTTTTCATGGTTTGAGCAATATTTGAGAAAATATTGAAAAACTAGGGTTTTCGCTCAAACGATGGAGTTCCATGAGATGAAGGAAATAATAATATGAGAAAATAAGGGATTGTAAAGTGTGGGACCGGCCACGGCTAGGGCATGGCCGGCCGGCTAGGCGGCCCGGTCCCGTGACACCTTTCCCTATTTTTGTTTGATGAAAGTATGGAGAAACTAAAAGTTTGCTCAAATGAAGGAGTCTTCATAAGATGAGGGAAATAATAAATTAAAATAAAATAAAATATCGCAAGAGAGGGACCGACCGGCCGGTGGGCCCGGTCCCACGCCTCTTGTTTATTTTATTTAATATTATTTTCCTTTATAAGTTCCTCGTTCGTCCATATTTTCGAATGCTCGTTCGTGTGTTCGGGTGCTCGTTCGTGCATTATTGTCAAGTACACTTGCACCATTTTCTCGGGGCTTACTTGGTGATGGTCCGGACGCCCGGACAGTGAATATTTATTACTAATTCATGAAATTCAGTCGGGAATAATCCATGAAACGGAGTAATAAAATAGATTGATTATCTATTACTAATTCATGGAATTCAGCCAGGAATAAGCCATCAAACAGAGTAATGAGATAAAATGGTTATCTATTACTAATTCGTGGAATCCATCTAGGTATCAACCATGGAACGGAGTAATGAGATATAATAGATAATTTTCTAGGAATTCAGTTGATGAATGACACACTAAAATTAATCTATTTGCAGAATCGAGATATGAGATAATTGGAGCATCATACTGGTTCTAAGGGGATTTATAGTCATGGAACAACGAACGGCGTGACCTGAAGGCATTAAGCTCTCTAATAAACATTATGTCTAGGGAACCTCCCAATCATTAAGAGATTCCATACACGGTCTCTCTACGTAGTCAGAGAAAAACGAGCAGCGTGACGTCCTGAAGGCATTAAGCTCTCTAACAAACATTATGTTTAGGAGTCGCCCAATCATTTTGATTCTATGTAGAGGTGATGATGAAATGTGTGAAGCATCGAACGCTCAGTGGTAGGAGCTTAAAAGTGTATTTCCTACGTCTTAATCTGCAAGTGCACAGAGCCTTTGGAGGCAGTGGCAAGCACAGGTCATTCCACAGAGAACTGGGGTGTGTTATGTGATCTAATGGCTCTTAACTGATTTTCGAGTAGTGTCAAAGAAGTTTTGGTGTTGTCGAAACAACTGAGATGAAGTTGTGATCATAAACTAAAGTAAAGATGAGCAAGATAAGCTGTAAGCTGTTGGTTGAGTGGCACTAGGATTATCAAATCCACCACTGGTTCTTGTTATGGGATTCAACTAATTTGGAGTGCTTGATTCCTGTGACAGACAAGGATAAGGTGTCAAATTTATCACCTATCTAAGGAGTTTCACCAATTGACAACTCAATTATCAGCTAAGGCACTAACCTAGAGCACTAGTTGTCTAATAAAGCACAACTAGTCAAGAGAATTAGCTATAATCTCTAAGGTTGGAGCTGAAGCATCACCAATGCAGTTTAAGCCTAACTACAATGTATACATGATATTCATTGTGAGAGTAAAGCACTAGGAAGCTATAACTGAGATTATCTTTAAAATTTAAGCATTCAAAAGCAACATCAAATACGGTTGAACCACGTAGGCGAGAATCGGGGTTTCATTGTAAATCCTAGCTAAGTAATTTAGAACATGTTAAACATAAAAAAACAGAATTAAAATTGAAATTGTAAACTAACTATGAACCCTAAAAACAGACTGTCTCTCTCATCAATCAAAACATGAATTTATAACTCACAAAAACACCCAAACTAACCACAATCGATGACCCAAACCTGCTCTCTCTGCCTTGACGCGTCCCTGACCTCTGAATCGACCATGCATGGGGGTTTGGTGAAACCCTAACCCTAATTATCTCTAACCTAGATTCTAGGTTGATGAGAAGCTATGAAAGAGATAATTGAGAGAGAGAGTGGCGGAGAAGAAGCTAGTGGTGATTGCGACAGAAGAAGGAGTGGTGGTGGTGATGATGGCTCTGCATCAGGTAAGGGAGGTGAAGGAGAAGGGATGGGTTCTGCAGAGGTATGGGAGAAGAAAGAGAAGAAGGAAGAGGAAATGGATTTGCTCGAGTGGGGGTATAGGTGTAGGAGGTTTCGTTGTGAGGCGGGGGCATCGAAGTTTGATGAGGAAGGCGGAGCGAGCATTGGATTTAGTGGAGAAGATCCGAACGGTTGAGGAAGTATTGGGTTGATTTGGTGTTGAGCGGAGCATCGAGAAATAGATGTGAGCGAAGGATCGACCGTAGGATGCATCAGGGCGTGATCTCAACGGATCGGGATGAGCGGGTTCGGATCCGGGTCACGGGTCGGGTCTAGCTCAAGCCCATGTCTTGTAGATGAGTTGCTACTTGTTGGGTTGCAACTGTTGCGCGCGAACTTTGGCTTTCTGCTCCATAGACGCCGACTCCAATTCTTTTGCTCTTTTGGCTCCTCAATTTCTCCGAGCTTTATTTATTACCTAAAAACACAAAATTAATTAGTACAAATATTTATTCTTGAAAACAAAGAAAACTCAGAATGCGGGATAATATCTCGATTTTCGAGCACAAAAGATGAGTAAAATGGCAATAACAAGGTGTATAAATATGCAATATTTGGCACTCATCAAATACCCCCAAACCTAAATTTTACTTGTTCTCAAGTGAAACAGAAATGAAGAAATCCTAACTATACCCCCGTCAGCAGTCTCTCGAATGCATTTAGCGTATGCACTAAGCCTTTAAACCCCTAGGTGTCCCTAGTGGACGAGTTGTAGTCTCGTGAGGGTTTTGAGAGGTGTACCCACAAAACCTTCTCCAACTTCGTAGTGTAAAAGAGTCTCAAGCATCCAAGGAGCTATGAGGACATAGAGTTTCGCATGCTAGTAACACGAAGTTAGAACTATCAAAGAACGCATTCTCATCCTTAAGTGCCGAGCGAGAAGTAACCATACCATATGAAAGAATTCGGATTCGAATGTGATCATAAGCCTCGACTTCTGCCTCACTATTAGGGTTTTATGATAATTGCACTCAAAAAGATCGCTTTTTTAGTCTCTCATGTGTGCAGGCAGGAATAAAGAGAGAAATCTTGCACACGTTGTAGGTAAGAAGGATAACCTTCCGAAATAATTTCTGGAGACTCCACAGAAGTGTGGACAAAAAGAATCTTTTTTCAAGATCTCTAAGAAAGGAAATCAACCATTAGCAAGGATGGGAGTACTCACTTACCTTCTCACCCGATCGGCAATTAATATCACTCTCTCAGCATTCATAGAAACGTCTTCAATCTTCGGTCTTCGGTCTTCAATAGCCGATGATGAACTTCTGAACTTTACAAAAACTTGAAAAACATACATTTTTTTTTTACATGAAATGGAAATAACAATAAAACTCAATTTTTCACAAATTTCATTAATTCTCATCTTCTTTTCTTTTCTTTCCTTTGTTGCACGTAAACCTTGGACTATATCAACTTTTCTTCAAATATTCTGATGATGCTCCGCTTGCTGACGATGATGTGTTTCTATGAATGTGTTGATGTTGTTGAGAGGGAGAGAGAGTGATGCTAACTGCAAATCGGTATTTAGAAGAAGTTTTCATCTTTAAACGTCACCCTCATGATTGACGGAATTAGCACTCAAGAGATCAAAAATAGTCTTTGAAAGTGGTGCGAAGTTGGGTAGCTCACCATTCCTACCGGAATTGACGTACGGTGACACACACTCTAACGACTTTTCTAGAAAGTCACAAAGAGTGAAGGTCGGTACCTCGCTTGATGTAAAATGGGTAGTCTCCACTATGGTTGATCACAATTCTACTACCGAATATCTAAACAAAGACCTAATTCGCCCTCCGGGTATGGTTAAATCCAACTTTAACGCTCTAATCAACTAAGAAACCCGATTGCGTTCTCCAGTACTTCCAAGTTCTGTTATTTCGGTCAGACTCTCTATGTAAACATAGCTAGACGCATGCTAGTGACTCTAAAATCTCTAAAAATTTGGAGGTTTTTTTTTTTTTTTTTTTTTTTTTTTTTTACAAAGAAGTAAAACAAAAAGACTAAAAACTCTATATGCAAATCACACCCCAAACCTAGATCAAACATTGTCCTCAATGTGTCAACAGATATAAAGAATTTAAACAAGTCACATACCATGAGAACTATGTTGAGAGGAGAAAAGGAAGAGATTAGGATGCAAGAGGGTGTTGCTAAACCATAGAAAGATGAATGCTTTGAAAACAAACAATCAAGAGCGCAAGACAAAAAGTTTGGTTAGCACACATCAAAAACTATGCAAAAAGAAAAAGAAAAGGGAAAGTGAATGGATTGTTAGTCCATGAGTATATACACAAGTGAACTAGATCAGTCCACATAGATGGGGTCTTCTAAGTCAACGGTCTCAACTTCTGGTGGAAGATGCTCCAGAAATGGTTTCAATCTCTGACCATTGACTTTGAAAATGTTCTTGTTTTGGGTTTTCAACTTCTACGGCTCCATGGGGAAAACAGACGTACCAAGAATGGTCCCGACCATCGAGAACGTAGCTTTCCGGAAACAAATGCAATCTAGTGTTGTACAATAAAACTTTCTCGACTGGGGTGAAAGACTTGCTGAGAATGCGCTTGTCGTGAAACACTTTCATCCTATGTTTGTACGTTTTGGCACTATCATATGCATCGTTTCTCAATTCTTCTAACTCATTGAGTTGAAGTTTTCTACGGGTTCCACCTTATCAAGATCAAAATTCAACTTCTTCACATGACCCAATATGCACGGTGTTCTAACTCAACGGGTAAATGACATGCTTTCCCGTACACAAGTTCAGTAAGGAGACATCCCAATGGGAGTCTTGTATGCAGTCCTATAGGCCCATAAAGCATCATTTAAGCGCAAAGACCAATCTTTCCTAGAAGGATTGACGGTCTTCTCAAGGATATGCTTAATTTCCCTATTAGAAGCTTCTACTTGGCCCTTTGGTTTGAGGATGGTAAGGTGTTGCGACCTTATGAGTGATTCCATACTTGCGCACTAGTGATTCAAAGGGTCTATTGCATAAATGACTACCTCCATCATTTGATTATTGCTCTAGGGGTTCCAAAACGGGAGAAAATGTTCTCCTTAAGAAAAGAAAGAACAACTTTATGGTCGTTGGTTTTGGATGCAATGGCCTCTACCCACTTAGAGACATAATCAACAGCAACAAGAATGTGTATCTTACCTTCAGAGTTAGGAAATGGACCCATGAAATCAATACCCCAAACATCAAACAGCTCAACAATCAAAATGGGTTGTAAGGGCATCATGTTTCTTCTAGAAATACTTCATAATTTCTGGCATCGGTCACAAGCAACACAAAATGCATGGCAATCCTTAAACAGTGTTGGCCAATAGAAACCGCTTTGCAAGATCTTTGCGGCCAGTTTTCTTGGCACTAAAGTGGCCTCCACATGCATGGTCATGACAGAAAAAGAGATGACGTCCCTTTGTTCAGAATTGGGGACACATCTCCTAATGATTTGGTCTTGGCGTACTTAAACAAATATGGGTCATCCCAAAGTAAGTGTTTAACTTCAGCCAAGAACTTAGAACGGTCTTGTTTAGACCAATGCAAGGGCATTCTACCTGTAGCAAGGTAGTTCACAATATCAGCAAACCAAGGCATTTCAGACACAAGCATCAATTGCTCATCAGGGAATGATTCCCTAATTAAAGACAGATTCATCGAAGGTTCGACATTCAACCTAGACAAGTGATCGGCAACAACATTCTTCGACCCTTTCTTATCTCGAATTTCGAGGTTAAACTCTTGTAACAAGAGTATCCATCGAATTAGACGAGCCTTAGCATCTTTTAGACAAAAGATATCTCAATGCAGCATGATCGAGAATAAATGATGACCTTAGACCCTATCAAATAAGATCTAAACTTATCTAATGCAAACACAACTGACTAGTAACTCTTTCTCAAGTAGTGGAATAATTCAATTGAGCGTCATTAAGTGTTTTACTAGCATAGTAGATCACATAAGGGAGTTTGTCTACTCTTTGGCCCAAAACAGACTCCTACAAAGATAGTCAGACGCATCACACATAATCTCAAATGGTAATGACCAGTCAGGTGGTCTGACTATAGGGGCAGATGTAAGGAGAGCCTTCAGTTGCTCCCATGCTTCCTTACAAGCATCATCAAAGATAAATGCAACATCTTTTGCAAGAAGATTGCACAAAGGTCGTGAAATTTTACTAAAGTCTTTGATGAATCGGCGGTAAAAACCCGCATGGCCTAGAAATGATCTGATGTCCCTCACAGAACGAGGTTGAGGCAAGTGTTGAATGAGATCTACCTTGGCTTTGTCTACTTCTATGCCTTTTCCGAGATGATATGCCCTAGAACAATGCTCGAGTTAACCATGAAATGACATTTTTCCCAATTCAAGACCAAACTCTTTTCTTTACACCTAATCAAGACACAAGTGAGGTGATGCAAACACTCATCAAAGAAGAACCAAACACCGAAAAATCATCCATAAAAATCTCAAGAAACTTATCTACCATGTCGGAAAATATGCTCATCATGCAACGTTGAAAAGTAGCGGGTGCATTGCACAGCCCAAAAGGCATACGACGATAAGCAAATGTTCCATAGGGACATGTAAACGTAGTCTTTTGTTGGTCTTCGGGTGCTATGTGAATTTGGTCGTAGCAGAATAGCCATCTAAGAAGCAGATAGTGACTATGTTTTGCTAACCTTTCCAAACATTTGGTCAATGAAGGGAAGGGGAAAATGGTCTTTCTTGGTTCTTGTGTTCGGTTTCCTATAATCAATACAAACTCGCCACCCCGTGGTCACACGGGTGGGGACAAGTTCATTCATCTCATTTTGAACTACGGTGATGCCAGACTTCTTGGGTACTACCCGAATGGGGTGACCCATCGCTATCGAGGGACAGGGGTAAATGATACCAAAGATCAAGCAATTTGAGAATCTCACCCTTGACAACATCTCTCATGTTGGGGTTAAGTCTCCTTTGCATTTCCCTAGATGGTTTGGTGTTCTCTTCAAGGTTTATGTGATGCATGCAAATTGTGGGACTTATACCCTTAAGATCGGAGATGGTCCAACCTAAAGCTCCTTTATGTTCTTCAAGTACTTCTAAGAGTCTACTTTCCTGTTCCGTGTCTAAACATGATGCAATAATCACGGGTAAAGTGTCGGGAGGACCTAAGAAAGCATACTTCAAGGTATCGAGTAATGGTTTCAAATCAAGCTTAGGTGGTGTATCAAGAGGTGGGGAAAGATGTGGTATCGAGAGAGTGGAAGGGGTTCCACCGCATTTCGCCATTTAGCAATATCCATGGGTGGCAATGGACTCTAGCAAAGAGTGGACTTCACCAATGTACTCGGACTCAAAGAGATCTAAGTCAAAGTTATCTAAACATGCTTGCAGACAGGGTCCACTTGACAAAATGTCGGGCAATGAGTCTTGAATCGACTCTCAATCATGTTAACCTCGTGCAATTCATCATCACACTCTATGGGTTGTTGGTTCACACGAAAGACATTCGGTTCTACTGGTCATGTTTCCAAAAGACAAATTCAATATCCCGCTACGACAATTTATGATAGCGTTTGACGTTGCCAAGAAGGGACGTCCTAAGATAACGGGAATATGATTTTCAGGATTATGCACAGGTTGAGTGTCTAACACAATGAAATCCATGGGGAAATAAAATTTATCAACTTTAATCAACACATCTTCAATGATTCCCCGAGGGATTCTCACAGATCTGTCCGCTAATTGTAGCGTGACAGGAGTGGGTTGCAATTCCCCAAGACCTAACTGCACATACACAGAATATGTCAGTAGATTCACACTAGCTCCTAAGTCCAATAAAGCTTTTCTGATTGTATGATCACCTATAGTACAAGAGATAGTTGGGCTACCTGGGTCTTTAAACTTAGGTGGTGTTTTGTTTTGAATAATTGAACTTACTTGCTCGGTGAGAAAGGCACGCTTATGCACATGAAGCTTTCGCTTTTGTGTGCACAAGTCCTTCAAAAACTTAGCATAGGCAGGTATTTGCCTGATTGCTTCGAGAAATGGAATGTTTATGTTAACTCTTTTGAACATTTCCAAAATCTCGTTGTATTGGGTACCCCCTTCTGTTGCACCAACCGTTGTGGAAATGGAGCAACAGGAACATGACTTGGCACAGGAACATCTATATTAGTAGGACTCTTGGTTTTCTCAATGGGTTCAGATTCTTTCTCTACAGTAGATGTTCCGGTGGTGTTGTGTGTACTTGGGAGTCTGATGTAGACTCGCTTGAAGGTGGTACACCTACATGGTTCTCAACAATCCTACCACTAATGAGAGTGGTGGTGGCGTGATTAGCTTGACTATGTGAAGTTTCATTGCAGGTATAGGAGCCTGCTTGAAACACGATCTTTGGATTTTGTTGGGGTTGACTAGGGAATTTTCCTTTTCTCTCTCTCATTCAATGCATCACAGATTTGCCCTATCTTAAGATCTAGGTTTGTGAGACGTTGGTAGTTTTCTCAAGTTTTGAAAGACCTTGGGTTAACAGAACGACACAGTCTTCCAAGCTAGTCTTTTTCTCTGGGTGCGAGGATGTGGTTGTACTTGGGGGTTTCTAGGATATGAGTATCCTTGGTTGTTATTTGTTGGTCCCCATTGTACAGGTCCCTTGGACCATGCGAAGTTAGGGTGGTTCCTCCACCCTGGGTTGGAGGTTTGAGAATAAGGGTTGTTCTCTTGCCTCACGGTATAATGCATTGGCTTGCTCGGCTTTAGACTCTTGAAATGCATGTAAATCTGGGACAGCTGTCCACTAAGTGGTCAGAACTATGGCATGCAAAGACAAGTGGCCATATCAATTTGGTCACGGAGAGTAGGGGCATTAGATTTTACATTCTTTTCCAACTCAAGCACTTCTATTCTCCGGGCCAAAGATGCCATTTTTGCATTTCCCTCAAAGTCGACTCGATTCTATGAACATTTTGTGCAGGGGTAGTCCTTCTCGGTTCACGGATGGACTCCCATCGTTGAGTCTTTTCAGCGACTTCGATTAAGAAAGTCCAAGCGTCATCAGCACTCTTGTCAATAAATGCACCATTGCACATTGACTCGATCGTGGTACGGGTTCTAACATCTAGACCCTCATACAAGATTTGCACGAGTCTCCATTTTTCAAAACCATGGTGGGGACATTGGAGTAATAATTCATTGAATCTCTCCAAGTATTTTGCTAGAGGTTCGTCTTCTAATTGCACAAAACCATTTAGACTTTGGCGAATTGTCGCCATCTTATGGTTTGGGAAAACTTTTGAAAAACTCTTTTGTGAGGTCGTCCCGTGGTTAATGGATTTGTGGTTGTAGGGCATGTAGCCAAGACTTGGCTTTATCTTTCGTGAGAAAAAGGAAACAATCTCAATTTGAGGGACTCCTCTGTCATTTGGTTAAAACGCAGAGTCCCACAAATATCCTCAAAGTCTCTCACGTGATGGTAGGGGTTCTCGGATCGACCCTCTAAACACGGGTAGCATATGAATGGTGCTTGCTTTGATTCAACCGACAAGCATGTTGTGAGCGAATGATGCAAGAGGGCTGGCTTGCCCTAGTTGGGTACATGTAGTCCTTGAGACTACGGGGTGGGTTTAGTTCATCACCCATGGTTTCATTTGAGATAGGTGCGGGCTTGGGTTTTCGTTTGAAGAACCGGGTATGCTTACGATTTCGTCGGGCGGATTCTAACTAGTCGATTTGTTTGGTCTCTAAAAGACACAATCATAGCCTAGCTAGCGCTTCTAGCATGTTAGCATACAATCAAGTTCAATCATAGAAAAGCAAAAACTCAAAATGACCCACTAATACAAGACTCAAGCCCAAAAGATGGCTCTTTGATGTTGTAAGGCCCAACAGGTGTGGGTTCTAGCCCAAATGATATGGGCTCGGTTTTGTTATGCGGCCCCGGGTTATGCAAAAATGCACAGCCAGGGTTTTGTTCACCAGTGTAATTGCAAAGCCCAGAGGTGGTGTTGGCGAAATTTTGGGTTCCGTTTGTTCACAAATTTCAACAACTCGGTTTATGTGGGCTTAGTTGCTAAGGGTTCAGCCTGTATGTTGGTTCTAGGTTATGTTCAGCCCGGTGGTTGAGGGCTTCAAATTTGAAACACACACTCACAAAAATTTCACAAAAATTGACACGACCTAGTGGTTTTGCGGGTGGTCTATGCAACAGCACACATGACTTAGTGCTTGCACAGCACAATGCAACTTGTGCTTATCAATACAGCACAGCTTGGTCACAGCACAGCACAGGTTTACACAGCACTGGCAAGGCACAGTGCAGGTAATGTGCAGCTCTAGTCACAAGACTCTCACACAAATTGCAAAGACACGCTATAGGGCCGATGCACGGCTTTAGAGTGGCAGGGAGAACAAAAGAGTTTAAAAGCTGTGTATGGTGCACATGTTTGATGGATGTGCTCACTCAATGGTGAAGCATGTGCCAGGGTGTGTATTTGAAAAACAACAGGCTGAATGCTATTCACAAGTCCTTCTACTCAACAACTCAATCACTTGTCACAAGATTACACACAGATTGCATAAAATGAAGCTAACACAGATGATATCAACTGGGTCAGTTGACCTCAGTTGTTGGAGATCAAGCACACAGGAATGCAAATACTAGCAGGTTATAAATACTTCACAGCATGCACAAGTTAATTGATAGGTGTAGAATACACCGTATTTACTTTACAGAGTTTATGCTTTCTTTGCTATTTTTCTTGTAAATTATGTATTTTACGCATGTTTTGAGTTTTGTAGCTACTTTGGAGTCGCGCGGAGGAAAAGAAGAAGAAATCACTCAAATTGAGCAAAAGGGTAAAATTGTCATTTCACGAAGGAGGGAATACTATATGGAGCCCAGCCAAGGTTAAGGGAGGTCAAGAGGTGTCCCTTATCCAAAAGAAGGGAGTGAAAATTGCACTAATGGGGTGTACTTATGGTGGGTGTTTAAATCCACCCACACCCTAAACTCGACCCAAGCCCACATACCCCGCGCTCCATATCCTAACCGCATTCGGATCCGAACCCTTTACCAGATCCAAACCCACTTCACCCAAATTATTACAACCCTATATTCATCTCAATCATTCAGTTCTGAAATTGAGAAATGGCTGCTGCAATATCACCTGAAGCTTCACTGCCGAAAGCAAATCGTGAGCCAGAGATCGAATGGAGATACTCGAGTTAGATTGTTGCCGAGAAGATTGAGCAAACGATGGGATAATCGATGGCAGTTGCAGTGAAGAATGATGATTTCTTTGGTGATGAGATAGAATTGAAAAAGGGATCTGAAAGTTGAAATAAGGGTTCAATGGAGGAGTGGTTAAGCTTGGGTCGAGGTTGAAATGGGTCTGTGTTGAAGAACGGGTATTCGTGTTTAGTGAATCTGTGATGTTCTGTGTCGATTGATAATAGCTCAGGGTTTTGAATCGAGCAGGTGGCTAGACTGAGATGGATGCTGCTGTGGAATCGAAGATGAAGAAATGGGTCTTATGATTTAGGTATTGTTAAATTTGTGAGGCAGAGGGAGTAATCGATGATGGTTTTGAGAACGAGAGATGAAGACGATCTTTGTTGAGAGAAGGTCCAGGATCGAGAATGTGTTGTTACCATTGAATCGGTGAAAATTGGGTTTGACCGTTAGTCCGAGAAGGAAATTGAACTGAAATTGGGGGATAGACTTGCTGAGAACAGGAGTGTTTGAAATGGCTTTAGATGAATGTGTTAGGAAAGGCGAGGTTGAAATGCGGGAGATTGAATCGGCAATGCCGAGTTTGGCGGAGGAGGTTATGGAGTCAGACATGGGTTGCTTATGAACTAGTGTTGATTGAGCGGTGCTCGAAGATTGCAGCTCAGATGGACTTGATCCGGGTCGAGAATTGTGTTGCAGTCCGAGATGGTGGCTCGGGGTATTGCGAGGTTGCGAGTTATGGAGTTGAGCTGAGGAGGGATTCAATGGAATGTGTATGGCTTGAGGAATGGCAGCTGAGATGGAGTTACAGGGAGAGTTATATATTGATGCAGCATTATTGTGGCACTGAAATGACAGGCCTGTGTATTGAGGTGTTGGCTGCAAGGACTGAGTGGGTTGATAACTCAGTGCAGGGCCAACAGAGCTGGTAATGCAGAGATGGAGATGTTGCAGGGATTGGTTCTGAGATGCTGTTACAGGGCCTGAGGTAACATGGCAGAGAGATGGGAACTGCAGGTGGTTATGATTTTAGCAGGTGGTGTGTAGAGTTGGCTTTTGTTCTTGGCTGGGAATGAAATACAGAAGGTGCAACGACAGAGCCATCTTGGCCGTGAAGCTGCAGGCAAGTGCAAAATTGCAAAGTGGTCGGCTAGGACCGATCAGTCGGAGTTAGCTAGTGACTCGGTTCGACTCATGATTCTCCTTGACCGCTGACTAACTTGATTGATCGACAGTTGACCAGTTTGACCGTTAGTCCTAACGGAGGATCGACGGAATATTCCGTCGAATATTCTCTTGACGGAGAAATTTCCGGTGGCGGCGGCGACGTTTTTCCGGCCAAATTCGGCCATAATCCCGATTTTCCGGTGAGCCAAAAATTCCAGAATTTTCTATGGACTCCTCTCATGGGTGTGAAGACTTGGGCTAGGAATTGGATGGAGAATTGGACTCAAATTTGGAAAGAGAAGGTGGAAGAGTTGAGAAAAGCTTGGATTTGGAAATTGAATTGCAAAAGAATAAGGATTCTATTCCTTGGAAGATTTGGAGAATATTGAAGCCTATAAATAGAGAAGTTTTGTACAACTTCTACACACCTCTACACACACATCACTTGTGTTTTTGCTTGCTTTTCTAAGATTTTTCTTTTTAATTACTTGTGTGAATTTGAAAATTCTTCTTTTAATTATTATTATTTGTGTGAATTTCAAAAACATGAGTAGCTAATTTTCTTATTGATTGAGGATGAATTCCTAGTTCTTAACATGATTTAAGTTTTTGTTTTCAATTCTATCTTGAGATTTTTCACATGATTATCGATTGTTTTTACTAATAGGAGTGATCTTAAAGACATTCATGATTGATTGATAGATTGTTTGGAGTGCACGCTAAATTGATTTGTTAATTGATCTATATCTAGTATAAGTTAGGAATACGTAATCGTTCTCGACACTTTACACAAGTAGAAAACACAAGACCTTGCGGAGGGATTCCGTGGAGCAATTGTGTGTAGAAACAACGCTAGAAAGTGAACCAAGCGAACCGAGTTTAACTACTAGTACTAAACCTAAATTCATAAATCTTAATGCATTCTGGGAATTACATCTTGTAAGCGGACCTCAAGGTGGTTCTTTTGAATAGAATCTGATAACTAAGCGGACTTGTTACTCGGTGAAATTAGGGATTTTGGGGCTAGCTAAGCGGACTCGCTATCCTACGGTTGGTGATAATTTGTGTCTAATAACAAGTGGAAAAGAACATAACTTTGATTCATTATTTCGCAACGAAGAAGGATTCCTTGATCTTGTCTCTCTTATTGCTTTCAACTTTACTTTTTAATTGTTTTGTTTATTTTTCTTTTGCCACCCCCCTTTTCGTGACAACTTTTACAACTAAAATCTCGTGCTCCTCGTGGGATCGACCTTGACTGCCCTATATTACTTGTTAATTAGGTAGTAAAGTATTAATTAATTTGATTGCACCTACGACACGCATCAAATTTTGGCGCCGTTGCCGGGGAGCGTGGGATGATTTTAGTTGTTTTTATTTTTCTTTTTGCTTTATTCTTGCTTTGTTGGATTCTATTCCGTATCTAACTTGTTTTTTGAATCTTATTTCAGGTATCGGTTTTCCATGTACGGTGGACAAGAGCAAGCATATTACAACAATCAATACGGTTTTCAACCTCAACATTATGGCAACTTCCAACCATCCTTCGGATACAATCAAAACCAATCTTTTGGCTATGATCAAATTCCTACGGAACATTATGGATATTCTCATACATATCAACAACCTTATGACGGGTATGTAAGTGGACAATCACAAGGATGGGAGGATAGTTTTGTTTATGATCAGAAATTCTCTAGTTTTGCAGATAAGATGTTGGCCATGATTGGGGATCTTGGGGATATTCAACAAAAGATGCAAGAATCACATCGAGAAATTCAAAGGAATTCGGAGAAAATATACGAACTAATTAACCAACCTTTGGAGACTTTTGATGACGCTAGTGTAGATTACTCGAGCCTTGATCTTAATAATGATCAATCACCTATTCAAAAGGACGAGCTTGAGGAAGATGCATTTATTGCTTGGCAAAAATTTCTT
The DNA here is from genome assembly GCA_023531295.1 of Papaver armeniacum. Taxonomy (NCBI): domain Eukaryota; kingdom Viridiplantae; phylum Streptophyta; class Magnoliopsida; order Ranunculales; family Papaveraceae; genus Papaver; species Papaver armeniacum. The sequence goes on from JAJJWW010011127.1 coordinate 488,185, forward strand.
AAGGAAAGATGGGAGTCCGCGGAAGTGTATGAATGTTCCGACAATGAGGAAGTTATTCCAACTCCGGATCATAATAACGATCCTTCACCTATTCAAAGGAGGAGATTGGGTGTGACTTACCTATTGTTATAAACGGTGTAACACCCGCACATGAAGATCTTACAATCTATACCGATGAAATTCATTTTTGTGAATGGCCCGATTCGATGATGAGAATGTTGAAGAGATGATGCTAGAGGATGAAACCACATTCATTGATTTTGTGGAAGACCCAATTGAACTTGCGAATGATTTTAATGATGCCGAGACTTTGGTTAAGGTAGAAAACGACGAAGAATGGTTGCAAGGTTTAATAGAGGACCACGATATACAAGAGGTAAGTGATTCACTTGAATTTGTTAAGGATGACGAGGATTCTATAATACAAGAAATTGTGCAAGGTTTGTCTAACCCTTTGCCTATTGATTCTTCTCCTTTACCTCTTATTGGTTTGAATGTATGTGCTTCGAAAGTATTTTTGGATGATTTTGTTTCTAAATATCCACCATTGGAAACACTTGATGCTAACACTATGCGGAGTTTGCCAAGAGGAATACATGGAAGTTCCCGAATTCTATGTTCTTTATACACTTCCGAGTGTGGACGAGAATAAGTGTGGGGGAAATTTCTATCGAGCGATAACATCACTATTGTTTTCTTGTGCTAATATTTGTATGGAGTTATTGTTTGCAAAACAGGTATTATGGGTGGATCCTCAAATTTTCAGATTGTTAGTATATGGGGAATGAATCATGCAAGAGCCAAGTCGGGCCGTCGACTTTAAAACAAGCGCTTAATGGGAGGCAACCCATCGGTTTTGTATTTCTTATCTTTTGCTTTTTGTTATTTCTTTTTCTTGTTTCTTATCATGTTAAAATTTCCCACCTTGACTTTACTAGGAGGATTCAATTACATTGAGGACAATGTAAGGTTTAAGTGTGGGGGAGTGGTTAAGCATGTTTTTTAAAACAAAAATTACAAAAAAATGAAAAATTTAAAAAAAAAAGAAAAAGGTTTTACTTAAAAATTCCAACTTTTAAAGATTTTAGAGTCCCTAGCATATTTCTAGGTATGTTTACATAGAGATTTTGACCGACATAATTGAACTTGGAAATGTTAGAGAACTACATTCGGATTTCTTGTTTGTTTGAGTGTTAAATAATGGATTTAATCATGCCGGTGATTTAATTGGTGCGTGGAGAAGTGCGTTATTAGAGTTCTTTGATCAATCATTAGTGGAGACTACCCGTATTCATATCATGTGAGGCACCAACCAGAAATTTTCCATTTACTAAAGAGCTTCTTTTGAGTGTGTGTCACCATACGTTAATTCCGGGTAGAATGGTGAGCTACCCAACCTCCCACCAATAAAAGCACTACTCTTTGATCTCTTGAGTGCTAATTTTGTCAATCATGAGGGTGACGTCCATGGATGAAAACTTCCTTCTTGTAGTTCGATTTGCAGTTAGCACCATTTTCTCTCTCGACAACAACGGATCCATAGAAACACATTCATCATCAACAAGGAACGACATCAAAATCTACAAGGAAAGTTGGAAAAGTTTAAGGTTTACAAGCAACGGAACGAGAAAAAGAGCAAATTTCAAATATAAGTAAAGCAACATACAAAGAGCGGATTTTATATATATGTTGAAGACTTACACTACAATGAGGTAATTTTATATCCAAGTATGAAGACTTATTCATGAAAGCGAAGAAAATTAAAAGGTGAGAATTTTTGAAGTTTATGATTTCAAGACGATACAAGTTGTGAAGAATCAAGCGGTAAAATACTTCTTCCACGGCCATGGTTTATTTTGTATTTAATTTCTCTTGTGAAAAAAAAAAAAAAAAAAAAAAAAAAAAAAAAAAAAAAAAAAAAAAAAAAAAAATGAGAAGAAAGAAAAAAAAAAAAAAAAGAAAAACAAGAGAAATATTTGTTTTGTTTAAGCCGTGGGGAAGGAAAATATATAAGGAAGTTTCAAGCGACAAGGATTTCAAGGTAAAGAGTTATAAATTGTCAAGGACTTATGAAATTCGAGGGTTTATCATCAATAGTTGAAACCAAAGACGAGGACCATGAAGATCAAGATAAGGAGCGGAAGACGTTTCTATTGGATGCCGTGAAGAGTGGTGTTATCATAATTGGCAATCGGATGTGAAGGTGAGTAAGTAATCTCATCCTCGATAATAATGGTTGATTTCCTTTCGTAGAGATCGTCAGAAAAATGGTTTTTCAAAATATTAAAAGATGTGGGTTTTTCAAAATATTTCGGAAGTTATCCTTCCCATCATTCAACGTGTTGCAGGATTTCTATCTTCATTCCTACCTGCACACATGTGAGAACCATAAAAAAGCCATCTTTTTGAGTGCAATTATCATAAAATCCTATTTGGTGAGGCAGAAGTCGAGGCGAAATGCTTATTGATCGTTTCTCAAACACGCGTTCTCTCATTATGGTGTGGTTATTTCTCACTCAACAATTAAGAACGAGAATATGTTCTTTAGTATTTCTAACTTCTTATTACTAGCATGCAGAAATTCTATGTCCTCATAACTCTTTGGATGCTTGTGACGCTGAACGCTTTGAAGTTGTGAGTTTTTAGTTTGATTTGCTCGAGGACTAGCAAAGTCTAAGTGTGGGGAATTTGATAGGTGTAGAATACACCGTATTTACTTACGAGTTTATGCTTTCTTTGCTATTTTTCTTGTAAATTATGTATTTTACGCATGTTTTGAGTTTTGTAGCTACTTTGGAGTCGCGCGGAGGAAAAGAAGAAGAAATCACTCAAATTGAGCAAAAAGGGTAAAATTGTCATTTCACGAAGGAGGGAATACTATATGGAGCCCAGCCAAGGTTAAGGGGAGGTCAAAGAGGTGTCCCTTATCCAAAAGAAGGGAGTGAAAATTGCACTAATGGGGTGTACTTATGGTGGGTGTTTAAATCCACCCACACCCTAAACTCTGACCCAAGCCCACATACCCTGCTCCATATCCTAACCGTACCCGGATCCGAACCCTTTACCAGATCCAAACCCACTTCACCCAAATTATTACAACCCTATATTCATCTCAATCATGCAGTTCTGAAATTGAGAAATGGCTGCTGCAATATCACCTGAAGCTTCACTGCCGAAAGCAAATCGTGAGCCAGAGATCGAATGGAGATACTCGAGTTAGTTGTTGCTGAGAAGATTGAGCAAACGATGGGATAATCGATGGCAGTTGCCAGTGAAGAATGATGATTTGCTGGTGATGAGATAGAATTGAAAAAAGGGATCTGAAAGTTGAAATAAGGGTTCAATGGAGGAGTGGTTAAGCTTGGGTCGAGGTTGAAATGGGTGCATGTTGAAGAACGGGTATTCGTGTTTAGTGAATCTGTGATGTTCTCGTGTCGATTGATAATAGCTCGGGGTTTTGAATCGAGCGGTGGCTAGACCGAGATGGATCTTTCTTTGTGGAATCGAAGATGAAGAAATGGGTCTTATGATTTAGGTATTGTTAAATTTGTGAGGCGAGGGAGTAATCGATGATGGTTTTGAGAACGAGAGATGAAGACGATCTTTGTTGAGAGAAGGTCCGGATCGAGAATGTGTTGTTACCATTGAATCGGTGAAAATTGGGTTTGAGTTGTTAGTCCGAGAAGGAAATTGAACCGAAATTGGGGGATAGACTTGTCTTTGAGCGAGGGGAGTGTTTGAAATGGCTTTAGATGAATGTGTTAGGAAAGGCGGGGTTGAAGTTTGGAGATTGAATCCGGCAATCTTGAGTTTGGCAGGGAGGTTATGGAGTCTGTACATGGGTTGCTTATGAACTAGTGTTGATTGAGCGGAGCTCGAAGATTGCACGGCTGAGATGGACTTGATCCGGCCGAGAATTATTTGCGGAGTCCGAGATGGTGGCTCGGGGGTATTGCAGGTTGCAGGTTATGGAGTTGAGCTGAGGAGGGATTCAATGGAATGTGTATGGCTTGAGGAATGGCAGCTGAGATGGAGTTACAGGGAGAGTTATATATTGATGCAGCATTATTGTGGCACTGAAATGACAGGCATGTGTATTGAGGTGTTGGCTGCAAGGACCGAGTGGGTTGATAACTCAAAGGCGGGGCCATATTGTGTAATGCGAGAGATGGAGATGTTGCAGGGATTGGTTACGAGATGATGTTCTGTGGCTCGAGGTAACATGGCGAGAGATGGGAACTGCGGTGGTTATGATTTTAGCGGTGGTGTGTAGAGTTGGCTTTTGTTCTTGGTCGGGAATGAAATACGGAAGGTGCAAATGCATGAGCCATCTTGGCCGTGAACCGCAGGCAAGTGCAAAATTGCAAAGTGGCACAGCTAGGGACGGTCGCCCGAGTTAGCTAGCTGACTCGGTTCTGACTCAGTGATTCTCCTTGACCGCTGACTAACAGTTGACTGACGGTTGACCAGTTTGACCGTTAGTCCTAACGGAGGACTGACGGAATATTCCGTCGAATATTCTCTTGACGGAGAAATTTCCAGTGGCCGTGGCGGCGTTTCAAGCCAAATTCCGGCCATAATCCAGTTTTCCGGTGAGCCAAAAAATTCCAGAATTTTCTATGGACTCCTCTCATGGGTGTGAAGACTTGGGCTAGGAATTGGATGGAGAATTGGACTCAAATTTGGAAAGAGAAGGTGGAAGAGTTGAGAAAAGCTTGGATTTGGAAATTGAATTGCAAAAGAATAAGGATTCTATTCCTTGGAAGATTTGGAGAATATTGAAGCCTATAAATAGAGAAGTTTTCTACAACTTCTACACACCTCTCTACACACACATCACTTGTGTTTTGCTTGCTTTTCTAAGATTTTTCTTTTTAATTACTTGTGTGAATTTGAAAATTCTTCTTTTAATTATTATTATTTGTGTGAATTTCAAAAACATGAGTAGCTAATTTTCTTATTGATTGAGGATGAATTCCTAGTTCTTAACATGATTTAAGTTTTTGTTTTCAATTCTATCTTGAGATTTTTCACATGATTATCGATTGTTTTTACTAATAGGAGTGATCTTAAAGACATTCATGATTGATTGATAGATTGTTTGGAGTGCACGCTAAATTGATTTGTTAATTGATCTATATCTAGTATAAGTTAGGGAATACGTAATCGTCTCGACACTTTACACAAGTAGAAAACACAAGACCTTGCGGAGGGATTCCGTGGAGCAATTGTGTGTAGAAACAACGCTAGAAAGTGAACCAAGCGAACCGAGTTTAACTACTAGTACTAAACCTAAATTCATAAATCTTAATGCATTCTTGGGAATTACATCTTGTAAGCGGACCTCAAGGTGGTTCTTTTGAATAGAATCGATAACTAAGCGGACTTGTTACTCGGTGAAATTAGGGATTTTGGGGCTAGCTAAGCGGACTCGCTATCCTACAAGTTGGTGATAATCTGTGTCTAATAACAAGTGGAAAAGAACATAACTTGATTCATTATTTCGCAACGAAGAAGGATTCCTTGACCTCGTCTCTCTTATTGCTTTCAACTTTACTTTTTAATTGCTTTGTTTATTTTCTTTTTGCTTTTTACACCCCCCTTTCGTGACAATTCTTACAACTAGAATCTCGTGCTCCTCGTAGGATCGACCTTGACGCCCCTATATTACTTGTTAATTAGGTAGTAAAGTATTAATTAATTTGATTGCACCTACGACACGCATCATTAATCAGCACATGAATGAGGCTAGCTTTTACAACATGCTAGGTGTATTCACGTAAATTGCCGAGCTTAGCACAAGGTTAAACATACACAAAGGTTCATGGCCTGAGGCATCAACTATCACAAGTTGATCTCAACTTGGTTTTCAGCCAGCTTGGTTATTCAAGTTCAAGCCTCACAGCTACAGGGGGATGGAGCTCAAGGCAGATGGGCTATGCTCAGGGTATCAACAAGTTAACAGATTTCAATTCTCAGAAATTATACACAAGCATGCAAATATCAGCAGGGGTTTGTGCTCTCGAGAGTCTCACAGATGTGGTTGACACAGAAAAGTGTGCATAGGCTCGGGGCTATGTTGAGTCAACTCACTCGGTTGAGTTCACTTGGTCTCCACAGGCTAAACTCAAGCTTGCGGCCGTGGGGCTAGCAAGGGAGCGGGGGCAATGTCATGCAAGGTACGAGCACACCAAAGACACAGATTTCAGGTGTAAGCACTACCTAGCAAGGAAGCTAGGCTATCATTCAATTATGTTTCAAAGAGTTACATGGCATGTTCAGGTGCAAAAATGAGGTTGTCAACTGGCTCAGTTGAGTTTGTGGCATCAACTCACTCAGATACCAAAAGTCTGAGTTGATGTCAAACTCAGAGCTCAGGGGTTGGAGTAGAACACAAGGGTTATGGAAAGATGATCACAGAGCTACAGCCAAGGTAATACATGTTTGCAGCTACAGTCAACTTGGATTTCCAAGTTGTGACTCAAAACTTGCAGCTTCAGGGGGCTAGCAAGGTGGTTAAGGCAAGGTCAGTTGACCTCAATACTCACAAAATGGCTCAACAGCTTCAGGGGGCTGGAGCTCAGGGCAGATGGGGCTAAGAGTTACAGCATTCACAGAGCAATGACTCAAAGGTGAGTTTCAAAAGATCATTAAACAGGCAAGCATGCTAAATCAGTTATGTAAGCAAGGATAGAAACACAATACCACCAGTATAAAAACTGGGTTTAGGCAAATCCACTTATGGTCCTGCGCTTTTTCTTCTCCTCCTTGGCTTGCTTAGCAGCACCACAAGCACAGCAGCACCTGTTACTCAAGAGTTCAAACTCAGTTCTCAATATTGCACAATTTAAGCAAAAGAGCTATAGTGCTACAATGACAGAGCTCAGAGTTATGCCTGAGGCAGAAGTTTAGCCACAAGATGATATTAGCTGACTCAAAGTAAACTACAGGGTTATGGCAGCTGAGAGCTACATGATGTAGTTAAGCCAACAATGCAGGATTATCATGTAGTGTACACAAGCTGCTAGATCAAAAGCTAATCTGCATTGGGAATGCAGATCTGCAGCTCAGATGGGCTAACTATGGTATGTAACAGATGACAGTTATGATAACTGAGATATGGCTAACTGAATTGTATTCACAGATGCAGGGTGCAAATAGAAAATTCAGGCATAAGAAACTAACAGCTAAGTTACTCTAATAAAGTGCTAAACATAAAAATGCAAGGCAGAAATATACAGACATGGGTTGAAAAACAATGAAAATAACGAGATTAAACTAATAATGCAAAACGATAATGAAAACTACAGCTAAAAGTATGAACAGATGAACTACTAGGCTAGAGATTACAATGATGAGAACATAATGAAAGATGCAGAGATAACAAAATTACAGCTAAGTTTTGCTAAGAGAAACTAAAAACAAGGATTCAGAGCATATATATACAATGATGGGTTATAAAACAGTGAAGAAAAGCAAATGATCAACAGGGCACACTACCAATTCCCCGGCAGCGGCGCCAAAAACTTGGTAGGAGCTTAAAAGTGTATTTCCTACGTCTTAATCTTCAAGTGCACAGAGCCTTTGGAGGCAGTGGCAAGCACGGGTCATTCCACAGAGAACTGGGGTGTGTTATGTGATCTAATGGCTCTTAACTGATTTTCGAGTAGTGTCAAAGAAGTTTTGGTGTTGTCGAAACAACTGAGATGAAGTTGTGATTATAAACTAAAGTAAAGAGGAGAAAGATAAGCTGTAAGCTGTTGGTTGAGTGGCACTAGGATTATCAAATCACCACTGGTTCTTGTTATGGGATTCAACTAATTTTGAGTGCTTGATTCCTGTGATGACAAGGATAAGGTGTCAAATTTATCACCTATCTAAGGAGTTTCACCAATTGACAACTCAATTATCAGCTAAGGCACTAACCTAGAGCACTAGTTGTCTAATTAAGCACAACTAGTCAAGAGAATTAGCTATAATCTCTAAGGTTGGAGTAAGCATCACCAATGCAGTTTAAGCCTAACTACAATGTATACATGATATTCATTGTGAGAGTAAAGCACTAGGAAGCTATAACTGAGATTATCTTTAAAATTTAAGCATTCAAAAGCAACATCAAATACAGTTGAACCACAGAACTGAGAATCAGGGTTTCATTGTAAATCCTAGCTAAGTAATTTAGAACATGTTAAACATAAAAAAACAGAATTAAAATTGAAATTGTAAACTAACTATGAACCCTAAAAACAGATTGTCTCTCTCATCAATCAAAATATGAATTTATAACTCACAAAAACACCCAAACTAACCACAATCGATGACCCAAACCTGCTCTCTCTCGCCTTGACGCGTCCCGACCTCCGAATCGACCATGCATGGGGTTTGGTGAAACCTAACCCTAATTATCTCTAACCTAGCTTCTAGGTTGATGAGAAGCTATGAAAGAGATAATTGAGAGAGAGAGTGGCGGAGAAAGAAGCTAGTGGTGATTGCGTGAAGAAGGAGTGGTGGTGGTGATGATGGCTCGCATCGTAAGGGAGGTGAAGGAGAAGGGATGGGTTCTGCAGAGGTATAGGAGAAGAAAGAGAAGAAGGAAGAGGAAATGGATTTGCTCGAGTGGGGGTATAGGTGTAGGAGGTTTCGTTGTGAGGCGGGGGCATCGAAGTTTGATGAGGAAGGCGGAGCGAGCATTGGATTTAGCCGGAGAAGATCCGAACGGTTGAGGAAGTATTGGGTTGATTTGGTGTTGAGCGGAGCATCGAGAAATAGATGTGAGCGAAGGAGCGACCGTAGGATGCATCGGGCGTGATCTCAACGGCTCGGGATGAGCGGGTTCGGATCCGGTCACTGGTCGGGTCTATCTCAAGCCCATGTCTTGTAGATGAGTTGCTACTTGTTGGGTTGCAACCGTGCGCGCGCTTTGAAGCTTTGGCTTCTGCTCCATAGACGCTCGACTCCAATTCTTTGCTCTTTTGGCTCCTCAATTTCTCCGAGCTTTATTTATTACCTAAAAACACAAAATTAATTAGTACAAATATTTATTCTTGAAAACAAAGAAAACTCAGAATCTGGGATAATATCTGATTTCTGAGCACAAAAGATGAGTAAAATGCCAATAAAAAGGTGTATAAATATGCAATATTTGGCACTCATCACTCAGCTGGGAGGCCTTTCGAGAAACATATTCATCATAGCTGTGGGAGGAATATTCGCTCAGTCAGAGATCTTGAAACGGTTCACGGATCATAAAATATGAATCGTCATCCTGAAGCCAGGTCAGAAATATGCAGTATCATGATTTTATGATTTTAGCCCTTGCCGAAAATCCACCATCAACATGGATACTTTAAAGGGATGCCTCATTGAATCCGAACACACGCCTTGGCTTGGGATATAAAACAAGGCTAAGGCTTCTCTTAAATATAGCCCATGCTTTTAGAAACTATAACCCATATAAAATAAATTATTTATCAAACCAAACGTATTTTTATAATTATTCAACATAACCCATAAAATTCTACTCAATTTTTATATATAGCCCAAAATAATTGAATAAATCATCAAATCCCTCAATCAAAACCAGTAAGGGCCCAGATGGTTACTGAAAAAGCGGGGGTCTAACAACCTCACCCAATATTTCGTTTAGCAATCTATATGGACAAACTCCAATATAATTCCAAGAGAATCAACTAGACAGTCAGACTCAATCAATGGAAATATATCCAAGAGTTGTATCTCTATTTCACAATGTAATCAGCAAATCAAACAAATAGAAATCCGTGAGCCTGATTATTATGTGAAACAACTTGAACGGTACCAAAGACCAATGTTCAAGTGTCAATCAATATATATCAACAACCAAAGGTTGGATTATCTAATTGATTGAACTACACACAACCTGTGATATTTCAATTATATAGAAAATATAATACGGAAAAGAAATAACACAGACACTAGAAATTTTGTTAACGAGGAAACCGCAAATGCAGAAAAACCCGGGACCTAGTCCAGATTGAACACAACACTGTATTAAGCCGCTACAGACACTATCCTACTACAAGTTAACTTCAGACTAGAATGTAGTTGAGCCCTAACCAATATCACACTGATCAAGGTACAGTCGCGTTCCTTACGCCTCTAGAACCACGCCAGATTCTGCGCACTTGATTCCCTAAGATGATCTCACCCACAACTAAGAGTTGCTACGACCCAAAGTCGAAGACTTGATAAACAAATATGTATCACACAGAAAAGTCTATTGAATAGATAAATCTGTATCCCACAGATATACCTACGAGTTTTGTTCTGTCTTTTGATAAATCAAGGTGAACATGAACCAATTGATAAACCTAAGTTATATTTCCGAAGAACAGCCAAGTAATATCAATCAACTCACAATAATCTTAATCGATTAACGAAACATGATATTGTGGAATCACAAACGATGAAACAAAGATTTTTGTGACTACTTTTCAATATTGCCTATCGGAGAATAAATCTCGAGCAAATCTTAAAGAAGATAATACTCAATCACAATAGAAAACAACAAGATCAGACCACGCAACTACAGAGAAAATAGTTGGGTCTGGCTTCACAATCCCAATGAAGTCTTTAAGTCGTTAACCTACAGGGTTTTAGAAAAACCTAAGGTTAAAGGAGAATCGACTCTAGTCGCAACTAGTATCACACATGAGGTATGGGGATTAGGTTTCCCAGTTGCTAGAGTTCTCCCTTACATAGTCTCCAAATCAGGGGTTGCAATTAATCCTACCTTGGTAACAAATCATTCAATATTCACCGTTAGATGAAAACCTGATTAGATTAAAGCTAATATCTTTCAACCGTTAGATCGAACTTAGCTTGTCATACACAAATGAAATGTACCAACATTTAGATAAAGGTAACCGTACCTAAACGTGTACACTTAGTTGGTTCAACAATAGTTAACCGAGGTTAGCCATATGAACACTTTCATATCAACCTTATTCATCTATATCACAACTAGTTCAAATGACTCAAATGAAACTAGTTAGAGAGTTGTTTATATTCTCATAGAAGTATACAAGACACAATTGAAGCAAAATCGATTTTGATTCACTCAAATCATTTCATGAACATTATAGCCACGGTTTGCAAAAGATTGCATTCCTTAATTTATAAAAATGTATTAGTTCATGAACAACCCGATTTTAGATCATAACCTACTCAAGTATGCAAATATGTACGCATACTTAAGTGGCCGGACTTAGTTTGGATTCGCCAGTACGCGAACGTGTACGCATACTACCAAACTCAATTGAATTCCGGAACTTGAACTTACGCTAGTACGCGTACAGGAACACATACAAAGTTTCCAGAATTTCATTAACCAACCAGTACGCTTACGTGTACGCATACTATGGTTCCTGAACTTAGACCTTACACAAATGCAAGTACGCGCACTGTGTTTATATCCAATCTTGGTTACTTGTTTTAAACTCTCATTTTAATCATTGAAACATTCTTTAGAAGACGATAATATATGTCTCACACAACTATTAGCTTCAAAGCAATTTTCAAGTGATCAAATGATCAATACGAAACATTCCGAGTCTACACCAAATGATTGCATCACACAATCATGTAAGATGTTACCAGGCGATTTTCACATGATCATCTTTTGACTTTCATCAAGAATAAAAGATGAACTTGGTTAAAGCGAAAGCTTACCAACACATATTTCGAGAAATAGATAAGCGAGATTAACTCGGCTCGAAATATCAAATGTGTATAATGAAGTATATATAGTAATACGACTTTTGTCTCAATAGGAGATAGAATAGAAATAGACTTTCTAAGTGATAAATGAGTTCAAGTATCCACATACCTTTATTGATGAAGTTCCACAAGTTCCCTTGAGTAGTTCTTCGTCTTCAATCGATGAATGTCGTGAAGTCTAAAGCTCAACTACACATTCTATCCTAATCCTAGACTTAGTTATAAGTAGACTAGAAATCAAGACTTATAGTTTTGGCAACTAAACTTGACAAACAAGCTTGTAATATCAACCCTTCCGAGTTCGACCGAGCAGTGCTCTAACAATCTCCCCCTTTGTCAATTTTAGTGACAAAACTATCAATACATATGGATTAAAAATAAAAATAAATTAACTTTGTAGCTTCTCATCCAAATGCTTGATCTCCTTGGTTCTTCAACATTACTCGAAATCTTGTTACTCCAGTGATTCTGAACGTGTTCAACTCAGTATCATAGTTGTTGAAGATCCGTAGCTATAACAATGAGAAAACAGTAGCTCTCAATCATTGTTATACAATGTCATAGTATTATTACACAACATCAAAGTTATATTGTATCACAACTTCGACAATAATACTATGGTGATATGTATCACTCCACCTTATTCAATACTTCATCTCACAATGAAAACCACTCCCCCTTACATAATGATTCGTAAACCATATGTATTTGTAGTGTGAACTACACAATAATTCTCCCCATTTTTGTCAATATAAATTGGCAAAGGTACGAAAACTAGCAGGATCATAATGAAATTATCGAGATACTTCATGACTAAAAGAGAAAACATATCAACTTTGTTTCGACGATTTCACATAGTCGAAACTTAGTGTATTTATCAAGGAGTTTATAAAGATACAAGATAACTCCTACAATATTCCACAGCCGCACTCCCCACAAAGATTTGGCAATTAAGAACAAGTTCAATTAAGATGTCATTCCCAAAGGAACAATAAGTGCGACCTTACGAGAAAAGAAGAATTTTTTTGGACGTTAACAAATTACATGAAACATGAATTTTTATCCAGAAAACTCAATTAAATTAACCACAAGAGGGCCTATGATTAATTTAATCAGAAATGCTCAACATAAGAGAACTTACGGAGCCACACAGTACTTTCACAAAAAGTGGATCAGGGAAAGATCAATACTGCGGAATATTCAAAGATTCATTCTATTTTTCATCAATATTTGCATAATGATATCATAGACTTAATCTTTGTTATCAAAAGTTCATTCCATTTTCCATCAATATTTGCATAAAGACATATAATAGACTTAACTTTTGACGTATATGGGACAACCATAGTTCACGGACGCAAACACACATATCCCATAAAAATTTTGCAATATATAAAACCAATAAAGATTAATACTGCAAAATCATCTTCCAAATCAACTTTAGAATTTAAACAAATAAATCTAAAAACATTGCAAGATGAAAATCGTTGGCAATAGAGCTATGTGTACTCACAATAATTGCTATTCCAAACCCTAGTTATCCTTCTTAAAACACAAGAATAAATTCTCATAAGAAGTTTCCTAAAAATAATGAAAAACGACTACTAAAAACCAAGACCGATCTCAAGCTAACATCAAAGTTCACGTTCGGAAGTTTCACGGGTTTCAAGACCTTTGAGCTTGTGATTTACAGTATCAACCGCTTCTTCAGAGAAAGTAGTCTCATTGAAAAGATCCTTAACATGTAACTTCATGAGAGCAAGGTGAGATTTAACCTTTTTCAACTCAGTTCGTAACACATCACCTTTAATGGTATCAACGAGCTGCAGTTTTGCTTCCTCAAAGTGACTAATAAAATCAAGAACAACTTCAGCAGAAATCTCTTCATCATCCTCAATGTCTGAAAAAATTATCAGGTGATTGAGAATGGAAATCTTCAACTTCTACAAGTGTTCTTTTCTTCTTCCCTTTGGACTCGAAACCAAAACCCTTATCAAGAAAACCTTTTGCAAAAACACAAGTGCCAAGAGGTGACGCCATTCTTGATAACAACAAAACCTGGAGTACGTGTACTCAACTTAAAAGGTTTGGTATTTAAATGGTTTCACAAGGAAAAAGATTTTAGTGTTTCTAAAGACAGTTTGTGACAAGTAACACGGGTACTCGTACGTGTACAACCTTGACCCATAAACAACATACACTGAAGGGGTAAACCAAGGAAATTGTTTGCATAGCAAAAAGTTGCTAAGTGAAAATATTCACAGATCTTATCTCAATAAATTTTATATTCTCTCACGAAAAAAATTTGGATCATAAGAGTGGCAATTTAACCCATTAAGAATTCATTGGGAAGGAAATAAATCTAAACAAGAATCAATAAAAAAAAATACTTGTGCAAAAATGTCAACAACCGATAATCCAGCTTAGAACGACAAGAAAATAGCTCGACCAATCAGAGAACATTTTGCCACAAAGTATTCCTGATCAAATCTCACTCAACTAGGATTTTTATGAGTGAGGTTTCAACCTTGTGATTAATTAGCACAAGTATGAGCCCTAGGCTCATTAAATGAATGGTGTTTACGGTTGAGTCTCTTTTTCCTTTCAATTATAGAACAAAACCCTTTTTGATGTGAAAAGTTATCATAGAACTTACTATCATCAAAATAAGAGACTATGTTTGAATCCTTACCGGAAGAGGTTTGTCTGGAGACATCCATCAGCCTGTTGATAAGATCGTTGTATCCCTCAACTATCAGATTTAGATTTTCTTTTATATCTCCATTGTAATTTCCACATTTTGGAAATTTTCTCACTTCTTGAACATCATTTTCTACTTTAAGTTGAGGAGAACCTTTCTGAAATCTTCTTGACGGAATCGTGTTATTACTACTTTTCTGCATTCGAACGTTGGACGAGAAAATTGAACTAACTTTACTGGAAGAGTTCACAGGGTAAGTACTAAGACCAATTGGTTTAGACATTAGTATGTCAGTTACACCTTTAAGAATTAGATCTAAGGTGTGTTGAAGATGACAAAAATAATTGTCATCCTTTCTGAACTTGTGTCCCTGTTGAACATATCCTTTTGACTCACAAAAGAGACACCTTAGATGGAGCCGTAACACATTAGAAAAAAAGAACCCACTTGTTCCTTGGAAAATTATTTAAAGTGTTGAGATGTTTACTTGAATGTGCAAGGAAATGTGCACCTTGGTTTTTCGGAGTTCACAAATTTACACTTGTGATATGCTTAAGGGAAATTGTTATACAGACTACAATGATGTGAATTTAAGGCATGTTCCAGTAAATATTCATTGTTGATTGAAGTGAATAGACGAGGGTACCCAAATACACCACAATCTTTTGTTTATCAACTTATAAGCCCTTTACCAAGTGTGATTGTCTATGGATAGGGTCGAGACAATACAACAACTTCGGTACACACTTCGTGTGATCGTCTATGGATACGAGATCGAGACAATACAACAACAAGATCACTAGTGTGATTGACTATGGATTCAAGATCGAAACGATACGACAATGAAGTGATCACTTGATAATAGGTATGGTAATAAACCGAAACTCTATAGGATCAATATCAAGTGTTATGGAATTAACGTACAAGTGCAATTTACTTTAATTATAATAAAATAATTATAATGCGGAAAAATAAAGTAAATGGCACATCAAGATTTTGTTAACGAGGAAACCGCAAATGCAGAAAAACCCCACAACCTAGTCCAGTTTTGAATACTCTTAGAATTAAGCCGCTATACAAAATCTAATCCAACTTCGTATAGTTGAGACCAAGTATACTACCCCTAGCTACTTAGTTTCCTCAGTATCCCTGCGCCTTCGACCTCTAGAGTCACGCACATGGATCACCAATCCTTAAGATCGTATTCCAAATAATAAAGGTGTAGATGGGGCAAAACGAGTTGCTATTTTTTACGGAATTGAGGAGACGACTGTGCAGAGGAGACTTCTTGAACCGAGCGAACTGTCAAACCTCACACAGATGCACTGCAAGAAGGGAGTGCTTTGAATTTGAGAGATCAATCTGTAGTACTCCGGCCTAAACCAAGACAATGGCCGTTCCAGAGTAAATTCGGTCACAAGAGAGGATGGGTCGATCCGTGAGGAGGGAAGTCGAGAAATGTGTGAGATCAATGGTGATCGAAGATTGTAGGTGTGTTGTGTATTCTGAAAATAAGATAAGTTTTGAATGATTGAATTTGCTCTATTGAGAGTAATTTTGTTAATCTCTTGTTGTCTGTCTATTGTCTTGTTTTCAATCATCATTCAGAGACTTAGTTATATTGCTAGAATTGTAAACACCATGATCCCATGAAGTGTGACAGTTGATGGAATCAAAGAGTGGAAAAGTGGAAATCGTGTTAAAACTAGTTTCTCAACGTGCGGAGACTTGGTCGATTTTCCACCCACTACTTTGTTAACTCCTTCGTGAGAAGTGGAATAGTTAGTCAGTTGCTGACTTCATGACTTCATGGGACGATGAGTCCATGTATTGTTGAGTCGAACATGATTTTAAAAATGTTTTGAGATTCATGAATTGAACATGTCTGTTGAGACAGAGGTATAATGTATGAATAAACATAGTTAACGTGAGTAAATATTGCTCATTCGATGAACTGTTGAATATTGATGGTTGAACCAATGTTCCATGGTTTGAGCAAATATTGCTCATTTGATGAATTATTGGTAGCATGACCAAATAAAATATTAATTTAAATACTGGCAACTGAACCAAGTATAATTAATAAAATGTTGACCATGAGATCATCGTAAAATTATTAGCATTTGAATCTGGAATTATGAACCTTGGACTCAAAACCCTAATTCGATCAATTTATGGTTTATTAAAAATTAACCACGGAGTGAAGGAGGGACCGGCTACATGGGATCATGGGTCGACCATGTAGCGCCCAGATGCTCAAGTGAGCAAATACTAAGGTCTCTTGAAGACTTGTTGATTTGTTGATGAAATAATGATTAAATGATGGTTTAATCATTTATTAAGATAATGCTCGTATGAGCCTTAGGTGATAAAACCTAATTAATTATGAAGAGATTAGGGACCGACCAAGGGGTCATGAAACCGGCCCTGGGCGATCACGGGATCGAATGACGATCGTTTCATGAAATTCCAAAATTGTTTGGAAGAGTTTGAACCTAATATGAACAAATTAGGTCAAATGATGAAAATATGAGGGACCGGCCTCTTGCAAGCCAAAGAGCCATCTCTGGTCAGTCAAGGTAATATGCTCCTGTCACCAAAGTGTTCGTGTCTCAGTCCTGAGAATTTTGATATTTTCTGTGTGCGTTTGAGCAATCATTTGGGAAAATATGAAGAAATCAGGGATTTTTGCTGAAACCGAGGAAAGTTCATGAGATGAAGGAAAATAATTATAAAATGAAGGAATCACGAAGTGTGGGACAGGCTGAGTCCAAGGCATGGCCGGCCGGCCAACGACCACGGTCCCATGGTTTTTTTCCTATTTTTATATTATTTTTCATGATTTTATGGAAATATCATGAAACAAGGAGTTTGTTGAAACTAAGGAATTTTGTTGAAACAAGGAGTTTCCTTGAAGTGAAAGAGTTTCCATGAGATAATAATAATAATAAAATAAGGGTGTGGGACCGGCTTGGGCATGGTCGTCCGGCTAGGGCCCGGTCCCGCGAGTTTTCCTTAATTTTATGTATTATTTCCATGATTTGAAGGAATTTTCATAATTTGAAAGAAATTCCATGACATCAAGGAATTCCATGGGATCAAGGAAAGATAAAAAATAATAATAATAAAATAAGGGCGTGTGGTCCGGCTAGGGCATGACCGGCCGACTGGGGCCGGTCCCACGAGTTTCCCTAATTTATATTATTTTTCATGGTTTGAAGGAAATACCATGAAATTAAGGAGTTTTCACGAGATTAGGGAAATAATAATAAAATAATGAGGAATCATGAGGTGTGGAACCGGCCAGGATCAAGGCATAGCCGGCTGGATAGTAAACATGGTCCCATAACACTTTTCCCAATTTTATATTATTTCCTTGACGCGAAGGAAACACCATGAAACTGAGGAATTTCCTTAAAACGAAGGATATTTGTTCAAATGAAAGAATTTTCATGAGATCAAGGAGAATAACAAAAATATGATAAAATATGAAACTGGGCGTGGGACTGGCCACGACACGACTGTCCGGCCGGTGGGCCCAATCCCCCAGCGCCTTGGTTAATATTTTATTTTTTATTATTTTCTTTCCTATTTTGCATAAGTTCACCGTTTCGTCGTATTTTGAAATACTCATTCGTGTGTTCAGGTGCTCATTATTGTCGAATACGCTTGCACCATTTTGGTTGGGGCTTACTCGATAGTGCTCAGATGCCCGTGTGTTAGATATTTATTACTAACCCATGGAATTCTGCTGGGAAGGACCATGAATTGAAGTAACGAAATATTATGAAAAATGTAGAATATTTTTCAGGGATTCAGTGAATGAATCTAGTGAATTAGGAATAATTAATTGATGTCTCTATACTAATACGATCGTCTAGGAGCATTAATTTTTCAGGAGTCGAATGATATGAGCTTGTTGAAGCGTCATATTTCTTTTATATAGTCATGGAAAATATTGTTACATCCTGAAGACGTTATTGCTCTATACTAGCAGGCAAGCTGTCTAGGAGACGTCCAATCTTTCGATTCTATATAAAAATAGTTACTGAACTTGATCAGTATTTACAAGATATGTCGTTGCCTCGCCTAAGAGACCGCACATCCACATATTCTCGAGAGATAGTAGTCTCGATCGAAATGCTTGCGGCACGAGCTTTCATGCTTTAAATCGAGAGACATGAGTCTCAATACTCGTTTGATTGCTGGATCAGGAAAATATATAGTTATGGGTTTACGATTTTAGCCTTTGTCGAAAATCCACCATCTACAAAAGGATAAATCTGTTTGGTAACCACTCTATTCAATCTTGGTAATAAGATATTATGAGTCTTTGACAAAGGCTCTTCCGTTTAATCTAATAAACTCCTTTGTCTGGTTAGATCAATCCAAACTTTGACTACCGAAATAATCAAACTCTAGATTCGCAACCAATATAGATCTCAAGGAGAAACTATAAGGTGATGCCGATCTCACGCAACTAGACAATCAAGTCTATCAAAGATAAACAAGATTCTAGTTGGATCCCAGCCGATCAAGGTTTGTGCAAACAATTCACAAGATACGAAAACTAATAAGAAAAACTTTGTCGTTTTCAGATCTTCGTTTGTCTTCAATAATAACCTGCACAACACAACTTGAATCCTCTTGTGATCAATCACGCACAGAACGGAATCTGTTAACAATGGATTATCACAAGATGTCTTTAGATCCGAAAATGGTTCTAAAGATCCCGTCAATACTTTGATCTAGTTTGAGTGAGCCTTATATCAAAAGAGAATGTTCTCAAGAATAAAAAAACTAGGTGCAATCAAAGTTTCAACAACCGTTAGTCAATCAAATCAATAATCGAAAACTACAATAACAATACAATTATCTAGTTTCCCACCAACTGTACTCGTAGAGCTTCTTGATCCCACAAAAGTATTTAAACGAGCGATCCTAAGAGATTTCGCCTAATTAGGTGTAGTTACCTAAAATCGGTGAGAGGATAAAAGTGGGATTCTAGGGTTGCTGAAAGTGAGTTACGGGAGGTTGAGCACGAACAGTCTTCGCCTAAACCACGCACAGTGGCCGTTCAAAGGCTGCTTCAGTTACAGGGAAGAGATTTAGGGCTGGTCTTAGGGAGGGAAGCAGATGAAGAGAGAGATCAAAAAATTCTAGGGTTTGAAGAAGAATTGCTCTGAGAGGTTATGAGAAAGATGTTCGTGGCTTGGAGAAATAGATGACCTATTTATAGCTGAATTCTCTAATCTCAGGTCGATGAAGATAAGGATTGTTTTCCGTGCCGTGCGGAGCAATTCTCCCGTTTCTTCAGGAATAGATAGAGATAAACTAGTTTGAGTTTATCTCATTATTCTACCGCCTTTACTCTCTTCTGTGGTGAGAAATAAGCCGAGTATCTCTCACATGTGCCGTAGACCGCCAGACCAAAACCCTAATTGTTATCCCCCCATTTGTATAAAGTTGAGTCATCCTTTGTGATGACGTGTTGAGAGAGATAAATATTCTCTTTAGCCGAGTTGGCCGAGATAGAGATATATTCTCCGATTTGTAAGAATGACTAGGATGAGTCACGTGAAAAGGAATGGGATGTCTCAGAATGCGTGTGGATATGAGACTCGATTCCTACATGAGGCTCGTGCCTATCATGGGGAATATTCAGCCTTATCTAAGATTTCCCAAGAGATTTAAATCTCTCTGAAATCTTGAAGAGAGATTTGAATCCCTCCGAGATTTGGAAGAGAGATTTAAATCCATCCGAGATTTTGTAGAGAGATTTGAATCTCTCCGAGATTTTGGAAACGGATTAAAATCTCTATGAAGATTTTCTTAACAGATTCGAATCTCTCTGTGGTCAGCTGGGACTCGTCCTGGAGAGATAAAAAAGGCTTTGTACGCCCGATTAATGCCTATACGAGACTTTGGCTCACCTGTCTTTGACCAGCGTATCTTGTAGAGATGTGTTAGGAATCAACTGTGTGTCCATATGATGAGCCAACAAGACCAGTGTATCTCGAAAGGATGTTCTAGGAGTCTGTCGAAAGGGCCCGAAGGCAGAATAATCAGTGTATATCGCGGGGATGTCCTAGGAGTTATTCAAAAACCTCAGCAAGTCGAGTCAGAGCCTAGAGCAGACATGACCGGTGTATCTCGCGATGATGTACTAGGAATCAGTCCTTGATCTCAAATAAGTTGAATTGTGCTTACAGGAGACATGCATATCTCCGCTCTGGGTCATAAGTCCGTCGGGGACGTTTTTACGCATCTACAGAGCCTACATAACCAGCAGTATCTCGTCGGGATGTATACTAGGAATCATGGCATCACAATCAGCTCCGTCTCGCGAAGACATGCTGGAATTGTGGTTGTTATGTTCATAAGTTTACTGGGGACGTTTTACGCTCTACAAAACCTACGTGACCAGCAGTATCTCATCGAGGATATGCACTAGGAATCATGGCATCACGACCAGCAGTGTCTTGCGGGGACGTATACTAACGTGGCTATTGGTGCCTTGAAGACCAAGGGCTTATTAGTTTTCATATCTTGTGAATTGTTTGCACAAAAAAAAATAGATGGTTACGAATCGTTCAGGCACGAAATTAAAATCCACTCGGTCTTCTAGACTTGTTGAGTCCCCGAATTGACGTTTAGTCTTTGATTGTTATGACTATGATCTTGGAATCGATTATAGACTTTGGAACTTCATGGGATTTTATGTTAGACGTTAATGACATGATAATAAAGTCTTGATGAGACAAAATTTTCGTCTTGAGCGAATGGAATTTGTTAATTAGGGTTTACTTGGCCAAAACCCTAATTTTATATCTTTGTGCATCCTTGAGCTTTCGAGTTTGTACAAGGGAGTATGCGGGGAAGAGAGAGTTTTTAAACAACTTCATTGATGGCCTTGATGTTGGTGAAGAGCCGTGAAAAAAAATAGGCACTTAATTTTGAAGTTACGGAGTACACATCCCATGCAAATACTGAATTCAGGCTTATACTGTACCTAAACCCCTAATTTCTCTTTTGTTCGCATCTGACTCCTTCAGACTCTCCGGAGAGGCTTGTCGAGACTTGGAATGTGTGCATCTATATTGTGGAGTCGTCACCTTTTATGATGAGAGCATGTTTAATTCCCATGAGATTTCCTAGGCATGGTCACGGCCTTAGAGATGGAGAGAGGCATGTGTCTGAACCTGCTTTTGGAAATTATAAAATCAAACCTCCCTGTTGTTTGAGGGTGAAAACGGTTTCTGCTGATTTTGGAAATTTCGGGTGTGTGGGTGAGAAACGAATTTAAACCCTAAACAATGTACTGCAAGGGAGTACTTTAGATTCGAGAGATCAATCTGTACAAATCCGGCCTAAACCAAGAAATGGTCGTTCCAGACTTGCTTCGGTCACAAAGTGAAGGAGAAGGTTTGGTTTTGGGAGGAAGCGAAGAAAGTGTTGAGACCAGAATAGTTGATTCTGGAAGAGTAGTTGTTTTACGACTTGTATCAGAAAGTGGGAAGCTCACAGATGGAGAGCTAGCAAATGTTTTCTGAGTGTTGTATGCTCCTGACCTGAACTTATTGTACGGTGGAAATAGGTAATTCCTATTTATACAATTCGAAGTGAAACGTACTCTGGTCTCGATAAGAAATGGAAAACGGGTGAGTAAATGGGAGGAGGTGGTAACCGGTAACGCCTGGAATTTATGTTCCATAAAAGAAAGCCTTTCACCATTACTCCCTGTATTTACTAACCGCCTCATCCTTATGACATTTTCCTATAACGGCGTAGTGTACGCCGCACGCCGTAAACCGCCAAACCAATACCCAATGAGCATCCCCGGTTTGTGACATGCGTTGATGTCTCGAGTGTTTTCGTGGAAAACATGTAGCACGTTGTTGTTGTCGTGAGTTAAGCTTGGGAGACTTGCCGGCTCGGTGGTGAACTTCGACGGTCGAGATTTTGCATCTTAAGAGGAAAGATGGCCGTTGATTATTGCAACCCTTCGTTTAGTAGCCAGTGGCATGAAAGCATGATCAGTATGGCTTTAATATGGCTTAGTTTAGGCGCGACCAAAAGTTAGGGTTTTGGATTTGTTTAGGCGCGACTAAACTAGGGCCAAAGGTTTCCATGCGTTGGCTGGTAACCTTGGACGGCTAAGATCTGCACCTTAGATGAAAAAGTGGTCGTTGATTGTTGCAGGCCTTCGTTTTGGTAGCCGCATAGGGAAGGCCGGTATGGTGTGGCGCGGCAAGGTGGTTGGCATGCCATTGGCACATGTGGTATGGTATGTGTGACGGACCGGAAAATTACGCCTTAGGCGCGTTGCCCCGCAGGCCGTAACTTCCCCGATGCGCCATGATGATGAAGCTACGATCCGGGCCTCAAAGCTAGGCAAATGCACGTCCAATTGCCCTTGCAAGCATGCTCGTGGAGCATGACGCGGCTAACTTAGCTTCCACACCGTTCCAGTTACCCTTGTCCCGCAAAAGGGTTTAAGGCCATAAGGCCAATGCCAATGCATTTTTCATGCATCTCTGGCTTTACCTTTACGTATGGAATTCATAATTGAATTTCCTAGCTAGCCGAGCAACCGTCACATTGTCGTGTCTTGTCCAGGCATAAGCCTTGGACTTTAGCGTAGGCCCACCAAGCCCTTGCCGTTTCCCACGTTACCTCGCTTACCATCTCTTTATAACTTGATAGGAAGTATGAGCATCCACTTGCGGCATGCAACTAAGCCTCATCAAGTCGGCCACAATCATCTCTCGCGTCGAGCTACCGAGCTTAGATGATATGAGGGGCCAACGTCTTTGACCGGCAATGCTGCAACTCATTGCGGCTGCCTACGTACCCTTCCCTACTCTAAAGGGATCAAGCACGGACCGTAGTTCATCACGAAGGACGAAACTTAAGCCAACTCGTTTGCATGGCCGTGGCCAAGCAATAATGGAAATGGCCTAGTCCGTATAGGCCGTTCCGTCGGAATGCATCCAAGTGATGCATGTTTGGTCCGCAATATGGCATAATGATGCCTAAGCATCAAATGCCCTCTTCGCGAGATACGCAACTATAAATGAGCCTTAGGCATCATTTATACTCTTCCGACTAAGCTATGAAGCTTACTTGGTGCATAGTCCGCATATGCACCATCAACCAACTACCCCTCCCTATATATGTTAATTTGACATTTTTAGAACTCAATTTGGGGGACCAAAAATATTTCATCAACTCCCCGTTTACTATTCATGGCCGTTGCCATGTATTTTCCCGATGTCCGGCCATGTTGGCCGTACTCTGCCAACCCAATGTCCGGCCCTGTTGGCCGTCCTCTTCCAACCCGATGTCCGGCCATGTTGGCCGTACTCTTCCAACCAGATGTCCGGCCATGTTGGCCGTACTCTTCCAACCAGATGTCCGGCCATGTTGGCCGTCCCACTACCAACCCGAGATGTCCGGCCATGTTGGCCGTCCTCCGCTAACCCGATGTCCGGCCATGTTGGCCGTCCACTTCCAAGGTCATCTACCCAACTGACCTAATGCATCATTTGATGCAAGATTGGCTCTTGGCCAATGTAGCTTCCAACCAATGCCATATTGGCCTTAGCCAATATGCATATGCGATGTGCCTTACTTGGCACCATATATGGCCCAGGGCCAAATGCATCTCACCATGCAAAGGAAGCTTTGGATGAAGCTTCATCACAAGCAAATGGCACATCTTTTAGCATGCGCCATGCTAAAAACACGGGGTGTTACATTATCACACCCTTCAAAGAATTTCGTCCCCGAAATTCAAAACCAAAGCTATTGTGGACAATCTCTTCGAGTTGGATTTCCTGAGCAAAAGTCCCATACCAGAAGCTCAGAAATCACGGGTTTCTTCAAGTTGTCATGAACAACAATTTAGACCTTCTGAGCACATGTCCCATACCACCTGCCCAGGAATCCAAAAAGTGCCCACAACAAAACCAAGAATCGCAATTGGCCAGTGCCAAGAGGATATCTCGACAAGGTATCCTAGATAGCATCCCATACTACCACCCAGGAATCCCTAAGGTTCACAAGTTGAAAGACGTCATCGAATGACAAGGCAAAACTCAACGCAACACTGTGAGGACCAATCTCTAATGCCGTCTGCAGTTGGATGCAAGCCACCGTCCCCGACGGTTCTGCAGGTTGCCACTCGTAAGTGGGATGCTAGCCAGGGCTCGACAACGCACACCCTTGGCCAGTGCCAACGTGTGGGGATGATCAGTCCCATTGTCTACCCACCGTCCCAGACGGTCTTCCGGATGCTCGTAAGCGGGGTGCCACAGAGGCCTGGCAAACTCACAGTACTTATACAAGCTCAACTCGATTTGTAAAGTAACTGGCTCAGCAGTTACAAACTCTTTCCCGCGCAGAAGTTGGCCTACTCTCCAACTTTAAGTTTTCATCAAGGAAAATACTCGCCAATGAGTCCACTCCGCACAAGTCCCTAGAGTTTTCTCGGAACTTGCTCTGATACCATCTGTGACGGACCGGAAAATTACGCCTTTGGCGCGTTGCCCCGCAGGCCGTAACTTCCCCGATGCGCCATGATGATGAAGCTACGATCCGGGCCCCAAAGCTAGGCAAATGCACGTCCAATTGCCCTTGCAAGCATGCTCGTGGAGCATGACGCAGCTAACTTAGCTTCCACACCGTTCCAACTTACCCTTGTTCCGCAAAGGGTTTAAGGCCATAAGGCCAATGCCAATGCATTTTTCATGCATCTCTCGGCTTTACCTTTACGTATGGAATTCATAATTGAATTTCCTAGCTTTGAGCAACCGTCACATTGTCGTGTCTTGTCCAGGCATAAGCCTTGGACTTTAGCGTAGGCCACACCAAGCCCTTGCCGTTTCCCACGTTACCTCGCTTACCATCTCTTTATAACTTGATAGGAAGTATGAGCATCCACTTACTGGCATGCAACTAAGCCTCATCAAGTCTGGCCACAATCATCTCTCGCGTCGAGCTACCGAGCTTAGATGATATGAGGGCCAACGTCTGGACCGGCAATGCCGCAACTCATTGCGGCTGCCTACGTACCCTTCCCTACTCTAAAGGGATCAAGCACAGATCGTAGTTCATCACGAAGGACAGAAACTTAAGCCAACTCGTTTGCATGGCCGTGGCCAAGCAATAATGGAAATGGCCTAGTCCGTATAGGCCGTTCCGTGGAATGCATCCAAGTGATGCATGTTTGGTCCGCAATATGGCATAATGATGCCTAAGCATCAAATGCCCTCTTCGCGAGGCTACGCAACTATAAATGAGCCTTAGGCATCATTTATACTCTTAAACTAAGCTATGAAGCTTACTTGGTGCATAGTCCGCATATGCACCATCAACCAACTACCCCTCCCTATATATGTTAATTTGACATTTTTAGAACTCAATTTGGGGACCAAAAATATTTCATCAACTCCCCGTTTACTATTCATGGCCGTTGCCATGTATTTTCCCCGATGTCCAGGCCATGTTGGCCGTACTCGCCAACCCAATGTCCGGCCCTGTTGGCCGTCCTCTTCCAACCCGATGTCCGGCCATGTTGGCCGTACTCTTTCCAACCGAGATGTCCGGCCATGTTGGCGTACTCTTCCAAACTGGGATGTCCCGGCCATGTTGGCCGTCCCACCGCCAACCCGAGATCCGGCCATGTTGGCCGTCCTCTCCCAACCCGATGTCCGGCCATGTTGGCCGTCCACTTCCAAGGTCATCTACCCAACCCGACCTAATGCATCATTTGATGCAAGATTGGCTCTTGGCCAATGTAGCTTCCAACCAATGCCATATTGGCCTTAGCCAATATGCATATGCGATGTGCCTTACTTGGCACCATATATGGCCCAGGGCCAAATGCATCTCACCATGCAAAGGAAGCTTTGGATGAAGCTTCATCACAAGCAAATGGCACATCTTTTAGCATGCGCCATGCTAAAAACACGGGGTGTTACAGTATGCCTTGGCACGGTTTGGCGTGGCCAAAACTAGGGTTTTGGGCCAAAGGTTATCATGCGTTGTTTGGAGACCTTGGACGGCTAGGATTTGCATCTAGGATGGAAGGGTGGCCGTTGATCGTCGCACGTCGTCGATTTGGTAGCCGCAATAGGGAAGGCCGGCATGGTATGGCGCGGCAAGGAGGTTGGCATGCCATTGGCACATGTGGCATGGCATGCCTTGGCGTGGTTTGACGTGGCCAAAACTAGGGTTTTGAGCCAAAGGTTACCATGCGTTGTTTGGCGACCTTGGACGGCTAGGATTTGCATCTAGGATGGAAGGGTGGCCGTTGATCATCGAACGCCTTCATTTTGGTAGCCGCAATAGAAAAGGTCGGCATGGCATGGCGCGGAAAGGCGGTTGGCATGCCATTGGCACATGTGGCATGGCATGCCTTGGCGCGGTTTGGCCTCGCCAAAACTAGGGTTTTCGGCCAAAGGTTACCATGCGTTGTTTGGCGACCTTGGACGGCTAGGATTTGCATATAGGATGGAAGGGTAGCCGTTGATCGTCGCACGCCTTCGTTTTGGTAGCCGCAATAGGGAAAGACGGCATAGCATGGCGCGGCAAGGCGGTTGGCATGCCATTGGCACATGTGGCATGGCATGCCTTGGTGCGGTTTGGCATGGCCAAAACTAGGGTTTTGGGCCAAAGGTTACCATGCGTTGTTTGGCAACCTTGGACGGCTAGGATTTGCATCTAGGATGGAAGGGTGGTCGTTGATCGTCGCACGCCTTCGTTTTGGTAGCCGCATGGGGAAGGCTGGCATGGTGAGGCCAATACAAAATGGCGCGGATGGCTTGGAATAGTGGGGCCAAGGGTTTGGCACGGACGGCTTGGCATGGTGGGGCCAAGGCAAGGTGCGGTTGGCTTGGCATGGTGGGGCCAAGGGTTTGGCACGGACGACTTGGCATGGTGGGGCCAAGGCAAGGTGCGGTTGGCATGGTAGGGCCAAGGGTTTGGCATGCCATTGGTGCATGGTGCGGCTAGCATGGTTGGGGCCAAGGGTTTGGCACAGACGGCTTGTCATGGTGGGGCCAAGGCAAGGTGCGGTTGGCATGGTGGGGCCAAGGGTTTGGCATGCCATTGGCGCATAGTGCGGCTAGCATGGTTGGGGCCAAGGGTTTGGCACGGACGGCTTAGCATGGTGGGGCCAAGGCAAGGTGCGGTTGGCTTGGTGGGGCCAAGGGTTTGGCATGCCATCGACGCATGGTGCGGCTAACATGGTTGGCATGCCTTGGCGCGGTAGACGCGGCTGGCATGGTTTGCCATTGGTGTGGCTGGCATGGTTGGCATGCCTTGGCACGGGGATGTGGCTGGCATGGTTGGCATGCCTTGGCGCGGTAGCATGAGAATTAAGGTTTTGCATAGATGATGTCGGTCAATGTTAAGGGTTCTGTCGTGGAACATGACCCATGTAAAAAAAAGGTACCCCGGTAATTCTTGCGTAGGCATGCTGATCGATTCAATAAATATGCTTAATGGTCATAGTGACGTCATGTCAGTTGTACAGTTTTACGATTTTAACCCTAAGCTAAAAACCACCATCAACATTAAGTCCCCTACTTAGCTCGGAAAGGGAGCATCGTTGCGAGGTAAGCATAAGATGGTGACAGGCGAGGACAAAAATCGAAATAACAAGTCGTGAAAAGATGGTCAGGAAGGTCCGACTAACCTTTTTCGAGAGGTAAGGAGAGTTCATGATCCATGTTTGGCAGACTTGCATAGATCTATTTGTGGTGTAGACCGTGAAGCGGTGAGATAAAGATCGTCGGCTTAGTCTGGCTATGCATCATCTTGGATGGGTTAGGGAACATCATGACGCTGGCTCAGCGAGTTTCGGTGTTGGCGCGACAAGTCATGGCGCGACACGATGGTGCAAGGCATGACGCGGTTTGGCGAGGCAAGCATGGCGCGGACGGGTGGTGTAAGGCATGACATGGTTTGGTGAGGCAAAGCATGCGTGGACGGTTTGGCATGGTGCGGCCATGGCAAGGCGCGGTTTGGTAAGGCAAAGCATGCACGGATGGCTTGGCGTGGTGGGGCCAAGGCATGGTGCGGACGGCTTGGCATGGTGATTTGTCTTCACGGGCCCGGTTGCCTCTTTTCCTTACTTGACTCAAATAGGAAGTCCTTTCCTTATTCAAACTCCCAAGTATCACGCCTATAAAAGGGACGACCTCTCCTTTTATTTCACACCTTTATTATTATTATTATTATTATTTTACTCTGGCCGTGTGGTAACAGTAAAGCGGACGAGCGAATCCCAGGTATGTCTTCCAGCACTTCCTCTTTAACTTGTTTTTTCTTGTTTTCTTGTGTTAGTGAAAACCTTAGCTGCAGGCGTACCTTTTCATGATCTTCTAGAAAATATTGTCCTTCTGTGTTGGCTTGAATCCTAGCCGTAGGTATGCTTTGCACGAACCTGTAGTAGCATTTAGGCGTGAATACTGTAGCAATGTTGACCGCCTCAATTTATTGTGCAAAGTAGGCATGCATGAGCTGGTAACTGTCATTCCATTCTCATGAAAACCTAATTTATAGGTTTTACTCCTTTTCCTGGTGTGGCCGTGTGTATGGTTCCCATGGTGGGGCGCGCCTCCTTGGTCGGGCGTAAATTTCCCGCTGCAGGGTACGGCCTTGGCATAAGGTGGTGATGCGGGGTCTGTCAGTCCCCATTTCTTTGCCTATACGTATTGTGACTTTGAAACAAATTGGCATGCGTCCAGGATGGATCTCCCGTGTCTGATAAAATAATTTCCATGCACTTTCCGTAATAATTTCTCTTCGTATTGTTCCATTGAAGTTGTTTCGGAAGTGGAAGTAGCGTAAGAGAATTTTCGCTAGGATGTCATTTGAGAAAAGTTCTGCCGTACCGAAAGACGTTGGCAATTCCAAGCCAAACATAGATGATGAGTTCTTTACAACATCCACCACGATTAGGAGAAACCATCCCAAGTATGTGTCGATTCTTCTGACTGGTCCGGAAAGTGAAGGAGAGGCCCGGTCGGTTCGGACAGGAGGTGTAATAAGGTTTTGTCTTCAGAGGAAAGAGTATCATGCTTCTCCTATAGACATTAAAATCTCTGTGAGTCCGTTGCATCCCTTTGACAAATGGATGCGATTCATGATGAGCCAGGAATGTGTAAAAGCCAGTTTGACCAAGGCGCAGATCATTGATGCCGTCGCGGCTTCCGCAGTGCTTCAAATTAGGAAAGATATTCCAGGCTTGGTTGCTTTTATTTCCATATGGTGTCCGGACACCCACACGGCCATATGCAGGTGGGGTGAAATGACTATCTCCTTAGAGAGCGTGGCCGTATTGCTGAATCTTCCCGTAATAGGAAACCTCGATGTCAAATTGTCTACAGATGAAGAAGAAATGCGCGCCGCTCTGGTCGCGAAATCAAAAGGATTTGTTCGGAAAGAAAACGAGACGAGGTGCTTCTATGGATGGTGGGTGTCTCAGTGGTTTCCTGATGAGTTGGAGCCGAATCATAAGAATAGTACGCTTCATGTTGCGGCGTTCTTGGCTCTTTGGTTATCCAGAGATATTTTTTATGACGGCTCGGGTAAGAAGGAGATAAGACAGGAACTTATCAAGTTTTCCATAAAATTGGCAAAAGGTGTCGTTCTCCCTATTGGCGGCTTATTTCTTGGTTCTCTGTACATACACTTGGATCAGCTGGTTGCGGACATGTGCGCTTCAAATGGCTACATGAAAGTGGATTCGTGTATTCATGCCGCCTTTCTCCAAGCGTGGCTGTGGGAGCACTTCGAAAGATATACTCCAAAACTGTTGGTCGTATTTCCCGAGTCTTGGAGTGGCTCTAGGATACTGCGCTGGTCGAATAGGCGCCCAAAGATTGGTTCGAACCTAGTTGGATTTCTTGACAACTCGCACATGGTTAATTTTCGTCCATGGGCTCCGGTGCATGCGTCCATAACTCAGATCACTACCTTTGCTCCTGCTCCGAGCATGTCTTTGTCTTCTGATAAAAAGGATGTGAGTGTTGGAGAGATGGTGTTCATGCGAAGCTGCACGCCCGATCATGTGTCGTCTTTCTTTCGAGGATCTTGCAAAGCAGTCTCTTACAATATCGATAGGGCGGCTCGGCATATGGGTTTTGACCAAGGGTTCCCACTCGTTCGTCTGCCGGTTTTTCTAAAAGTCCCGTTGCCAACTGTTCTCGATGCTAGTGTTCTTGTGCCGGGTAAAAGCATGTCTTTTCTGCTTGCGGAACGAAATCCATCAACAACCTCCAAATATAACATGTTTTGGCAGGATGAGTTTCTCGTTATCCATGGATTCGTGAATGATGAGGTAGAAAACCATCGCGGTAAGCCTTATCCTGCGGTTTTAGCGGAGCATCCACTGCTGAGGGATCCTTCTTCGCCCAAGTGAAAGTCCGCTAGCCCGGATGCGGACAGTCCCCAAGCGAAGGAGCGAAGGTCTAAAAGCCGTGCTGGTGGTTTTCAGTCGGGTTCGACGGCTCTTCCGACTTTTAGTTCTTCCAATATGCGAGTACGTATAATTTTCTTCCTGATTTAGTTGGATTACGTATATCTTCGTCTCATTTTTGAGCGCCTGTCCTTGCGTCTTGCCCAGGGTCTCAGCGGTGTGAATGCCGTTACCAAACTTGCACGTAGTCAGAAGACAACGTCTCTTGAGATGGAAGGCGGCGATGCTGAACCTACCCATGGTGAAGGAGGATCCGAGAAGGAAGAAAGTTCGGAGTCCAGCGACGGGGAGGATAGTTTTTCTGGTAGCATCGTTGAATCTTCCTCCAGCGAGTCCGAAAGTGAATCGGTGAGCCTTCCATTTTCTTTCTTTCCTCTTCCTCTCTCCCCTTCCTCTTTTTTTTTTTTTTTTTTTTTTTTTTTTTTTTGGAGTAAAACCAAATCTTGATATCCCAGGAGGAAACCGTTCCGGGGATGGCCTTGAAGTAGAAACCCGCCACAGTAAAGACGTAGCCATACCTCCAATTGCGGAAACCGTGCCGGCTAGTGACTTGGACATTGAAGTTCATCATCCTAAAGACGTTGCCACGACTCAAGTGGTGGAGAGTACTCCAGGGGCTGTTGGCGCAATTGTAGTTAGGGGTCCCTTGCCGGTTGCTGATTCAGTTGCGGGCGCCACCTTCGCTCCTCCATATCTGGTTTCTTATCCGGATCACGTGCTGATCGGTGGCTTTAGTGTGCCGACCAAGTATGCAGCACTATACACTAAGATATGGGAAAGATACAGACATATCGCCACGACTAAGAAAATTACTAGTCGATTTGTTGGTTAAGCGGGTGGAGGAAGCTTTGTCTTCGATTGACGACATGTGCAACGTGACCGGTCATACTGTTTCTGAGGATGTAATCTCGAGCTGGAGGTTCCATTGTGACATGTGTGTAAACTTCTAATTCAATGTTCCTTGGTTCGTTGAAGGTTTCTCTGAGGTTGAAAAGTTCTTTGGTCGAAACAAGTGGGACGGTCCTTCTGCGGATATGGTGAAGAAGCAGGAAGCAGAAGTCGAGAAATTGTCCAGGAAGCTGAAGTTGAAAAGGGCGGCTCTCCAAAGCACGAAGGAGGCTCTTGCTAAGAAGAGCAAGCCATTGTTGAAAAACTTTCCTTGAATGCATTTCTGTCTTCTGAACTTTTTATTTTTAGGTTTTTTTTTTTTTTTTGAAAGGCAAATGAAACGCCTAGTTTATGGTTTTGATTTCTTGGATTTCTTGGGTTGATATACAAATGTTACCTTGAGGGTTTTGGATTATTCTTTTTGAATGAATTGTTTTGGAATGGATTGTTTTGGGAATGATGTTATCTTAGTTACGATTGCAAGTGACGCAAACATCCCAGGAAAACCATGGAACCGTGTGTTGGTAGATGACATGGGGTGAAACATAACATGGCTATCGGTTTAATCATTCCCGTGAAAACTTGAAATAGCATACCATGTATCTTGTCTAGGTAAGACTTTTCTCGGTTTTTCAGGTCTCCGATGAAAAGGAAACCTTAGGGTGTAAGACCGGAGTTTTAGGGGGAAGCACCGCCGTGATTGTGGAAAGTCCCCGGTCGTCTCATCCGATAATCGAGTCGTCGATCCGGTTGGATCATTCGCTTTTAATCTCTAGGAAGTCCCAGTCATCCCTTGCCGTGTCAAGACTGATAATAGGGTCGTCTGGTAACTAAGTCGTCGATCCCTGAGCGGGTCGCCTGCTTCTACCATCTTGATGTTTGGGTCGAAGCATGAGATCGATGGTCGAAAATTGACATTGTAACCGAAAGATCAATCTCCCACTGTGGTCGTCAATTGTTTAAGGGTGAAAACGATTTCTGCTGATTTTGGTAATTTCGGGTGTGTGGGTGAGAAACAAATTTAAACCCTAAACAATATACGCGCAAGGGAGTACTTTAGATTCGAGAGATCAATCTGTACAAATCCGGCCTAAACCAAGAAATGGCCGTTCCAGGACTTGCTTTGGTCACAAAATGAAGGAGAAGGGTTAGTTTTGGGGAGGGAAGCGAAGAAAGTGTTGAGACCGAGAATAGTTGATTACGGAAGAGTAGTTGTTTTACGACTTGTATCGAAAGTGGGAAGCTCACGGATGGAGAGCTAGCAAATATTTTCTCGAATGTTGTATGCTCCCCGACTCCGAACCGTTGTTCGGTGGAAATAGGTAATGCCTATTTATACAAGTCGAAGTGAAACGTACTCTGGTCTCATTAAGAAATGGAAAACGGGTGAGTAAATGGGAGGAGGTGGTAACCGTAACGCTTTGGAATTGATGTTCCATAAAAGAAAGCTTTTCACCATTACTCCCTGTATTTACTAACCGCCTCATCCTTATGACACTTTCCTATAACGGGCGTAGTGTACGCCGCACGCTGTAAACCGCCAAACCAATACCCAATGAGTATCCCCCAGTTTGTGACATGCGTTGATGTCTCGAGTGTTTTCGTGGAAAACATGTAACGCGTTGTTGTTGTACGGCGAGTTGAGCTTGGGAGACTTGCCGGCTCGGTGGTGACCTTCGACGGTCGAGATTTTGCATCTTAAGAGGAAAGATAGCCGTTGATTATTGCAACCCTTCGTTTGGTAGCCAGTGGCATGAAAGCATGATCAGTATGGATTTAATATGGCTTAGTTTAGGCACGGCCAAAACTTAGGGCTCCGGCTTTGTTTAGGCGCGAATAAACTAGGGCCAAAGGTTGCCATGCGTTGGCTGGTAACCTTGGACGGCTAAGATCTGCACCTTAGATGAAAAAGTGGTCGTTGATTGTTGCAGGCCTTCGTTTTGGTAGTCGCATAGGGAATGCCGGTATGGTGTGGCGCGGCAAGGTAGTTGGCATGCCATTGGCACATGTGGTATGGTATGCCTTGGCGCGGTTTGGCGTGGCCAAAACTAGGGTTTTTGGACAAAGGTTACCATGTGTTGTTTGGCGACCTTGGACGGCTAGGATTTGCATCTAGGATGGAAGGGTGGCCGTTGATCGTCGCACGTCTTCGTTTTGGTAGCCGCAATAGGGAAGGCCGGCATGGTATGGCGCGGTAAGGCGGTTGGCATGCCATTGGCACATGTGGCATGGCATGCCTTGGCGCGGTTTGGCGTGGCCAAAACTAGGGTTTTGAGCCAAAGGTTACCATGCGTTGTTTGGCGACCTGGGACGGCTAGGATTTGCATCTAGGATGGAAGGGTGGTCGTTGATCGTCGCACGCCTTCGTTTTGGTAGCCGCAATAGGGAAAGCCGGCATGGCATGGCGTGGCAAGGCGGTTGGCATGCCATTGGCACATGTGGCATGGCATACCTGTGGTATGGTATGCCTTGGCGCGGTTTGGCGTGGCCAAAACTAGGGTTTTGGGCCAAAGGTTACCATGCGTTGTTTGGCGACCTTGGACGGCTAGGATTTGCATCTAGGATGGAAGGGTGGCCGTTGATCATCGCACGCCTTCATTTTGGTAGCCGCATGGGGAAGGCCGGCATGGTGGGGCCAAGACAAAATGGCGCGGATGGCTTGGCATAGTGGGGCCAAGGGTTTGGCACGAACGGCTTGGCATGGTGGGGCCAAGGCAAGGTGCGGTTGGCTTGGCATGGTGGGGCCAAGGGTTTGGCATGCCATTGGCGCATGGTGCGGCTAGCATGGTTGGGGCCAAGGGTTTGGCACGGACGCCTTGGCATGGTGGGGCCAAGGCAAGGTGCAGTTGGTATGGTGGGGCCAAGGGTTTGGCATGCCATTGGCGCATGGTGCGGGTAGCATGGTTGGGGCCAAGGGTTTGGCACGGACGGCTTGGCATGGTGGGGCCAAGGCAAGGTGCAGTTGGCTTGGTGGGGCCAAGGGTTTGGCAAGTCGTCGGCGCATGGTTTGGCTAACATGGTTGGCATGCCTTGTCGCGGTAGACGCGGCTGGCATGGTTTGCCATTGGTGCGGCTGGCATGCCTTGGCGCGGGGATGTGGCTGGCATGGTTTGCCATTGGCACATGTGTGCGGCTGGCATGGTTGGCATGCCTTGGCGCGGTAGCATGAGAATTAGGGTTTGGCACAGATGATGTCTGGTCAATGTTAAGGGTTCCGCCGTGGAACATGACCCATGTAAAAAAAAAAAGGTACCCGTGTAATTCTTGCGTAGGCATGCCGATCGATTCAATAAATGTGCTAATGGTCATAGTGACGTCATGTCGGTTGTGCCAGCTTTTACGATTTTAACCCTAAGCTAAAAACCACCATCAACACATGTTTATGCTAAATTACCTTTATTTTCTCTGAAATTCTCGCTTCTCGGATTCTCGTTTCAATACCATTCTTCTTTGAGCACTTAGAGAACTTAATTTTCACGTGTATGAGGCCTTGGTAATGACAAGATGAGAGCTTTGTCGGTCTCTGGCTGTATTACGACCTTTTTCTTTTGAAAATAAATACTCAAAATTGCGAAATAAGGGTATTTGGAGCTCGTTTTTTAGAGTAAATCCCTTTTTCGCCAAATATTCTTGAAATTATGGCTTATTTTCGTCAAAACCCTAATTCTCTTCGACTTTGGTCCCTCTGAAAAAATTTCGAGAGAATAAGCGATGTCCCAATGACCAAGGAGACGTTCAGAGAGATTTTGGAAGAAGGGAAAGCCTAGGTTTCCCTATTTGAGCCAAATTCCTTTAATTTCCTCATTTAGCTCTAATTCCTTTCCTTTTGAATGATGGCTTCCCTTTTGATCTAGGCTTGAAAATAGAACTATTTTCCAACTATTTTGTGCGTGCAATAGGTGTGGAGGTCGGTCCATCATTCTTTCACATGTTCTGTTTGTATCAGGACTTTTCGTTTGGGTGTTCGTCAGAGAACTTCAGTTTTGAGAGACTTGCGTAGAATGGATGTAAAATCTTCATACGATGTCGGATTTGAGCTCCCGAACCCAATTTGAAAAGATAAAAGAATTATCTATTCAACTCAAAAATAATGACCTAATTCTGAGTTATTTAGGTCAGTCAACCAGTCGTGTACTTTTGGCATCAGGAATCTCGTATAGAATTTCAAGAGTTTTTCAGATTGCTCTTACTTCGGTGTTGGGACCACATCTCCTAACTCGTTTGTCCGTTTGAGGCGCCCTTTTGGTAAGTTTTTTTTAATACATAGGGGAACATATTTTCCTCAGAAAGAACCCTGAAATTCCTTATGGTTTGTCATCAGTTTTTAAGTCTTCGCACTGGAATATACGGATGTCTGTTTTCGAAAGGAGTCCTTGTTGCGTTTGAACTATTGATGTATTGAGACTCTTAGGAAATGATCCTTTGGAGTTTTATGACCTAATTGGCCTTCCTTAGCTTGTAATAGGTCATGAACTTGATCCCTTTGAGCCAAAACGTGTCTGTGGCTTGCTTATACGTTTTTACCCTTAGTTACGAAGAAAGCATGTCTTCTCTCAATTCTTCATGGAAATATAAAACCATGTAAACTCGTTAATATCCTTGACGACGTGGATTAGGTTTATTGAAATAAAGGTAGGGATCTAGTCGTGAGGAAGGGCTTAGCTTTTGTGAGACTTGACGCATTCTTGTTGAACAAAACCCTAACTGTGCTTTATATACGTCTTCAACTCTTGTATTTTTGATATACTTTGTCTAACTCCTTCCTTGTTTGTAGGCTCACATTATGAATATAATTCAATAAAAACATGTTGATAATAGAGTGGATAACCTTATCTTTTTTGGCGGAACAAGTGTGCAACAGTCCCCGATTATCAGTAACTCTGGTGTTGGAGAATCCGAAAGAGGTGAGGCAGAGCGCATTCCCGGTTATCCTGCTGTTGGTGTTGACCTTGTTAGCCATATTTACAGATTTCAGATGAGATACTCGTGGAGGATTTGGTAACTTGAGTATCGCTTCAGATTTCTTTTTCCTTGATAGATTCGGCTGCAAAGATATTATCCTTCTCCGTCTTGGGTGAACTGAGGTTCATCGGAAAATGAGCTGAACTGGAGGCTCATCGAGGCTTGGCTGTAACTACTAGGTCTAGTTCCTTTTTTTTTCTTACAAAATGGGTGTTGAGGTAGCGTATCGATTAGCAGCTTACATCTTCAGATAAGGCTGAGTTTCGATTGAGCCTCGTCTTGGGATATAGTTTCGCTTCATACTTTGTCGCGTTCTTGTCACGATACTCTGAAGCAGGAAGGACGACAAGATGTATCTTTGTTGGAGGTTTATGACCCCATGTGGATCTGCAACGCTTTCGACCAGGTCACGAATTTTTTGGAGCCTTTGAAAGTTTTCGCTAAGTTTATCCTGTAGACGACGAAAGACAAATCCGACATAAAAAGAACTAGGTTAATCGAATACTGAATGAAAATGTTATAAGTAAAATAGTAAAGTGGAGTAAACTTCCCGAGTCCC
The DNA here is from genome assembly GCA_023531295.1 of Papaver armeniacum. Taxonomy (NCBI): domain Eukaryota; kingdom Viridiplantae; phylum Streptophyta; class Magnoliopsida; order Ranunculales; family Papaveraceae; genus Papaver; species Papaver armeniacum. Next base: position 525,541 of record JAJJWW010011127.1, read on the forward strand.
CTGTGATCAGGTTGAGGGATCTACCTAAACGAATTTTGGTGAAATATTCGTCAGAATCTCCAAGTTAAGAACGTCATCTGGTCCTTTAGGTTCTTGAGAGTGATAAGGTCGGATGGATGGTTGCTCCTTTGTTGTGTCGCGTTCGTAATGAGCTTTATCTTCTCCGGTGAGGTCGATTGCAGGCAAGATACCGTCAGTGCTATTCTCAATAGTTTTAGTACTCCTTCTTTAAGAAGCGTGTACTTGATCTAGATTTGTTGAATCCATCCCTTCTGGTAACTCTAAAGGCATTTTCAGATAAGTTTGGATGTCGATCTGAGATTTTGCAAGATTATGTTGAGTCTCCGGGAGTTCTCCTTGGTCATTACCAAACGTTTTCAAGGATTAATGGTAGATTTTTATGAAAATAGGTTACTAAGGCGTTTTGTTATGCAGGAAGAGATCCATGTGATCCTGGATGCACTAACCTATTCACTAAAGTCAAACTCGAAAGAGAGAGAAAATGTTGGTGGGGATAACTCCTCGGCTAAGCCTGTAAGGGATTTACAGAGACTGGATCAATAAAACATTTTTTGTGTTTGGATTGGTGGAATCGTCTTCCTTCCTAAGAGACCATGATTGATATCTGTAACTGAGTGAACAACCTCCCACCGTGGTCGCCAAAATGTAGTTACCTAAAATCGGTGAGAGGCTAAAAGTAGGATTCTAGAGTTTCTGAAAGTGAGTTACGGGAGGTTGAGCACGAACAGTCTTCGCCTAAACCATGCACAGTGGTCGTTCAAAGGCTGCTTCAGTCACAGGGAAGAGATTTAGGGCTAGTCTTAGGGGGGAAGCAGATGAAGAGAGATATCAGAAAATTCTAGGTTTTAAAGAAGAATTGCTCTGAGAGGTTATGAGAAAGATGTTCGTAGCATGGAGAAATAGATGGCCTATTTAGAGCTGAATTCTTTAATCTCAGGTAGGTGAAGATAAGGATTGCTTTCAGTGCCGTGCAGAGCAATTCTCCCGTTTCTTCAGGAATAGATAGAGATAAACTAGGTTGAGTTTATCTCATTATTCCACCGCCTTTACTCTCTTTTGCGGTGAGAAATAAGTCGGGTATCTCTCACACGTGTCGTAGACCGCCAGACCAAAACCCAATTGTTATCCCTCCATTTGTGTGAAGCTGGGTCAGCCTTTTTGATGACTTGTTGAGAGAGAGAAATATTCTTTTTAGCCGAGTTGGCCGAGGTAGAGAGATATTCTCCGATTTGTAAGAATGCATAGGATGAGTCACGTGAAAAGGCATGAGATGCCTCAGAATTCGTGTGGATGGGAGAATCGATTCTTAGACGAGGCTCGTGCCTACCATGGGGAATATTCAGCCTTATCTGAGATTTCCCGAGAGATTTGAATCTCTCTGAAATCTTGAAGAGAGATTTGAATCCCTCTGAGATTTGGAAGAGAGATTTGAATCTCTCCGAGATTTTGCAGAGAGATTGGAATCTCTCCGAGATTTTGCAGACGGATCAAAATATCTATGAAGATTTTCTTAACGGATCTGAATCTCTCTGTGGTCAGCTGGGACTCGTCCTGGAGAGAGAGAAAAGGCTTTGTACGCCCGATTAATGCCTCTGCGAGACTTTGGCTCACTTGTCTTTGACCAGCGTATCTTGCAGAGATGTGCTAGGAATCAACTGTGTGTCCATATGATGGGCCAACAAGACCAGTGTATCTCAAAAGGATGTTTCAGGAGTCTGTCGGAAGGACCCAGAGGCAGAATAACCAGTGTATCTCGCGGGGATGTCCTAGGAGTTATTCGGAAACCTCAGTAAGTCGAGTCAGAGCCTGGAGCAGACATGACCAGTGTATCTCGCGATTATGTACTAGGAATCAGTCCTTGATCTCTAATAGGGTGAGTCGTGCTTACAGGATACATGCATATCTCCGCTCTGGGTCATAAGTTCGCCGGGGACGTTTTTACGCATCTACAGAGCCTACATGACCAGCAGTATATCGTCGAGGATGTATACTAGGAATCATGGCATTACAATTAGCTCCGTCTCGCGAAGACATGCTGGAATTGTGGCTGTTTTGTTCATAATTCTACTGGGGACGTTTTACGCTCTACAAAACCTACGTGGCCAGCAATATCTCGTCAAGGATGTGCGCTAGGAATCACGACATCACGACCAGCAGTGTCTCACGGGGACGTATACTAGAAATCGTGGCTATTGGTGCCTCGAGGACCAAGGGCTTAATCTCTCCCGTGAGAGATGATTTTTGTCTATGGTCTCGAAATGACGCTTTTTCCCCTTATCCAAATTTCACCATCTACATTAGGGTACTTTTCTCTCCAGATAGACGGATCCACCAGAAACAACAAGAATAAAGTTTGCCTGGCTCTTAGGATAGTTTGAAAGAAATGTAAACTAAATTATTTATACACGAAGGTTGTTTGGACAACAAGGAAATTCCAAAACCGAAATTATTCTCAAGATATTCACATTAAAGTACCTAATTTCGGTTTACCTATTTCCACTTAAATGCCAAACCATATTTCTGAAAACACTCATAGAAAACTTCTATTATTAGTCTAGCGCATTAACTAATAATATTTTCCAGAGGATATGATTCAATTGCTGGTAATTAAAACATATATAATGAAAATCATAATTAAATTCTTTTCACTTTTTCGGACCTGGGATCACCTTGAGTATCAAGGAATATCTATGAGCAATTAATCATAAGAGTTATGTACATGTTCAAATAATGTCGACATCTAGAAGATTCTCATCTTAGCAAACCCAAAACCCTAATTCACACACATCAACAAGAAATATGTGAATCATTAAAACTTGGTTTTGCTCACGGAACCGATTATACAATCAGTCCAAAATATGTTGTGACCGGATATAACATGATTCCCAAGATAGGATGTAATCGGTAACACCTTGATCCACAAAGTAGCTTGTGGTTACACCTTGCTTCCCGAAGTAGCTTGTAATCAGTTACATGCTTTCCAAAGGTAGCTTGTGACCGATTACAACTAACTTCCCAATTCATTTTGTAACCGGTTATACCTTGGATTCCAAAGTAACTTGTGACCAGTTACAACTTGCATTCCAATATAGCTTGTGATCGGTTACACCTTGATTTCCAATGTAACTTGTGACCGATTACAACTATCTATATATAATAGGCTATGACCGCTTATACCTCAAATCTAAACAAGTTAAGATAGGTTCTACCTTGTCATCTTATATCGGTCATTCAAAAGATATTCAATAAACAACCTGACCAATCATGATTTCCTCTCGATTATGAAACAAGTTCATATATGTACTTCCTTTAAAAAAATGTAATAAACATTGTTTCCTAGGGTGAAATCATACATATATAATGCACACATAATCAAATAACTATATACAAAGATTATGTCGATGTCGTATTTACGAAGTTCCAAAAGATAAGTGTTTATACTTCGTAATTCAATAGATTCCTTGACACCTTGATCATAATGTTATGACCAAGTCTAACCACTAGAGTATTATTTATGTACAGCTTCGCATGTTATGTTTTCAGTATAATCCGATTTTAAAGATACATTAGGAATGGAAACGAGATCAAGTCAATATTACAAACCTCAAGTGGAAGGATGATGTCGTCGTTGTAGTCGTTACTTCTTCACATTCTTCAGGTCTTTGGAGTAATACTTGTACGTCTCAACATTCCTAGACTTTCTTGTCTAACCTAAACAAAGTTGACTCTAGTATTAATCAAGCGACTCTAAATAACTTTTGATACTAAAATATGACAACCAAACTTGACATACCAATGCTTGGTGGGTTCAACTGAGCTATTCTCTAACAATCTCCCCCTTTTTTAATTTTAGTGACGAAACTCTTTTTACATGTGGATTATGGAGCTAAATGAATTACAAAATAACTCATTCTTCATACGCTTGATTCCAATTTTCAACATCACAATAACCTGCATATATTCAATAAATAAATGTCGTTGTTGACATTTGAATAACAAAATCTTTTGCTCCACCTAAAGGCAAGCTAGGTAAATATTCAATCCGAACATCTTTTTTATTCCCCTTTTGTAGTATGAAACACTACACATCATGATGATATGTTTCTCCCCCTTAGTCTATGCTTTACTCTTTCGTTGGATATAATATTTAAGCACAAATGTCCTTTCCTAGTGATTAAAAATCACTTGTTTACTCCATATATTTCTCCTCCTTTTTGTCACAAAAATGATAAAGGTACGAGCAAATAAAGGACAAACCAAAAGGATTTTAAAAATCTATAAGACTTGTACAATCTATAAAAGTTAAGCACGAAGGTTTCACATACAATTTTGGATAACCAATATTAAAATTCAAACTATAAAAGTAATTTTAGTTTCAATATGTTATCATGGAAACAATTTCCCGAAACAATTGTCCCTATAGTTGCGTATGTATAACCGCTTATTTCAACAAGACTCAAATATAGATCAGAATTAACTCTATGTCTCTTATCAGGCTCTAATTATTCCATAAAATAACTTAGACCTTTCCCTTTAGACAAGACAAACACTAGGTTAGTTAACTAGTTTTTCTTGTTAAGGCATTCTATTAGACTTGAAAAACCGAATCCTCAATTTGATAAGTCTAACTAAGATCAGAATTAACTTAGTTCCTCATATCCGGAATCAAATGGACTAAACACAAGATCCCGTGATTTCGTTAAGCCTAAAACAATAGATACAAACCAAAAGAAATTGACTTGCTATCATTTTTCTCAACCAGAAGCAATTAAAACAAATATAATCATTGTAAGCACCGCAGTTGCACTGAATTTCTTTAAGCAAAAACACTTGATACCAAACAATAAGGAAGATACCAAATTATAAGCCAAATAAATTGACACAGTTTTTCTTAACCAGAAAAAATTGAGTCATAAAAATCAATCCACACAACATAATGGAACATATCAATTATACCGAAATTTTGTTAAGCAAAACCAAAATATATGCAATAAACTCAAGCTTTTCATAAACAGGAAAAACGATTAACTAAAAATAAAAATTGTTACCTCAATTTCCACAACCACTACTCCCCAGAAAGGTATATCGTTTAAGCGCAAGTTCAAATAAGAACTCTCCCCCAGTGTGTTGCTATCCTCTCGCAAGAACAAAGAACAACAACAAAAGCAACCTTTACCAGAGAAAGGTTGAATCGGTTTTAAATAATGCGTGCCAATACCAAAAGTTTAAACCCGAAACACATATGTTATGCTAAACACAACTTATGTAAACATAAATTGATTATCAACATATTGTGACTTTTCACATATGAGTTTCAATCGGAACACCTTATGATCCTTTGATGAATCCAACCAACAAGGGCTAGAACTTATTCCCGCTAAATCAAAAAGCCACACAAACCATAAGGGCCATCACCATATGAGATCAAATATTTTTTAGGTTAATAAAAACCGAAATCAAACATCTCATAACCGAAAGCAATTATATTTACACAGGCTATGCAATCGGAAACTATCAAATAATGAAACAAAGATTATAAAATAATAATTTTATTCATTCATAAATAATAGGTAGTTTTATTCAAATAGACCTTATACAAAATATCGAAATAAATCAAGAAATTGATGTCTATTTTATGGATCAAGGATCCGAGCATGTGAATTAATCCTTAGTGGTGCTTTGATTGTTCGATGAGGTTTCTTCAGTGTTTAAGCTCTTGAAGCACATCTCGAGAGACTTGTCAGCAACCACTTCTTCCTTTTCAAGTTTTTCAACTTGTTCCTTCATGTCTGCAAGATCAGCTTTTGTCTCTTCAATTTTCTCCTTTAGCCAATCTTGATTTCTTGTTATGAGATTATTTCTTAGTTCTTCAAAACCGTTGATAAAGTTTACCATACTGTTAGGTATCCACTTGGTTTCTTTCGGATCTTGAAAGTTGAAAGCCAAAAGACATGACTCATCTTGGGATCCAGTAGAACTATCAGATTCATAATCAAACATGGTTTTTGATATGATCTTCTTCTTCCTTTCTGTATCGATTCCCAGACAATTCTCAACTTTAAGAGCTTCCTCCTTATTAGCCTTTGTAATACTGCGAGTTATTGGAGGCATGCTCAAGGATTTAAATAAGAATTAATCAGGGTTTATCAATACATAAAAGAGAGAATTTTCTTGGAAGGAAAAAGCTTTCGGACCGGAAAAACCCCGAGACTTCTGTAAATATAAAAAGTATATATTTTGTTTTCTTTGTCCGAAACTCTCATGTTGGAATATTAAAATTAGAAAATTTTAAATAAACCCTAGATATGGAAGACCAATGATGAACAATTTAGCCTCTTTTTTTTAAAAAAACAAAATGGATTCGCAGTTACCCAAAAATTGTCATAAAATTCTTCTGATATTTACTAACACAAAAGGAAATTGTGCTCTCATTTATGTGCTTCCTCATCCTAAATATGAGCAAAAATCTGGATGAGGGTGCACAGATTCCATATAACCAAGTTATATCGGAGTAAGCCTTGCCATGCTTACAACGAGAACCAAAACCATTGTTCATGTTTCTTTTTGGAGATTTGTGCCCAAAATATTTTCTTCCAAAAATTTGATCTTTCCTTGTGATGCAAGTTTGATCATGTTGAGAAAATTGACTGATATGATCTTCATAGATAGACAAATCCCTTTTAATTCTATTATTGAGGTTTTCATATGATCTTCTCATTCTAAGGATTTCCTTATAATTCATGTTAGAGCATTGCTCGGTCAAACTCGCATGCGTTTCTATCTCAAGCATGTTTGTCAATGTTAGTGATCCAAACTATAAGTCTTGATTTCTAGCATATTTGTAGATGTCTCGTACTAGGACATAGACAGTGTAGTTGATCTTAAATCTCTCGACGTTCATCTCTTGAAGACGAAGAACTACTAAGGGGAGCTTGTGGAACTTCTTCGACAAAAGGTATGTGGAGACTTGAACTTATCTATTACTTGGAAAGTCTATTTCTACTATCTCCTATATTGAGACACAAGTCGTGTTACGATATAGTTTTCTTTATACACATTTGAAATTTCGAGCTGAGTATATCTCGCTTACATATTTCTCGAAATATGTGTTGGTAAGATTTCGTTTCGACCAAGTTCATCTTATATCATGAGAAAATTGCCAAGTAACATCTTACATGGTTTGTGTGATACAATCATTTGGTGTAAGACTTGGAAGGTTTCATAATGATTATTTCAATATCTTGAAAATTGCTTTGATGTTAATAGTGTGTGAAAACGGCTAATGATGTAACCATATTTGGATATAAGCATATATAGTGTGTTCGCACATTATTGTATAAGTCCATAAACCGGAAGCCAAGAGTATGCATATGTGTGTATACGAAATTGGTGAAGGAGACAGGTTAAGTATGCGTACATACTGGCGGAAATTCTCAAACCGAGAATTTCTGCTGAGTTTGGTTTTGTAAAACTCACAAACCAGTCACCTTAACGCATACTCGCGGAAGTTTTTGAACCGAAAATTTCTGCTGAGTTTGAAAACTTTACAAACTTAAAATACCGGTTGCTTAAGTACGTATACCCGTACGCATACTTAAGCTGGTTACTTTGTCAAATCGGTCAAGTTCATGAACTTAAACATTTAAATCATAAGGAATGCAATCTTTGCAAACCGTGGCTATAAAGTTCATGATTGATTCAAGTGAATCAAACCGATTTGATTTCAATTGTGTTTTTATAAACAATTGAACAATCTTTAACTAGTTTTATTTGAGTCATTTGAACTAGTTATGGTTAAGATGAATAAGGTTGATATGAGAGTAATCATATGGCTAACCCGGTTAACTATTTGTGAACCAACCCTGGTGTACACGTTTAGGTACGGCTACATAAACCTAAATGAGGGTACATTTCATTTGTGTGTAACAAACTAAGTTCGATCTAACGGTTGAAAGATATTAGCTTGGTTGAATCAGGTTTTTCATCTAACGGTGAATATTGAATGCTTTGTTACCAAGGTAACTTGGATTGCAAACCCCGATTTGAAAACTATATAAAGGAGAACTCTAGCAACCGGGAAACCTAATCCCCATACCTCCTGTGTGTTACTAGTTGCATAACTAGAGTCGATTCTCCTTTGACCTTAGGTTTCTTCTCGAGACCCTGTAGGTTAACGACTTGAATACTTCATTGGGATTGTGAAGCCAGACCCAACTATTATCTTTGTAGTTGCGTGATCTGATCTTGCTGTTCTATCGTGTTGAGTGCAATTGAAATAATTGGCTCGAGATTTTATATCTCCGATAGGCAAGATAGAAAAGTAATCACAAACAAACTTCGTCTCATCGTTTGTGATTCCACAATAACTTGTTTCGCTAGTCGATTAAGTTTATTGTGAGGTGATTGATAATACTAGGTTTTTCTTCGGGAATATAAGTCCGGTTTATCAATTGGTTCCTGTTTACCTTGATTTATCAAAAGACGGAACAAAAAATCTTAGGTATTTCTGTGGGAGACAAATTTATTCAATCCTATAGACTTTTCTGTGTGAGACATATTTTTATATCAAGTATTCGACTTTGGGTCGTAGCAACTCTTAGTTGTGGATGAGATCAACTAAGGGAATTAAGTGCGTTATATCCTGCTGGGATCAGAGACGTAAGGAGCGCAATTGTACCTTGAATAAGTGTGAGATTGATTAGGGTTAAAGCTACCAAGTCCGTCGTAGTTAATTGGTAGTAGGCTAGTGTCCGTAGGGGCTTAATACAAGTGTGGTGTTCAACTGGACTAGGTCCCAGGGGTTTTCTCGCATTTGCGGTTTCCTCGTTAACAAAATTACCCGTGTCTCGTGTTATTTCTTTTCCGCATTATATTTTGTTATATAATTGAAATATCACAGGTTGTGCGTTAAGATCAATCAATTAGAATATCCAACCTTTGGTTGTTGATTTACATTGATTGACACTTGAACATTGGTCACTGGTACCATTCAAGTTACTCCTCTTATATTTAATCAGGCTCGCAGATTTCTATTTCTTTGATTGTGGATTGAATTAATAGTTAGAGATATTAAACTCTTTGATATACTTTAATCTAGATTGAGTATGACTGTCTAGTTGATTCTCTAGAAAGTGTATTGGAGTAAGTCCTCTCATATTGCCAAACGAATTGTTGGGTGTGGTTGTTAGACCCCCGTATTTTCAATTCATATCAGTTTGATCATCAAAAATATTTGAAGGAATTTTCCGAATCCTTTTCTGATTGCTTTTCTCAGCAGAAATTATCTCATTTCCTTTCTTCTGGAAATGTTCAGTAGGTAAACTACTTTCATGTGAACATAGACTGTTCCGACATGAGTGAGGTGGAACCTTTTCCAGAAGTGATTATCAACTCTCTCATCACCTTTTGAGTTGATTTCATTAGTTTGGGGCATATTCTGTCTTTCTACTGAGGAATGATCTTTCAGTTTTTTAAGACAGGATACTTCTTTTAATACTTTTACAACAGTATTTTGTAGAAGCCCAAGTTTCTTGTCAAGTGACTGAAATCTAAATTCCTTATGATCTTTTTCATGGAACCGATTCAAAGTTTCCCTTGAGCTAGATTTCGTTTGATCATTAGTAGATATAGAAGATGGTTTTTCGGTCTCTTCCGACTTGATGTAGTTAGGCGGACTACCTTCATCATTATGATCTATTTCAGATGTGATCAAACAAGTCTTGTCATCACGATCTGTAAAAGTTGAGGAGGGAATTCTGGTTTCTTAATTCGAAGAAATTATAATAGGATCATTAGTCAGAGTCTTTGGCTGAACCCCTTGTTCTTGAGTACGAGTTTTATCAAGAGCTTCTACTTTAACAGTGAGATCCATATTCTCTTTGAATAGAATATTCAGTTGTACATCCTTTTCTCTGATCTCTAGTCTAAGAAGATTGGATTCTGTCTTTAATAATAATATTCTAGTAGACAGAGATCTGGTCGGATTTAGGAGTTTTACCAACTCTTTTTTCAGCATTTTCTGTGACATTAGAGTTGGACTCAGATGTACTATTTATCGCCTTAACTCTTGGATCATGAGTTAGTGATCTAGTAGCATTTTCAACTTTTGTGTATTCGCAATATTTTGAATCATTCATTGATTCAAATATCATAGGTTGGATCGCACCAAACACTGATTATTAGATCTTTTCGTGTTTTCCTGCTCTGATACCAATTGAAAATACGAGGGTAACCAAATATACCACAATCTTTTGTTTATCAACCTATAAGTCCTTTACCAAGCGTGATCGTCTATGGACAGAGTCGAGACAATACAACAACTTCGGTACACACTTCGTGTGATCGTCTATGAATACAAGATCGAGACAACACCACAACAAGATCACTTGTGTGATTGACTATGGATTCAAGATCGAGATGATACGGCAACAAAGTGATCACTGGATAATAGGTACAGTAATAAACCGAAACTCTGAGGGATCAATATCAAGTGTTATGGAATCAACGTACAAGTAAAATTTACTTTAATTATAATAAAACAATTATAATGCAGAAAAATTAAGTAAATGGCATAACAAGATTTTTTTAACTAGAAAACCGCAAATGCAGGAAAAACCTCGGGACCTAGTCCAGTTTTGAATACTCTCAGAATTAAGCCGCTATACAAAATCTAATCCAACTTCGTATAGTTGAGACCAAGTAGACTACTGATGAGTGCCAAATATTGCATATTTATACATCTATTTATTGGCATTTAACTCATCTTTTGTGTTCAGAAATCAGATATTATCCCAAATTCTGTGTTTTTCTTTGTTTTCAAGAATAAATATTTGTACTAATTAATTTTGTGTTTTTAGGTAATAAATAAAGTTCGGGAAAACTGAGGAGCCAAAAGAACAAAGAATTGGAGGCAAGCGTCTATGGAATGAAAGCCAAAGTCCGCGCGAATGCGGTTGCAACCCAACAAGGAGCAACCCATCTAACAAGACATGGGCCCAAGCTATCCAAGACCCGACCCGGATCCAAGCCCATCATTTCTGAGCCGTTGAGATCTTCATCTTATGCATCCAACGCTCGCTGCATCCCTCCCATCAAATCTCTCGATGCTCCCGCTCAACACCGGAATCGCCTATATCCCGAGCCGTTCGGATCTCGCCCATTCGCATCCAATGCTCGCTCCGCCTTCCTCATCAAACCTCGATGCCTCCGCTTCACAACAAAACTCCTTATCCCTATACCCTAGTCGACCAAACCCATTTCTCTTCAATCTTTCTCTTTCTCCTCACCCCGATACCTTCAGAGAAACCATAGCTCTGCTCTTATTCTCTTCTCCCATACCGTTGCAGTCACCACCTCCATCACCTCCTGACACAAAGAACAACCATCCCCGCAATAACCGCACCACCTTCTCCACCTCTCTAGGGCTGGTTTTCTCTCTCTTATCTTCTCCCAACCCTAGAAGCTAACTTAGAGAAAATTAGAGCTAGGGTTTGTACAACAGTCGACGCATGGACGATTTGACAAGAGGAGATCTCGATTCAGAGGGTATGGGCGAAAGGGTATGATGTAAATTCCTGTTTTGAAGAACTAGGGTTTGTTTTTGGTATTGTGTATGTATAAATAGAAGAGTCTGTGTGTGTTAGAGTAGATGCCTGGGCTAGCCAGAGCACCAATAGCAGTTGAATTTGTATTTTGTTTTAATTATGTTCTAATTCAGTTTACCAGGGTGTTTGATGAAACCCCTGATTTTCATATGAAGCATATCTACATTAGGTTTTGTTCTTGCTGTGTGATATTTTGTATGATTAGTAGTTAAATAATGAGGCTTATGAGCCTGTGATGAGCTGTACTGTAAGAAGACAACTCATACTAGGGGTTAATTAGCATAACTAGTTAATAAACATCTGGTTTAGACTTTCATGGGAAAGCTCAAGAACATAGCTTCAATTAGATTGCCTTCACATGAGATTAGAGGAGGATTCACCACCCCGGTGCTCTCCAACTTGTAACCATCCGCTTTGCAACTTAGTTTAGAGTCACAATTTCACTTGGCCGCATCGACAACAACCCAAATATTCTTGTCACTTCTCAGAATTCAGTCTAGTAAGCCATTTGATCACCTTACAGCACCACAAGTCTCTGTGGTTCGACCCGTATTTGCCTTGTTCTACATTGAAGACACCGTGCACTTGCGGTTATAACAAGTAGGCATAAAAATAGACCATCTTCTCAGCCTACCAAGTTTTTGGCGACGCTGCCGGGGACTTGGCGTGTGCTGTGCTGATCCTTTGGAAGCTTCACTGAATCCCAGTCACCCCCTGTACATATTTGCTTTGCATTGTTGTTTTAGCTGTAACTTTCAATTTTTTTTCCCTTCTTAGTCTTTTCCCTGCATTGAACCCCTGTATATCCCTGCATCATTGCTTCATCTCAGTGCATTTAGTTCATTGCACTTTAGCTGATAACTTAGCAATCTTTGTATACTGCATAATAATCTGCATTTTTAGTGTAACTTAGTCATTTAAATTCGTCCATAACCTCGCTTTGCTAGAACCATCGCCGTTATCCGCCCATTTGTCATATCTGCGGTGATTATTGTCTCGGGGTTCCATATCATATCTCGCTAGACATAGTATCACCGAACATTGTGTCGCATTATTATCATGTGGCTCATCTCTTGAACCGAGATTGTTTCCGAGTGAACAGTGCTCGTGAGCCGCCGAGCCAACCCAAGGAAGATAAGAAAAGCGCAAGATTTGAGGTTAGTCTTGTATTGCCCTCGTGAATGAGTGTGAAGTGTGCAAATGCATCTCAACCGACTAGTGCAATACCCCGTGATATCTCTTGTGCTTTGTAAACCCCGAGCATTCCTCGCTAGTCATAATACTCATGTGAATAATTCCTCGATCTTTGACCTCACACATACTAGCCGAGAGTACTTCGACATTGTTACGAATCAGTATTGCATGAATCTGTCATCACAATGAGTGTATTGATGAAAAGTGGATGAACATCTCGCATTCGTGTCCCATGCTTGCTTGATAACGTAGTTACCCCGCATGAACAATCACCCTGGAATCTCTCGAAATTTGTGCATAGCCCCGTGACGTTTGATGCAAAATTGTGTTGGCGTAAATTTTTGCTCTTGGGTAATCTGGGCATTGAATTCTTTGCTTTAAAGACCAGCTCCGGCCCCCGCACTCAGTAGAGCTTGAGTGAAACCCCGGTTAGACTAGGTTAGTTTGATCCGCAAATACAAGACCCGTGCTATAACCTCCTTAGTCTTATCTCGCCTGCGGATGATGTGTGTAACTTGAGCATACCCCGAGTTACTTTTATTGCATAACCCACCCGAGCATACCACAACCCCTTGCCGAGTCACTTTTATTGCATGAAAATTGCTTGAGTTCTACCCCGTTACCTTTGAGAATGCTCAATTGAGGGTGGCATGGGAATGTGCCGTGAATGAGCCGTGATCTCTTAACTTTGTTAACACCGTGCTATAACCCTTAGCCGTGCATTTGCCCCGAGCTTAACTCCGCCCCATCAAGCCGTGAGTTTGAGCTACAGATACCCAAGTTCTGCCGCATCAATCGGGCTGGTTGATATCAACTACCCTGGGCTTGACTCCAACAACCCCGAGCATAACTCACCGTTGCCGCCTTGCCTTGACCGATTGCGAGTAGTGCTCAACCTTGACCTTGTGTTGTACTTTTTCATCATTGCATCCGCGACCCAGTGAAACCTTTGATGTTGTAAATTGTATGCCATGCTCACATGAGAAATCATTTCTTGCTGTAAATGCAAACCTGCTGAGAGACCTTGCCAAACCAATCTACTTTACACCTTTGGTGCATGTCCGTTGACCCCGCACCCTTGAGCATAGTCTGTTGTACCTCGTCAACCAAGCCAATTGACACCGTGGCATGTTAAGTCTGTTGAAAAAGAGCTAAAAATTGTTCATCCGCTCTTGCTTTCATTGCATCCGGGCATCATTGGAGCACAGTCATCCGAAAAAGTGTGTTGCATTTGTGGCATCTCGTGCATATTACGCTTGTAGCATCGGTGCTTCTTACCCAATTGTTGTTTTCCCCTGTGTGTGTAATTGCCAATCTGTGCATGCAGCCGGTGCATGAGCTTGCCAAGCTCGCACAAAAATAAACCCTGCACCTAAACAGCTAAAGCCTTCAACCACTGGGCCGAACATAACCTAGGCTACCAACACACCTAGGCTATGCGCATACACTGAAGCCCACAACTACTAGGCTTTCCATAATCAGCTGGGCTGTGCATATGAACGACCTGGGCTTTGCACAACTACTCAGCCCACAAAAACCAAACAAGCCCACATAAACCAAAACCCATTGAAACTAAAACTAAGCCCACAACAACTGGGCTTTGCATAACCTTTGGGCTGTGCATTTGCATCACTTGGGCTTAGCTTCCCTGTTTTGGAGACTTCATTGGTTAACATGCTTGATGTGTGCTAGGCTATTTGAGTTGCTAGATCATGTCAGGATTTTGGTCTGCAACTGGGGATGGTAACAAATCCATTAGAGAGCTTGCTTACGGGCATGCCTCACAGTATGAACTCCCCACATACCATAGTGATTTTAGGGAATATTATGAGCCTTCTCAGGGCCCTGACCCTGAATACTCATACCCTAACCATTATGACCACATGTATCATCAACCACCATGGGAGGATGAGCAATTCTATCCTCCCCCAACTCCTTGTATGCAATCACTAATGGAAGAGCTCATAGAGCAAAACAATGATATACTTGGATGGAAAATGCATGATCATCCCTTCTCTAGTGAACCATGTGCACAACCATGTAATGAATATCCATATGAGGCATGCATACCCACTATTGAAGACTCTCCTTCCATTGAACAATGTTACTTATTTTTAAAGATGAACCTGATTCATTTAGAAAAAGAAGAATTGAGGGAAGTTCATGATAGGATGATTGTTGTCCCTAATAAAGAAAATCTTGAAAATATTGTTTCTCTTCCTACTCATGCAACTAACACTGAATATGAACCTAATCTAGAGGAAAATGAGTACACTAGAAATGCTACAATTTTGAATAGGGAAATACAATTTTGTTATGATGATGATGATGATGATGAATATGAAGAGCATGTGTATTTTGAAAATGTAGTGGAATCTTTAGGTTCGAGAGACATTAAGTGTCTCTTCCGTGAACCCTATGAATGATACTTCTTCTAATATTCATACATGTGATGCTGATTTGGAACCCGTGCAATTGTCCCGTGAAAGTGAGCATGTTATACCACCTGTTTATGACCTAGGAATAAATTTGAATTGTCTCGTTGACACAGATGATTCAATGCATGTGTCTAATTCCATGCCTAGGTTACGAGATGATATCTCTCCCCGGTTATGTTGTGCATGAGAGTGATGATGATTATGACATGGAGATTGATGAATTGTTTTATGCAGGTGAACATGATTTACCCTCTTCTGACCTTAGGAAAGTGTGTGATGATACAAATGATTTTATACATGAACACAACTTAGATGTACCTAATCTCTCTCCTAAGGCACAGATTGATACTCCTCCACCAAACCTAGGTGTAGTTTGTTACAAAATTGCAAAACCAACTTTTCTGAAAATGCCTAATTTAGGCCTCGAGCTTTGTGCTTCCCAAGTCCTTTTGGACTATTTTGCATCAAAGTATAACACTTTTAAGGAACCACAGTTGGAATGTGTATATTTTTGTTCTTAGCAAAACTCATTTTGAGTTAGACCTTTTGCATGATGTACCTTTAAAATTGCAAGATTTTGTGCTCAAGAACACATCTCGTTGACAAGTTTAGGTTTGGGGGTAACTTGTTCACGTATGCAATCTTTCCTGCACTCTCATGTTATATCTGTGGTAAGGTCGTTGATGTTTGTACATATTGTCTTTTGGGTTGATCCTCAACTCTTTATATTGTTGGTAAATGGTGAATTTCATTGTATATAATCCAAGAGGGACTTGTTAAATTTTTCTTTCTTGAATCGGTTGAGTCTTCTTGTGCATATATTGTGCTAATCCGATATGATATGTTGGATTCTAGCCTTGACTAATGAAGCTCTAACCGTGCTCCCGCCGACATCCGGTAATCTCTTCCCTTTTCTCTACTCAACATAGTTCTCATGGTATGTGATTGTTTAAATTCTTTGTATCTGTTGACACATTAAGGACAATGTTTGATTTAGGTTTGGGGGTGCATTTGCATTTAGAGTTTTTAGTCTTTCTTTTTTTTAAAAAAAAAAAAAAAAAAAAAAACTCTTTTGTAAATAAAAACCTCCAACTTTTAGAGATTTTAGAGTCACTAGCATGCTTCTAGCTACGTTTACATAGAGAGTCGACCGAAATAACGTAACTTGGAAGTACCGGAGAACACAATCGGGTTTCTTAGTTGATTAGAGCGTTAAAGTTGGATTTAACCATACCGGAGGGCTAATTAGGTCTTTGTTTAGATATTCGGTAGTAGAATTGTGATCACCCATAGTGGAGACTACCCAATTTACATCAAGTGAGGCACCAACCTTCAATTTTTGCAACTTTCTAGAAAAGATGTTAGAGTGTGTGTCACCGTACGTCAATTCCAGGGTAGGAATGGTGAGCTACCCAACTTCGCACCAATTTCAGCACTACTTTTGATCTCTTGAGTGCTATTTTTGTCAATCATGAGGATGACGTCTAAAGATGAAAACTTCTTCTAAATACCGATTTGCAGTTAGCATCACTCTCTCCCTCTCAACAACATCAACAGATTCATAAAAAAACATCATCGTCAGCAAGCGGAGCATCATCAGAATATTTGAAGAAAAGTTGATATAGTCCAAAGTTTACGTGCAAAGAAAAGAAAAGAATATGAGAATTAATGAAGTTTGTGAAAAATTGAGTTTTATTGT
Source organism: Papaver armeniacum (assembly GCA_023531295.1). Classification (NCBI taxonomy): domain Eukaryota; kingdom Viridiplantae; phylum Streptophyta; class Magnoliopsida; order Ranunculales; family Papaveraceae; genus Papaver; species Papaver armeniacum. The sequence continues at coordinate 542,496 of JAJJWW010011127.1, forward strand.
TTTATAAAAAAAAAAAAAAAAAAAAAAAAAAAAAAAAAAAAAAAAAAAATCAAGTTTTTGTAAAGTTCAGAAGTTCGTCATCAACATTTGAAGATTGAAGACCGAAGATTGAAGACGTTTCTATGAATGCTGAGAGAGTGATATTAATTGCCGATCGGGTGAGAAGGTAAGTGAGTACTCCCATCCTTGCTAATGATTGATTTCCTTTCTTAGAGATCATCGAAAAGATTCTTTTGTCCACACTTCGTGGAGTCTCCGTAAATTATTTCGGAAGGTTATCCTTCTTACCTACAACGTGTGCGTGGATTTCTCTCTTTATTCCCGCCGCACACATGAGAGACTAAAAGCGGTCTTTTTGAGTGCAATTATCATTAAACCCTAATGGTGAGGCAGAAGTCGAAGCTTATGATCACAATCGAATCCGAATTCTTTCATATGGTATGGTTACTTCTCGCTCAAAGACTTAAGGATGAGAATGCGTTCTTTGGTAGTTCTAACTTCTTGTTACTAGCATGCGTAAACTCTATGTCCTCATAGCTCCTTGGATGCTTGAGACTCTTTACACTCGAAGTTGGAGAAGGTTTTGTGGGTACACCTGGTAAACCCTCACGAGACTACAACTCGTCCTCTAGGGACACCTAGGGGTTTAAAGGCTTAGTGCATACGCTAAATGCATTCGAGAGACCCTGCGATGGGGTATAGTTAGGATTTCTTCATTTCTGTTTCACTTGAGGACAAGTAAAATTCAGGTTTGGGGGTATTTGATGAGTGCCAAATTTGCATATTTATACATCTATTTATTGGCATTTAACTCATCTTTTGTGTTCGTAAATCGATATTATCCCAAATTCGTGTTTTTCTTTGTTTTCAAGAATAAATATTTGTACTAATTAATTTTGTGTTTTTAGGTAATAAATAAAGTTCGGAGAAACCGAGGAGCCAAAAGAACAAAGAATTGGAGGCAAGCGTCTATGGAACAGAAAGCCAAAGCCCGCGCAGAAGGGCTTGCAAACCAACAAGGAGCAACCCATCTAACAAGACATGGGCTCAAGCTATCCAAGACCCGACCCGGATCCAAGCCCATCATTTCGAGCCGTTGAGATCTCCATCTTATGCATCCAACGCCGCTGCATCCCTCCCATCAAATCTCTCGATGCTCCCGCTCAACACCGTAACCGCCTATATCCCGAGCCGTTCGGATCTCGCCCATTCGCATCCAATGCTCGCTCCGCCTTCCTCATCAAACCTCGATGCCTCCGCTTCACAACAAAACTCCCTATCCCTATACCCTAGTCGACCAAACCCATTTCTCTTCCATCTTTCTCTTTCCCCTCACCCCGACACCTTCAGAGAAACCAGAGCTCTGCTCTTCTTCTCTTCTCCCATACCTGTTGCAGTCACCACCTCCATCACCTCCTAGACACAAAGAACAACCATCCTCGCAACAGCCGCACCACCTTCTCCACCTCTCTAGGGCTAGTTTTCTCTCTCTTAGCTTCTCCCAACCCTAGAAGCTAACTTAGAGAAAATTAGAGCTAGGGTTTGTACAACAGTCGACGCATGGACGATTTGACAAGAGGAGAGTTCGATTCAGAGGGTATGGGCGAAAGGGTATGATGTAAATTTCTGTTTTGAAGAACTAGGGTTTGTTTTTGGTATTGTGTATGTATAAATAGAAGAGTCTGTGTGTGTTAGAGTGGATGCACAGGCCAGCCGCAGCACCAATAGCAAGGTTGAATTTGTATTTTGTTTTAATTATGTTCTAACTCGTTTACCGTGGTGTTTGATGAAACCCCGATTTTCATATGAAGCATATCTACATTAGGTTTTGTTCTTGTGTGTGATATTTTGTATGATTAGTAGTTAACTAATGAGGCTTATGAGTTCGTGATGAGCATCTTCGTAAGAAGATGGCTCATACTAGGGGTTAATTAGCATAACTAGTTAATAAACATCCGGGTTTAGACTTTCATGGGAAAGCTCAAGAACATAGCTTCAATTAGATTGCCTTCACATGAGATTAGAGGAGGATTCACCACCCCGGTGCTCTCCAACTTGTAACCATCCGCTTTTGCAACTTAGTTTAGAGTCACAATTTCACTTGGCCGCATCGACAATAACCCAAATATTCCCTGTCACTTCTCGTAATTCAAAGATAGTAAGCCATTTGATCACCTTACAAAGACCACAAGTCTCTCGTGGTTCGACCCGTATTTGCCTTGTTCTACATTGAAGACACCGTGCACTTGCGGTTATAACAAGTAGGCATAAAAATAGACCATCTTCTCAGCCTACCAGCTACCCCTAGATACTTAGTTTCCTCAGTATCCCTGCGCCTTCGACCCCTAGAGTCACGCACGTGAATCCCCAATCCTTTAGATCGTATTCCAAACAATAAAGGATAAATATTTTTGGTAACCACTCTATTCAATCTTGGTAATAAGATATTATGAGTCGTTGACAAATGCTCTTCCGTTTAATCTAATAAACTCCTTTGTATGGTTATATCAATATAAACTTTGACTACCGAAATAATCAAACTCTAGATTCACAATCAACCAATATAAATCTCAAAGAGAAACTATAAGTTGATGCCGATCTCACGCAACTAGACAATCAAGTCTATCAAAGATTCAAAGATAAACATGATTTTAGTTGGATCCTAGCCGATCAAGGTTTGTGCACACAATTCACAAGATACGAAAACTAATAAGAAAAACTTCGTCGTCTTCAGATATCCGTTTGTCTTTAATAATAACCTGCATAACACCACTTGATCTTCTTGTGATCAATCACGCACAAAACAGAGTCTGTTAACAATGGATTATTACAAGATTTCTTTAGATCTAAAAATGGTTCTAAAGATCTCGTCAATACTTTGATCTAGTTTGAGTGAGACTTATATCAGAAGAGAAGGTTCTCAAGAATAAACAAACTAGGTGCAATCAAAGTTTCAACAACCATTATTCAATCAAATCAATAATGGAAAACTACAATAACAATACAATTATCTAGTTTCCCACCAACGGTACTCGTATAGCTTCTTGACCCCACAAAAGTCTTTAAACGAGCGGTCCTAAGAGATTTTGCCTAATTACGATACTTTCCTCTCCAGATAGACGGATCCACCAGAAACAACAAGAATAAAGTTTGCATGGCTCTTAGGATAGTTTGAAAGAAATGCAAACTTAAGTATTTTTACACGAAGGTTGTTTGGACAACAAGGAAATTCCGAAACCGAAAGTATTCTCAAGATATTCACATTAAAGTACCTGAAACATGTGAGATAGAATTTTCAGTAGATAGAGAAAAATCCATTTTATCCTCCAAAGTGGTTGAAAAAGTTTCCCCAGGAAGAATATCAAGATCGATGTATGTATTGCTACGATAATCAAAATTAATATATATTTTCACCAAGGAATGCTACACTTGATTTTTCATCTTCATTTGAATCATAGTGATCAGATATTTCATCAGGAGTTGCAGCAAAATCTTTGTTTCCAGTGTATTTTCTACGATTTGGACACTCATTAGCAAAATGACCAAAACCTTTACACTTGAAGTACTGTGGCATATCTCCATCATCGATGTCGATGGTGTCCCTGTTCTTAGGAGGAACACGATCATGAGGTTTAACTGATGATCTGGGTTTATCTCTGATGAACCGTTTACTTCTCTTCAAAAGAAGATATCTAAACTGTCTCGTGATCAGAGAGACTGAGTTATCAAGTTCCTCATCTGATGAATCAGTCTCAACAGGATCATCCATAGAGTTGCCAACACTTATACTTTTATCAAGAAATTTAGTGTTCTTTTGTGCTTTGAAAGCAATATCCTTTCCAAATTTGGCTATTTGCTCATGATCAAAATTCTTTAACTTCCCAACAAGAGTATTTCTGGAGAGTGTTTCAAGGTTATTTCCCTCAACGATAGCATGTTTCTTAGAATCGTATCTAGCTGGCAAAGATCTGAGAATTTTCATCACAATGTCCTTTTCAGGAATAGTCTTACCTAATGCAAAAGATGCATTAACAATTTCAGACACTTTTTGATTAAACTCATCAAATGAATCTTCATCAGCCATACAAAGGTTTTCCCAATCAGAATTTAGGTTTTGAAGCCTAGCTTCCTTTTCAGAGGTATTCCTTTAAATACGGTTTCTTAGATGTCCCAAGCATCTTTAGACCGAGTGCACGTAGTCACATGGTGCTGAAAATCTGGGGTAATGGCATGGATGATAGCATTTAATCCGTCATAATTTTTCTTTGCAGCAAGAATCTCATGATCTTCATACTCACCAATATCCTTAGCAACAGCTACACCGTCTACTGTAACCATTGGAGGATTATAGCCATTAACAATACGAACCCATGATTGAAAATCATGCGCTTGTAGAAAGGCACGCGTAGCAATTTTCCACCATAAGTAATTCGAGCCATCGAAGAATGGCGGTACGTTTATAGAGATAACACTTTTGTCCATATAGTCAGATTGCTACAAACACAGAGTTATGAGGTCTTAGCGTGTTTGCCTGATCTGATATCAATTGAAAAAGCGGGGTTACAACAACCACACCCAATAATTCATTAGGAAATCTGTATGGACTATACTCCAATATAATTCCGAGAGCACCAACTTAATAGCGATCTCAATCAAGAGATGTATCAAAGAGTCTTATCTTAATTTCTCAACGCAATCAGCAAATCAAACAGATAAAAATCCGTGAGCCTGATTGATATGAGAAATAACTTAGACGGTACCAAAGACCAATGCCCAAGTGTCAATCAAGTTGTATCCAATAAACAAGGTCGGATTTATAAACTGATTGAACTACGCACAACCTGTGATGTTTCAATTATATAAAAAATATAATGCGGAAAAGAAGTAATACGACACTTAAATTTTGTTAACAAGGAAACCGCAAATGCGAAAAACCCCAGGACCTAGTCCATTTTGAACACCACACTTTGTATTAAGTCGCTACATACACTAGCCTACTACAAGTTAACTTCGGACTGGAATGTAGTTGAGCTCTAACCAAGTCTCACACCGATTGAGGTACAGTCGCGTTTCTTACGCCTCTAGAACCATGCCGGATTCTGCGCACTTGATTCTCTTAGCTGATCTCACCCACAACTAAGAGTTGCTACGACCCAAAGTCGAAGACTTATAAACAAATCTGTCTCACATAGATAAGTCTATTCTGATAGATAAATCTGTCTCCCACAGAAGTATCTATGAAGTTTTGTTCCATCTTTTGATAAATCAATTTGAACAGGAACTAATTGATAATCAGGTCTTATACTCCCGAAGAACATCCTAGAAATATCAATCACCTCACAATAACTTAATTATATGGTGGTAGAAGAAGTTAGCGTGGAACCACAAAGTCTGAGACGGAGAACTTTACGATTACTTTTTATATCTTACATATCGGAGATAAATATCGAGAAAATCTTAGAGAAGATGGTACTCAATATGATATAACAAGTAAGATCAGAATACGCAACTACATAGAAAATAGTTTGATTTGGCTTCACGAATCCCAAATGAAGTCTTCAAGTTGTTAACCTATAATGTTTTGGAAAAACCTAGTTTAAAGGAGAATCGAATCTAGTACGCAACTACGACACAAGAAAGTGTCGGGATTAGGTTTTCCAGTTGCTAGAGTTCTCCCTTATATAGTCTTTCAAATCAGGGTTTGCTTATAATCAAAGCTAAGATAGCTTAGTAAAATAGCATTCAATAATCACCGTTAGATGAAATCCTGATTTAAGATTCAAGCTAAGTTTTCTTAAAACAAAAGCAATATCTCTCCACCATTAGATGGTCTTAGCTTGTTACACACAAATAAAATATATCTTAAATTAGATATGGGTAACCGTACTTAAACGTGTACATTGAGTTGGCTCAATAACAGTTAACTGAAGTTATCCATATGAACACTTTTGATAAATAATAATTTTATTCATTCATAAATAATAGATAGTTTTATTCAAATAGACCTTATACAAAATATCGAAATAAATCAACAAATTGATGTCTATTTTCTGGATTAAGTATCTGAGCATATAACTTAATCCTTAGTGGTGCTCTGATTGTTCACTGAGGTTTCTTCAGTGTTTAAGCTCTTGAAGCACGTCTCGAGAGACTTGTCAGCAACCACTTCTTCTGTTTCAAGTTTTTCAACTTGTTCCTTCATGTCTGCAAGATCAACTTTTGTCTCTTCAATTTTTTCCTTTAGCCAATCTTGATTTCGAACCATTGTTATGAGATTGGTTCTTAGTTCTTTAAAGGGAAAAATATCGTTTGGTCCTTTTTTAGGTGGTCCCATGTCTGTTTAGTCCTTTGGAAAACGCCTTTACTGTTTGGTCCATAATTATTTAAAAATATAAAACAGACAAAAAATACCCTTCTGTGTTAATTTTTACTTATTTTCTTGTAGCAGTTTATTCGTCAAAATGAACTCCTGTTAATTTCTACTTATTCGTCAAAACATATAAACCAGAGTTCATTCTGGAAATGAACTCCTGATAAAAACATATATAAACCAGAGTTCATTCCAGAAATGAACTCCTGATAAAAACCTATATAAACCAGAGTTCATTCCAGAAATGAACTCCTGATAAAAACCTATATAAACCGGAGTTCATTCCAGAAATGAACTCCTGATAAAAACCTATATAAACCGTGAGTTCATTCGTCAAAATGAACTCCCGATAAAAACATATAAACCGAGTTCATTCCGAAATGAACTCCCGATAAAAAAACCTATATAAAACCAGGAGTTCATTCCAGAAATGAACTCCTGATAAAAACCTATATAAACCAGAGTTCATTCCAGAAATGAACTCCTGATAAAAACCTAAAAAAACAGAGTTCATTTATAAAAAATGAACAACATCATCATCTTCATCTTCTTCGACGTCTTCAACAGCAGCAGCAACATCGTCGTCTTCAAACACCAGCATCAACATCATCTTCCATTATCGTCGCCTTCAAAACCGAGTTCGTTTTCAATAGCAAGCACAACACGAACTCCGTTTCTTGTTTACATTAACAACATCGTCGCCTTCAACAACAACAACTACATCACCGTCTTCATCATCTTCTTTATCAAGACAGTAGCAGAAAAAACCCTAAAAAAACAGAGTTCATCTTCATCTTCAACACAAGCAGCAGCAACAACAACATGAGTTCGTCGTCGTCTTCATCAAACAGATCGGGTTCGTCATCGTCTTCAACATCTTCAACAGATGCAGCAGCAGATCAAATCTTCAAGAAAAAAAAGAGAGAGGGAGAGAAAAGTAGATCTGAAAAAGAAAAGAAGATGAGAGAGAAAGTAAATCTGAAAATGATTTCATCTCTCTTGATAATTGAGCATATATGCCTAGGGTGACGTCATGGATGATGTAATGGACCCAAAAGGGTATTTCTGCCACCACATATGACATTTACATCATCCATGACGTCATCCTAGGACCAAACCATAATTTACAGGACCAAACAATAATATATATTTTCAAAAAGGACCAAACAGACAGTTGACTGGGTCAACTGGACCAAACTCATCCTAATATATTATTTCTAGGACCTATTGGTATTTCCTACTTCTTCACAACTGTTGATAAAGTTTACCATACTGTTAATAGGTATCCACTTGGTTTCTTTCGGATCTTGAAAGTTGAAAGCCAAAAAACATGACTCATCTTGGGATCCAGTAGAACTATCAGATTCATAATCAAACATGATTTTTGATATGATCTTCTTCTTCCTTTCTGTATCGATTCCAGGACAATTCTTAACTTTAAGAGCTTCCTCCTTATTAACCTTTGTAATACTGCGAGTTATTGGAGGCATTCTCAAGGATTTAAATAAGAATTAATTAGGGTTTTTCAATACAGAAAAGAGAAAATTTTCTTGGAAGGAAAAATCTTTCGGACTGGAAAAACCCAGAGACTTCCATATATATACAAAGTATATATTTTGTTTCCTTTGTCCGAAACTCTCATGCTGGAATATTAAAACTCAAAAATCTTAAATAAACCCTAAATATGGAAGACCAATGATGAACAATTTAGCCCTCTATTTTTTTTAAAACAAAATGGATTCGCAGTTACCCAAGAATTGGTATAAAATTCTTCTGATATTTACTAACACAAAAGGAAATTGTGCTCTCGTTTATGTGCTTCCTCATCCTAAATATGAGCGCAAATCTGGATGAGGGTGCACAGACTCTATACAACCAAGTTGTATCGGAGTAAGCCTTGTCATGCTTACAACGAGAATCAAAACCATTGTTCATGTTTCTTTTTGGAGATTTCTGCCCAAAATATTTTGTTCCAGAAATTTGATCTTTCCTTGTGATGCAAGTTTGATCATGTGGAGAAAATGGACTGATATGAGAATCTTCAGAGATAGACAAATCCCTTTTAATTATATTAATGAGGTTTTCATATGATCTTCTCATTCTAAGGATTTCCTTATAATTCATATCAGTTTGATCATCAAAAATATTTGAGGGATTTTTTTGAATCCTTTTCTGATTGCTTTTCTCAGCAGAAATTATCTCCTTTCCTTTCTTCTAGAAATGTTCAGTAGGTAAACTACTTTCATATGAATAGAGATTGTTCCGCCATGAGTGAGATGGAACCTTTTTCCAGAAGTGATTATCAACTCTCTCATCACCTTTTGAGTTGATTTCATTAGTTTGGGGTATATTCTGTCTTTCTACTGAGGAATGATCTTTCAGTTTTTTAAGACAAGATACTTATTTTAACACTTTTACAACAATATTTTGTAGAAGAACAAGTTTCTTGTCAAGTGACTAAAAGCTAAATTCCTTATGTCTTTTTCACGGAACCGATTCAAAGTTTCCCTTGAACTAGGTTTCGTTTGATCATTAGTAGATGTAGAAGATGGTTTTTCAGTCTCTTCTAACTTGATGTAGTTAGGCGAACTACCTTCATCATCATGATCTGTTTCAGATGTGATCAAACAAGTCTTGTCATCACGATCTGTAAAAGTCGAGGAGGGACTTTTGGTTTCTTAATCCGAAGAAATTATAACAGAATCATTAGTCAGAGCTTTGGCTGAACCCCTTGTTCTTGAGTAAGTGTTTTATCAAGAGCTTCTACTATAAAAGTGAGATCCATATTCTCTTTGGCTAGAATATTCAGTTGTATGTCCTTTTCTCTGATCTCTTGTGTTAGAGCATTGCTCGGTCGAACTCGCAAGCGGTGCTATCTCAAGCTTGTTTGTCAAGTTTAGTTGATCAAAACTATATACTTGATTTCTAGTCTACTTATAGCTATGTCTCGGATTAGGATATAAGTGTAGTTGAGCTTTAGACTTCACGACATTCACTAATTGAAGACGAAGATCTACTGAGGGGAGCTTGGAGGAACTTCATCAACAAGAGGTATGTGGATACTAAAACTTATCTATCACTCAGAAGTCTATTCTATTCTATCTTCTAATGAGACTAAGTCGTATAGATATATAGACTTTTATATTATACACATTTGATATTTCGAGATAAGTTTATCTTGCTTATCTATTTCTCGAAATATGTGTTGGAAGCTTTTTGCTTTAGCTACGTTCATCGTATTCTTGACAAGTTTAGTTGGAAAAAAGTTATTTGTTGGAAATTAGATATTAAGTCAAAAGATGATCATGTGAAAATTGCCTTGAAACATGCATCTTACATGATTTGTGTGAGACAATCATTTGATGTCGACTTGGAATGTTTCATATTGATCGTTCGATCACTTGAAAATTACTTGAAGCAAATAGTTTGTGTGAGACGGTTATTGTCGTCTTCTAAGGATGTTTCAATGATTGAAATTGGAGTTTAGAACAAATACCTTTTAACTGAAAAGTATGCGTGCATAGTATGCAAACTGTTTTGGTATGATTCAGGTCCGGGAACCTTGTTTGCATACCTAGTTTGCGAACGATTTTAACTGAAAAGTCCGGGAACCTAGTTTGCGTACCTAGTATGCAAAAGGTTCTACCTAAGTTAGGTCGCGCGAATCTGTTTTTGCGCACCGTTTGCAAACAATTTGGACAAGACCAAAGTCCGCAGCTATAGTTTGCATACCCGTTTGCAAACTTAGTGGTAAATTTCTAAAATCGGTCAAGTATGATTCTAATACTAATAAACTAAAACATTTATGAATTAAGGAATGCAATCTTTGCAAACCGTGGCTTAATGTTCATGAATTGATTCTTGTATAAGTACTTTGTACGATTACGAATCAATCTGATTTTGATTCAACTGCTTCATATATATTTCTATGAGATAGTGAACGATTGAACAACTCTATTTGAAATACAATTAGATTCATTTGATTATCTTTCATGTTTGATTGATCATTATATTTGATCTAGAAGTGTTAGATGAATATGGCTAAGACAAAAGTTTCCATGTGGCTAACTTCGGTTAACTATTATTGAGCCAACTCAATATACACGTTTAGGTACGGTTACCCATATTTAAATAAAAGTATATTTCATTTGTATGTAACAATCTAAGACCATCTAAAGGTGGAGAGATATTTCTTTGGTTTTAAGCAAACTTAGCTTGAATCTTAAATCAAGATTTCATCTAACGGTGAATATTAAATGCTTTGTTACTAAGCTATCTTAACTTTGATTATAAGCAAACCTTATTTGAAAGGATATATAAGGGAGAACTCTAGCAACTGGAAAAATTAATCCCGACACTTTCCTGTGTTTTAGTTGCGACTAGAGTCGATTCTACTTTAACCTAGGTTTTTCCAAAACCGTATTACGTTAACGACTTGAAGACTTCATTTATGATTCGTGAAGCCAGATCCAACTATTTTCTCTGTAGTTGTGTATTCTGATCTTACTTGGTCTATCGTATTGAGTACTATCTTCTCTAAGATTTGCTCGAGATTTATCTCCGATAGGTAAGATAAAAAGTAATCTCGAAGTTCTTCGTCTCAGACTTTGTGGTTCCGGAATAACTTTTTTTACTACCATATAGTTAAGTTATTATGAGGTGATTGATATTTGTAGGCTGCTCTTCGGGAGTATAAGACCAGATTATCAATTGGTTCATGTTCACCTTGATTTATCATAGGTCTGTGAGAGTGTTGATGGGTGAAAATTACTCCTGCTGAATTTGGTAATTTGGGGTGTGATGAGGAATGAATTTAAACCTACAACAAATGCACTGCGCGGTGAGTGCTTGTAGATTCGAGAGATCAATCTGTGCAAGTCCGGCCTAAACCAAGAAATGGCCGTTCCAGACTTGTTTCGGTCACAAAGTGAAGGAGATGGGGTTGATCTTAGGGAGGGAAGCGAAGAAGGTGTTGAGATTGTGAAGGTGTTGGCTTGCTTATGACTTGTAACAGAGAATGGTTGAATGTGACGGTATCAACACTTGGTTTTTCTGTCTTGTCTCGGCTTGTCCTTTGAAAATAGGGCGGAGAACCTATTTATACAAGTCATTGAGCCTCATTCACGTTTCTCGTGGGAAGTGGAGGTAGTGGAATGATGGAGTAGTGGAGTTATGCGTCGGTGATGCACGACCAATCTTGCCCACTTTTCCGAGTTCATCTCTAACCGTCCATGACCTCCCGACACGTTCTTGTGATGGCGCGTTGCACGCCGCACGCCGCACGCCAGAAACCGCTCCAGACCAATACCCCAGTATGTATCCCCGGTTTGTGACATGATTGATGTCTGGAATGTGTGGATCGTGGATCCACGAAAGGTAGCATGTAATGTTTGAATTGAATAACTGCGTTATTCGTAAAGTCGATACTTGTGAAGTATCGTGTGTATTTTATGTGTGCATCGCATTGCGGTGTGGTAAAGTGATGGGTAATGACTCCTCACTAACCAAATAACTCCCGACCAGGGTTGTATAACCAAGGTGGTGAAGTCGGACGGATGAGATGATGTTTGAGACACTCATCTCGCGATCGTTGATGAAATTAGGTTTTTAAAAGAGGTGCGCAAGCATCACTCTTGACTTGGTCAAAACCAAGCATAGGGAGAATTTTGGAGAGGGCCGACCATACATGCGTGTTGACGGCATGATGGTGTAGGCGCACGTATTTCGTTCCCTCGTGAAAGCGCGATCTAGGCCACTCAATTTGACCAGTAAAGAGGGTGGTCGAGATCGGTTTGCTGCGAAATCCCTTGCCGCAAAGGAGTTGGAACCCGCGTGATATCCCTAGTTTGGGCACGTTTTGAGGCGACCAATATTGGTCGGTCTTGGTCGATCATACTACCGTGTAGGTGGTAGGTTGGTGTTCACACCTATACCCGATTATCCCATGAAAACGTGATCTAAGCCACTCAAATCATCAGGGTGAAGTTGAGCGGTCGAGATCGGTTTAGGATTTGGGAGATGTAACCGCGCAAGTTTGAGCGGGCGTTTTGGATTAATAGGGCATGATATGCCTTGGCCGACCACAAGAGGAGGTAGATGGGCCCACGGTGGTCATGCTGGTATAACCTAGGACTCGCTTAATCTAATCTGTGACCCTCCATTCGTGCCGGAGAAGATGGACGCGCATGATGGCTTGAACCCCGATTTTGGCTTTCAAAGCCGCGCGACCATGCTCTTTTTGGGCGGACGGTTTTGTTGTAACCAACCACGGTTGGTTTTGACCGATTGGTCAAGCGTGTAGGCGGTCACATGGTGATTGTGTCGACATGCTCCGGCCCTTTGAGTCTACATCTACACCCTCCATCTATACTGCGAAGATGGATGGTTGAGACCTTTTGCGGCACATGTAATATGCCGAAACCCTAATTTAGGGTTTTCCGCCCATAATGCTTGGTATGGACGGTTTCTTGGCAAGCGAAGGCCAATGGTCGACCATGCGGGGTCGATCGTGTGTATTCCATACCGCTTGGGGTGATGGAATTGATCCGTGGTCATCCAATCATGCTTGTGGAGTTGGATGACTGCGATCGATCATATCGGCAAGCTAAGGCCGTGTGTATTCCATACCGCTTGGGGTGATGGAATTGATCTGTGGTCATCCAATCATGCTTGTGGAGTTGGATGACTGCGATCGAATCATATCGGCAAGCTAAGGCCGTGTGTATTCCATACCCTTGTGGGTGATGGAATTGATCCGTGGTCATCCAATCGGGCTTGTGGAGTTGGATGATGCGATCGTATCATATCCGGAGACCGATCTGATCACGTTCGGATGCTCAATCGGCTAGTATAACACACCGAGAGGGACTCAATCGGGCTAGTATAACACACCGAGAGGCTCGGGCTAGTATAACACACCGAGAATCAGGCACATGCACGGGTATTTGTACATGGATTCATTATAGTGCTTGGAGGTTCGTGTTATTCGTAAGAGTAACACTCGGTCGTCATGCCACACCGATAATGAGTACTGGAAATACAAGGCTGATATGAAATTCACAGGAAGGGATTGTTGCTACATGCTCCAACCTGGAGGAATTTTACGTATTCACAGAATGGGATTGTTGCTACATGCTCCATTCTTGGTGAATTAAGTGAGGAGTATCCGCCACTTATAAACGGCTTTATCTTTTACAAGATGTCAGCGCATGATTATTCAGGTTTTTTACAAATTTAACCTTGATGAAAATCCACCATCAACAGAGAGATAGATTTATCTATCAGAATAGACTTATCTGTGTGAGACAGATTTGTTTATAAGTCTTCGACTTTGGGTCGTAACAACTCTTAGGCGTGGGTGAGATCATCTAAGGGAATCAAGTGCGTAGAGTCTTGCTAGGATTCAGAGGCGTAATGAACGCGACTGTACCTTAATCGGTGTGAGACTTGGTTAGGTCTCAACTACATTCCAGTCCGAAGTTAACTTGTAGTAGGCTAGTGTCTGTAGCGGATTAATACAGTATGGTGTTCAAAGATGGACTAGGTCCCGGGGTTTTTCTGCATTTGCGGTTTCCAAGTTAACAAAATTTCGGGTGTTTGTGTTATTTCTTTTCCACATTATATTTTTATATAATTGAAATATAACAGGTTGTGCGTAGTTCAATCAATTGGTAAATCCGACCTTGGGATAGAAATTGATTGACTCTTGGACATTGGTTTTTGATATCGTCCATGTTATTCTCATACCAATCAGTTCACGGATTCCATCATGTTGATTTGCTGATTGATTTGAGAAAGAGATATAACTCTTGGATATCTTTCCTTGATTGAATCTGGATGTCTACTTGATTCTCTTGGAATTTTATTGGAGTTTGGTCCATACAAATTGCCGAACGAAATAGTGGGTATGGTTGTTAGACCCCCGCTTTTTCAATTGGTATCAGAGCAGGCAAACACGCTAAGACCTCACAAGTCTGTGTTTGTAGCAATCTGACTTTATGGACATAAGTGTTATCTCAATAAATGTACCGCCATTCTTCGATGGCTCAAATTACTTATGGTGGAAAATTGCGATGCGTGCTTTTCAATCATGGGTTCGTGTTGTTAATGTCTATGATCCTCCATTAGTTATAGTAAACGGTGTTACTGTTCCAAAGGATATTGGTGAGTATGATCATGTTGAGATTCTCGCTGCAAAGCAAAATTCTGACGGATTAAATGCTATCATCCATGCCATTACCCCAGATCTTCAGAACCATGTGACTACGTGCACTCGGTCTAAAGATGCTTGGGATATCTTAGAAACTATATATTACGGGAATACCTTTTAAAAGGAAGCTAGGCTTCAAAACCTAAATTCTGATTGGGAAAACCTTCGTATGTCTGATGAAAATTCGTTTGATGAGTTTAATCACAAAGTGTCTGAAATTGGTAATGCATCTTTTGTGTTAGGTAAGACTATTCCTGAAAAGGACATTGTGATGAAACTTCTCAGATCTCTGGCAGCTTGATACGATTCTAATAAACATGCCATTGTTGAAGGAAATAACCTTGAAACACTTTCCAGAAATACTCTTGTTGGGAAGTTAAAGATCTTTGATCATGAGCATATATCCAAATCTGGAAAGGATATTGCTTTCAAAGCACAAAAGAACACTAAATTACTTGATAAAAGTAAAAGTGTTGGAAACTCTATGGATGATCCTATTGAGACTGATTCATCATATGAGGAACTTGATAACTCAGTCTCTCTGAGCACAAGACAGTTTAGAGATCTTCTTTTGAAGAGAAGTAAACGGTTCACCAGAGATAAGCCCAGATCATCAGTTAAACCTCATGATCGTGTTCCTCCTAAAAACAGGGACACTGTCGACACTGATTATGAAGATATGCCACAGTGCTTAATGTGTAAAGGTTTTGGTCATTTTTCTAATGAGTGTCCAAATCGTAGAAAATACACTGGAAACAAAGGTCTTGCTGCAACTCTTGATGAAATGTCTGATCAAATGAAGATGGAAAGTCAAGTGTTGCACTCCTTGGCGAAAATATTAATTCTGATAATTATAATACATACATTGATCTTGATAATCTTCATAGAGAAACTTCTTCCATCACTTTGGAGGATAAAATGGATTTTCTCTATCTACTGAAAATTCTATCTCACATGTTTCAGGTACTTCAATTTGTCTAGCAGCATGTTCGGCTATGTTGCCTGAACCATCCTCTACATTGACATGTTCTTATTGTACTATTAAGGGTCATGAACTCTCTAATTGTTTCAAGTACCAACATAAAGTAAGATATGTCAACAAACTGCAATGCAGAGCAAATCGATTAACAAACAAGCTCAAACTTGTTTTAAAGTCGGTTCCTTCCGAGGTATGTAAACTTAACTCATCCCCTAAGAAGTTAATTTCTAAAGAAAAAGTTAGAACTACGTCTAAACGACCTATGAAAAGGGTGTTGAATATTTCAAACAGAATCACATGGTGGAATGATTATTGTTCACCCCAACACCGCCTAATGTGTTAAAAATGCATCTTGTCTCATATGCCCGAATTCAAAGAGACAAGAATTGTACACAATCAAGTTTTTTAAAAGCAATATTTTTCTTTTGCTTTGTTTGTTTTCCGGTTGATCTTTTCATATCCTCTGAAAAGGTTTTATCACGGTTGATTGATTATTGAAAGAGGGTTAAAATCGATAATTCCACCCTTTTTAGGACTGTGTGTTGTTCGTGCGTGAATCCTACTTACTTTGTATATAGGTTTTGTAACCCTACATTCATTTTCCTTCCCGAAAACTCTTTTTGTCAAAAGATTGCTTGTGAGGCTAGTTTTGTGTATTTACGATGGAAAAGATGTTAACATGATTGTTAAGCCATCAATCATGAAGGAAAAAGGTAAATCTCATTCCTCTACAACTTTGAAGAGAAAAAGGAAAAATATGAAGAAACCAAGGGATAATCCCTCAAATCTTCAGAAGTTTTCTGGTGTTCTTGAAGAGTTGAAAGAGGCAAGGATGGAGATGCAGCAAATAGAGCCTATTGTTTTAAGATCTCTTGAATTTCAGAAGGCCCTGGTTCGACATCAGTCAAGACGGTTTGTTGGAATTGACTCCTTTCTTCATGAACCTTATGTTCCAATGTCTGTTGACGACAAGGAGTTCTGGGACGATAAAGAATTTTTCAAGAATCTTAATGCCTAGGAAACTTGTTATGAGAATTTATTCTTATGTTTTTGAAGGATGACTAGGGTTTGCAATAGCAAATATTGTGATTACACATAGCAATTGCCAACGATTTTCATCTTGCAATGTTTTTAGATTTATTTATTTAAATTCTAAGTTATTTGGAAGATGATGTTGCAGTATTAATCTTTATTGGTTTTATATATTGCAAAACTATTTTATGGGATATGTTTGTGTTTACGTCTGTGAACTATGATTATCTCATATATGCTCAAAACTTAAGTCTATTATGTCTTTATGCAAATATTGATAAAAGATAGAATGAACTTTTGAATATTTCGCACTATTGATTTTTATCTGATCCACTTCTATGTGAAAGTACTTTGTACTGCTCGTAAGTTTTCTTATGTTGAGCATTTTCGATTAAATTAATCTATAAGGTCTTCTTGTGATTAATTTATTCGAGTTTTCTGGATACAAATTGTTTCATATAATTTGTTAATGTACAAAGAAATCCTTCTTTTCTCGTAAAAGTAAGGTCGCTCTTGTTGTTCTTTCGGGAATGACATATTATGGGGGAGAGTTCTTAATTGAACTTGTGCTTAATTGCCAAATCATTGTGGGGAGTGCGTCTGTGGAATATTGTAGGAGTTATCTTGTATCTTTATAAACTCCTTGATGAATACACTAAGTTTCGACTATGTGAAATCATCGAAAAAAAGTTGATATGTTCTCTTTTAGTCATGAATTATCTCTTCGAGAATTTCATTATGATCCCGTAGTTTTCGTACCTATGCCAATTTATATTGACAAAAAGGGGGAGAATTATTTGGTAGTTCACACACATACATATAGTTTACGGATCATTATGTAAGGGAGAGTGGTTGTGTGATGAAGTATTGACTAAGGGGGAGTGATACATATCACCATAGTATTATTGTCAAAGTTTTGATGCAATTGGACTTTGATCCTATGTAATAATACTATGACATTGTATAACAATAAGAAAACAACTTGTTGATTATAATTATGGCTACAAATCTTCAACAACAATGATACTGAGTTGAACACGTTAAGAATCGCTGGAGTACTTGGAGTAGCGAAGAATTCAAGGAATGTTGAAGAGCCAAGGAAATCAAGCATGTTGGATGAGAATCTACAAAGTTTATTTATTTTGTAATCCATATGTATTGATAGTTTTGTCACTAAAATTTACAAAGGGGGAGATCGTTAGAGCACTTCTGAGTCGAACTCGCAAATATTGTTATGTCAAGTTTAGTTGATCAAAACTATATACTTGATTTCTAGTCTACTTATAGCTATGTATCGGATTAGGATAGATGTGTAGTTGAGCTTTAGACTTCACGGCGTTCAGTAATTGAAGACGAAGATCTACTGAGGGGAGCTTAGAGGAACTTCATCAACAGGAGGTATGTGGAGACTAAAACTTATCTATCACTCAGAAGTCTATTTTATTCTATCTTATAATGAGACTAAGTCGTATAACTATATAGACTTTTATATTATACACATTTGATATTTCTTTGTTTCAGAGTTTATCTCGCTTATCTATTTCTAGAAATATGTGTTGGAAGCTTTTTACTTTAGCTACGTTCATCATATTCTTGATGAGTTTAGTTGGAAACAATTTATTTGTTGGAAACTAAATATTAAGTCAAAAGATGATCATGTGGAAATTTCCTTGAAACATCTTACATGATTTGTGTGAGACAATCATTTGATGTCGACTTGGAATGTTTCGTATTGATCATTCGATCACTTGAAAATTACTTGAAGCTAATAGTTTGTGTGAGACAGATATTGTTGTCTTCTAAGGATGTTTCAAAGATTGAAATGGGAGTTTAGAACAAATACCTTTGTCTGGATACAGTACAGTATGCGTACTTAGTATGCAAACTGTTTTGGTATGATTCAAGTCCGGTAACCTTATTTGCATACCTAGTATGCGAACGGTTTTAACTGAAAAGTTCGGGAACCTAGTTTGTGTACCTAGTATGCGAACGGTTCTACCTGAGTTAGGTTCGGGATTGCTGTTTGCGTACCCGTTTGCAAACAGATGGACAAGACCAAAGTCCGGAGCTATAGTTTGCGTACCCGTTTGCAAACTTAGTGGTAAAGTTCTAAAATCGGTCAAGTATGATTCTCATATTCATGAACTAAAACATTTATGAATTAAGGAATGCAATATTTGCAAACCGTGGCTTAATGTTCATGAATTGATTCTTGTATAAGTTACTTTGTACGATTACGAATCAATCCGATTTTTATTCAATTGGTTCATATATATTTCTATGAGATAGTGAACAATTGAGCAACTCTATTTGAAACACAATTAGATTCATTTGATTATCTTTCATGTTTGATTGATCATCATATTTAATCTAGAAGTATTAGATGAATATGGCTAAGACAAAAGTGTTCATGTGGCTAACTTCGGTTAACTATTATTGAGCCAACTCAATATACACGTTTAAGTATGGTTACCCATATCTAAATAAAGGTATATTTCATTTGTGTGTAACAAGCTAAGGCCATCTAACGGTGGAGAGATATTTCTTTGGTTTTAAGCAAATTTAGCTTGAATCTTAAATCTGGATTTCATCTAACGGTGAATATTGAATGCTTTGTACTAAGCTATCTTAGCTTTGATTATAAGCAAACCCTAATTTGAAAGGCTATATAAGGGATAACTCTAGCAATTGGAAAACCTAATCCCGTCAATTTCCGTGTCCTAGTTGCGACTAGAGTCGATTCTCCTTTAACCTAGGTTTCCAAAACCGTATTAGGTTAACGACTTGAAGACTTCATTTGGGATTCGTGAAGCCAGATCCAACAATTTTCTCTGTAGTTGCGTACTCTGATCTTACTTGTTCTATCGTATTGAGTAGTATCTTCTATAAGATTTTCTCGAGATTTATCTCTAATAGGTAAGATAAAAAGTAATCACAAAGTTCTTTGTCTTAGACTTTGTGGTTCTGCAATAACTTCTTCTACTACCATATAGTTAAGTTATTATGAGGTGACTGATATTTGTAGGCTGCTCTTCGGGAATATAAGACAGGATTATCAATTGGTAATTTTTGTTCACCTTGATTTATCATAAGACGGAACAAAACTTCATAGGTACTTACGTGGGAGACATATTTATCTATCAGAATAGACTTATCTGTGTGAGACAGATTTGTTTATAATAAGTCTTCGACTTTGGGTCATAGCAACTCTTAGGCGTGGGTGAGATCATCTAAGTGATTCAAGTGCGTAGAGTCCTGCTAGGATTCAGAGGCGTAAGGAACGTGACTGTACACGAATTGGTGCGAGACTTGGTTAGGGGCTCAACTACATTCTAGTCCGAAGTTAACTTGTAGTAGGCTAGTGTTTGTAGCGGCTTAATACAGTGCGGTGTTCAAAGCTGGACTAGGTCCCGGGTTTTTTTCTGTATTTGCGGTTTCCTCGTTAACAAAATTTCTGGTGTTTGTGTTATTTCTTTTTCGCATTATATATTTATATAGTTAAAATATCACAGGTTGTGCGTAGTTCAATCAATTGGTAAATCCAACCTTTGGATAGAAATTAATTGACGCTTGGACATTGGTTTTTGATACCGTCCAAGTTATTCTCATATCAATCAGTTCACGGATTCCATCATGTTGATTTGATGATTTATTTCAGAAAGAGATATAACTCTTGGATATCTTTCCTTGATTGAGTCTGACTGTCTAGTTGATTCTCTTGGAATTTTATTGGAGTTTGGTCCATACAGATTGTCGAATGAAATATTGGGTGTGGTTGTTAGACCCCAACTTTTTCATCTTGTCTAAGAATATTGGATTCTGTCTTTAATAATAATATTCTAGTAGACAGTGATCTGGTCGACTTTAGGAGTTTTACCAACCCTTTTTCAGCATCTTCTTTGACATTAGATTTGGACTCAGATGTACTATTGATTGCCTTAACTCCTGGATCATGAGTTAGTGATCTAGTAGCATTTTCAACTTTTGAGTATTCGCAATCTTGAAATACGTTAACTGAATCAGTCATTGATTCAAATCTTATAGGTTGGATCACACCAAACATGGATTGTTAATATTTTCTTGTTTGCCTGCTATGATACCAATTGAAAAGACGAGGTACCCAAATATACCACAATCTTTTGTTTATCAACCTATAAGTCCTTTACCAAGTGTGATTGTGTATGGAGAAAGTCGAGACAATACAACAACTACAGTACACACTTATGTGATCGTATATGGATACAAGATCGAGACAATACAACAACAAGATCACTTGTGTGATTGACTATGGATTCAAGATCGAGACGATACGAAAACAAAGTGATCACTTGATAATAGGTGCGGTAATAAACCGAAACTCTATAGGATCAATATAAAGTGTTATGGAATCAACGTACAAGTATAATTTACTTTAATTATAATAAAACAATTATAATGCGGAAAAATAAAGTAAATGGCGTAGCAAGATTTTGTTAACGAGAAAACAACAAATGCAGAAAAACCCCAAGACCTAGTCCAATTTTGAATACTCTCATAATTAAGCTGCTATACAAAATCTAATCCAACTTCGTATAGTTGAGACCAAGTAGACTACACCTAGCTATTTAGTTTCCTCAGTATCCCTGCGCATTCGACCCCTAGAGTCACGCACGTGAATCACCAATCCTTTAGATCGTATTCCAAAAATAAAGGATAAATTTATTTGGTAACCACTCTATTCAATCTTGGTAATAAGATATTACGAGTCGTTGATAAAGTCACTTTCGTTTAATCTAATAAACTCCTTTGTCTAGTTAGATCAATCCAAACATTGACTACCAAAATAATCAAACTCTAGATTCATAATCAACCAATATAGATCTCAAAGAGAAACTATAAGGTGATGCCGATCTCAGGCAACTAGACAATCAAGTATATCAAAGATAAACACGATTCTAGTTGGATCCCAGCCGATCAAGTTTTGTGCACACAATTCACTAGATACGAAAACTAATAAGAAAAACTTCGTCGTCTTCAGATCTTCGTTTGTCTTCAATAATAACCTGCACAACGCCACTTGAATCCTCTTGTGATCAATCACGCAAAAACGGAGTCTGTTAATAATGGATTATCACAAGATTTCTTTAGATCCGAAAATGGTTTTAAAGATCCCGTCAATACTTTGATTAAGGCTTATATCAGAAGAGAAGGTTCTCAAGAATAAATAAACTAGGTGCAATTAAAGTTTCAACAACCGTTAGTCAATCAAATTAATAATCGAAAACTACAATAACAATGTAATTATCTGGTTTCCCACAAACGGTACTCGTAGCGCTTCTTGATCCCACAGAAGTCCTTAAACGAGTGGTCGTAAGAGATTTCTCCTAATTAGGGTACTTTCCTCTCCAGATAGACGGCTCCACCGAAACAACAAGAATGAAGTTTGCCTAGCTCTTAGGATAGTTTGAAATAAATGCAAACTCTAGTATTTATACACCAAGGTTGTTTGGACAACAAGGAAATTCCAAAACCGAAAATATTCTCAAGATATTCACATTAAAGTACCTAATTTTGGTTTCCCTATTTCCACTTAAATGCCAAACCATATTTCCAAAAACTCTCATATAAAACTTCTATTATTAGTCTAGCACATTAACTAATAATATTTTCCAGAGGATATATCTTTAAAAAATTATTGATAAGAGTTATGTACATGTTCAAATAATGTCGACATTTAGAAGCTTCTCATCTTAGCAAACCCAAAACCCTAATTCACACACATCATAAAGAAATATATGAATCATGAAAACTTGGTTTTGCTCATGGAACCGATTGTTGCAGTTGTAACAATAAAACTCAAAGAAAATGTTATAAAATAAATTTCTGGAAAGCTTAAAGAAACATTCAAATGAACGCAAACAGAAGATGAGTCACGTGTTCAACACGTTGTCCTTAACACGATAGTTGACCGGTACACCTCAAGAATGAGTGATGCCTCTACCATGTGGTCAAGTTGTATCCAGGATAAAACTGCCCGATGCAAGCACTGTTAGCACTATAGTACTTGCCCACTCTTACGAACTCAACAACAATGGCACAAAGAAAAGAAAAGACCACACAAAGGGAGACAGACGAAAAGAAGAGGATAGTAGCTCATCTGGACACAAGTTAGAATGAAAAGTTCGAGTCTCTTTTATAGGCAAAAATGAGAGAGGCGCAGTAATGACAATTGATTCTCAATTAATTCCCTTCATAAAGCTAATTAAATTAAAACGGAAATAAAACATCCAATTTAATTTAATTTTCAAATCAAAATAAAGTTTAAAACGGAAATAATATTTCAATTAATTAAACCGGTCATTACTGCATGCATAAGAGTTTTGGTAAGCAAAATATATTACGCCTGGTCAGACGCCCCCCCCACATTAAGACAAAATTTGATTTGATTTTCAAAAATTTTTAGGAATTAATTCAAAAGAATTATGACCAAAAAGGATAAGTCTTGGTTGACTTTCCCACGCCGATAGCACGAGCCCGAGCCTTAAGCCCAAGCCTTAGTGGAATCAAAAATATTTCGCCCCACCCGTTCCACCCACATTGTTTTACTAGCTATCCATAAAGGAATAGCTATATAGTGGATATCCTCTTTAGTTATACCCAATGTGGGACTAAAGGTCATATTTCATTCAATCATATGAAAATGAGTAAGAGCTCTTAGAGACCCAAAGGTTTTAAGTTCCATTCCCACCAAAACCATAAAATCAAAACATTAAAAACTCATTTTCTCCAACACCGATAATACCATCACTCCAAAATATGTTATGCCCGGATATAACATGATTCCCAAGATAGGTTGTAAGCGGTTACATCTTGCTCCAAAAAGTAGCTTGTGACCGGTTACACCTTGCTTCCCGAAGTAGCTTATGACCGGTTACATGATTCCCAAAGGTAGCTTGTGACCGATTACAACTAGCTTCCTAATTCATCTTGTGACCGGTTATACCTTGAATTCCAAAGTAACTTGTGACCGGTTAGAACTTGCATTTCAATATAGTTTGTGATTGGTTACACCTTGATTTCCAATGTAACTTGTGACCGATTACAACTAGCTATATATAATAGGCTATGACTGGTTATACCTCAAATCTCAATAATTTAAGATAGGTTCTACCTTGTCATCTTATATTGGTCATTCAAAAGATATTCAATAAAGAACCTGGCCAATCATGATTTCCTTTAGATTATGAAACAAGTTCATATATGTACTTCCTTTAAAAAAAAATTATAAAGCATTGTTTCCCAGGGTGAAATCATACCTATATAATGCACACATAATCAAACAAATATATAAAAAGATTATGTCGATGTCATATTTACGAAGTTCCAAAAGATAAGTGTTTATACTTCGTAATTCAATAGATTCCTTGACACTTTGATCATAATGTTATGACCAAGTCTACCCACTAGAGTATTATTTATGTACAACTTTGCATTTTATGTTTTCAATATAATACGACTTGAAAGATACTTTAGGATTGGAAACAAGATCAAGTCAAGATCAAGGCATGACTTTAATAAACAAATCTGTCTCACACAGAAAAGTCTATAGCAATAGATAAATCTGTCTCCCATAGAAATACCTACGAGTTTTGTTCCGTCTTTTGATAAATCAAGGTGAACATGAACCAATTGATATACCGGACTTATATTCCCGAAGAATAGCCTAGAAATATCAATCACCTCACAATAATCTTAATCGTATGGTAGCGAAACAAGATATTGTGAAATCACAAACGATGAGACGAAGGTGTTTGTGACTACTTTTTATCTTGCCTATCGGAGAATAAATCTCGATCCAATATTAAAGAATATCGTATCCAAACACGATAGAATATGCAATATCAGATCACGCAACTACAGAGAAAATAGTTGGGTATGGCTTCACAATCCCAATGAAGTCTTCAAGTCGTTAAGCTACAGGGTTTCCTGAAAAACCTAAGGTTAAAGGAGAATCGACTCTAGCTTATACAACTAGTATCACAAAGGAGGTGTGGGGGTTAGGTTTCCCAGTTTCTAGAGTTCTCCTTTATATAGTCTCCAAATCAGGGTTTGTAATCTAAGTTACCTTGGTAACAAAGCATTCAATATTCACCATTAGATGAAAACCTGATTAGATTCAAGCTAATATCTTTCAATCGTTAGATCGAACTTCGCTTGTTATACACAAATGAAATGTTACTTCATTTAGGTTTGAGTAACCGTACCTAAACGTGTACACTTAGTTGGATCAACAATAGTTAACTAATGGTTAGCAATATGAGCACTTTCATATCAACCTTATTCATCTTCACCATAACTAGTTCAAATGACTCAAATGAACTAGTTAGAGAGTTGTTCAATTGCTTAGATCTCATAGATGATAGAAGTATACAAGAAACAATCGATGCGAAATCGGTTTTGATTCACTCAAATCGATTCATGAACATTATAGCCACAGACTTGCAAAGATTGCATTCCTTAATATATAAATGTTTTAGTTCATGAACAACCCGATTTTAGAAAGTAACCTACCTAAGAATGCAAATAGGTATGCGTACTTAAGTAACTGGATTGAGTTTGTTTTTCACTTCCAAACTCTAGCAGGAATTCACGGACGTGAACTTTCCGCCAGTACGCGTACAGGTACGCATACTCTCCCGAATTTCCAACAACGGCCAGTACGCGTACGTGTACGCATACTTTGGGTTCCCGGTTTTGGACTTTTACACAAATGTGAGAACACACTATGTTTATATCCTAAGATGGTTACATGTTCTAAATTCTCATTTCAATCATTGAAACTTTCTTAGAGGATGTTATATAGTTGTTATTCATAAACTATTTTTCATCAAAGCGATTTTCAAGTTATTGAAATAATCAACATGACTTTCGTCACGAGTAAAGATGAACTTGGCCAAAGCAAAAGCTTACCAACACATATTTCGAGAAATAGATAAGCGAGATAAACTCGGCTCGAAATAGCAAATGTGTATAATCGAAGTCTATATAGCAATACGACTTTTGTCTCAAGATAGGAGATTGAATAGATAGACTGTTGAGTGATAGATAAGTTCAAGTATCCACATACCTTTTTGTCGATGAAATTCCACCAGTTCCTTGAGTAGTTCTTCGTCTTTGCATGATGAACGTTGTGGAGTCTAGAGATCAACTACACTTACTATCCTAGTCCGAGACTTATCTATAAGTAGGCTAGAAATCAAGACTTATAGTTTTGGCAACTAAACTTGACAAACAAGCTTGAGATAGCAACGCTTTGCGAGTTCGACCGAGCAAAGGTGCTCTAACAATCTCCCCCTTTGTCAATTTTAGTGACAAAACTATCAATACATATGGAATACAAAATAAATAAACTTTGCAGCTTCTCATCCACATGCTTGATCTCCTTGGTTCTTCAACACTACTCGAAATCTTCGCCACTTCCAAGTACTCCAATGATTCTAAAGGTATTCAATTCAGCATCATCGTTGTTGAAGTTCCGTAGCCATAACAATGAGAAAATGATAGCTCTCAATCATTGTTATACGGTGTCATAGTATTATTACACAGCATCAAAGTTCAATTGTATCACAACTTCGACAACAATACTATGGTGATATGTATCTCTCCCCCTTAGTCAATACTTTATCTCACATGAAAACCACTCCCCCTTACATAATGATCCAAAAACCATATGTATTTGTAGTGTGAACTACACATTAATTCTCCCCCTTTTTGTCAATAAAATTGGCAAAGGTACGAAAACTAGTGGGATCCTAATGAAATTTCCCTAGAGACACTTCACAACCAAAAGAAAGCACATATCAAGTTTTTTAGATGCAATCATATAGCCGAAACTAAATACTTTCATCAAGGAGTTTATAAATATACAAGATAACCCCTATAATATTCCATGACATGAGTCCCCAAAATGACAATTAAGCACAAGTTCAATTAAGAACTCTCCCCCATAAAATGTCATTCCCAGAAAGAACAACAAGAGCGACCTTACTTTCACAAGAAAAGAAGGATTTCTTTGGACATTAACAAATCACATAAGAATATGAATTTGTATCCAAAAATCTCAATTAAATTAACCACAAGAGAACCTATGATTAATTTAATCGGAAATGCTCACATAAGAGAACTTACGGAGCATAAAGTATTTACATAAAAAATATGGATCGGGGAAGATCAATATGCGAGAATAAAACAAAGATTCATTCTATTCTTCATCACCATTTGCACAATGACATATAATAGACTTAATCTTTGCAAACAAAATCTCATCCTATCTTCCATCAATATTTTCATAATGACATAATAGGCTTATCTTTTGTTTGTCAAAATTTCATTCAATCTTTTATCAATACTTGCATATCGACATATGAAAGACTTAACTTTTAACCATGTATGGGACAATCATAGTTCACGGACGCAAACACGCATATCCCATAACAAGTTGCAATATATGAAACCATAAAGATTAATACTACAAAATCATCTTCCAAATAAACTTTAGAGTTTCAATAAATAAATCTAAAAACATTGCAAGATGAAAACGTTGGACATAGCAAATAATGGCTATACCAAACCCTAGTTATCCTTCTTAAAAACACAAGAATAAATTCTCATAAAAAGTTTCCTAGATAAAGTAAGAAAATCAACAAGCTAACAAAGAAAGACTCCTAACCACCAATACCGAACACGAACTGAAGTCAAATAGACGTTTCGGAATCCTCACGAGCCTTGAGGTCTTTGAGCTTGTGGTTGACAGCATTCACTGCTTTTTCAGAGAAGATATCCTCATTGAGAAGTTCTTTAACATGTGTCTTTATGAGACCAAGGTGAAGTAACCTTTTTCAACTCGATTCTTAACACATCAAGACTCTTCAAAGTATCAACGAGTTGCAGTTTTGCTTCCTCGAGTATTTAAGAAAATCATGAACCACTTCAAAGCAAAAAACCATATCCTCATTCTCAATATCTTGATGCGTATAGGCATAATAACATGAGGCATTAGGATAATCATCTTCTACTAGGGTTCTTTTCTTCCTCCCTTTGGACTCGAAACCAATACCTTTATCAAGAAAACCTCTTGCAAAATTATCAGAGCGAGAAGATGAAAACATTCTTGACGAAACAGAATAACCCACAGTATGTGTACGTGACTCAAAGGTTTGGTATTTAAATGGTTTCTTAGGGAGGATAACTTTTAGGGTTTCCAAAATTGATTCGTGTGAAGTAACACGCGTGCACGCATTTAACGCAACATGACCCAAAAATAAAAATACACAAAAGTTCATAATATTATGACATGACAAAAATTTTGCTACGTGAACACTTTCAAAAAAAAAAAAAAAATTTGGCTCAATAAATTTTATATCTTGAGAGAGAAATAATTTAGAGCACAAAAGTAGCAGGCAACAAGGTTGCAACGAAAACTCTCTAATAAAAGGAGAACAAATACGAACAACATCGGTCACAACCAATACTTGAGAAACATTGTCTGCAGACAATAGTTTAACTATGGACGATAAGAAAATAGCTCAACTAAAGGAAAGCAATTTTGCCAACGGTATACCTGATTATTAACACATCTTACTCAACAGGATTTTTATGAGTAAGTTTTCAACCCTTGTGATTAATTAGCACAAGTATGAGCCCTAGGCTCACTAGATGAAATGTGTTTTCGGTTGAATCTCTTTTTCGTTCCGAATCTAGGAAAGAATCCCTTTTGATGTGAGAAATTATCATAAAACTTACTGTCATCAAAATACGAGACATAGTTTGAGTTCTTACCAGAAAGATTTTGACTAGAGGAAGTTGATGACTTATTGACGATTTCTTTATAACCTTCAATTATCTCCTTTAGGTTACTTCTCATATCATCATTTTTGCTCCATTATCCCGATACTTTTTCACATAAAAAGTAACATTATCTCCTTTTTGATAGAAGAGAATTCCTGATCTCTTCTTGGACGATTTTTGTTAAGACGTCTGTTAAGATTTTGAGCATTTGAGAAACTCATCGAACTGACTTTGCTGGTAGAATACACAGGGTTAGTACTGAAACCAATTGGTTTAGACATACGAATGTCAGTTACACCTTTGAGGATTAAATCTAAGGTGTGTTGAAGTCGAACAATGGAATTGTTATTCAACCTAGAGTTTTTTTTTTTTGCTTAACAACCCCTTTTGAATCACAAAAGAGACATACTTTCTGATCACAAGGGTGATTAGACAGTACATACTTAACATCATTGTTTGTAGATTTCTTCCTTCCATGTGATGTGGAACATCCTTGATTAGAGGAGGTTATAAGCACATCTTTTCCAATCGGAAGGGATTCTGGTTTTACTTCTGAAACTTGAACTCTTTCAGTTGTGATAGAAGTAGATGGTATAGTGGACTTTTTGGAACATCCTTGAATCGAGAGTTTACTCAAGTAATGTTCAATTTCCAAAGCATCTTTTTTGAGGCTCGCCTAGAGTAAGATACGTGAAGACTGAACTTCAGCATTTTCTTTGCAAGGAGATTTTTCTTTAGAGTCACAGTCTCTTATTATACCAAGAAGAACATTGACATTGTTTTTAAACCGATTAAATCTATCAGCTTGGATTCTAACAAGGTTTAGAATCAGTTTACTCTCTTCAGCTGCTTCCCTTTCATCAACGGAGTCAGACTCTTTTGAAGAGGAATCGGGATAACACATGTCAGTGTCTGTCTGTTTCATTAGAACACTAGGTTCATCTATATTCGAGATTGACAAATCTTTCTCTTTAATAGACATTCTAGAAACAGAAATTTTGTTTCTGGTGACACATTTATCAGAGATATTACTGCCATCCATAGAGTCAGATCGCTACAAACACAGACTTATAAGGTTTTAAACATGTTTGCCTACTCTGATACCAATTGAAAAAGCGGGGGTCTAACAACCACACCCAATATTTCGCTTAGAAATATGTATGGAATAAGTCCAATATACTTTCAAGAGAATCAACTAGACAGTCAGACTCAATCTTAAGAAAAGTATATCAAAGATTTTATATCTCAATCTCCCAATTCAATCCGCAATCAAACAAATAATAATTTGCGAGCCCGATTAAATATAAGAGATATAACTTGAACGGTAACAAAGACCAATGTTCAAGGATCAATTAATTTCAATCAACAACCAAATTTTGGATTTACCAATTGATCGATTCAACGCACAACCTGTGATATTTTAATTATATAACAAAATATAATGCGAAAAAGAAATAACACAGACACCAGAAGTTTTCTTAAAGAGGAAGCCACAAATGCATAAAAACCCCAGGACCTAGTCCATATTGAACACCACACTGTATTAAGGCGCTACAGACACTAGCCTACTACAAATAACTTCGGTCTGGACTGTAGGTTAACCCCAATCAATCTCACATTGATTCAAGGTACATTTGTGCTCCTTATTCTCTGATCCTAGCAGGATACTACGCACTTGATTCCCTTAGCTGATCTCACCCACAACTAAGAGTTGCTACGACCCAAAGTCGAAGACTTTAATAAACAAATATGTCTCACACAGAAAAGCCTATATGAATAGATAAATCTGACGAGTTTTGTTCCGTCTTTTGATAAATAAAGGTGAACATGAACCAATTGATATATCAGACTTATATTCCCGAAGAAAAGCCTAGAAATATCAATCACCTCACAATAATCTTAATCGTATGGTAGCGAAACAAGATATTGTGAAATCACAAACGATGAGACGAAGGTGTTTGTGACTACTTTTTATCTTGCCTATCGGAGAATAAATCTCGAGCCAATCTTAAAGAAGATCGTATCCAAACACGATAGAAGATGCAAGATCAGATCACGCAACTACAGAGAAAATAGTTGGAGTCCAGCTTCACAATCCCAATAAAGTCTTCAAGTCGCTAACCTACAGGGTTTCCTGAAAAACCTAAGGTTAAAGGAGAATCGACTCTAGCTTATACAACTAGTATCACACAAAAGGTGTGGGGATTAGGTTTCCAAGTTGCTATAGTGCTTCTTTATATAGTCTTCAAATCATAGTTTGCAATCTAAGTAACCTTGGTAACAGAGCATTCAATATTCACCGTTAGATGAAAACCTGATTAGATTCAAGCTAATATCTTTCAACCGTTAGATCGAACTTAGCTTGTTATACACAAATGAAATGTTACTTCATTTAGGTTTGAGTAACCGTACCTAAACATGTACACTTAGTTGGTTCAACAATAGTTAACCAATGGTTAGCCATATGAGTACTTTCACATCAACCTTATTTATCTTCACCATAACTAGTTCAAATGACTCAAATGAACTAGTTAGATAGTTGTTCAATTGCTTAGATCTCATAGAAGTATACAAGACACAATTGAAGCAAAATCGGTTTTGATTCACTCGAATCGATTCATGAACATTATAGCCACGGTTTGCAAAGATTGCATTCCTTAATATATAAATGTTTTAGTTCATGAACAAACCGATTTTAGAAAGTAACCTACCTAAGTATGCGAACAGGTACGCGTACTTAAGTAACCAGATTGAGTTTGTTTTTCACTTCCAAACTCCAGCAGAAATTCACGGACGTGAACTTTCCGCCAGTACGCGTACGGGTACGCATACTCACCCGAATTCCAACAACCGCCAGTACGCGTACGGGTACGCATACTTTGGGTTCCCGAATTTGGACTTTTACACAAATGTGAGAACACACTATGTTTATATCCAAAGATGGTTACATGTTCTAAACTCTCATTTCAATCATTGAAACTTTCTTAGAGGATGTTATATAGTTGTTATTCACAAACTATTTTTCATCAAAGCGATTTTCAAGTTATTGAAATAATCAACATGACTTTCGTCACGAGTAAAGATGAACTTGGCCAAAGCGAAAAGCTTACCAACACATATTTCGAGAAATAGATAAGCGAGATAAACTCGGCTCGAAATAGCAAATGTGTATAATCGAAGTCTATATAGCAATACGACTTTTGTCTCAAGATAGGAGATAAAATAGATAGACTTTTGAGTGATAGATAAGTTCAAGTCTCCACATACCTTTTTGTCGATGAAGTTCCACCAGTTCCTTGAGTAGTTCTTCGTCTTTGCATGATGAACGCCGTGGAGTCTAGAGCTCAACTACACTTACTATCCTAGTCCGAGACTTAGCTATAAGTAGACTAGAAATCAAGACTTATAGTTTTGGCAACTAAACTTGACAAACAAGATTGAGATAGCAACGCTTGCGAGTTCGACCGAGCAGTGCTCTAACAGTTCATATCATAATGAAGGAGTATGGACCGAATTAGAAGAATTTTGTTAGACAAGTTAATTGGTTGAGCTGGTGGTTTCTGTTAAGAAGAAGATGTAGATGAATTGAAAAACCACAGATGTAGAAGATAAATATGGTGGTGGTTTGAGATGGTGTACTGAATTGAGACAAGTAAAGAAGAATTCAGTTTCAAATGCTTGATTGAATTTATTCTGAGGTAATTGATCTTTTCTGGTTTATATTAAAAAGTTGTTCTTGTAGATTGTTGACTGTGTGAGTTATAATTGAAGTTAAGTTTGGAATTGAATATGGAACAGAACTGTTGGTACTACACCAAAACATCCGATTTGGGACGGATATAGGCGTTGCAATGAATTTCACCAACACGTATATCCGTTGGGAATATGACGTAGAAATTTTTTGTGCAACGCTAAAATCCGTTGGGCAAATTATTTTGTGCAACGCATAAAAACGTTGGTCAATCGGTTTACCAA
Source organism: Papaver armeniacum (assembly GCA_023531295.1). NCBI lineage: Eukaryota > Viridiplantae > Streptophyta > Magnoliopsida > Ranunculales > Papaveraceae > Papaver > Papaver armeniacum. The sequence continues at coordinate 574,887 of JAJJWW010011127.1, forward strand.
CATTTGTTGAGCAACGGATTCTTTAATTTGTGCAATGGTTACCATAATTTAGGCAACGAATTATTATAATTTGAGAAACATTTATGTACGGTGCAAACCCGTTTACATGTGAAAAAAGAAAAGAAAATTCCGACGATAATTCCAGGTAAAAAAAAAAGAATTCCGACGACAATTTCGGCAGATTTCTGCACCTGAATATATATTCACCACCTTCATATACCATTGTAGATCAACTAAAAGATCCATATTTTTATATAAACATATGGTTGGTCATCACAATCCATCAAGATATATTAGTTCATAAGAATACCTTCAGTTGTTTACATATACGTTGTATCAAAAGTACCAATGGTGGAAGAGCATTAAAATCAATATCCTGCAGAGTAGAAGACAGAATTATATGGAAGTTAAGGGTAATGGTAAAATTCAGTGTGTTAATGAGAGATAACACAGTATACACATGCAACTTTGTTATATTACTGGGGAAAGAGTTCTTATTGTTGAAAGCACACAACAGCTGGAGATCAAATAGCAGCCACTGAGCATACTGTTTAAAATGCACTTACAATTGTATAAATATATCTATCTAGGAACTGCCACTTTGATAATATATGAGTTTGATTGGGAGTATGATATTCAAAATGATACCTCTGCACAGGATCCTATACTTCAAGAATAAGCTTCCCACTTTATGGACATGATATTCAAAATGCTCGTCGAGTCTTGGTCATTATGATGTCATCATCCCGCTTGTCACCAGGCCTTGGCTGACCTCCAAGGTGAACATTCTGTCGAGGAGCGATTGAGAGTGTCAAGTATATAAAAGTGAAAGAAAAAAACGGAAATAAAAAAGCTGAATAATTCAAAATAATATCTTTGCTGCGTGCATATAGAAAGGTCCTAAGTGCCGCACTTGTGGTTCTCTCTGTTAGTAACTACACTATGATTATTCATTGGCATTATTTATGCATGTTTGACCTGATTTACTAAACATTAACTTAGATCAATTCAATTTGAATCTATCTGAAGCAAATCAGATAGAACTTTAGACTTCTCCGCACATTAGCTAAAGCGTCAAGTTTATGTGAAATGACCTGTATAGAACTTTAGACTTCTCTTGCACATTAGCTAAAGCGTCAAGTTTATGAAAGACGAGAGACATTAATATAAGAAACTCTGCAACTGTACATGTTTAATTTTGACTTCTTGCACTTTCACACATTCATTGAAGTATTGAACAAATTTCTAGATAGTTAGATGCTTTTGGTACGAGTTGAAGAACGGAAAAACTGGTTGAATTCAACTAATGACAATGTTAAAACTTATGTAAATAAATATAGAAGTCTAGTTACCGCACATTCAATCAGACTGATCATACTGTTTTTAATAAATTAATAGCATATTTAAAACTTGGATTTAAAAAGAAACAAGAAACATAAATACCACGACAAATGAACTGCCTCAAGGATTTTTCATATCACATATCCAAAAATACGAATGGCTACTGGGGAGGCTATCATCACTAATTTTCAGGTTTCCTAAAGCAGCCTTTATGCTGAAGGAAGACGGGAACACCCGCGGAACACAAAATTAATATGTAAAACTAAAAAAAGCACAAAGTTAAGGATCTGGACTCAAGAATAGATGATAACTCACGCGAACCTTGATATCCGTGAGCAAATTATTTTGTAACAACGTAGCAAGCCGAGTTCCATTTTCATTCATCAATAAACTTTTTTTTTTGCCATATTCAATGTCAAATAAAAGATCACACTGGATTTTCCTTTCCCGAGAAGTCCTTTCATGACAGACTCCTGGACTTGGGATAAATCCTCCCTAGAAATCTCTTGGGGTAGAACTGCAGACTTCTCATTAGAAGCATCAGAACTATTACAAGAAATGTTAACAGCAGCCAGGAAATCAAGAATCGAAAGAACTGTTGGTCTACAACAAAAAAATGACAAGGTAGCCAGGGTCACCTCCACCTACACAGAAGAGGTATGCTAGTCAGTTATAAGCATATTTAAGTGGTGACAGAAGTTCAAACAAAAGGATGGAGTGATCATCCGCTTGTCAATATTATTATAGAGTGAAGAATTCAAATCATGGATAACTATTTGAGCTTTGACAAAATTATCCAAAGCTTCAGTTATGGAGTCCGACGTTTCTTCCTGACGCTCATAATCAGGAAGCAAGCCAGAAACACGAAAAAAAGTTGGGAGGTTTAAGAAGAGGTTTATGACTCTTATTTCCACGGGTTTGGGCAGGGCTGTCAATGACATCGCCCAAACTCTCAGATGCCTCAAAAAAAGCTTTCCTCTCCTTCATACTGAGTCAGTTAATTGTTGCTATAGATTCAAATGCATACCTTTCAAAAACAAATCAGATAGGAACACCCTCCATGTAATTGCAGGAAATCCTACAATACATCCCTCACAAGAATTCATAATAATCAACCCATCTTTAAGATCAACAATCACACTTTTTATTAATTGAGTTAAAGAATTTTACAAAGGGGAAATGAAATCAAGAATACAACTATTGCTCTAGACTTTCTCTCTCCTCAAAACTTTCCCTCCACTCTAAAAAGATCTCTCCCTCTCTTAAGCCTACTCGGTCCTTTATATAGGACATTACATAGTGGATGACAGCTAAGCTGTCCTTTATTTTCAGATCTGGCTTGCGACATTCTCACAAGTATATAAATGTTAAATCTCACAACACTCCTAAATCTCGCTAGGTCTTCACATCTTTCTCGTGTTCAGTATGTCGTCATCCGTTGCGTCATTTTTATTACCAATCTGCGATATCTTCGCAGTGTGTTGTTCAAGGATTTCGCAAGGATATTAATGTTGCGATATTCTGATCCTACATCTGTATTATGTAGTTGCAGGAAATCCTACAATACATTCCTCACAAGAATTCATAATAATCAACCCATCTTTAAGATAAACAATCACACTTTTTATTAATTGAGTTAAAGAATTTTACAAAGGGGAAATGAAATCAAGAATACAACTATTGTTCTAGACTTTCTCTCTCCTCAAAACTTTCCCTCCACTCTAAAAAGATCTCTCCTTCTCTTAAGCCTACTCGGTCCTTTATATAGGACATTACATAGTGGATGACGCTAAAGTCGTCCTTTATTTTCGGATCTGGCTTGCGACATTCTCGCAAGTATTCAAATGTTGAATCTCACAACACTCCTAAATCTTGCTAGATCTTCACATCTTTCTCGTGTTCAGGTTGTCATCATCCGTTGCGTCATTTTTATTACCAATCTGCGATATCTTCGCAGTGTGTTGTTCAAGGATTTCGCAAGGATATTAATGTTGCGATAATATTGTGAGGAAAGGAAAGGATTTTTATTGCAGTGTGTTTTCGGATTGAAGATTGATATTATGATTTGAAAGAATTTGGAGTAATAGGAAAGGAATTTCATATAATTTTCAACAACTCATTAAGATTGAAAAATGGCTAGAAGAAGACATGCATCAAAACAACTAACAACTATTAGAATGAGTAGGAGGCTTGCTGGAAAACAGGGAGATGAAATTGAGGAATATTCAAGAATGAACACAAGGAATAATGGAGAAAATCAAATTCAACAACTGATTCAACGTACACCAATACAAAGTAGAATTGTGGATTATGACAGAGTGAGTGTGCATACTTGGCGATCAGATTCCGTAGATGAAATGGAAGAAGAACAATTAAGAAGCAATGGGCGAGAGGAGAGAGACCAAGAAGCAAATGGATGAATAATTCATGGAAATGAGGAGATTGGAGCGTTAGAAGCATTGAGGCAAAGAATACACGAAGAAAGGAGATTAGAGGCAGAAGAACGTGCAAATTTGACAAGGCAAAATCATGAGTTGAGGATGGAAAACATGAGATTACAAAGTAGAAGGTCAAGAAGAAGGAAGGAGAATCTTACATGGGAGAGAATCTCAAAGAAATCGATAAATAATTGAAGATGAAATTGAAAGACATTACACTGAGCAAGCACGTCTAGCTTGCGAAAGGGAAAAACTGAGAGCAGAAGTGGAAGAACAAGAGCTCCAAGAAGCACTTCGCCAAAACAATCATGATAATCGAGAAAGAAGGCGTGAACAAAATCGCAATAATGGTAATATCAATGAAGAATATGATAGAGCACAAAGGAGAGCTGAAAAATGACGAAGAGAATTGAGGAGGAATAAACAAAATCGCAGAGACGAAAATGAGGAGTATAATCATGTGCGAATTCATGAAAGAAATGAAAGAGAAAATCGCAGGGAAAGACAAGAAGAAAATGATGAACAAGAAACTCAAAACAGATGTGAACGTAGAAGAAGAGAAGCGGAGTTAAAAAGACCAATGGATCCAAATTCTGGTGTAAATGAACAAATTTTGAGAGAGTTAGCGGAAATGAGAGGAATGTTAAATAATAAAAGAGAAGGAGGTAGGAGACAATTGGATGAAGCCATAGAAGAAGCTGTGAAGACTCCATTTACAAGAGAAGTACAACTAGGAGGAATACCCCCAAAGTGCAATCTACCAGCGCTAACTAGCATTTTTGACGGAACAACTTGTGCCATTCAACACATCAAAGCTTATGTGAGATGTATGTTACAATGGGAAAATCATGATGCTGTGTTGTGCAAATATTTTGCATCAAGTTTAACGGGAGAAGCCTTAAAGTGGTTTGAAGGTTTACCAAAGAAATCCATAACATCTTTTAACCATTTGCAGACTACGTTCTTAGGGGCGTATTGTTTATGGGTGAAAACTATTCCTGCCAGATTTGGTAATTTGGGGTGTGTGGATGAGGAATGAATCTAAACCCTAAACAAATGCACTGCGCGGTGAGTGCTTGTAGATTCGGAAATCAATCTGTGCAAGTCCGGCCTAAACCAAAAAATGGCCGTTCCAGACTTGTTTCGGTCACAAAGTGAAGGAGATGGGGTTGATCTTAGGTAGGGAAGCGAAGAAGGTGTTGAGATTGTGAAGGTGTTGGCTTTCTTATGACTTGTAACAGAAAGTTGAACCGGCTTACAAGATGCAAGCTATCAGTTCCGGTGTCTTGTATCAACACTTGGTTTTTGTTTCTTGTCTGGACTTGCTCTTGTTTTTTCTCCTTGTGTTGAAAATAGGGAGGAGAACCTATTTATACAAGTCATTTGAGCCTTATTCACGTCTCTCGTGGAAAGTGGAGGAAGTGGAGTGATGGAGTAGTGGAGGTGTGTGTTGGTGTTACACGACGATCGGTCTTTCCCACTTCACCTGTCATCTCTAACCGTCCATAACTTCCTAACACGTTCTTGTGATGGCGCGTTGCACGTCTGCAACTTGAAACCGCAACCAGACCAATACCCTCAAAGTATGTATCCCCAGTTTGTGACATGATTGATGTTCTGGAATGTGTGGATCGTGGATCCATGAAAGGTAGCATGTAATCTTCGAATTGAATAACTGCGTTATTCAGAAGTTTATACTTGTGAAGTATCATGTGTATTTTATGCGGTGTATTGCATCATGGTGTGGTAAAGTGATGGGTGGTGACGCCTCACTGACCAATTAACTCCTGACCAGGATTGTATAACCAAGCTGGTGAAGTTGGACGGACGAGATGATCTTTGAGACACTCATCTGCGACCGTTAATGAATTAGGGTTTTTGAAGAGGTGCGCAAGCATCACTCTTCAGCTTGGTCGAAACCAAGCATGGGAAGGTCTTTGGAAAGGACTGACCGGGCATGCGTGTAGACAACATACCGGTGTACACGTCCATATCTCACTATCCCATGAAGGTGCAATCTAGGCCACTCAATTTGTAAGCAAAGAGGAGTGGTGGAGATCGATTTTGTAATAGGAATTTGGTACCGCAAAAAAGCCGCGCACCATGCTCACTTCCGGCGCGCTGCGTTCCAAGATGACCTAACTTGGTCGGTCTTGGCCGACCGGTCTAAGCGTGTAAGTGGTAGGCTGGTGTTCATGCTTACACCCGACTATCCCATGAAAACGTGATCTCGAACCACTCAAATCGTCCGTGAAGTTGAGCGGTCGAGATTAGTTTGCGGTTTGGGAGGTGTGACCATGCTAGTTTGAGCGCGCGTCTTGGAATAACCAGGCATGATATGCCTTGGCTGATCGGGTGAGGGGATAGATGGGCCCACGGTGGTCATGCTGGTATGACCGGGCCTGCATAATCTAATCTTGGACCCTTCATTCGTGCTGGAGAAGATGGACGCTCGTGATGCTCAAAACCCTAATTTGGGTTTCACGGCCGTGTAACCATGCTCTGTTTGGGCGCACGAATTAGAATAGCCAACCATGGTTGGTCCCGACCGATTGGTCAGGTATGTAGGCGGAGCCCACGGTGATTGTGTTGACATGCTCGGGCCCTTTGAATCTTCATCTACACCCTCCATCTATACTGCGAAGATGGATGGTTGAGACCGTTTTGCGACACATGTAATATGCCGCAAACCATAATTTTAGGTTTTCCGCCCATACTGCTATGGTTTGGACGTTTTGGCAAGCTAGGCTAATAATCGAGGGAGGCCGAGGCCATGCGGGGTCCGCGTTGGTTCGGCAGTGGATATTCCATACCTGCTGGGGGTGATGGAATTGATCTGGGTCATCCAATCATGCTTGTGGAGTTGGATGAGTGTGATCATATCCGGACTGATACGGTCAGTCCGGATGCTCAATCGGGCTAGTATAACACACCGAGAGGGGCTCAATCGGGCTAGTATAACACACCGAGAGTCACACATGACGGGTATTTCGTACATGGTTTCATTATAATGCTTGGAGGTTCGTGTTGCTCTGTTAAAGCAACACTCAGTCGTCATGCCGCACCGATAATGAGTACGAAATACAAAGGCTGATTGCGCATTAATTAATAATGCTAGAAATTCACGGGGTATATGGGATTGTTGCTACATGCTCCAACTTTGGATGAATATCGTGTATTCACGAGAATGGGATTGTTGCCGCATGCTTCATTCTAGGTGAATTAAGTGAGGAGTATCAACACTTATTGATGGCCTTATCTTTTACAAGATGTCGGGCCGCATAATTTTTTGGGTTTTTACAATTTTAACCTTAAATGAAAATCCACCATCAACATTAAGTCCCCGCCTAGCACATAATGGTTACACTATTGTGGGGTAGGCATGAGATGGTGACATATACAAAGGAGACAAGATAAAGGAAGTCTACCCGGAGGGATTCTGCGCCGGGCAATCCTCCATACGTGCACGATCCTAAGCTTTGATGGACCGGCTTCCTTCCTTAGGGTATTTGAATCAAAGAGGAAACCAAATAAAAGAGGAATCCTTGTTCCATTGGGATTCTTCTAATTTTTGTCTATAAAACAGACCAACCGCCTTTTCTTTTCCTCACGATTTTTTTTTTTTTTTTTTTGTTGAGCAGCTCCCGCCCGTGACTAGTGCTGCCGTTCCTGTCGACGCTGCCGCCGTTGCTGTTGCCGGAGTTGCTGAGTTCTTTTTGACAGGAGCCGCGGTTCTTGCCGCCGTCCGTCCGCCCAAGGTCAGTTTCACTTTTTTTTTTTTTTTTTTTTTTTAGGAAAAAACCCTAATTTCTTAGGTAAAAATCTTTTTATAGATAGGATGGTTTAGTTCCGCAAGTCCGTGAATACGTCGTTTTTGCTTCTTCTTTCATTGTTGCATGCAAAACTAGCTTCTTAGATTATATCTTGAAAAACCCTTGGTTTGAATCTCGTAGACACGATTCCCATGAATAAAGAAAAATCGTGTTATGATGTGTGCGGATGAACGCGGGCCCGCCGTGTATGCTTGATTGAACGTGGGTCTCACCCACATATGCTTGACTGAAAGTCGACTTTGTATTAGTCTTGTGCCCGGGCTTGAACTTGAGTAACACCGAACTTGAAATTTATACAGGACTTGAAATCAATACTGTGACAAACTTGTCAGGACTTGAAACCAATACCAGTGAAACTTGTACCTAGGACTTGAAACCAATACCAGATCGGAAACTTGTACGGACTTGAAACCAATACCAGACTTGACTTGAGTGATACTGGTGTTTGGACCCAATCCCAGCTTTTGTGCATTTCAACGTGTCTTGTCGTGCGTGACTACACGCTTCATGCGCTTTTCATACAAGTTCTAACTCATGTCTTTTATTTCATTGTGGAATGAAGAAAAGAATTCTGTTGAGATGTCTTAGGAGATAATGTGGTGCCAAGCCGGGAAGTTTTGACGGCTTCAAAGATATGCCGAACATCGATGATGAGTTGTTCACCTCGCCTTTTCCAAACATTAGAAGACATCCTTCTCATAAGATAGTCCTGCTTTCCGATTCAGAAAATATGGATGTTGATCCATTTTCTTCTTCAGCACTTGTGATGAGATTTTGTCTCCGGAGAAACGAATATCCGCCTTCCCCTATTGACTTCAAGATTTGTCATACTCCATTGGGTTCTTATGAAGGATGGATGAGACGCATGTTGAGTAATAAGGACATTAACAAAGCGCAAATCCTCAATGCGGTCATTGCATCTGCTTTGCTCTTGAAATTAAGAAAGACGTGCGGGTTTGATTACCTTCATTTCTCGGTGGCGCATTTCTACTCATACAGCCATATCTAGATGGGGAGAGATGACTATTACTCGGAGAGTGTAGCTGCATTAATTAACCTGCTGTTCTTTGGAAGTCTTTCTTACGATCTCTACGATATGGAGCAACGTAACTATGATGCTATACTTCAAAAGGTGGCGGGATTCGACATCACGGACAAGGAGGAGAAAAAAAGATACGAGATGCTTTTACACCTGGTGGGTGTCGAGTGGTCTCTGCAGACCCGAGAGCTTGGATCAAGAGTTGGAAAATGAGCTCAACGTGATTACGTTCTGTCTTTATGGCTATCCAGAGATATATTCGACGACGGTTGGAAAGAAGACCATTAGAGGTGACCTCGTTAAGATCGCTATAAAGGCGGCAAAAGGTAAAGTTCTTCCCCCGGGTGCCTTGTTCCTTGGATCATTTTGTACTCTCATCCGGACGCCTTAGTAATGGACATGCATGTTTCTAACGGGTACAAGAAGGTGGAATCGCACGTTCACTTCGCTTTTCTTCGGGCATTCTTATGGGAACACTTCAAAAGCTATGCTCCTTCTCCCGCAAATTTGCTCAACAACTTGTATGGTGGCTCGAGAATACTCATTTGGAATAGGAGGCATCCCGAGCAGCGCGAAACTCGTGGACATATTTGACAATGTGTCTTACTGTAGATTTCCGTCCATGGGGGCCGATCCACCTTCCATTGTTCAGCCAAAGACTTTTGCTCACGCTTCTAACGGTCGATGCTGTGTTGCGCACCGATGTTAAGACTATGAGATTTGGGGAAATTGTTTACCACATGTGCATCCCGAGGATATGTCCCGTCTTTATTCAACGAAGAATTTTGTGACTCCGTACAATATTGTGAGGCGGCTCGTCAAATAGGATTTGATCGGGGTGTCCCATTTATCCGTCCACCGGGGTTCGAAAGAATTCCTCCCAAATATTCTTAACGCCGACGTGTTTTTAGAACGGGTGAGCCTTCCTTCGGCCTATTGGGAGAAACCAAGTGGTAACCGATAAGTACAAGGAATTTTGGAGGAGGCAACTGTTGATTTTCCGGGGAATTCTCGGAGAGTGTTGTGACAGTTCCGTGGTGAACCATCTTCCTCGACATTTTGAAAAAGCATTTCCGGTTGAAGCCACTTCCGGCCAAACGGACCGGGGCTGATGATTGCAGTCCCCAAGCGGAGAGAGATCCAAAAGGCAGGCATGTGGTTCGGTGATCCTCAATTCCTCCAATATGCGAGGTATTTAAATCTCATCCCGTTGGTTCCTTCATTTCTCCGAGTAAGTTATTTTAAGAGTGATCCTTGCTTGAAATCGGGAATTAGAAAGAGAATGTCTTCACAAGGTTGGCGCGCATTCGGAACGAGAAGTCCGTAATGTTGGCATTCATGTTGAGAAGTCTCCGGCGGCACCGATCCTCGAGCGGTAACACCGATCTTTATCGCCGAGAAGTCTGCGGCATTGATCCTCGGGAGTGCGGTCACCGATCTTTATCTTTGAGAAGTCTGGCGAAACCGCTCCTCTTTTAGACCATGACAGAGATGATGCAAGCTCGGTTGGACAAGGCGCTTCCCTTAGTGATCTTGTTGACGGGGTCGTGATGGAAATTAGCACCCAGAGCGAAGTAGATGTCGGAAGGAATATAAGAGAGGCAACATCCGCTATAGTTGAAGCGGCTCCCCTTGAAGAACATTCTGAGCAGGCCTCGGCCAATAAAGCTTTCGTGGTGACTCCTTCTGAAAGGCCTCCTGTAACTGACAAGGCTCCTGTGGTTGGTGAAGTATCGGTGATGCAACCTGGGGCTTTGTTCGATCCTCCTTTTACTGTCCCTTATCCAGGCCATGTGTTGGTTGGCGGATTCAGCGTGCCGGCTCAGTTCGAAGAGTTGTATACGGCGATATGGGAGAAGCACGACCACATTGCTACCACTACAAAGCTCAAAATCCGTCTTGCGTTGGTCAACCGCGTCCAAGAAGCTTTATTTTCTATCCATGGGATGAGCATCACGACCGGTCGAACAGTTTCTGAGGAGATGATTGAAGACTGAAAGTGCCATCGAGGCGTGTTTGCGCAGTACAGCTTCAATGCTCCTTGGTTCTTCAAAGGGTTCTCCAAGATTCAGGAGCTCCAGAAATTACAAGATGAAGTCCCTTCCGTAGACTGTGTTACTCGCTAGGAAGAAGAGGTTGAAAAGTTGTCTAAGGAGTTGAAGCTGAAGCAGGCTGTTCTTCAAAGGATGAAAGACTCTCTTGCCCAGAAGGACGAGTTCTTCTTGAAGGACTTTCCTTGAAAGATTCTCACCACCTAATTGTCTTTTCTTTTAGATGTTTTTCTTTTGAGTGATAGTGAGGATTTCCTTTCACAATTTGACCTCCGGTTTTGAATTAATAGGTAATTGAATTGGTTTATTTTGAGATAGTTTTGTGAATAACTTTTCTGAAAAAGGTTATTTTAAAAGGAATTTGCATCTTGGTCATGAATGATTGCACATGTCATATGAAATTGCAAATGTCGTGTAAAAGGGAGGTATGAAGGGAAGCAAACATGTGTTTGATCACTGAGTCTCTTTCTCCATGTGCGGGATGCTAAGTCCCCAGTGAATTCCAAAACTATCTTTCTTGTAAATTTGCTGAATAGAACGTACTTGTTTTTGAAGCCTCACTTGTATCAAACCGAAGTAGCCTCTCCAAGGAAGTCGTCCACATTAATTTTTAGAGAATGAGAGCTATCCTTCTGAACCAAGTTTCTCCGAACAATGCGCTTCAAAGCGTTGCACTCACCGGTAGGGTGGTGAAGGAATGGTGGAAATGACGAGTACCTCGGGTCCATTATTTCTTGATCGGTTGGTGGACGCCATACAGGAGGTAGTTCCACCTCTCTATTTCGTACCCGCATCTCTAGCAACTCCAAAATCTTTTCCATCGGGAACAGAAAGTGTAGGTATTTCGAGTCCAGCTTTTCCTGCGTTAGTGGGCGTTGTGATATCTCTACATGGCTTTGATGTGGAGCACGTTAGGAGATAAAGTTGGAAGATTTGCGAGTGCCATCATATCCCCGGATTGCTTGCCTGGGTAGAGGGATGTGGAAGGTGTCGTAATATCACTGCCGAGTGATCGAATTGAACGCTCCCATCCTCTGTATTCACGTATTTCCGATCGATCTCTCCTTCCTCAAGTATTTCTTCGCTTGGATGAAAGGCCGATGCGGATTGGACAGAGTCTTAGGGCTTCAACAAGAGTTTTGAGATATAAATCTTCTAACAGGGCTCCATAGGTGCATGCTCCCTTTCTTTATCTCGGTAAACGTTGTAGTACTCAGGACAAGTCCTTTCCTCTGTGGAGTTGCCTCGGTTCTTCATTGTTGACTGGACCATGTTGTTCATCTTTCCTGAGTCTCCTGCGGTTACGCGCTCTTTTTGCCTCTCCACCGGTAAAGGTGTGACTCATGACTAAGGATTCAACATTTCTTGTACTGCTTGAGTAGATGCCTGTCGACCCTTCTTGTAATTGTGCTGCTATATCATTCAAAAGGCGAAATGTCTCGCTCTGCCTTCTGGTGATACCGGCTTGATTTGCCAAGACATCCTACAGTATTCTAGCTACACTTCCCATGATATCTGAACCACCTGTGGTTTCCGGATACATTGCAAGATGGAAACCGAAAAATTGAGAATTCAATTTTGTGCAACCGAGAGATCAACCTCCCACTGTGGTCGCCAATTGTTTATGGGTAAAAACTATTCCTGCCGGATTTGGTAATTTGGGGTGTGTGGATGAGGAATGAATCTAAACCCTAAACAAATGCACTATGCGGTGAGTGCTTGTAGATTCGGAAATCAATCTGTGCAAGTCCGGCCTAAACCAAGAAATGGCCGTTCCGGACTTGTTTCGGTCACAAAGTGAAGGAGATGGGGTTGATCTTAGGTAGGGAAGCGAAGAAGGTGTTGAGATTGTGAAGGTGTTGGCTTTCTTATGACTTGTAATGAGAAAGTTGAACCGAAGCTACGAGGATGCAAGCTATCGTTCCGGTGTCTTGTATCAACACTTGGTTTTGTTTCTTGTCTGGACTTGCTCTTGTTTTTCTCCTTGTGTTGAAAATAGGGAGGAGAACATATTTATACAAGTCATTTGAGCCTTATTCACGTCTCTCGTGGGAAGTGGAGGAAGTGGAGTGATGGAGTAGTGGAGGTGTGTGTTGGTGTTACACGACCAGTCTTGCCCACTTCACTGTCATCTCTAACCGTCCATAACTTCCTAACACGTTCTTGTGAGGGCGCGTTGCACGCTGCACGCTGTAAACCACCAGACCAATACCCCAGTATGTATCCCCCCAGTTTGTGACATGATTGATGTCTGGAATGTGTGGATCGTGGATCCATGAAAGGTAGCATGTAATCTTTGAATTGAATAACTCACGTTATTCGGGAAGTTGATACTTGTGAAGTATCATGTGTATTTTATGCAGGTCTTGCAAGCATGGTGTGGTAAAGTGATGGGTGGTGACGCCTCACCGACCAATTAACTCGACCAGGATTGTATAACCAAGTCGGGTGAAGTTGGACGGACGAGATGATCTTTGAGACACTCATCTGCGGACCGTTAATGAATTAGGGTTTTTGAAGAGGTGCGCAAGCATCACTCTTGACTTGGTCGAAACCAAGCATGGGAAGGTCTTTGGAAAGGACTGACCAGGGCATGCGTGTAGACAACATACCGGTGTACACGTCCATATCTCACTTTGTCCCATGAAGGTGCAATCTATGCCACTCAATTTGACCTAAGCAAAGAGGAGTGGTGGAGATCGATTTTGTAATAGGAATTTGGTACCACAAAAAGCCGCGCACCATGCTCACTTCCGGCGCGCGTTCCAAGATGACCTAACTTGGTCGGTCTTGGCCGACCGGTCTGGCGTGTAAGTAGGCTGGTGTTCACGCTTACACCGACTATCCCATGAAAACGTGATCCGAACCACTCAAATCGTCGGCGAAGTTGAGCGGTCGAGATTAGTTTGCGGTTTGGGAGGTGTGACCACGCTAGTTTGAGCGCGCGTCTTGGAATAACCAGGCATGATATGCCTTGGCCGTCGGGTGAGGGGATAGATGGGCCCACGGTGGTCATCTTTGGTATGACCGGACTGCTTAATCTAATCTTGGACCCTCCATTCGTCTTTGGAGAAGATGGACTCGTGATGCTCAAAACCCTAATTTGTGTTTCACGGCCGTGTAACCATGCTCTATTTGGGCGCACGAATTAGGATAACCAACCATGGTTGGTCCTGACCGATTGGTCAGGTATGTAGGCGGGCCCACGGTGATTGTGTTGACATGCTCTGGGCCCTTTGAATATTCATCTACACCCTCCATCTATACATGCGAAGATGGATGGTTGAGACTGTTTTGCGACACATGTAATATGCCGCAAACCCTAATTTTAGGGTTTTTACGCCCATCTTTGCTATGGTTTGGACGTTTTGGCAAGCTAGGACAATTCGGAGGGAGGCCGACCATGCGGGGTTCGCGTTGGTTCGGCGTGGATATTCCATACACGCTTGGGGGTGATGGAATTGATCCGGGTCATCCAATAATGCTTGTGGAGTTGGATGATTTGTGATCATATCCGGACCGATCTGGTCGATCCGGATGCTCAATCGGGCTAGTATAACACACCGAGAGGGCTCAATCGGGCTAGTATAACACCGAGAGTCAGCCTGTACGGGTATTTCGTACATGGTTTCATTATAATGCTTGGAGGTTCGTGTTGCTCTGTAAAAGCAACACTCAGTCGTCATGCAGCACTGATAATGAGTACAGGTAATACAAGGCTGATTGCGCATTAATTAATAATGCTAGAAATTCACAGGGTATATGGGATTGTTGCTACATGCTCCAACCTGGATGAATTTCATGTATTCCTGAGAATGGGATTGTTGCCACATGCTCCATTCTAGGTGAATTAAGTGAGGAGTATCCAACACTTATTGATGGCCTTATCTTTTACAAGATGTCAGCGCATAATTTTCTGGTTTTTTACAATTTTAACCTTAAATAAAAATCCACCATCAACACGTATATAAGTAACAATTCCTCGCGACCTGGCATTGAAGATGTGTTTGGGTTAAAACAAAGGATTTGCGAAAGTTTGAAGCATCTAACCATGAGGTGGAAGACAATGTGTAGTGATATGGCTGGTCGAGTGGATGAGAGATATCTCATTCTATCTTTCATTAACGCTATGTTCGCAACCAATCTGCTTTGTACATTCAAAATTTGAGAATCAAGAATACAATCACAATGACCGAGTTACGAGAATTTGAGAGGAATATATTGCTCTTGAGGAAAAACAGAATGACATGGAATCATACCCAGTTGCGAACACAAGTTCAAAAGCAGCGAACACAAGCTTGTTACCTAAGTTGATAAATACAGTGGCGAGCACCTCGCAAGGACAACAAGAGAGGATAACGGGTGATAGTCAGCAGAAGCTAGTAGCTATGGGGAGTCGTGATCAAGAAGAATTCGAGAGAGAGGGAAATTTCTATAGCCATGGTGGGAATAAAAAAATCCAAAGGCTTGATCAGCCACAAGAAACTTATGGAGGTCAGAGGCAAAACTATCACAGAGGACAGCGAAATCACAAGATAATATGGGAAGAAATCAAAATGCCACCTTTGAATGCTAGTGTGGAGAAGATATGAGAAGCTATAATCCTGATGGAAAACATACCTGCACCATGGAACATGGGGAGTGAACCACCTCCGAGCTACAGAAGTCATGAATTTTGCTCTTATCATCATTTCCATGGACATACAACAAATGACTGCAGAAATATAAAGAGAATCATTCTCAGGATGATAGATCAGGGAAAATTAAATCACTTTCTAGTAAGGCAAACTCAACCTCAAGAATTACCACCTCCTCTAGAAATTCGCAGGACAAACACAACAAAAGAAAGAGAAACATTTGTGATAGAAGTTGGAGCAAAGACAAAGAATCTGTTTTGTCATTCTATTGTACATTCGTACAAGACAATTGAAGACTTCCACGACAACACTCTTAGCAGGGTTTTCGCAAAAGATGCCGATAATAGAGAAATAATGAACATTGCGAAGACATCGCCACTGAAAGAATAGCAAAAACAGACTATTTCTTTTACCGCAGAAGAAGTACCTGAGGGTGGAAAAATGCACAACAACCCATTAGTGGTAAGACTGGAGATTAACCCAAAACCTAGCGATGATGAAGATGATGAAGCTGAGAATTCATGGGAAGTCAACAAAATTTTGATTGATACTGGAATTTCCGTGAATATCCTTTTTTATCATACTTATAAAACTATGGGATTGGGAGGGAAAGATGAAGATCTAATACCTTCAACTTACAAAATCTATGGTTTTAATGGTACTGCAAATAAGCCTAAAGGAGAAGCTCATATGCGAATTCCACTGAAAGGATTGTCCTCTGAAATTTTATTCTGTGTAGTCGATGTGGAATCACCATACAACCCATTGATTGGACGACCTTGGTTACATGAGATTCTAGGTGTAGCATCGAATTTCCATCAATGTATCAAGTTCCCTCATCCCAGTGGTATTGGCATCATAAAAGGAGATTGGATTGAAGGAAAGAAGTGTTATGAAATTGATATAGAATCTTGCGAAGAAAGAGTTGCGAAGAAGAAGAATTGGAAACATAACATCAAAGAAAGACAAAAAAAGTGAAAGATTGATGGTAGATGCAATAGAACAAAGAGAAGAAGAAACGCTGCAAAGCCAATGCATGCTGAAGATAAGGAGCGACGAAAATTTCGCAAAAGATAAGAAAATGACAGAAAATTTCAAGAATACAGAGGCAGAAAGTAGCAGAAGTAAGAGGCTTAAAGAGTGAATGTACTTGTTGATTTTATGATTACAAAAATAAAACGGAGAGAAGAAAGAAAGATGTATGATGTTAAAAAAAAAAAAAAAAAAAAAAAAAGTTTATTGAATGACAAAGATGAGATTGCGAAATTACAAAAGAGCTGATATGCAGAAGAAGAAAGAAAACAATCAGAAAGGGGCGAACCTTCTATGGCGTACACCCTAGTTCGCGAAATCAAAATTTCACAAGAGGCAAATGTAAGACCTAAAGTGCGTCATAGAAGGGGGTACCTGTTGCATGGCTCAGGGAAAAGGTTACACCGCCCCTGGAACCTGAGTCATGGAGATTTGGGGTCAATAAAGCCCATCCAGGAGAGGTACCTCGGATATTCAACCTAAGCTTATGACTTAGGTTGGACGACTGAGGGTCTCTTCTAAGGAGTCAACATCTGATCAAGGCGCCGAGGTACACGGTTGAGCCAAGAGTGCCTAGGGCGTTTGAAGCATCTCGGCCATTCTTGGCAAGTCTTGGCTTATGTTGCACTCGGCCCGAAGAAAACTCCACTTAGGGTGCAGTCTCATAACCATAAGCCTTATAGGCAAAGGGGATAAGAAGCTGCGAAAACAACTGGTTGTTGTTAAGACCGGATGGGAAGAGCCAACCTTGTATGGTAGAGGTACGTCTCCTTGAAGGGACAACCAGGGGTAAGATAAGGGCGACACCCTCCATTAGGGAGATGATAAGTGTCTTAAGACACAAATGTCATGAGGCTTTATTTTCGCAAGAAAATTTAGGCTTGTCATATTTGTGTGACAATCCTGAAGAGGCAATAATACAAAAGACAAAGATAAGACGAGATCAATGGGTCAGTACATGAAAGTGTAAGGACGTCCTGCGATTTCGTCGCAAGACGGCAATGTCATGGGGCTTTATTTTCGCGAGAATTTTTAGACCTGTCATATTGTCGCAACAAAAATTTCAAAAGAGAGTTAAGGCAAGATCAATGGGTTTTTGCATGCAAGTGCAAAGACGTCCCTGCGATTTTGTCGCAATGACAAGAGGTGGCACAATAAGACCTTTAATTAGGAAGGCAAAATAAGACCACATAAGAGAAAAAGAAAAATAAAATCTTGGAAGAAACCAAGAAATACCTACTTGCGAAAATTCAGCAGGAACAACTACGAGACTGAGGCATGAATACATGTTGCCATTCAAAAGTAACTTGCTTAATCTTTCATTTGAATGCAAATAACAGAGGCAAGTATGGGATGTATAGAATAATAACATGTTATTTGTCTTCATATGATAGATTTACGCACTCATAAAATGAAGGGTTGATAATATATTGATTAATTATATTGCAAAAAAGAATTTCTTTTTTAACATGTGCAGAAAGGAACAACAAAGGTAGAACTTGTATTTGAAGATTCAAGAAATTCATGACAAAAGATTACAAGGATAGGAGATTAAAAGAATGAATGTACAGATATTACAAAAAGAGAAAGAAGGAAACAGAATTATTTCTTGTTTGATTCTTCTTCTTCATCATCTTCATCAAATCATTCTTCATCTTCATCTCCATCAGATTCCACTTCTTCACTAGCATCACCGTCAGAGATATCCAGAGGAGGCACATTCTTGGGGATTTCTTCTAGGAGGCAAGGATATGCAGAATGAGGGATATTGTTGTCGTCACAGACTGTCTTAATAGTCTGATTGCGAAAAAGAGTAGCATCATTCTTAAAATTCACAACAAGAATCTTTAGTTGGCTCTTCGCCTAGAATATTTATCATCGCGAGAAGAAAGATTCTTTTGCGAGCTGCTCCTTCTCAGACTCAAGTTCTTCAATCCTTTTGAGAAATCTCTTGACTCCCGCGAACATATGATAATGAATCAGCAACTTAATGGCAATTTATGAAAGATAAACAATTAATAAAGAAGAATAATTAACAACTTTCTCTGTCAGAAATCATATCCCTAACCAAGGCTGTGTGCTCAGCTTGAAGACTAACGTTTACACCTAAATTATTTCTAGCGTTATCTAGAACTCTCGCAGCACAAGCGAATTCATCATCACTATTTATGAGCAGAAGGGAGCGAATTTGATTCTCTCTTTCGCAAAGTACAACATTTTTGCGGTTAGATTCATCTCGTTCAATTTGAACTTCAAGAAGAGTTTTTTGGAATTTCGCTAACGCTTGAGCACCTTGTTTAGCGATGCGGTCTTTATCATCTATGAGACCACTGATCTTGGTCCTTAAAGCATTAATTTTCTCTTTAGAATTAAGATAGAAACGCTTAAATTGGTTGGCTAAGCCCAAACTGGATCTATGGTCAATTTCTAAGAGGCGAAATTTGGATTGGAGTTCATTTATGGGAAGAGATTTAATCTTGTCATTTGAAACACTATTCAAAGAATTATTGAGGTGATCAAGAAGGGTATTATTGTCCATAGAGTCAGGGAATGAGGGAAGGAGAATGGCTTCATCAGAAAGGTTATAGACGTCTGCGAAAATGGTAAATCAGATAAGGAAAGATAATGAGAAAACAAAACAAAGGGAAAAAGAAAAATTTCATACCATAAAGTTGCTGGTTGGCACTTTGAAGACTAGATATCTTGTCCTTCTGAGTGGAAGAATCAACTTCTAATTGTTTATTCTTCTCGCGAAGAGCAGCAACTTCAACTTCTAGTTCTTCATTTCTCTTACGAAGATGAAGATTCTTCTTTTCAAGAATCTCACGCCTCTTCTCAAGATCTGAGGCAACAGCGAAGGAAGCTCTCCCAGTCTGCGAAAGAAATTATCAAGATATAATATAATTTTAAATCATAATGATGAAGGAATATAGAAACGAAGGAATACCAAGACACCAAGTGAGTTCTGAAAACTGGGAGTCACTGATCTGGAGACTCCATGAAGAGAATCATCACCCTCTAGTAAAGGAGAATCGCAGATACTCGCAAGAGCTTTGCATGTATTAGAGATACGATCATCCCCAATCCCTTGCATGGAGTCAGAGAAGATGCTAGATAGTTGTGCCATAGAAGATTCAGCTGGGAAATCTTCTCTTGTGAAAGGAGTATCAAAATCATCGTTATCATCATCATCAGAACTTTCGCCAGGTCGAAGATTTGAAGGAGAAGGAGAATAAACTTTTCGCTTCTTTGAAGGTGGAGCAGCAGATTTCTCCTTGCGAAGAGAAACTTTACCTTTGCCTTTGGTCTTCGCAATCTTAGAGCTTTCTTCTTCTTCAACAGATACAACACCAACCTTCGCACACACATGAAGATAAGAAATAGAGGCAACAATATTGTTAAAAAATATAAAGATGTTTCTTACTTCATCTGTGATGGAGTGCAGAGCAGATAAAGTTCTAGCCTTCCCGGTTCTCATATAGTTCGATCTCAGCTTGTTAATCTAAAATTTTCGCAAGAGTTAGAGAACAGGAAAGTAACAATAAATGAAAGATTATGAAGTGAACAAGACTCGAAGACATACCTCTTTCACTTTCTCGGGCCAATTAAATACCCAAGGTTGGTAAGTGGCGATATTCGCAGGAAGAACGTTTGGACCTGAAATATAAGGTCCCTTCAAAACCAGTGGAAAGACGCACCATTTGTTGTCTTTAGAGTGACGAGGAATATTACTCTTGCCAGAATGCCCATCAATGTCCTGCATGAGTATTCTATCGCTGGCAACATTTTCTTTCCTCTTCAAGCGAGCACCCCAGCGAGTTCTATCATTTTTCATGTTTATTACTTCGTAATTTTCAAAGAAACTCTCATTGTATACTTTTTGGCGAATATTTCTAAATCCTCAAATTCAGGATCCCTGACTTCTTTTGGGTAAAGAGATCCTTTACCAGCACCGCGGTTGGCGAATTCAAGCATTAAGCGAATACAATCCCCACTCAATTGATAGATGGCTCGCGAGAATTTCGTATGAGCAAGAAATTCATAAAATAAGGGAAGGTTAGGATCATAGAGAGGAATGGGAAGGCCAGCGATAATCTGACCAAGCGAAACTATGATTTCCTTATCATCACAATGATAATCAGAAAACAATTTGGCAGAGAGAATGGATTTAGATTCTTGATTGGGAATGGTGGTTAATGTGAAACCCTTCTCTTCGAAATCTTTCTGAACTCTTCCCAGAGAAGTTTCATATTTACGACCAACTGGAGGCATTTTCAGTATGGGAATGAATAAAAAACTGAAGATCAAAAGAAGTAGAAAGAAGAAGATTTACAGCAGCAGAAGCGGAAGTTATGGAGAAACGTTGAAGAAAAGTTGCAGGAAAAATAAGAAGGAAAGTAAAAAGAAGAAGAGAAGAATGAGAAAAATATATAGAGAGAGAAGAATTCTCGAAAAGGTAAACACATTTAATGCGAAGAGTAGACATGAACGGTTGAGAAATAGCGGTTGAAAAATACGTGTCAAGAAATGGATGGAAGAAGAGATACGTGTAATAAATTTCGCGTAAAAGTAGAATCATGTCAATCTGAAGAATATGGAAAAATGAACAGCTGCGGCATTTTGAAAGTACTAGTTCTAATGACATTCTCTCCTTCGCAGAGAAGACATGAGAAGAGGCAAGATGTAGGATCAGAATATCGCAACATTAATATCCTTGCAAAATCCTTGAACAACACACTGCGAAGATATCACAGATTGGTAATAAAAATGACGCAACGGATGACGACAGCCTGAACACGAGAAAGATGTGAAGACCTAGCGAGATTTATGAGTGTTGTGAGATTTAACATTTAAATACTTGCGAGAATGTCGCAAGCCAGATCCGAAATTAAAGGACAGCTTAGCTGTCATCCACTATCTAATGTCCTATATAAAGGACCGAGTAGGCTTAAGAGAGTGAGAGATCTTTTTAGAGTGGAGGGAAAGTTTTGAGGAGAGAGAAAGTCTAGAGCAATAGTTGTATTCTTGATTTCATTTCCCCTTTGTAAAATTCTTTAACTCAATTAATAAAAAATGTGATTGTTGATCTTAAAGATGGGTTGATTATTATGAATTCTTGTGAGGGATGTATTATAGGATTTCCTTCAACTACAGTCCGGTTAGCAAGGAATTGAACAGGAACTCTTCAATACTCCACAAGTAACTGAACTGCAATCACCACATCAGACTTGAAACATTATTCCGATATCTATAAAAACAGTGAAAAGTAGAGAACCCTTACCAGTAATAATGATAGAAAATCTATGTCAAGAACTGGTACCAAAATGATGCAAGGAAACCTGTTACCTAAAGAAGAAAAAAAGAGCAACTCCATAATATATGACAGGAGTATACCAACCTTCTCCCTCTTCCTTTATCCGGGCTTCGGACCGGCAACGCATTCGCATTGGTGGAGTTGAAAAGGTTTGACATTAAAATGAACAAGAAACAATATATATATGATAAACCCCATTAAGAAAATGGAAAATTAGATATCACATTTTAAGGAAAAAAATGTACACACAAAACATGTTTAAGACCACTTCTAAGATACTCTAAGGAACCAACTTGAAATTACTCACTCGTTCCAGACGTAGTACTCGCCTTCCTGTTCCGTTCTCAATTGTAGTAGATTTACCTGGCACCAAAAGGACATCGACATGAGTACAACCCAATGAGAATTTACATATCAACATTATCGATTCATGGATGATGACTAAAATAAGAAAATGGTAAATTAGATATCAACTCAATATATTTTAAGGAAAGCAAAGTATGAATGGTATAAAAGCGACGTATATATTCATATGGGATTGTTAAATGTGACCCCATACCCTAAGAGGCATTATAAAATATGGCGACTAAGAAGCAACCTCTTGTTTAATATAGAAATGCGCACATACCAACAAGGAAAACAAACAATGTGCATAATATGGTGCTGTGGCTCACATAAAATTTATCGCAATTACAATTTGGAGAATAATCGATAATAATTCCTAAGGACAAGTAACAAGTCCAAGAAACTAGAGATGCCATCCCAAAATAATTCCTACATGCAGAACACATAATGCATATGACCTATGACAAAAGTTCAAACCTAATAATGTCCCATCTATCCACTATGGATTCTCGCATAACAAAGCAAAATGTTCATTTTACCTCCCGCCATACGATTGACGAGAGGTCAAGGGAAGGTTCAAAGCAAAACTTCAATATACTCCACATGAGATGCAAGCTTTACAAAAAAAGTCCTTAGAGTTGAACATGGCGCTATCAAGGATGGCATTATCAAATCATGGTATTCTAACCCATAAATTCATCAACCTAATTCGGTTAAATTGTACTGATGAAGCATCAAAAAATAGCCCGGAATAGTTCATTCCAAACATGGATTTGAGGCTTTTTGGATTGACAAATTCATGCATGAAAGCCTTCACATCTTGGATCTCACGAACCATAAAACTATGAGATAAAATAAATCAACTAGCAATCAACAAAAGATTGCAACATCCCATTACGCAATTCTATCAAATTAAGACTATAGCTTAGGGAAAATGTGGCAGTGTATTAATGGCAGACCCACAAAGGCTAGCACTATATATTTACACCGAAGTACCAACATTTTCGTATTCGAATATATGTTAATTAAGCTTAATGTGTAACAAGATTCAAGGCTTAAGCCTCCAACTACTGTGTGGAGTTTAAAATTCAGCGCAATTCTATTCAAGGCTACAAAACATAATATAAGTAAAAGTCTAAATAGATCCATGTGCATCTATATACGGTGGCATTTAGGCGATGAAATAAGTCTCCAAACTAATCCCATACAGTTCAAATATGCCCGGTAGCTAAGCATACATAAAAATGACTACACATGAATTTGCACCATCCTAGAAACTATAATGCACACCGACCGAAAGTTCTGAGAAAGCATAGCCTAAATCCCATTGAGTGGTAATCTTATCACTACAAATTAAGTCGCTATAATTAATGGGAAAATAAAACTTAAAAAATATGCATAAGTAATTTAGATAGTCTCTCCACCAAGGATAATGTCAAGAGTCCAGTACTCCATTTTTTGAATGAAACTAAAACCCCTAACTTCAAAACACCAAAACAACTTCAATAAACACATTAAACTGAAATCTAAATACACCCACGCTTTAAAATTACATGTAAATATGTACATGCAATAAGACTCAACTTCACAGAGTTAGGTCAAGAAATAGATCATAAGATAACCAATAAAATCAAAATTAAACAACACTACTAGTAAATAATGGTTTATACCTGATGATAATCAACTATCAGATGAATTGATTTGGATTTCATGAACGATTCTAGGTTTAGGAATTTTTGAGGGTTCTAGAGAATAGATCGAGATTTCCAGATTTTGATTACTGAAACGCAGGTTTTGATTTGTTAGTAAAGCTCAAGAGATTTTGGATTTGATTGTGAATCTAAGAGAAAACGAGATTTTCGTCTCGAGGGTTTTGGTGAGGGTTCCCGTTCTCTGAAAGATAGGAAAAATGAGAGAGAGAGAGAACGAGAGTAATACTATAATTTGGTGAAATAAGAGAGAGGGGGTAATAAATAAAAAAAAGAAATTGAGATTAAATAAAAAAAGACTACTAAAAGCCCTTGGAAATGTCCGATATTACAAAATTACCAACGATGCCCAGCGTTTTTATACGTTTAAAAAACGTTGCTCGATTAATTTTATTTAACAAATCAATATTATCTATTTTGACCAACTTATTTTCGTTTGTGCAACGTATATTGACGTTGTGCACTTGTGCAACGCCAATATCCGTTGCACACCTCCGAAACTGATATGTTGGAAAATGCAGGATATGGTGTAGTGTGTGGTGGTTAGGTTTGTGATGAAGTTAAGATATTTGAGTTGGAAGTTGAATTACAACTGAGTTTAGAATGTATGGAGTTTGGTTTTAATGGATGTTATAGATGTTGATAATTGATTTAGTGATTTAGGAATTGAAAATACAGGTTGTAATGGTGGTGTTGAATTGAGTTTAAGGCAGTGGTATGAGATGCAGTTGTTGGAGTTTATTTGGGCAGGTGAGATGAAAATGGAGTTGAGATTAGTGATGGTGTTTTGAATGGGTGTATGCGAAGGGGTATGAATGGTAGGAATGAGTGTAGAGTTGTCCTTATTGGATGGAACAATCAGTTGCAGAAAAGAGCAGAGTTGTAGTGGAGCCACAAGGTTAAGGATGAACAAGTTGTATGAGATGTTGTGTGTCTGAAGTGTTAATATGAAGGTTGAATTGGTGTTGCAGGAATGAAAATTAGGTATTACAAATGATGATGTTAATGTGACAGTAAAGTCACAATTGCTGTGACTCATAGAGGTTGAACTAAATGGGTCGTGGTGGTTCTAGTATTATGGTTTACTAGTGGTTTAAATAATTGGATTTGAGACAGTCTGTAAATAAGGATGAAATGAGTATTGCCTGTGAGGATGTAACCGGTGGTGTAGAGTATTATTTACCTGGCATCTTTAGGGGCGACCCAAAAGAATTAGGGGAGACACAAAACGACAAAAAATGTCATAATCGGGAGGTCAATCCATAATCGGTAGATAACTTCCGGGGCATTTTTTTTAATGGCCAAACTACCCTTTACAATCGGTAGATAACTATACAATCGGTAGTTAAGCAACAATCGGGAGTAAATTTAGTTT